>CM056051.1:60433356-61633356 GCA_029574335.1 Rana kukunoris
AAAGCATTGGAAAAACCTTTATTGACTGTCTGGACCTCCGCTCACTACTTTGTTCCTGCATCACACCCCTAGACAACGATAGGGTAGCATAATGTGCCGCACCCAACAATCAACCATCGGCTCCTTCAGGAATAGCGCTACACTTATATTAAGAGGGCATAGTAAAGTAAAACTAATGTGTGGCACCTCAAAGGAGAAAAACTGACCTACATATGTAATCGGCAAATATAGCAAGGAAAGTTTATTAAAACTTTCCTATTGTTTGCAGTTGATAATCTGTTGCTTCTTTTTTTTTAAATGCAAGATAGGGAAAGATCATTTTTTTAATGCAATTTGCATAATAAATTAGTTGCTAATAAACATATGCATTCATGAAAAAATGCTGTTTAGCACTTCTACATCCTGCAAAAGTTTTGAGGTGGAATTTTTTTCCTAAGGAAGTGTTTTTTGAGTTGGCACAATAGAGAAAAAAGGCAAACAGACACTATTTGGCCACAGAATGAAACCTGCCGCTGTAGATGTACAATACCCCTAAATATGAATGCAAATATTTTTGCAAAGAATTAGCACAAAAATTAATGATTAATGTTCCCTAATGTCTTTAAAATGACCTCTCAAACAAAAAGTTTAACAAGATTAGCATACATCTATAGAATTAAACAACAGCGAACAACAGAGAAAACAACAAAATCATAGAACATTGGGTACTTAACTGACAACAAATGAGCAGTTGCATTCTCATTCTCATTGTTTCTGCACCGATTAAGATGGTGCCATTTCCGGCAATTGCCGGAAAATGCAGCTGATTTGACATATCAAATCGTACCAGTGTGAACCAGGACGTAATGTCAAATCCTAATTGAACTAGCTAAAGTTTTAAGCTGATTGGCTACCATGCACAGCTGCACCAGATTTTGCACTCTCCAGTTTTAGTAAATCAACCCCATAGTGTCTGCTTCTGCTTCTGTGTGTGTGTGTCCACAAAGGATTTCTACACTGGCACAGTCATAACAGTTTATAAAAACTTTCTTATTGTTTATTGTTGATAATCTGCTGCTTCTTTTTTTAAATGCAGGTTAGGGAAAGATCTATTTTTGAGGTTGAATTTCTTTCACAAGAAAGTGTTTTTTGAGTTGTGGCACAATAGAGGAAAAAAGCTGTTACAGCCAGTGTTAATTCAGCCCTTCATCCACTAGAGGGCACCCAGGGACATGGATCACAATAGACTCTAAAGTGAAATATGGAGGATTGTGGGGAGTGTAGTTAAATCATTACTACAGGTTGGCTGGTTAATGATTCTTACTCTGAATGGTCCAAGGTTATCAGCGGTGTACCCCAAGGTTCAGTGTTGGGTCCCTTACTTTTCAATATATTTATAAATGATATTGGGTCTGAGATCAAAAGTAACATTTCTGTTTTTGCAGATGACACCAAGCTATGCAGTGGAATAACGTCCTTGCAGGATGTCTCCAATTTACAAGCCAACCTCAATGCTCTGTCTAATTGGGCGACTATGTGGCAGATGAGGTTTAATGTTGATAAATGTAAAGTTATGCACTTGGGGGCTAAGAATATGCATGCATCATACATGCTAGGGGGAGTTCAACTGGGGGGATCTGTAGTGGAGAAGGATCTGGGGTTTTTAGTTAATCATAAGCTCAATAATGGCATGCAATGCCAAGCTGCGGTTTCCAAAGCGAGCAAAGTCCTTTCTTGTATTAACCCCTTCCATACAGGGCATTTTCACCCCCTTCCTGCCCAGACCAATTTTTAGTTTTCAGCGCTGTTGCACTTTGAATGACAATTGCGCGGTCAGGCAACACTGTACCCAAATTAAATCATTATGATTTTTTCCCCACACAAATAGAGCTTTCGCTTGGTGGTATTTGATCATCTCTGCGGTTTTTATTTTTTGCGCTATAAACAAAAGAAGAGCGACAATTTAAAAAAAAACACAATATTTTTTCCTTTTTATTTAATACATCTAACAATATTTTTTTTAAAAAAAACTTTTTTTCCCCTCAGTTTAGACCGATGCGTATTCTACGTATTTTTGGTAAAAAAAAAAAACGCAATAATCGTATATTGATTGGTTTGCGCAAAAGTTATAGCGTCTACAAAATAGGTGATAGATTTATGGCATTTTTATTTTATTTTTTTTACTAGTAATGGCGGGGATCTGCGTTTTTTTTTTGTGACCGTGACGTTGCGGCGGACATATCGGACACTTTTGACACGTTTTTGGGACCGTTCACATTTACACAACGATTAGTGCTATAAAACTGCACTGATTACTGTGTAAATGTGACTGGCAGGGAAGGGGTTAACACTAGGGGGCGCTGAAGGGGTTAAAATGTGTCCTAAAGTATGTTCTAACTGTAGGGGGAGGGGAACTCACAGGGGGAGGAGATCGATGTGTGTTCCTCTGTACTGGGAACACACATCAGTCTCCTCACTGCTGACAGGAGGTGGATCTGTGTGTTTACACACACAGATCCACACTCCTGACGTGATTGCCAGAAATCGCGGGTGCCCGGCGGCAATCACGGCCGTTGGGCGCGCGCGGGATCGCGAGTGGTGCCGCGGGCGCGCGCGCGCCCTAGAATGCCGTGAAGACTGGACGTTGTGCAACGTCCAGTCTCATTGGCGAGGGGATCACCATGACGTGATTCCCCTATGGGCTGGAAAGGAAGGGGTTAAGAGAGGTATGGACTCCAGAGATAGAGATATAATTTTGCCCCTGTACAAATCATTAGTAAGACCTCATCTGGAATATGCAGCCCAGTTTTGGGCACCAGTTCTCAAAAAGGATATCGGAGAACTGGAGTAAGTGCAGAGAAGGGCAACTAAACTGATAAGAGGCATGGAGGAGTTCAGCTATGAGGAAAGATTAGAAAAACTGAATTTATTCACTCTTGAGAAGAGGAGAATAAAGGGGGATATGATCAACATGTACAAATATATAAGAGGTCCATATAGTGAACTTTGTGTTGAGTTATTCACTTTAAGGTCAACGCTGAGGACAAGGGGGCACTCTTTACGTCTGGAGGAAAAGAGATTTCACCTCCAAATACGGAAAGGTTTCTTCACAGTAAGAGCTGTGAAAATGTGGAACAGACTCCCTCCAGACGTAGTTCTGGCCAGCTCAGTAGATTGCTTTAAGAAGGGCCTGGATTCTTTCCTAAATACACATAATATAACTGAGTACTAAGTTCTGTAGGTAAAGTTGATCCGGGGTAAATCCGATTGCCTCTCGGGGGATCAGGAAGGAATTTTTTCCCCTCCGGTAGCAAATTGGATCATCGCTCTGTTGGGGTTTTTTGCCTTCCTCTGGATCAACTGTGGGTATGGAGTTGGGTGTATGAGATGTACTGTGTTTTATTTTGTTTGTTTATTTTTTTTTATGGTTGAACTGGATGGACTTGTGTCTTTTTTTCAACCTGACTAACTATAACTATTTGAGGCTGAAAACTAAAATTTCCAAGAGAGGGACATTAAATAGCTGTAGTAGTTTGCCCAGGTAGAGAGAGAAAGACGGCTTTCTTTCTGCGGGGAGACGAGGACTGAGACAAGATGCTAGCCTTTGCTGAGAAAAGCTGCTATAAAGTGTTACAAGAGTGACAACCCCAAGTATGCTATGGCTGCTGACCTCATATTAAAGATGACGTTGCCTAGCTGCAGTCCTAGGCCTTTATAAAATACACAAATAATCTTACAGAAAGATTGTTGTTGAAGTGAATCATGACATTGGGGACACAGAAGACAAAAAAACCTCCACCACTTAATCCAAAAGTAGCTATATATACACCTTAAAAGGAATTCTCGCTAATAGTGAAAAAAAAAATGTGTGTGCGTTGTTTAGGTTCATAAAACATAAGCCACAAGATTGCTTAATTTGTTTTTATACTAAATGTAATTCTATTAATCCTCACTTTGTAGTTAGTTAGTTAAAGCAAAATAATTAGCTCAGATCTTCCACCCCTTCTACTGTCTGTTTTCTTCAGGATCTTTTTCATCTCTGCACCTGCAGTCTTTTCATATAAATGTCAAATTATTTTAAATCGAGTCACACTAGGAATAAAAGATTGTAATTAAACTCAGTATAACTAAGCATCAATCGCAACATACCAGAAATTAGTACTGAGCTCATGAAACCACACATCAAATGCATTATTGGTACCAAGAGACATTCATTGCTATTGTTTGTTGGAAAACATGTTAATGTTTTTTTTTTTCTTTTAACCTTGAGATCCATGTATGTATACCTATGTGACCTATGATCAAAGAACCGATGCTGCATCCGCGTAGCTATATATGAATCTTAAAAAAAATATCCAAAAACATACATCTCTTTCAAGTTTAGTTAAACATCATCACAGGAGATGCTCATTACATTCAGTGAGAAGTGTCCTTTGTGCTGGCTGGTTGTGACTAGTTCTTTTTAAAGATCAATTGTAGGTAACATAAAAAAAAAGCAAACTGTCAAAGTCCCTTGTGCTGCTGGCAGGGTTGCCAACTTTTAGTAAATGTACTGTATGAACAGTTTGTAAAAATTACAGGTTTTACAAGCTGTTTGTACATTCACTGACAGTTGGCAACCCTGGCTATTGGCTGCTCTTAGTTGAGATCCAAAGTCCTCTACCCCCACAGTCATAATCTTCCAGTGCTGCAGTGGGTTAACAAGATCAGATTAACAAGTACCCCAGGACGAAGTCAATTGTGACGAAACAACGTAGGGTGAAGCAGTGTGCTGATGTAATCACTACATACAGAGTCCCGGAAGGAGAACGGGCAGTGTTAGCCGGCCGGCAACTAATTTTCACATGCGATTTTTTATCTTCTGATTGTAAGTGCGATTTTATTTTATTTTTTGCATTAAAATGTTTTTCTGGATTACGCTATGTCAGCCTTCTTTCCTTCCTCACTTGGCTGTAATTACATCTGACCATCTGTGAGCGGTGGGAGATTCATTGGATACCAGTGAGACGATATCCTGTGACATAGACCCCCAGGCTGGGTTAGAAAGCCACACGCCAACAGATCTCTGGTTGGGATCTTTCCTTTTGGTAAAAGGCAGTTTGTTTGGAAGGTGGAGGATTCCTTTCTATCTCATCACTGTTCTATGGTTCCTTGTGGTTTGATGTCACTATTTCACCTGCAGGAGAGCAGTCCATTTCCAGCTATTGAATCTCCATGTGATGCGTTTTTACCATTGAAAATAGGACTGTGATTTGCTTACCCCTTTTCACTGGGACTTATTAGAATGTGATGCAAATAGGGCAACTTATTTGTTACAGTGATCTCAACACATCAATAGCACAATGATTTTAATTATTTATGCGATTTTTTTGTTTTTTTTGTTTGAATGATCACTTTATTTTGCGCAGCTTGTTTTCTTTACTTAGGTTAACAAGATCAACTTCACCTGTCATAGGCACTCATCAAAAGTGATGACTATTGCCGCCGTTTTTACACCTTTCCTCATTTACATAAACTTTACTATAGCTTTCATTAATGAAAAGCAGTCTATGAATAGAGGAAGTCTGGATGAATAAAAGGTCTATTAATAGATAGTGTTGCTCACGAATATTTGCATTGCGAATATTCGTTACGAATATTGCATATTCGAGTATTCGCGAATAAATCGAACATCGCGGTGAAAATTCGCTATTGCGAATATTCGTATTTTTTCGAATTAATTTTTAAAACAGATCACATCCTAGTGATCTCCATCGACGTCTAAAAGCATTGCTGGTATGATTAGAGACCCTGGGCCGAGTAGCTGAGGCGATCCTTTTATGTTGCCGAATATTTGCAATGCGAATATTCGTATTACGAATATTCGCGAATGCGTTCTCTGCCCTTCTGTGTTTTGTGTATAAAGAAAAAAAAAAGAAAAAAAATTAGCTTTAGTTTAGTCATATAAGTTTGTGTAAGTAGAGTTAGTGTTTAGTGTCTATTAGTTTAGTAATCCAGGAAATTATCTCCGTTTTCGCGTTGACGAGAATTTTGCAATCAATTTCGCATTCGCACTAGCGAAATTTCTCACTAGCGAAATTTCGCGATTTCTTTTTTTGATAAAATATTCTTCTATATATTCGCGAATTATCGCAAAATCGAATATGGCGTATTCCGCTCATCACTATTAATAGAGTGGTTTTCATTGATGAAAGATGTATTACAGTTTCTCAGAACTCTTGTAGAGTGCTTATGACTACCTAGAGATGTGATGGTGAACCTTGGCACCCCAGATGTTTTGGAACTACGTATCCCATGATGCTCAACTACACTGCAGAGTGGGTAATGTAGTTCCAAAACATCTGGGGTGCCAAGGTTCCCCATCACTGACCTAGAGCATTACTGACCAGGAACAAGCATAGATGTGTTACTTACTTTCCTGTGCAGTGTTGCAAATCACACAACTAGCTGCACTGAATTAAAAATCATTTGACAAGTAGAACAGTTCTCCAATATCTTTATCAACCAAATATAAATAGCTATTTGTCTGAAGAGCTAATTAACTTTGGCTGTGTTGCCCTATGAAAAGTAATTAGGGGACTAAAGAGAAGCTGATTGTTTCACTAGGATTACTGGACATTAAATCGCTCATCTGAAGGAAAAATCCTACTCAACAATAACAGGATTATCAAACGTATATTTAGGTAATTTGACAGGTAAAATTGCATAAACTATATGAGACACTCACCAGATACCCTGAGAGGCAAAGTCCTAAATGGAGACCTGAAATTAAACAATCATAACTAAAAACTGTAAGGGAAAAGGAATTGTCATGTTACAGAATTTGATCACATCACAGGCAATCTATTATTCCAAACAAATAAAATAAGCAATTCTTTGGAGTTGTCGAAGTATACATTGTGTGTCATAGTCTTCTATTACATAAATAAAACTGAGATTTTTCAAAACTAGGTATATGCAGAGTGTTCAACAGAAGTGACATGTCTAAAAGGGATTTGATAGACAGTTTCATAAACTGTGGTGGTTGCTATGATTTAATACCTGACTGCAAGGACTGCAAAACCAAGTTACTTTAGAGTACTAAATAGATTTTACGCTTTAAAAGTCTATTTTTTCTTCAATATAGTTTAGTATTGACATATAGATGTAATGAGTCTTTGGATGGATGGAAGTCATTACATTGATGTATGGGAGGCTCTGGATATTTAAATATAGCGTCTTTCTGCTGCTGCTGTTAGGAATATATATTTTCTTTTCTTTCCTCATGATATACCATAGGAAATTACAGTAAAGGGGTACTTGGTGTCCCATCTTCATCATCACCACTAGAGGCTCTTCAAGAACACTTAGGCCCCATTCACACTGGTGCAGTGGGTGCCTCAGTGCTTTACCGTCAATTTTGCAGCTCTATCCAGCTGCTAGCGTGGTGCTTTTACCCCCCCCCCCCCGCTAGTGGCCGAGAAAGGGTTAAAACCACCACAAGGGGCCTCTGCAGAGGCGCTTTGACGGTGGTATAGCCGTGGTGCCCATTGATTTCAATGGGCAGGAGCAGTGGAGGGGCGGTAAACACACCGCTCCTTCACCGCTCCAAAGATTCTGCTAGCAGGACTTTTTTCACTATCCTGCTAGCGCACCGTTCCAGTGTGAAAGCCCAGTGGAGAGGCAGAACTGACTATTTCAGGGCGCTTTGCAGGCGCTGTTTTTAGTGTTATAACGCCTGCAAAGCACCCCGGTGTGAAAGGGGTCTTCCATATGTATTATACAGAAAGTAGTTTAGAAAGCATGTCTAGCAATTAATTTTTTTAAATAAACCATTGTCAGAGAAGAATAAGTAGGTGGGGGATCTAGGGTACACACAACTTCCTAAATTGGTGTTGGGCCAGGGCAGAAGATTATCCATCATGTTGTATTAATCAACAGCACTGAAAGAATTTGGTCATAAATTTCGTAATATTTTGATCAATTGGTATATGAGGTTACATGGTGGCAACAGAGATATAATCAACAATTTACTATTGTATCTCCCAACTCTTGACTGAATTTCCCTTCCCTGTGTGTGGCATATTGATCAGTTGTGTTTTTGACTATTGATCAATTATTCTTACTGGGAGAAATTGATTCAAAAAGACATTGATCATTTATTGAAGTGCATATGGCCAACATAACACTTCAAGCTTGAGACCTTAGGATTTGTCAGATGGTGAGGTGATAGGCAACCAAAGAAAAGTGCCATTTCATTAGAAGCAAAGAGCAAAGTAGGTAAAAAGGTAGTGTTCAGGGCAATGCCATTCATGAGGAGCGGTAACAAAGTCATTTATAACACCAGAACAGCAGAACAGCAGAACAGCAGAAATTATACAACAGACAGAAGTCACATGTAGAATTATAGTCAGATTTAATTTAATTATAGAGTTATATTATATAGAATTATAGTCAGATTTGCACAATATACATACCAAATCAACTATGGGGCCCATCACCCAACAGTCACTGGTGCAATGCACTGAGGCAGCTTTTAGTCTTCCTGCCTTCTGCCTGTTGACCTTATAGCATAGCAAGACTCTGATAGCCACAAGCATGACACCCAAAGGCAGAGGCATGATGGGACTTGAAGTTTTGCAACAGCTGGAGGTCCGCTAATTGCATATACCTGCCTTATAGCAATGCTTTAGCATGCCTGCACTGCACATCTACTTTTACCAGTAAATACTTTCTGTAACTTTCTGTAAGCAACGTAAATGTATCTGATCTGTAAAAAGAGTTTGTATCACAAGACAATTAATCCATAATTTTTTTATGTACACTTTATTTTTACTAACATCCAAATTTTCATAACAAGCTTTTGGACCTCCTTCTTCAAGGTCAAAGCAGTAATTTTATAAGGGACCAGTGGCTTCCCTTAGGGAGGTTATAAGGAGCTGGCAATTGCTTACAGAGACCATAAGTTGAAACTTTATTGAAAAGAAAATTCTCCCACGCATAACAGAAAAAAAAAATGAGCTACAGCATTGTAGTATATGAAAAGTGCCACTGGCAATTGTCTCTTAATGCAGGGATTTGCTGGTTTCCAACATATTTCCTTACTATGTCAACTGGTAGTTGCTTTTTCTCCACTGCTCAGTAGAAGGTAAGTTCCCTCTAGTTGAGACTTATTCCTGCACCCTTAAAACTGCCATTTGGATCTCTTTGGCTTGCATTCATGGGAGTTATGACTTAGGATTTTTCTCCCAACAAAAGCAAAAGGTTGAAAAGTAAGTGACCTATTTCAAGTTGAAACGTATATTTTGTTGTTATCTTCATGGCAAATATTATTTCGAAAAAAAAAATCCCTTTTTATATAGCTGCTTTAAGATTCCTAGCTCCTAGGAGCTGTCAATAACTGACTAGTTTGAGGTCTGAACAGCAAGAGTGTTTTTTTTTATTTTTTTACTGCCATACAGGAGATTCTCTAAAAAATAAACATAGAAAAGGCTAATGTTGTCTCTCTATTTTAGAAAGGTAACAATTAACTTGTCCTTTTTTTCTTTATAATAAGTGTATATAATAAAGGAGGTCTTCCGCCTGTACTAATCAGGTGGTAGGTTCAAGATCATAATTGTTTGGTGGCTCTTTTCACATAGTTGATTGGTGGCAATATAGGCAACGCTATACCCACTGGTTTATATTACACAGTGAATAGAGGATGTTTTTATCTAATTTGTGAAGGAAAAAACTAATTAAAGTTGTGCTAAAATGTATATGTTGTTTTACTTTAATGCGTTCTCTGTATTAAAGTGGAAGGCAAGTCAAAACCTAACTAAGCTTAAAAGGTCACTAAAGGAAAATGTTTTTTTTTTTCCTGAACTGACTGTTTACAGGGTATAGAGACATAAAAGCTAACTGATTCCATTAACAAAATGATTACAAATAGATACAAATCAATCATATAATGTGCCTGCAGGTTAGTTTCACTTTTAAACTGGTTTCATGTCTCTGTGATGTAAAGAGACACACAGAACAAAAAAAAAACAAATACAGGGTAGTGTTTTGTTTTTAAAATGAATCTGATTGGTTCTGAGGAGTTTTAGACACACAGTAATGACAGCTTGGACCACAGTGAAAAGCTGCCATGAGATTGTTCATAAGGAGCCAGACAAGCAGGAAGTGTGGAGATCAGAGCAGAATTACAGCAACTTCAAAGCAAAAACGAACAATGAGGACATGAAACCAGGACTCCAGTAAGGTAAAGGAAGCTATTTAGCAAAAAAAAAAAAAAATCCTTTAGTGATCCTTTAAATTTATTCCCAACCCCATTCTAAGCCATTTGTATCTCTGGCTTGTATTCATGGGTTATGATTTAGGATTACTCAACCAACAAAAGCAAAAGGTTGAAAAGTAAATTACTTATTTCAAGTTGAAATATATATATTTGCTGTTATTTAAATGGCAAATAGTAATCCCCCACCTCCCCCCAAAAAAAAATCCTATTTATAAAATTGCTTTAAGATTTCTAGCTCCTTTGTCACAAACTTTAGCTGATATTATTATGAACTCCAAAGATTATTGTTGGAGAGAAGCTGAAGGCGAATTAAGAAAGAAAACTGGCACAGTGGGGGTTATTTATTAAAACTGGACAGTGTAAAATCTGGTGCAGCTCTGCATAGAATCAGCTTCCAGGCTTTATTTGCTAAAGCTTACATGAATACGCTGAAGTTAGAAGTTGATTGGCTACCATGCACAGCTATATCACATTCTGAGTGTACCATTTTTATTAAATCTCCCCCACAGTTTTTAATTTACTAGTAACTTGCAATGTATTGTCTTATTTGGCAATCTGTCTTTGTTCCATCGTTTTTTACACTTCACTTTATATTGTCAAATTAACAACATTTATGGTAAAATGCAGTAAGGTGCATGTTAGGTAGCAGTTGAACCCACGAGCCCTGAACTGCAAGGTAAAGTGTTTGACTTGCACCAGTTTACATAAACAAACCATTATGGTTGATGTAGCTTTTTATTTTATCTTGTTTTGCAGTAATATGTTAATATCATACTTGATGCATAATTAAACTCAACATGAGGATGTGAAGTTTAAAACGAAAAAAACAGGAAATAGAATAAAAAATAAAACCTCTCTCTGGAGCACCCTTGGGGCAACACAGATGGTTAAGCATTGATTATTTGAGAAAAAAATACTTATGTCCAGAAGGTTTTCTAATAATTTGATCTCTGAAAATAAACAGTCAACAGTTAATTATCCTGGACTTTGCTTCATGTTTCACTAACAACTACACTTTCCTAGAAACAAATTAATCACTTGACAATCCAGACTGCTGAATTTCGCTGAAAAGTAAAAAAAAAGTAAAAACCTAAATAAATCGAAATTTAACCTAAATTTATTTAAAAAAATCAACAGGTGATGGGGGAAAGCACATCATTGTTTTTATTTACTATCTTTCTACAACAAATAATTGTTGTTAGAGAGCCAAATGGTTATGTTATATACATACAAGGGTGGTTGGGCCTACATTTGGGCACTTTCTAGCACTTTAGCCTGCTTTTTATGAAGCAAGTACATTATTATTATATTATTTTGAAGTAGACATTGGGCTAATGAAATCACTGTGTTGGTGTTAAATGCAACAATTTCAAAATTAAGATTGGGAATCAGACCAATTTGTTGCAGATGTCCCTACTTTAAATCATTAAATAAAGAAATAATATATGTAAAGCAGTGGCAGAACCTCTTAAGACCCCTTTCACACTGGTGCTGCCCATATCGGTGGCAGTAAAATAGAGGTAAAATGGCACTAATTTACCGTCGGATTTGTGTCCCATTTCAGCCACTAGCAGGGCGCTTTTAACCCCAGCTAGTGGCTAAGAAAGGGTTAATACCGCCGGCAATGCGCTGCTATAGCAGCATATTGCCTATTTTTAACGCTATATCTTCTGCAAAACGCCCTCAGTGTGAAAGGGGTCATATGTGTACTTGCTTAGAGGGTCACCTATGGTAGTGAGTTGGGATGAGCCGAACATACCCACGTTCGGTTTGCACCACAACCGTCGAACAACCGTTGTACCTGCAGTGCTGGGTGTCTATAGTTTGCCTGTGAACATGTCTTTAAGAACCCGGGTCTTGCCCGAGGGAACATGTATCAATGCAAAAAGGTTTTAAAAATGGTAGTTTTTTCAGGGCTCCTGAAAAAAACGACAGTTTTTAAAAAAAAAATTCCATTGATACATGTTCCCTCGGGCAAGACCCGGGTTCTCAAAGACGTGTTCACAGGCAAACTATAGACACCCAGCAGGTACAATATTTAACCACTTCCATACTGGGCACTTAAACACCCTCCTGACCAGATCAATTTTCAGCTTTCATCACTCTTACACTTTGAATGACAATTACTCAGTCATGCAACACTGTACCCAAATGATTTTTTTGTCCTTTTTTTCCCACAAATAGAGCTTTATTTTGGTGGTATTTGATCACCTCTGCGGTTTTTATTTTTAATGAAAAAAGACCGAAAATTTTGGAAAAAAATTTTTTTTCTTAGTTTCTGTGATACAAATTTGCAAATTATTAATGTTTCTTCAAAAATTTTGGCCACAATTTATACTGCTACATGTCTTTGATAAAAATAACCCAAAGTTTTTGGAAATTTTTTGGTCTGTGTGAAAGTTTTAGAGTCTACAAGCTATAGTGCAAATCATAAAAAATGATCACATCTGATCACACCTGATCTACTGAAGGCCTCTCTCATTTCTTGAGACCCTAACAAGCCAGGAAAGTACAAATGCCCACAGATGGCACTGATGAGGCGGCACAGATGGCACTAAGGCGGCACAGATGGCACTGAGATGTGTACTGATGTGCTCCGATGAGGCCTGTGTACTGGTGGACACAGATGGGCACTAATGAGGCGGCACAGATGGCATTAATGAGGCGGAACAGATGGCACTAATGAGGCGGCACAGATGGCACTGAGATGGGTACTGATGAGGTGGGTACTGATGTGCACTGATTGACTGCGGCACAGGTGGGCACGGATGAGGTGGGCACTGATGAGGTGGCACAGGTGGGCACTGATGAGGTGGCACAGGTGGGCACTGATTGCAGATGTGCTCTGAGGTGGCAGATGGGCACTGATGGGCAAGGTGGTACTGGTGGCACAGGTGGGTACTGATGGGCAAGGTGGTACTGGTGGCACAGGTGGGTACTGATGGGCACAGTGGTACTGATGGGCACAGTGGTACTGGTGGGCACGGTGGTACTGGTGGGCACACGGTGGGCATGGTGGTACTGGTGGGCACGGTGGTACTGGTGGGCAAGGTGGTACTGGTGGGCGCACAGTGGGCACGGTGGTACTGGTGGGCACTGTGGGCATGGTGGGCACGGTGCTACTGGTGGGCACGGTGGTACTGGTGGGCACAGTGGTACTAGTGGGCACGGTGGTACTGGTGGGCGCAGGTGGGCACGGTGGTACTGGTGGGCACGGTGGTACTGGTGGGCACACAGTGGTACTGGTGGGCACACGGTTGTACTGGTGGGCACAGTGGTACTGGTGGGCACTGTGGTACTGGGGGCACTGTGGTACTGTGGGGGGCACAGGTAGTCCCGGGGGCACTGATTAGTCACTTTTTTTTACCGCTGACACAGTTCTCTCTCCCTCCTCACACGCGCTGTCTGTGTGAGGAGGGGAGAGTCGACAATGAGAGATGATCTCATATGTTTACATATGAGATCTTCTCTCATTGGCCGCACAAATCGCGCTGTAAATAGCCGATGTGATTGGCTATTTACCGCGATCTGTGTTTGGCTGTGTCCAGGGGACATGGCCAGCACAGGAGTTCCCCGCTGCACGCTCGGGAGCGCGCGCTGGGAACGCCAAAAGGGGCGGCCGTAAAAACACGGCCTGTCAGGAATTCAGGGCTGCGCTGCGGCCGTACAAAGTCGTACGGCCGTCAGCAAGTAGTTTTTTTATTTAAACATTATTAAAATCACTGTTCCAGGAGCAGTGATTTTAATGATGCTTAAATTAAAAATAAAAATAAAAATTCCTTTAAATATTGTACCCGCTGGGTGTCTATACCTGTGATAACGTCTTTAAATAGCACAATCACCTGCCTGCCAGTAGATTAGGAAGAACTGATCTATCTAAGCTATACAGTGTATAAATATATGTACAACTCCTAGGGATGTATATATATCCTATACACACTGTAAATTAAGTTAAACTGACTAGCCTGCTCTATCTAGCTCTCTAAATAGACAATCTCTCTGTCTCTCTGACTGCTCTCATTAACAAGCCGGAACACACTACATGGGGCTGCCCAGCAGGCGGCCTTTTATAGTGTGGGGCGTGTGCTAAAGCCCTGAGCCATAATTGGCCAAAGCCACCTAGGCTTTGGCCAATTATGGCTCTTCGTTTTTTTGTATGCTGTGATTGGCCAAACATGCGGGACAAACAGCATGCTTGGCCAATCATCAGCGCGCAATGCCGCAGTGAATTATGGGCCGTTTTGCGTCACTCGAATTTGGCGCGAACGACCGCTTTTGTTCGAATTTCGTCGAACGTACGAACAGACAATGTTCGAGTCGAACATACGTTCTTATCGAACGCAAAGCTCATCCCTAGAAGAGAGCTTGCAGCAATGCTATGCAATGCAATGGACACAAAGTATAGGTACAAAAAATAAAAAATAGGTAAGGAAGGGATAGTTGTATTGACCAAAGGTAGTAGTCATGAAAGACATATGAAACTTGACAAAAAAAAAAAACACAAACATGAATTTGATCATGAATTCTATAAAGGGTAGAGATTCTGACCAAAGCATGCATTTTGATAAGTGTAAACCCAATTTACTCTATATAAAGATTACTTAAATGTCAGGAAATGTATTAAAACTTTTAAGAGCAAAAATTCTAAAGTAAAAGTTTAATTAGTTGCTAGTGCTAATGCTTTGTTAATACAATAAACTCCTTGCAAGACTGGATTTCATATACTATTATTTATTGCCAAAATTCACAAACCTTTTTGAGCCAAGTTAGCAAAACAATTTCTAGAATGTTTGCATATAGCAAATATGCCAGCTCAATTTTGTGTTTTCTGCAATTCTCCAATCCTAATTCTTTTACCATTTGTCAGAGAAGCAAACTATGAAATTGTTGATACTTACATTTATATTTATCAAAATCATTGAACAGGAAACAGAGGTATAACTATACATGGTGGTGTCCCACAGCAAATTTATTATGCAGTTCCATGGCCAAATTTCTCATTCTGCACAGTAGAATGTTTCTATAGGCTGTAAAGGCAAAGAGGCAGATTTTCTTATGTATAGTTACCATCCATACACTCATCTAATGTATGATTTATATATGCATTATTGCAATATTTAAAACTAGGATAGGATAGACCATCCTTTTTCAACCAGGTTTTCCAGGCACCTTGGGGTGCTTTGAGGTTTCTTCAGGGGTGTCATGGCAAAATGCCTAAAAATTGACCCAACATTGTATACAAGCTGATGGGTGGATGAAATCTGCCTTTTAGTTACACAACCTTTACAACCTTCTAGCTGCCAAACTCCAATGACATCATCAGTTGATAAGGAGGATGTCAGTTGCCTGCATATTATCCCCGTTTGACCCTCCCTTGTTCCTCTCCATTAGCTTTAGAGTCTCATTAGCTAAGTGATGGAGAGAAATTGAGGGAGAAGAGAAACATTGGAATACTAGTCAGTTTCCTTTTGAGTGCATCGGGTCACTTTCTATTTTTGAGTTTCACTAGTCAGTACCAGTTTACAAAAGGGTATTTGCTTTGGAAGAATATATCACCTCTAATGTCTAATGTTGAGTGTCTAAGGCCCTGTACACGCGATCAGACATGTCTGATGAGACTTGTCTGACGGACCGTTTTCATCAGACAACTCTGAACTTGTCTGATGGTCTGATGTGCGTAGACACCATCGGACCAAAATCTGATCAGACCAGAACGCGGTGACGTAGAACACAATGACGTGATGAAAAAACAAAGTTCAATGCTTCCAAGCATGCGTCGACTTGATTCTGAGCATGCGTGGGTTTTCGGTCCGATGCTTTTGTGTACTAACCATCAAACCTGTCCGACAGACATGTTTTAAAGCATGTTTTAAAACTTTGGTCCGATGGAAAACGGTCCGATAGGCCGTACACACCATCGAACTGGTCCGATGAAACCGGTCTGCAGACCAGTTTCATCGGACATGTCCGATCGTGTGTACGCGGCCTTATGTGTATTGATGTTGCTGCATTATGTAAAACTATTAGAATCGTTTTTTAATTTTAGAATGGGGTGCCTCAAGACCGCCTTGACTGAAAAACACTGACCTAGACAAACAAAATTGAAAATGTAAAGTGTAAAATAAGTGATCCTAGTAGAAGGTTGTTACTTTGGGCTTCGCAGCATTTTCAACCACTTGCTTCAATGATGGAAATCTGGCCCTGTGTGGACTGCTGCCTCTCCATCTTCCATGTTGAAGGCAATTATTCTACTGAGACCACCACTATCTAGAACAGTACATAACACTACAGAGCACTATTTACTTTCAGAGGAATCAGCACCCCTGAACTATGTACAGTATATATACAATTTATATGTCAAATCCTATATAGCTAACCTTTATTGAGCACAGCTCTTCCAGAGATAGGGTTTTTATTTTTTAACCACTTGCTTACTGGGCACATATACCCCCTTCCTGCCCAGGCAAAATTTCAGCTTTCGCAAACTGTCACGCTTTAAATAAAAATTGCACGGTCGTGCGTCGTGGCTCCCAAACAAAATTGACATCCTTTTGTCCCCACAAGTAAAGCTTTCTTTTGGTGGTATTTGATCACCTCTGTGGTTTTTATTTTTTGCGCTATAAACAAAAAAATTAGCGACGATTTTGAAAAAAACACAATATATTTTACTTTTTGCTATGATAAATATCCCAATAAAAAAAAAATAAAAAAACGTTTTTTTTCTCAGTTTAGGCCGATATGTATTCTCCTACATATTTTGAGGGGGAAAAAATTGCAATAAGCGTACAGTGACTGGTTTTCCCAAAGTTATAGTGGCTGCAAAATAGGGGATACAATTTTGACTTTTTTAAATTATTTTTTTACTACTGTAGTAATGGCGGCGATCTGCGATTTTTGTCAGGACCACGATATTGCGGCGGACACATCGGACACTTTTGATAAATTTTTAGGACCATTCACATTTATACAGCGAACAGTACTATAAATATGCACTGATTACTGTATAGATGGGACTGTCAGGGAAGGGGTTAACACTAGGGGGCGAGCAAGGGGTTAAATGTGTTCCCTACTAGTGATTCTAACTGTGGGGGGAGAGGACTGACTGGGGGAGGTGACCGATCTGTGTCCCTATGTACAAGGGACACAGCATCAGTCTCCCCTCCCTGACAGGACGTGGATCTCTGTGTTTACACACAGAGATCCACGTCCCTGGCTCTGTGACTGCCGATTGCGGGTAACCGGCGGACATCGCGGCCGCCAGGCATGTGCATCGGCATCCCAGGGCGGCCTCCCTGGATTTTAGAGCCACCTAGCGGCCGTCTTTTTACTATGACCCGGGTCTGAAGAGGTTAAATAGCAAGAAGCAGTAACAACAGCAGTCCTGGAATGCCCTGACATGTAAATAGACTTTGCAAAGTGCAGAATACCCAATCATGTGCAAGGGGAAAAAAATGAATGGATGATGGAGGTCAGCAGAGCTTCTGCTCATTTACTAAGCTCTGGAGCAACTGCTCATGGAGAGTGCAACTGTACTTTGCAAAGTGCACAATCCATTTGCCTTTAGTAAATCAACCCCATAATTTAGGATAATTGTTTATATTAAAAAACAGATGTCTCCCCCCCAATACATTAATTTTGATTTAGCTAAACATGTTTAAATCCAATAATCCATAGCGTCTAAATTATATTACTGAAAATGTTTTCAGACTTCCACCTTAATACACTTAAACAACAGCTGTGTTTAGGATTATACAATCCACAGAAGACTTCTTCAGAGGTTTTCTAGACATCAATTCAGCTTTAGACATGCAAAATGTTTAAACTCAGAATGGTCTGGAGTGTTTTTAGTCATCCAATTCTCTGTATAATTTCAGATACTTTATTGCACTTTGTGATTATTCAGAAAGCTTTCATAATTAAATATATAAGAGTTATGACATTTATGTGTTTTAATTGCTAACCGCTAATTTCCGTTTTCTCGACTATGCCATGTCTGTTTACGGAAATTATATGGTTCCGTATCTCTGGCCTGATTTCATTCACTCTTGAACTCTTTATTTTTCAGATCTATGGTTTCCTTAGTAAATGAAAGAAAAAAAAAATGGACATATGCAATATTAACCACTTAAGACCCGGACCAATACGCTGGCAAATGACCCAAGGGGTTTTTGCGATTCGGCACTGCGTCGCTTTAACAGACAATTGCGCGGTCGTGCGACGTGGCTCCCAAACAAAATTTGCGTCCTTTTTTCCCCACAAATAGAGCTTTCTTTTGGTGGTATTTGATCACCTCTGCGGTTTTTATTTTTTGCGCTATAAACAAAAATAGAGCGACAATTTAAAAAAAAATGCAATATTTTTTACTTTTTGCTATAATAAATATCCCCCAAAAATATATAAAAAAACATTTTTTTTCCTCAGTTTAGGCCGATACGTATTCTTCTACATATTTTTGGTAAAAAAAATCGCAATAAGCGTTTATCGGTTGGTTTTCGCAAAATTTATAGCGTTTACAAAATAAGGGATAGTTTTATTGCATTTTTATTAATTATTTTTTTTTTACTACTAATAGCGGCGATCAGCGATTTTTTTCGTGACTGCGACAATATGGCGGACACTTCGGACAATTTTGACACATTTTTGGGACAATTGTCATTTTCACAGCAAAAAATGCATTTAAATTGCATTGTTTACTGTGGAAATGACAGTTGCAGTTTGGGAGTTAACCACAGGTGGCGCTGTAGGGAATGTGTGCCCTAATGTGTTGTTTACAACTGTAGGGGGGTGTGGCTGTAGGTGTGACGTCATCGATCGCGTCCCCCTATTACAGGGATGACGCGATCGATGCTCCGCCACAGAGAAGCACGGGGAAGCCGTGTGTACACACGGCTCTCCCCGTTCTTCCGCTCCAGGGACGGATCGCCGCACTGCAGCGGCGATCGGGTCCGCGAATCCCGCGGTCCCGGAGCTTCGGACCGGGTCGCGGGCGCGCGCCCGCGCCCCACGGCTGGGTACTAAAACCAACGTATATATACGTTGATGTGCCCAGCCGTGCCATTCTGCCGACGTAAATGTGCAGTAGGCGGTCCTTAAGTGGTTAAGCAAAGGCAATATACAGCATATGGATCCATGCAGGGCTGCCATGATCAATGGAGTGATGGTCAGTAACTGAGTTCATACTCATTTTCATACATTAATTAAAAGCATTATGCCACGTACACACGATCAGTTCATCTGATGAAAACGGGCTGATGGATTTTTTCATTGGATATTCGATAAAGCTGACATTCTTCAGTCTTGCCTACACACCATCAGTTAAAAATCCGATCGTGTCCAACACGGTGACGTAAAACACAATGACATGCAGAGAAAAATGAAGTTCAATGCTTCCAAGCATGCGTCGGCTTGATTCTGAGCATGCGTGGATTTTAGACCGATGGATTTCCCCACAGACGATCGTTTCTTTCTATTTTTTTTTTTTAACCATGAGAACATTTTAAAACAGGTTCAATTTTTTTTACCGATGGAAAAAAAAGCGATGGGGCCCACACACGATCGGTTCGTCTGATAAAAACGGTCCATCAGACCGTTTTCATCAGACGAACCAATCGTGTGTACAGGGCATAACTCTTTATTTATCTAAAAGCTTCACAATGTAATATTGCACTGATGGGCACTAATAGGTGGCAATGATTGGCACTGATAGGTGGCACTGATGGGTACTGACATGTGGCACTGATGAGCACTGACAGGCAGCTGTGATGGGCACTGACAGGCAGCTGTGATGACAGGTGGCACTGATAGGTGGTACTGATTTCCACTGACAGGTGGCACTGATGTGCAGCACTGATGATAAGGTATTAATGTGTTACTGACAGGTGTTACTGCTGGGCACTGATTGGCACTGTAATGGGCACTGATTGGCACTGTGGCGGGCTCTGATTGGCACTGTGGTGTGCACTGATTAGCACTGTGGTGGGCACTGGCAGTCTTTTTATTATGGGGACACTGCTGGGCACTTATTAGCATGTAATTGGCACATCTGAGGGGGGTGTGCTGATAATCAATGTGCTGATTATCAGCACAGACCCCCCCTCTGACAGAGAGAGACCTGCCGATCGGCTTTCCCTGTCACAGCTGATCACATGGTTAGAAGCCTCTGACAGAGGCTTCTTCCCACAATTGGAGATGCGGCATGTCAGACTGACATGCTGCACTCGCGATCGCCGCGTTGCACACTCCCCAGGGGCCCGCGCTGGCATGTTATCCTGCTAGACGTCATATGATGCCCAGTCAGGAAAACAGAGCCACTTACTGGACATCAATATACTATTGACCGAGCGGGAAGTACCTAAAGGTTGCCACTATATTCCAGGTAGGAAAGAAGAATGGTCTCCTATTATAGTAAAAATACATAATTTATTTTAATCACATAAAAACACATATAATGGGAAAAAAGGGGTATATATATATATATATATATATATATATATATACACACACATACATATGAACATATCTGAAAGGATACATTGTCCCATACAAGAAAACTAATAAGGAAGCTGAAACAAGGAAGTCGCATGGATGGCCTATAGGACTGGGAAACCAGGTAGTCCTAGAAGATTCCTTCTGGCTTTGAGGCCAAGCATACAAAACTTCAATACCAGCGCCAATGGATCACAATGTAAAGTTGAAAAGTTGGTTTGTTAAAAAGTAGGCATAGTCAAAAGCAGAAATGACATACGTACGGTAACAAGGTGCTCACACACAATGACAGTACGCACAGTAATTTTCTCTCTATATTAAAAGATACCTGTTAATATTGCCGGAAACCCTGCTAATATATCTTATTTGATTAGAATGACAATGCTGACACTTTAGTGCTATTAAAAATGGTAATCAGCATTGTCACCCTGGTATCCACTATTTAGTCTAGTGCTTCCCAAAATAACTTATGTAGGCACTGTACTCTGCTCCAGGCCCGTCGGAACCCGACAGGCAAACCAAGCAATTGCCTGGGGCCCCGAGCTGGCCAGGGGCCCCAGCAGGGAGGGCCCTTGCCGCACCGCTGCTTCCTCCTGCAGTCCGGTCGGCTGTGTACCATAACCGCGTGGTACAGGAGATTCAGGTTCCTGTTCCTGGCCGAACTGACAGGAAGTGCACACACTGAGTGTTCACTTCCTTTTAGTCCGGCCCCGGGAACAGAAAACTGAATCTCCTGTGTACCGCGCGGTTATGGTACACGGCCGACCGGACTCCAGGAGGAAGCAGCAGTGTGGCAAGGGCCCTCCCTGCTGGGTCCCCTGTGAGGACACCAACATATGCCGGCGTGTGCGTGTAAGGCTCTGCGGAGGAAAGAGGTAAGCCGCCAACCTGTCCCCCCCAACCCCCGCTTCTCAACTTGAAAAGTCACTTTTTTTTTGTATGCTTGGGGCTCCCAAATTTCTTCAAACGGCCCTGCTCTGCTCTGATTTTAATAAACACTTCCCCTGAAGTGTTAGGCCCCTTTCACACTGGGGCGTTTTTCAAGCGTTATTGGAGCGTTATTCGAGCATTATTCGAGCGAAGCCTCATCTGCTATCCCAATGTGCTTTTAGAGCTCTTTCACACTGCCAGCGCCCAAAAATTGCTGGTAAAGCGTCGCTAAGACCCTAACGTTTTAAATGAATTGAAAGCGCTGTAAAAACACCTTACCCTTGAGGCGTTGCACTGGTGGGGAGTTGAGAAAAGTCCTGCAATCAGTATCTTTGGAGCAGCTTTTGGGCGCTGAAAAAAAAACGGTCCAAAATTGCTCCTCTACATTGAAATTAATTGAAAGCGCTGTAAAAATGCCTTACCTTTTCACACCGAGGTACTGCAAAAACGCCCTAAAACGTTAGGGTCTTAGCGGTACTTTACCAGCACATTGGGATTGCAGATGAGGCTTCGCTTGAATAACGCTCGAATAACTTTCAAATAATGCTCGAAAAATGCACAAATAATGCTCGAAAAACGATTGAATAACGCTCTAAAAACGCCCCAGTGTGAAAGGGGCCTTAGCAGCACCTATCTCCAGCAATGGAAGCTGCTGCCTGCCTGTACTGCCCACCTCCTGGATGATGAAGCACCAGAGAAGTGTTCAGTTGTGTCTTCTGCCCCCCCCAGTGCTGATAGGACACTATGCACTTGTAGAGGCTGGTGTATTTGCTGGCTGCACATCAATGTGGGATCATGTCAATCCATTGCAACTAACTGCACACACCAACAGGAAGGGTCAGGAAATATCTGCTCAGCGTTCCAAGGCTGTAGGCCTTTTCTGGCTGCATTTGGAGTCGAGATTGAAAAACACAAAGCAATTTCACATTTCTAAAAAAAATCTGCAGAGCTATTTATCCTGTAAAACTGCAAATCCTTTTTTTTTCCACGAATTCCAGCAAAAAAAAAAAAAAAAAAAATATGTTATTAGGAAATTTTCCTTCCGGGTTTAATGTTTCTCATTCAGAAATATAGCACATATACTCCATTATGGCAACTAAATAGAGCTGATGACTATAGGAAATAAATACTTATTCAGGATTGTCTGCTACATAACATTGTCCTGATTCTTGCTTTTTTTATTTATGAATAACTTCTAACTTGGAGCAAAAATAGCTTACTAACATTTGATGTTCCCAGGCAATGTCCAAGACGAATGTACATGCAGTTTTGCAGGACGAATGGTTCTGCAAATTTGTAGTAAATTTTACATTTAAATGGGTTGTAAAGATACTTTGTTTTCCTAAATAGCTTCCTTTACCTTAGTGCAGTCCTCCTTCACTTACCTCATCCTATTCTTCTGTCTGTAACTCCACACAGCAATGCAAGGCTTTCTCCCTGGTGTGGAGTGTCGTGCTTGCCCCCTCCCTTGGACTACAGGAGAGTCAGGATGCCCACTAACACACAGCTCCTTTCTCTATCTGCAATGTAGAGAGCATCCTGACTCTCCTGTAGTCCAACGGAGGGGGCAAGCACGACACTCCACACCAGAGAGAAAGCCTTGCATTGCTGTGTGGAGTTACAGACAGAAGAATAGGAAGAAATAAGGACATTTAAAAGCAAAATCGAAGGATGAGGTACCTTATTTTTCGGACCATAAGATGCACTTTTCCCCCCCAAAAGAATGTAAATCAGGCACCGCCCCCGCCACCGCTGTCAACGCCCCCGCCACTTCTGGCAAAAAAGCCCCCACCCCCTCGCACAAAGCCGCTTCCTGCACGAAACCTCCCCCCCTCCGCCTCCTTCCACACAGATAAAGTATCCCAGTCGGTGCACACTCACGGCCAGGGTCTGCGAGCTGGAAGGTGTCTTGAGAGGAGGGGAAATCATACCCACTGCCCCACTATGCAGCGCGACATGAGGTAGGACACTATTGTAAGGGGAGACTGGGGAGGAGTTTATGGCAGCCAAAGAGTGAGTGTGTGCAGTCTCCTAATGCTGTGTTTGGAGGAGAGGTGAGAGCCCGCTCTGCTGGGACTTGTAGTCATGGCCGCTTATAGGGGGGGACCACCAGTCCTCCTTTAGGGGGCCCGGGAACACAGGGGGGCCCACACACCATAGGGAAGGAGGGGCAATTACAGGATGCCCTGTGTGGCTCTCTGCAGCAGCTGAAAATCGGTTTCTATCCCTCCCGCCAACTTTCAGCTGCGGCAGGGAGAGACACAGACACAACTGCCAGTTTCCTTAAAAAAAAAAAAAACAATTTGTAACCCTGTATTGTTTTAATCCCTTGTAAAAAAAATATATATATATATATATATATATATATATATATATATATATTTTTTTTTTTTTAAACATTTCAACTTTAAAAAAAAATGATAGTATGTTTTTTGTTCAAAAATGTAAAAAAATATAAAAAAAAGGGCTAATTCACACAGCTTCTCTGTCATCTTTGTGTCCGCTAAGAATGATTTTAGTCTATTTCTTGTGAAAATGTTGTTTTGATATATTTAAGGGGGTCCTGCCAGGTAGGCTGTACGGGGCCCCGTAATTTCTAACAGCAACCCTGCTTGTAGTGCCTTTGTGGTAGGGGGGGGAATATGGCAACCTGCTCTGCTGGGACTTGTAGTGCCTCTGTGGGGGGGATATGGCAACCTGCTCTGCTGGGACTTGTAGTGCCTCTGTGGGGGGGGGGGCTGAAATATGGCAACCTGCTCTGCTGGCACTTGTAGTGCCTCTGTGGGGGCTGAAATATGGCAACCTGTTTTGCTGGGACTTGTAGTGCCTCTGTTCTGCTGGGACTTGTAGTGCCTCTGTGGGGGACTGAAATATGCCAACCTGCTCTGCTGGGAGTTATAGTGCCTCTGTGGGGGGCTGAAATATGGCAACCTGTTCTGCTGGGGCTTGTAGTGACTCTGTTCTGCTGGGACTTGTAGTGCCTCTGTGGGGGACTGAAATATGCCAACCTGCTCTGCTGGTACTTGTAGTGCCTTTGTGGGGGGCTGAAATATGGCAACCTGCTCTGCTGGGACTTGTAGTTCCTCTGTTCTGCTGGGACTTGTAGTGCCTCTGTGGGGGACTGAAATATGCCAACCTGCTCTGCTGGTACTTGTAGTGCCTTTGTGGGGGGGCTGAAATATGGCAACCTGCTCTGCTGGGAGTTATAGTGCCTCTGTGGGGGGCTGAAATATGCCAACTTGCTCTGCTGGGACTTGTAGTGCCACAGGTCAGGCCGCAATAATGGCACAGGTCGGGCTGCATTATTGGCAAAGGTTAGGCTGCATTTATTTGGCACAGGTCAGGCTGCATTTCATGGGCACTGGTAAATATTTTAGTACACCATTTGGTTCAAAATATATTTTTTTCTTGTTTTCCCCCTCTAAAACCTAGGTGCGTCTTATGGTCAGGTGCGTCTTGTAGAGCGAAAAATATGGTAAGTGAAGGAGGACTGCACTAAGGTAAAGGAAGCTATTTAGGGAAAAAAATTGTACTATAAAATTGTATTATCCTTGTTAATACTGTAGCATTATGCGCCTATTTTGTTGCTTTTTTCTGCACTGGCTTCCCAAGTATCAGGGAAGCACAGTGGAAAATGGTCTATTTGTGCTTGTTTCTAGGGATTCCAAGGATAGAGGTCTGTCTACAGATATACTTCATTATCTACAGTTGCCAGTGAAATGTTTGTGAAGATACAGCCTAGGTCATACATGTATTATCTGTTGTTCCTTCCTATTAATAGAAGCATTAACCGCCTAGCTTATTTTTTTTTTCTGAATAGACAGTACAGCTTGTGTACCAAATGACAAGGAAATGAGGCTAAATGAGAAGGAGTGGGGGTTACCACTAACCAAACTCATTTATGAAAAGCTAAGGGCACATTTCAAGTATGCTGGGGAGTTTGTCACCAACACAACAAGAGACTGACGTAACGAAGGTGTACAATGGCACTTCATTCCCGTGTCTGTTGGCCTTGTGCATTGAATATCTGAATCAGGAGATCCAACATTTTACAAGCAACATTTTCAGCCGGATACAAGAGATACTTCAATAGCATATACAAGGATTAGCAGACAATACAGAATAATTACCATGTGTAAAGTTGATTATTTCCATACCCTGATTTAAGAAATCAGCTAGGCTAGAAGAATGATGGCATGTGGGCTTATCCATGTTTCTTTACAAGGAATAGTCAAGTAATAAAGCTTTCATAGCTGTAGCACTAAGGCTATTACCATTATTTGTTTCCTAACATAGCATGCCGTTTAATTCATTCAACAGCTGTGTATTCCAATAGGCAGCAATAATTAAGAATTCAGAAAAAAACATATATGTTGGCTTGGGAAAAGAAGCAACTGATTTCAGGGGAGTCTCTCACTGTGAGCCTTTCATGTACTTTACAAATCATAAATAACTTACTAAATAATGGAGAGTGTATTGCAATGTGCAGAGGGCAGCCTGGGTAAAGCAGTTGGAGGATTCGTTTTTACTAGCAGATAAAGGATTCCTTAGCTGAAAAGGTCATCTAATAAGCATTTGTAAAGGCTGCTGTTCCAGTTTAATGTTACCAGATGCCTAATTTTTAACTCATTTCCAGTTGTAGGTCATGTTACAGATCAGAGACCTAGGTAGAGCTGTGTAGTTCTTTTATGTACCCTTGCATGTAGGGCATTCTGAAATTCTGCCTAATTTTTAACTCATTTCCAGTTGTAGGTCATGTTACAGATCAGAGACCTAGGTAGAGCTGTGTAGTTCTTCCATGTACCCTTGCATGTAGGGCATTCTGAAATTCGAGTTGACCACATCATGCAATAAAGATTTACTGGACCATGTGTACCATAAGGCAAAGGTGGGCTAAGGTCTAGGACAGCAACAGTGAAACTAGTCCTCAACATTTACATATTGCAAGATTATATATTCTTAGGCCGCGTACACACAATCAGACATGTCCGATGAAACACCATCGGACCAAAATCCCCTCGGTTCAGAACGCGGTGATGTAGAACACACCGACGTGCTGTAAAAAGAAAGTTCAATGCTTCCAAGCATGCGTCGAATCAATTCGACACATGCGCAGGATTTTGGGATGGTTGGGCGTACTAACCATCGAACAGGTTTCCAGTGGACAAGTTTGTAAGCATGTTTAGAAACTTTTGTCCGCCGGAAAACTGTCCGATAGGCTGTACACACGATCGAACATGTCCGCTGAAACTGGTCTGCGGACCAGTTTCAGCGGACATGTTCGATCGTGTGTACGCGACCTTATATGAAGAAATATTAGGAAGCTGTTACTATAACTGACTTCAGGTAGTTTAAGGTCTGAATGGTAGGATGGGAGAAGCTACAGCAGCAACTTTGGAGTAAACTTTTAATTCTCTGCCATACAGGAGATTCTCTAAATATGCATTAACCTCCCTGGCGGTATGATTATGTCTGGAATTTTGTATCAAAAGCGGTACAATTTTTTGCATGGAAATTTGGTGTTTTATATTGTAGGTCTGCAATTCTTAGGAATAACTCACTTAAATCTGTCCAAACAAGAGTCTAGTAGACATCCGGGGTATGATAAAGTTTGAAACAAAAAATATAAATTATAATATAAAAAATAACTATAAATAATTATAACAAATAATAATGTAATTATAATAAAAATTATTCAATAATGTAATCAAATCAAAAACACTGAAATTTGCTCAGTTGCAGAATTGTTGCTGTCATTACTTTTATTTTTTTATGACGAATTTCCCCACAAATCGCTATAGCTCAATTCTGCAAGTGATTATAATTTATTATCGCTGTTTTCTAGCTGCTCTAAAATCACTTTTGACATAAAGGGACACTTTTGGTTGCTTTAAACAATCTACAGTTTGCAGGCAGAAAGAACAGTTTTTATTATATAAAAGTACATGCAGAACACTGGGGAGACCACTAGGGACAAAGGGGGTGTGTATATTTTACATACATTACTGTAATCTGTAAGATTACAGTATACTGTATGTAATGTGTTTATTTACTTTTTTTAATTTGGCACTGTTCTCCACCCCCGTGCCTCGTAACGTCAAAGGGAACCGAGATCGGCGGCACACAGGCACTGTTTGAATTGAGCGAGGACGCCGCTCGCTCACACAGCAGGGATGCATCGCAGGATCCAGGGACAAGGTAAGTAACTTGCCAGGAGAAGGTAAGCTGGTGCGCGCTGCAGGCTCTGCATAGCTACCCCGAGCGTGACTCAGGGTTACCGATAATAGCATAAAAAAACACCCCGAGTCACGCTCGGGATCACCGCTAAGGAGGTTAAACATGGAGGAGTGCATAGGTGTGTGCAGCCTATTGCATTAGGGTGTGCACTATAAAGCTCCAACACATATGCGTTGGACATATATACTGGCATTTCCCTGCTCTCCATCCTATAACAATGGGAGGAAGGGGGAGCCAGGGAGCACATGGGGGATCTGGGCAACAGAAGGAAGAGAAACAGGGAAAAAAGGGATGGTGGGGGTGGCATATATTGGTACCGATCCCCTGTATTTTCCTTCTGTGGCAGCTGAATGTTGATGAGAGGGAGAGGGAGAGAAGCCTACTTTCAGCTGCTGCTTGAGGAAAATACAGATCAGTTCTACTAAACTCCACCGCCGTCGCCCTTCCTGTACAGGTTCTTTGGGTCAGCAAGGAAAGATTGCGGTTTACCTGTCACCTGCCCTTCAATGGCGGGTTGCCAACCACAAGATTAGGGAGTGCCCAGGCAGACTTGGCACACCCCTTGTGCATGCCTTTGGAGGAGTGTAATATTGTCTCTCTACAGTAGAAATATAAAGATTTATTTTTTTCTTCTTTTTTTAAGGCTGGGTTCACACTTAAGATAAGAATTGGTCACGGGTTTCTCTGCATCCAATTCGCATAGCCAGAGATTCTGATTGGCTCTCTATGGAGCTGGTTCACACATCTCCAGTGGCTCCAGAGTAAATTGCACAGGAGCCCTGTGCATATTTTGGTCCGTTTCAGGTTTGAATTCAGCCCAAAATTCCAAAATTCGGGCTGAAATCAGACATAAAACAGTGAATGGAGACCCACTGGATTCCTGCTGTGAGCCGCTGCAAGTGTGAATTAAGCCTTAAATAAGATGGTAAAGGAGGTCTTCAACCTGTGCTAATTAAGTGGTAGGTTGAGGATCAGAGCTGCTTGGTGGCTCTTTTCATACAGTTGATTGGGGGTAATATAGACAACACTATACCAACTGGTCTTATACTGCACAGGCATTAGATTGTGATTAAAAAAGTGCTAAAGTATAAATGTTGCTTCACTTAATACATTCTCTGCATTATTAAAGTGGAACTTTATGTTGGAAAATAAAAATGGGTGAACAGGTAGGATTTTTAATGCAAAAGAGACATGCTTTGTCTCTTCTGAATTAAAGTTACTTACCTGCCTGTCCACTCCTGTACAGTGAACTGTGCATGCGCAGCTCATCACACAGATTTCGTAATTGGGAAGCTGATGGAACTCCCACGTAAGCACAGGTGTGATGTCATCTCTGTCTGGCCAATGACATCAGCTGGCAATCAAGACTAGGAAGACAGCCTGCCGAAGATGTCAGTGGCTGATGGAGAGCTCTGGGATGTCCCATCGTTGGACTGGAGGTGAGTATAGTTCCATTGTAAGGTACAAAAATGCCCTATTAATTGTCCATCTTCCCCCCGCAGTGTCCCTAGACACTTGGCTCCATATCACCTCTCCAGCACTGTCTCTTTTTCCAGCTTTATTCCCCTCACTTCCTGCTTTAAAAGAAACTAAAGGTAGCAAAGCCATAGATACCTGCATGCATCAGTCAAACTCCTGTGAGAAGGCGGGGACACTCTCTGGGCCAGATTCACGTAGAATCCGTGGCGGCGTAGCATAAGCCATTTACACTACGCCACCGCAACTTACTGGAGCAAGTGCCGTATTCTCCAAGCACTTGCTCTGTAATTTGCGGCGGCGTAGTGTAAATGGCCCAGCGTAAGGCCGCGTAATTCAAATGGGGGGCTTGTATTTAAGTTAAGCATGCCCCCGTGCCGAACAAACTGCGCATTTGTCGGCCTTAAATGTAGCCCTGTGCACAGGCTCTGTAGTACGCCGCAAATACATTGGTTGCGACGTGAACGTAATTAACTTACAGGCCTATTCGTGACGAGTTACGTAAACAACGTAAACAACGGAAAAACCCGACGCTGTCCCGACGGCCATACTTAACACGGCATACGGCGGACTGACGTAAGGTTACCCCTCATATAGCAAGGGTAACCTTACGCTTCCGTAAACGACGTAAACTACGGCGTATTATTGCATTTAGGATCCGACGGATCTTACGCAAGTCGGATCCTAGCCTAATTCCGGCGTATCTTGTTTTGAGAATACAAAACAATGATACGCCGGTGGGATTTTCGAATTACGCCGTTGTATGTGTAGATACACCGGCGTAATTCTTTTGAGAATCTGGCCCTCTGTGTCTATAGATGCACACAACTCAAATGACCCGACAAGAGTGAACACACACGAATGCCTCCTTAGTACTTGTCTTGCTACAGAGAGGGAGGTACCCAAAGGAGGGAAAGAGCCAGCATGGGCAGGAACCACGAGAAGAGGAGGAAAGTGAAATTTCTGCGCAATATTGTTGCACTGAGCAGGTAAGCTTTACCTCGTTTTAATTTTTCTAAATGTTAGTGTAGCTCTGTTGTTGGAGGTATAATGTAACCACATCCCTTTATAGATACATCATTTTGAAGAAAAGACGAGGTGGGATTTTACAGATGCCAGATAAGTCCACCAAATAGGTATGTTTATCTTAATTCCTATAAAAAGGTTACAATTCATATTCACACAGATTGCAATTACATATATGTAGTAAAGCAGAGGGTTTTATTGCATTGTAATGGATTCCAAATGCACTTGTTTCTATTGCATGTTTTGCCAATGTTTGCTTCTTCAGGAAGTGTTAAAGTTCAACAGTACAACTACACAAAGAAAATGTGTTTATTTAGTAAATATATTTACTGAAATCAAATAAATACATAAATTATACCAATCTCCCATCATATACCAAAGCTCCCAAAATTATTATTATTTTTTTTATTTTTTTGGCTTAAATGTAATTTTAAAATATATGTAAATAATTTTCAAAATTTTAAATATGAAACTTTCAATAAAATATTACCAGTGATCTAGCTATAAAGGTCCTTGGTCTGGGTATTGCTATTATAGGGTGGCGATGATCCGTCCCTGTCTCTTAGGCGGCGTACACACGATCGGACATATCCGATGAAAACGGTCCGCGGACCATTTCCATCGGATATGTCCGATCGGGAGTTTGATCCGATGGCGTGTACACAGCATCGGATCAAATTCCCCGCCGCCGGACGGCGCGGTGACGTGGCGGTGACGCGGCGGTGACGTTGACGCCGCCGCATCACCGCCACGTCACCGCACCAGGAAGTAAAACACTTCCGCGCATGCGCCGAATCCATTCGGCAGCGGCGCGGCGGCGGTGGGGGCCGACATGTCTGCTGGTAAGTGTACTAACCAGCAGACATGTCGGGCGGACAGATCCCCACCGGATAGATTTCAAAGCTTGCTTTGAAATCTGTCGGGTGGAGAAATCTGTCCGCTAGCCCATACACACGAGCGGAGATGTCTGCTGAAACGGTCCATCGGACCGTTTTCAGCGGACATATCCCCTCGTGTGTACGCGGCCACAGTGCTAATGTATTGTCACCTTGTTACAAAGTGCCATGCCAATACGCACTTAAAGTGGAGTTTCACCCACTTTTGAGAGGTGGTCTTAAATGAAAGACCACCTCTTCACCCCTTGTTTTTGGATATTTTTTTTCTTCTATCGTACCTTTGTATAAAATACATAGTGTATTTTCGATCCATCTGATCTGTGGTGTGTCTCCCTGCTGTCTTCTGGGACCGGTGTGTCTCCCAGAAGACAGCTGGCCATTCACAAAGCATTGCGCGACTCGCACATGCGCAGTAGGAAACAGGCAGTGAAGCCACAAGGCTTCACTGACGGTTTCCCTTAGGTAGAATGGTGGCACCTGCACACAATCTGATGGACGGATCGGCTTCGGGGGCTGAAATCATGGGCTACCTGGACAGGTAAGTGTCCTTATTTAAAGTCAGTAGCTCCAGTGTTTGTTGGACATGTCACCAACTAGAACTTACCTGGAACCTGCCCTGAGAAATGCCATGCAGTCATTGCTGGAGGTTAAGCATGTAGGCAGGAAGTGGCTTAAGGCCAGTTTCATCGGACCAAACCGATTGTGTGTACGGCCCATCGGACCGTTGTCCGTCGGACCAAAGTTTTAAAACTTGCTTTAAAATCGGTCTGATGGACGCCTGACCATCGGACCAAAACGAGGGTTAGTATGCAAAAGCATCGGACCAAAAACCTGCGCATGCTCAGAATCAAGTCGATGCATGCTTGGAAGCATTGAACTTCGTTTTTTTCAGCATGTCGTTGTGTTCTACGTCACCGCGTTCTGACCCGATCAGATTTTGAACCGTACGCACATCAGACCATCAGGCCATCAGTCTGTGACCCGATGAAAACGGTCCGTCGGACAATTCTCATCGGGCTGGACCGATCGTGTGTACGTGGCCTTAGTTTCGGCCTTTAGTTTCATTCTAAGACTGCAACGTTTTTAATAATAAAACCTGTTTATAGCATAAAAAAGCCAATGCGTTTCAGGGGACAAACAGAAGAATTTGCTGCACTTGTTAACACGGGCATAACTTTCCAAGAAAACTATTCCAAGTAGAAAAAAACAGATCTGTACACAGATTACAGTGTTGGCTTAGTCTATTTAAGGAGGAATCCTAGGTATGAATATTTTACATATAATTCCAGTAGTCCAACTTTGACCATCCAGTGATCACTACTCAAGTGATCTCCTCTTGCTTCTGGGTCCTGTGCCAAGCGGCTGCCCTGCTGCATTCTGAATACAGGAGGTGAGTTGCCTGACACAGGTGCCATTCAGAGAATGCTTTGAATTTTTCAGAAAGAATGCAAAGTGTTCTCTGATTGGATGAGGTGAAGGGCATGATGCCATGCAAGCTGACCAAAATTTCACCGCACTGCACATGCGCAAGATCGGCAGGTGCATGCTGGGTAGACAGCATGCACAGAATCCAGGAAGAAGGACACTGTGGTTTCAGGTGTCCATACTGGAGATGGCCGTGCTGTGCAGGAGTAAGAAAATTATGCTGCACATATAGAAAACTGGGCATACCTTGTTACATTGCACAAGGCATGAGCATTCTAGGGGTATTTATATCTTAAAAGTCATATTTCGGCCGGAACTCCGTTTTCACTACGTTTTGTCGTGAACAGAAGTAGAGGTCCACAGAGGAACCACTAACCACTGCACAGTTTTGCCATATACAGTAAAACTATAATTATTCATGTTTTTTTTTATTAACATTTAATTTTCTTTGATAGTTTTACCATTACAAATATGGAACATTGGATATGATATACGCTCAAACTTGACACCTATAAATGACCTATTTTTTGGTAAAGATTTTTTTTCTGTTTAAAACTTCTGCTTAGCCAACACAATTTCCTCCTTCATAACACTTATTCCAACTCTGAGGTGAGCACACTGTGAAAATGTGAGCAAATACGTAACAGCAACCTATTTTAATTAGTATTCTGTAGACTTTTCCAACTTAGAAGTATCTGACCTTTAAAATCCACCATGCTGAAAGAAGACCATGTTCATTCTTAGCATAAGACAAATACATTGTAATTTTTAACTTAATGTTTTTTTTTTAATCTTTTATGCATAAGCCAAGGTTCTGTAGATAATTATAATCCAAAAACAAAAGCTCCAATAGTGTATTTTTCTGTAGAAATAGAGTGAAACTCACCTAAGAAGAAAACTTCCACCTTCATTCTTTTTTTTAATAAATCCTGCTTTTTTATGTAGTTGCATACAATATGGCATTCATATATACAATACATGAATTAAAAAAAAGACAAATAGTAGGTGCTCAATCTATTTATAATAGGGAAGATGCACAATTGGAGGAACCAACGAAAAAAACATTAACCACTTGACCTCTGGAAGATTTATCCCCCTTCATGACCCGGCCATTTTTTGCGATATGGCTGTGCGTTACTTTAAATGACAATTGCGTGACCATGTGACACTGTACCCAAATAAAAATGTATGTCCTTTTTTCCCATAGCAGAGGTGATTAAGGGCTCTTTCACACGTACGTTCAGTTTTCCCCTTCAGTTTTTTCCCCTTCAGTTGATCCGTTTTTCATCCGTTTTTCGTCCGTTCCGTTTTTTTTGATGGAAGAAAAATAGGGTTTTCTTCCGTCCAAAAAAACTGAGCTTACCGCAGACGGATGTTAACGGACGTTTAGCGGATGCTCATCCGCTAACGGACGCTAACCCATAGGGAAGCATTGAGGTCCGTTAACGGACGTCCAAAAAAAAAACGGACGAACTGAACGGACGTGTGAAAGGGCCCTAAATATCACCAAAATAAATTTCAATTTATTTTGATGATATTTAATCACCTCTGCTTTTTTTTATATTTTTTTTATATTTTATAAACATAAAAAGACTAACACTTTTGAAAAAAAAAACCTAACTATATATATATATATTTTACTTTCTGCTATAAAACACATCCTATTTTGTTGTTAAATTAGATCGGATAGTTATGCAATTACCATAATGAGGTGTCTCCCTACCCTGTTTCCGTCAATATTACTGGGCAGCAGTCTTAGCGACTGTATGCTGGTGGTTTGCGCAGACTGATTTGAGCCCGGCAGTCAGTCTAGAGGCAGCCATACAGGGATCCTATGCTACACTGAGTAATCTTGTGTTCAGATGGCCGAAGGCACACACCAATATGACTATGTCCATGAAAACCACAGTCAAGGTCTGGGAACGGATGTCCAGATCTATATGTCCCTCACAGATGATCTCCCCCCATGCCTCACTATGGGGAAATACACAATTTCCACACCTACTGTACATACTGATCCCAGCCTATGGGCTAGATTTAGAATCTCTAAGATTCAACATGTGATGCCGACTGGCAGCCTACTACCATATGATACCCTCAAGACCACATTTCAGTTACCTTCTTGGATGTTTCCTGCAGTTGCGCCATGCTATCCAGTGAAAATTTGCACAGACCCCAAACATTGCTTCCTACGTGATAGAATCTTACTTGACGTGCAGACCGAATCCTCTCATCTCTATATCTTAGAATTTCCTCCTGTGGCACAAACCAAAACACACAGCTCTTTCATCGCTGGCAGAGCTGGCAGAGTGACATTCCAAACCTGGAGTCAGAGGACTGGGATAAGGGGATCCAACAATATATTCCGCTAATGATTTCTGCCAGAGACAGATATATACAGCTTAAGTTTTTACACAAGGCTTACTACACCTCTCAAAAGCTGGCTAGAATTTACCCGACACAGTCAGACCGTTGCCCCAAATGTCTGAATGAGGTGGGGACCTAGTCTGGACATGCACGTAGTCTGGACTTGCCCTTTAATACAAGACTTTTGGAAAGGAGTGGTGGATGATATTAATGAGACTGGGGAGCTGCAGATAGATAATGACCCCAGAGTCCTTCTCCTGGGAATATGTGACACCATCACGCCTGATAAACACAAATAGTTGTTTGTTTTCTATTCAGCCTTTTATGCCAGGAAAACAACGCTATGCAAATGGTAACTGGCAGATCCACCGATGGTCTCACAAGGGAGGTCAATGATTGATAAGAGTGGCCATGTGATCTCCTCGGCTGACGTCAGAGGGAGATCACCGCCCCTACTGCAAAAGCCATCCATCGGAGCTGAATAGCAGCTGCGGGTCATGTGACTGGCCCGAAGACCGCTCTAAATAGCTATTTGAAATGCAAGATTTTATGCTCTGCCATAATATATCGGAAGGGATGCCAGTGACTAGTAAGTGTGCATTAAACAACACTTTAACCCTAATAGAGGCCAATCTCCTTGCCAGATAGGCATTGAATTACTAAAACTGGAGTGTGAAAAATCTGGGTCAGCTGTGCATGGTAGCCAATCAGCTTCTAACTTCAGCTTGTTTAATTAACCGGTTAAGACGCGGACCATTATGCAGGTTAAGGACCTTGCCCCTTTTTGCATTTCGGCACTGTGGCGACTGTGGCACTGTGTTTAACTGACAATTCCGTGGACTTGCGACGTGGCTCACAAACAAAATTGGCTTCCTTTTTTTCCCACAAATAGAGCTTTCTTTTGGTGGTATTTGGTCACCTCTGCGGTTATTATTTTTTGTGCTATAAACAAAAATAGAGTGTCAATTTTGAAAAAAAATAAAAAAAAATATTTTGCTTTTTGCTATAATAATATATCCCTAAAAAATATATTAAAAAAACACAAATTTTTCCTCAGTTTAGATACGTATATCATTTTACCTATTTTTGGCTCCTAAAGGGGACGTATATATAAGTCCATGTGCCCAGCCGTGCCATTCTGTCGATGTATATAGTCGTGCGGCGGTCCTTAAAGCGGAGCTCCACCCGCATTTCTTTTTTTTTTCAAAGTCGGCAGCTACTAACAGTGTAGCTGCTGACTTTGAATAAGGACACTTACCTGTCCTAGGCGCCCGCGCTGACGGCCCCCGCCGATGCCGATCCTCGATCCCGGCACCGCCATCCACAGTCAGGGAAACAGGCAGTGAAGCCGTGCGGCTTCACTGCCCGTTTCCTACTGCGCATGTGCGAGCGACGCGGCGCTTTGTGAATGGTCCGGCTGCTTTCTGGGATACACACTGTTCCCAGAATGCAGCGCGGCCCATTCACAAGAAGACACCCAGAAGAGGAGGAGGAAGAAAACAGCACCGCGGATCGTGAGGGCAGATTCGGGACTTCCGCATAGCAACAGCCTATTTAGGGTAAGTATTTTTTTTTTTTTTCCATTTCATTTTTATTTATTTTTTTCATATTTTTTAAAAAAAACTATATATCAGGGTGGAGCTCCGCTTTAAGTGGTTAAGCTTTGACAAAAAAAAAAAAACTGGAAGCTGATTGGTTTCTATGCAGAGCTGCACCATATTTTGTGCTCTCCAGTTTTAGTAAATCAACCCCATAGTGTCTAAAAGTTATTTGCACAATATTTTAGCGAATCTCCATACAGATCTATGACCTCATCTTAGTTTTGTACCAATGCAAACAATTTGTGTGCGCAATCATTTATCGTGTGAATTTTTCAGCAAGTTATTTTTTACTTATAGCACAACTATTCCTATACAAGGTATGACTCAAGGTATGACTTCTAGTTTTTATGGACAACAAATACGGTATATAATTTCTCATTGTACCTGACAGAAGTATTATATTAATAATTACTTTTATGTGCAATTATAATGTTGCTTATACACTCATAAGAACTGTTCCAAATTGTATTTATTTATTCATTGTTTTAAATATTTTGGGGTAAGATTGTAACTAACTTTTTCAGCATTTGCACAAGACACAATTCTTGCTAAGTAAGTCTAATTTACATTTCCAAAATGACTTATTAGGCCGCGTACACACGATCAGACCGGTCCGTTGAAACTGGTCTGCAGACCAGTTTCATCGGACCAGTTCGATGGTGTGTACGGGAGCACGCCCGCAATTACTGACCACCATGGGAGCTCTCGCATGACTGTGGTGAGTAATTGCGGGGAGGACCAGAGACAGCCGCCGAGGGACCCCAGAAGAAATGGATCGGGGCCACTCTGTGCAAAACGAACTGCACAGTGGAGGTAAGTATAATATGTAGCCATATTGCTACATTTAGTGGCGCCTCTCCTCTCTTTTACACTCTGTAGCTGCTGCTGGATTTTGCTTCTAATCCCTTTGTGGAGGCTTCCATTTGTGGATGGACATTTTTTGGCTCCACAAACTATGACATTGCTGTAATCTTTTTATATGGACTATAAACTGAAGGACTTATGAATAAATGGTTGTGGGACGAATCATCTAACTTTTCATTATTTCTTATGGGGAAATTCACTTTGGTATACAAGTGCTTTGGATTACAAGCATGTTTCTAGGAACGAATTATGCTCACAATCTAAAGTTTTAATGTAAAGGCACGTTGTTATTTAAAAAAAAAAAAAAAAAAAACTTTTACTTTCACTTTAAGGATTCAAACAGAACGGGGCCCCAGCTGTTCACTAGTTGATAAAGGTTACACTTCCTTATGAAATTTCACAGCTCAATACTTCAGGAAATGTTTTATGGCTTCTTTCTATGGGATACAATAATGCAAGTTGCAGTTATTACTATATTTAAATTACCAAAGTGCTTTAGTATTTTTCTAAAATTATGTATGCGTGACCTTCAGACATTATGTGGCTCCATTAAGAATTATTCCATTCAATTCAGTCCAGTGCTTCATTTGAGTATGGCGTACCTGGACTAACCTGAATTTACTGCTAGTTTTGCTAGGCATGTAAAAGGAGTGGAATGATGCTTATTATTACTAAAACTTTAGTTTAAATAAATAAATGTGCATTAAAGTAATGCAACTATGCAGCTTTTAAGAGCCGGTTCACACTGGGGCGACTTGGGACCCGACTTGAAGTCGTCTCAAGTCGTCCCAAGTCGTGCTGTCCAGAAAAGCAATGTAAGTGAATGGGAGTGGTGTTAATACACACTACTCATGTCGCTCCGACTTCAGAAGAGGTTCCTGTACTACTTCAATCAGACTTCTAGGCGATTTGTACCCATTGATTTCAATGGAAGTCGCTTCCAAGTCTGATCACTGTTTTAATTGAAGCGACCTTTCAGCAAGATAACATACATTTCTCAGGCAAACCCCTCCCTCCCCTTCCCTCTCCCAGAGCTGATTGTTGTTTTATTGGCCACTGGAATGTCTCCTGACCTGAAAAGGACTTCAAGTCGCGTTGTAAATCGCCCCAGATCGCCCTGTGGTTCATGTTGAAGATGCTTCTGAAAGTCGTGCTGGAAGTCGTGTCGCCCCAGTGTGAACCGACTCTAAATGTGTGACATTTTATTTTTTCTATATCCACTTCCCGCCCGGCCAATAGCCGATTTACGGCAGGGAAGTGGTTATGAAATCGTGACAGGCCGTTCTCAAACGGCCTGCACGATTTCATGCCGCACGCGCCCGTGCGGGCGCGCAGCGCGGCGATCGGTGATGCGGGGTGTCAGTCTGACACCCTGCACCTCCGATCTCGGTAACGAGTCTCCGGCGGAGCCTCGTTACCACGTGATCAGCCGTGTCCAATCACGGCTGATCACGATGTAAACAGGAAGAGCCGCCGACGGCTCTTCCTCACTCGCGTCTGACAGACGCATGTAGAGGAGAGCCGATCAGCGGCTCTCCTGACAGGGGGGGTTCGCGCTGATTGTTTATCAGCGCAGCCCCCCCTCGGATCGCCACACTAGACCACCAGGACAATAAAAAAAATACAAATAAAAGACAAAAAAAAATGACAAAAAAAAAAAAAAAAAAATGACAAAAAAAAAAAAAAGACAAAAAAAAAAAGGGGTGGCAGTAAAAAAAAATGATGCCAATCAGTGCCCACACATGGGCACTGATTGGCAACATTGATCCATCAGTGCCACCCCTCAGTGATCATCAGTGCCACCCCAGTGTCTGTCAGTGCCACCCCACAGTGCCAATCCATGCCCAGTGCCCACCTACCAGTGCCCACCTGTGCCACCTATCAGTGCCCACCTGTGCCGCCTATCAGTGCCCACCTGTGCCGCCTATCAGTGCCCACCTGTGCCGCCTATCAGTGCCCACCTGTGCCGCCTATGAGTGCCCACCTGTGCCGCCTATGAGTGCCCATCTGTGCTGCCTATGAGTGCCCAGTGCTGCCTATGAGTGCCCATCAGTGCCGCCCATGAGTGCCCATCAGTGCCGCCCATGAGTGCCCATCAGTGCCCAATACCAGCGCCGCCTATCAGTGCCCATCAGTGCTACCTAATCGGTGCCCATCAGAACTACCTCATCGGTGCCCATCAGTGCCACCTCATCGGTGCCCATCAGTGCCACCATATCAGTGCCCATAATTGAAAGAGAAAACATACTCATTTACAAAAAAATTAACAGAAAAAAATAAAAACTTTATTTTTTTTTCCAAAATCTTCGCTCTATTTTTAGTTGTTGCACAAAAAAAAAAAACCGCAGAGGTGATCAAATACCACCAAAAGAAAGCTCTATTTGTGGGGGAAAAAGGACGCCAATTTTGTTTGGGTGCAGTGTAGCATGACCGCGCAATTGTCATTCAAATTGCGACAGTGCTGAAAGCTGAAAATTGGCTTGGGCGGGAAGGTGCGTAAGTGCCTGGTATGGAAGTGGATATACATTAAGCATTTATAGCCCATATTGAAAAAGTAGTTGCTATAGTAATTCTCTAAAGTTAAAAGCTTATTTATCATATGCATGTTACAATCATCTGGGCGTAATGCCAAGACAAAGCCTTGTGCAACGTACACAGGAATATAATTCATTAAGTACTTTGCATATAAACAGTAATTTATAACATTACATCCCCACAAACATCCTGTTTCTATGTATGCTTATCGGCACAAGACTATATAATTATCTATCAGGTAATTATTGAGGGGTATTTCTGAAGAACACAAGTGAAGTGAAGGCATTTGCCAGAGACAGGTTGGTAGGATTGAGAGATGGAAGGTGTCAACTTTTGTTTAACTACTTGCCGACTAGTGTTGCTCACGAATATTCGCATTGCGAATATTCGCTACGAATATTGCATATTCGAGTATTCGCGAATATCTCGAATATCGCGGCGAATATTCGCTATTTCGAATATTCGTATTTTTCAAATTTCGCAATCAATTTCGCAATCAATTTCGCAATAAAATTCGCAATCGCGAAATTTCGCATTCGCGAATTTCGCAATAGCGAAATTTCGCAATAACGACATTTCGCAATTTTTTTTTTATAAAATATAGCGAATATTCGATATTAACGAATATTCGCGACCGCATATGTGAAATTTCGCTTTTTTTTTTTATAAAATACACCGAATATTCGTAAATATCGAATATTCGTGATATTTTATAAAAAAAAAAATTCGCATTGGCGAAAATTTTTTTTTTTATATAAAATATCACGAATATTCGATATTAACGAATATTCGCGAATATTCTTCAAAATATTCGCAAAATATCGCGAAATCGAATATGGCGTATTCCGCTCATCACTATTGCCAACCAGCCGCCGCAGTTATACGGCGGCAGGTCGGCTCAGCTGCACGAGATCACGTAGCTATACGTTATCTCGCATTGCAGCCAATAGGTGCGCGCTCGCCCCTGGTGCCGACGCGTGTGCCTGGCGGGCGCGATCACCGCCGGGCACCCGCTATCGCTCATTACAGAGCGAAAACCGGGAGCTGTGTGTGTGTAAACACACAGCTCCCGGTCCTGTCAGGGGGAGAAATGACTGTTCGCTGTCGATACATTGTATGAACAGCGATCTGTCATTTCCCCTAGTCAGTCACACCCCCCCTTTCAGTTAGAACACACACAGGGAACATAATTAACCCCTTCCTTGCCCCCATAGTGTTAACCCCTTCCCTGCCAGTGGCATTTTTATAGTAATCAATGCATTTTTATAGCACTGATCGCTATAAAAATGCCAGTGGTCCCGAAAATGTGTCAAAAGTGTCCGATGTGTCCGCCATTAGGTCGCAGTACCAATAAAAATCACTGATCACCGCCATTACTAGTAAAATAAAAATATTAATAAAAATGGCATAAAACTATCCCCTATTTTGTAGACGCTATGGGCCAGATTCACAGAGCCATTACTCCGGTCTACCTCTTGATAGACTGGAGTAATTTCAAATTACCCACGTCGTATCATTAGTTTGAATCCTCAAACCATGATATGACGGCTTCGGGCTTCGATCCAACAGGCTTACGTCTTCATACGCCGTTGGATCTACGCTGCAATCTTTTTCCGCCCGCTGGGTGGAGTCCGCGTCGTTTTCAGCGTAGGGGGAAGGAAATTAGCTTTTTCCGGCGATCCAAAAAGTTATGATCGTCCGTCGCATTCTCTTACGGCATCTGTAGTCAGCTTTTTGCTGCGTAAAGTTAGAGAAGCTATTATCTGGTCTAACGTTAGACGGCCCATGTTAAGTATGGCTGTCGTTCCCGAATTTCAAATTTTTTTTTTTTTTTTGCGTAAGTCATCCGGGAATAGGAATGTACGTAAATGACGCTACTCAAAAAAAACCTGACATAACGACGTAATTTCATGCAATGCACGGCGGGAAATTTCTGAACGGAGCATGCGCAGTTCGATCGCCGTGGGGACGCGCCTAATTTAAATGCTTCACGCCCCCTAATCGCGTATTTAGATTCTGCCGCGAGAAATACACTACGCCGCCATACCTTACGGGCCGAAATCTACCTGAATTTGTCTTAGAGCCAGGTAAAATACAGCAGCGTAGTGTATCTCTGATACTCTGCGCCAGGGCAATTGTACCTGAATCTAGCCCTATAACCTTTTTTACGAAAAATATGTAGAAGAATATGTACCTAAACTGCGGAAATGTTTTTTTTTTATATATACATATATATATTTTTGGGGATATTTATTATGGCAAATAGTAAAAAATAATTTTTTTTTTCAAAATTTTCGCTCTATTTTTGTTTATAGCGCAAAAAATAAAAACCGCAGAGATGATCAAATACCACCAAAAGAAAGCTCTATTTGTGGGGAAAAAGAACGCCAATTTTGTTTGGGAGCCACGTCGCACGACCGCACAATTGTCAGTTGAAGCGCAGTGGCAAATCGCAAAAAGGGGCCAGGTCATTGACCAGCAATATGGTCCGGGGCTGAAGTGGTTAAAGGAACCCTGTCATTAGGGAAATAAAGGGGACACCATTGCAAATGCTGATTTCTTGGAAGTCATGCTCACCCTGTGATTTTAATGTTTTCTATGTCACCTACCTGGAACAAGTATGAAGATTGTTTTTCTGGCAGCATCCTTGTCCCAGGAAAAAGTGTGGAAACTACAGTTCATTGTTTCTAATTATAACATAAAGCCCTTCAAAAAAAGAATCCCTTTAAAGTACAACATTGGAAGTAAAGTGTTGGCCACAGGAGCGGACTGACCATTGGGACTATTGGGCACTGCCCGAGGGCCCCATGCCACTAGGGGGCCCCACACGGGTTTTCAGGCTCAATAAATCCAGGGACATTATGTAAAAATCTGTGTTTTTTTAAGTCTGTCCCTGATATGTCCGAAACCGAGATGCTTTTGATGTGAAAATCCTGAGATTTTAGCTGCCCTGCCTCCTGGCATGGTGGCCATCTGTAAGCCCAGGGGCCCCATAATCTTTTATTGCCCGGGGGCCCCATGAGTTGTCAGTCCGCCCCTGGTTGGCCAGCACTACAATGAATACAATTTGGGAGTATTCATTTCAGATGACTGAAAAATAAGCAAACAGTGTGGAAAGACAGTAGGAAAAGTGAAAAGAATTCTAGGATGCATCACAAGAATCACCAGCTAGAGGAGAAAGTCATAATTCCCCTCATTAGATCTTTTGTTTGACCTCATTTAGAATACTGTGTCCAGTCCTGGAGACCTTACTTACAGAAAGAGAGAAGTATATCACCAGCACACCAAGGGTCTCCAGAAAGGGTCCAAAGCTTTATTCAGAGATCACATCATAAATACAGAAGTGATGTTTCAGAGCCTTGCAGGACCCTTTATTCAGGCATTTCTGATGAAGGGGTCCTGCAAGGCTTTAATTTGGCACTACTGTATTTATAATGTGATCCCTGAATAAAGCTTTGGACCTGTTCTGAAGATTCTTGGTGTGCTGGTTACATATTTCTCACTTTGAATGTCTTGTGTTTCCAGACATTAGTCACTGCAGCACCCACTTACACTCACAGACAGTTTTCAGGAACATGTGGTGAGAACAATGGGTGTTATTTACGAAAGGCAAATCCATTTTGCACTACAATTGCAAACTACAAGTGCAAAGTGCATTTGAAATTGCACTGAAAGTTCAGCAGAGCTTCCCCTCATTTCAGATCTACCCCTCAGATTTACAGCGACTGCACTTCCAATGCACTTTCAGTGCAATTTCAAGTGCACTTTGCACTTGTAGTTTGCACTTTTAGTGCAAAGTGGATTTGCCTTTCGTAAATAACCCCCAATGTGTGTGAACTCTTACTTTACAAAAAGGTATTGTTTAGATAGAACAAGTCCAGAGATGGGCAACAAAAATGGTGAGGCATAAAACATATGAGGAGTGACTGCAGGGCGCTAATATGTACAGTCTGGAGCAAAGAAGGGGAAGGGGAGACAAGATTGAAACTGAAATAATGTACATCAAGGGGGTGAATTGGGTATATTTTTTATGTGATTTCAAGCCAAGGTTAACTACATGCTGACTGTCCCATGGGACTTTTACTGCTACAGGGCCACCGTGCTGCGCAGAAATATATATATATATATATATATATATATATATATATATATACGCACAGCCCTCAAAAATTCCACTTGCTTGCATTTTGCCTTGACTTGAAATTGGACTTAAAATTTTGAGCCATATATATATATATATATATATATATATATATATTTCATGGGGCACTGTAAAGCTGCATTTGATGGGGCGCTGTGAAGCTGCATTTGATGGGGCACAGTAAAGCTACATTTCATGGGGCACGGTAAAGCTGCATTTGATGGGGCACAGTAAAGCTATTTTTTATGGGGCACGGTAAAGCTGCATTTCATGGGGCACTGTGAGGCTGCATTTGAAGGGGCACAGTGAAACTGCATTTCATGGGGCACGGTAAAGCTGCATTTCATGGGGCCCTGTGAGGCTGGATTTCATGCAGCACTGTGAGGCTGCATTTCATGGGGCATGGTATTTGATGGGGCACAATGATGGGGCACATTGAGGCTGCATTTGATGGTGCACAGTGAGCCTGCATTTAAGAGGCACATTGAGGCTGCATTGATGGGGCACAGTGAGGCTGCATTTAGGGGCACAGTGAGTCTGCGTTCATGGGAACTGTAAAGCTGCATTTGATGGGCACAATGAGGCTGCACTGATGGGTACTGATATGCTTTATGTTAATATTGTTAACGTTGTTGTTAACATTTATTTTTGGAACTTAATTCTGCTTAAAACATTTAACAGTGTTATTTCATGAGATAATTTACAAGGGGTGTGTTTAGGGGATGGGGCAGGGGAGGGGTTGGGTGGGGAAACTGGTGGTGAGTAACTCTTAAGGCCTGGCTAGTGGCTCAGGACTTGAAATTTTGAGCCCTGTATGCATATATACATATATATATATATCTATATATATATATATATATATCTATATATATATATCTATATATATAGATATATATATATATCTATATATATATGATATTGCACTTCTGGGTTTTGGGCGTGGTTTACACCCATTTTTTCTTTTTTGTTCTTATGCCGCGTACACACGATCAGTTTGTCTGATGAAAACGGTCTGATCCATCAGTCAAAAAACTAGGAACTTGTTTTAAAATTATCTGATGGTTAAAAAACCGATAGAAAAAAACCATCGTCTGTGGGTACGTCTATCGGTTAAAAATCTATGCATGCTCAGAATCAAGTCGACGCATGCTCGGAAGCATTGAACTTCATTTTTCTCTACACGTTGTAATGTTTTAGGTCACCGCGTTCTGACGTGTGTATGCACGACTGATGAAAGTCAGCTTAATCGGATAACTGATGGAAAAATCCATCAGACCGATTTCATCAGATGAACTGATTGTGTGTACAGGGCATAAGTACGGTTTAAAGGGTCACTAAAAGGAAAACATTTGTTTTGCTGAAATGACTGTTTACAGGGTATAGAGACTCAAAAGTTAACTTATTCCTTTTAAAAATGATTAAAAATAAATAAAAATCAATTATATAATGTGCCTCTAGTTTCACTTTCATTTTTAAATGGATTTCATGTTTCTGGGAAGTAGAGAAGACACACAGAACAAAAACAAACAAATCCAGGGCAGTGTTTTGTTTTTAAAATGAATCTTGAGTTTTAGACACACAGCTTAGACCACAGTGAAAATCTGCCATGAGTTTGTTCATAAGGAGCCAGACAACCAGGAAGTGTGGAGATTAGAGAAGTATTACAGCAACTTCAAAGCAAAAATGAACAATGAAAACAGCACTGCATTAAGGTAAAGGAAGCTATTTAGCTAAAAAAAATAATTCCTTTAGTGATCCTTTAACATTATACTACAGTCTGTTCATCTTGCAAGGAAATTTACACCTTTTGGTTTTACTTTCTCATGTTCTGCTGACTCTCATCATCCAATCATGTGCAAGCTAAAATACTTACCCCCCCCCCCCTCCCCGCGTGTGAATTTTAACCACATTCGCTAGCTAAGTGAAAATTCTCTTGCAAAGTAAAAATTCCATTGCAAAGTAAACAGCCTATTTGCTTTTAGCAATCAACGTCATTCTATTCAGATGATGAAAGGTCAGTGTTTTACCTTTGTTGTAAATATCACAGTGTGCATGGCCACAGTATGAGCACAAGTCAGTTCAGCGTGGCAAAGGCTTTGGACAGCAAGACATGTAAATGTGATTTAAAGGCTGGTAAGGTGAACATGGTGGGGGGACTGCAATCACGTTTCTAATTTTATTTGCTGATGACTATTCTGGCATATAAGGAAGGTCTGGGGATTTATTTGAGAGCTTTGCAGTGCAGTCATCTAATTAGTCATTTGACTCTTCAATGTGTTTGACTGGCCTCTATCAGCCATCACACAGCACATTTCCCAAAAGGCTATAAAAGAAGTAATTGCCAGGGCCAGCAGGCACAAAGGAATGCCAGCTTATCTAAAGCTGCTCTGCCTGCAGATGTATTCAGAAGAACATGATAATGCATACTTAAAGAATTAGGAGGCGCTCTATGTGCCATGGACCACTGGCATTAACATACAGTACTTTATCTGTAAAATGTAAAATAAAAATGTGTAAAATGTGCAAATTTCCTTCTGTGTGCGTTCGTTCCTATAGATTGGACCGGGTCATAATTGCAGGTTTGTCTTTCTCTGATTAATATGTATAGCTATGATATCATAATGGCTGTTTGTTTTATTTAATTCCTTCAACCATAATGGACAATTATTGCATTGTCTCGGCCTTGCCGCAGCTGTAAGAGGCAGCCTGTAAATAGTGTATGAAAACAGTAATATTGATGTCATGCAGCTGCTGCCTTATATATTTCATTCACGCGCAAACAAATACAAAAAATAATTCTACAAAGAGGCGCATTAATTGTCTTTCAGGGGCTGATGGAAACGACGGCCCAGGGGGAAAAACCTGCACTTCTTTATTTGAAGATTTAATAGAATTTTCATATGCTGTAATCCATAATCCTCAACACAATATCTATTTCTTCAAGGAACTCTACTATAGCAATGAAGATCTTGAAAAACAAAGGCATGGCTATGCTGCAATTTTCTGGAGGTCTTTGCAGGAGAAGGACTGGATGTCCTTCAACAGCTAAATTAGTTGGCCATTTGCAATGAGTATATCTAAATACAGCAACCGAAAGATACAAATGTCTGACGCTTTATTTCTATACGGCTATCCTAAGCTGCTGTTCAACTTTCTCAATCATTCCAAATATACACATCTTGCCGAAAGGAATTTTTGTTGGGCTTTTACAGCATATTTATTATTTTCTCTAAGTAAAAAAACATAAAGGTTGCCAAAGAAACTTATTAATCTAAAGCTGCTTTACTCATTGAAAAAGCATTAATCCTCCCAGATGCACCGCTATGTGGTTCGGAGAGATAACGGGAGTGCGAAAGAATACAGTGTTTCAGACAGATAGGCTTAGTTCTAAACTCTTGTCCTATTACTGGGTCATGGCTATAATGTTTATATTGAAGGAGCCTTTCACCTTTCATTTCTTACATTATAAATGTGATAAGGCTACAAAGCCAAAGTGTGCTGGTTTTGTTGTTTTCTATTCAGTTACAGATAGATTTAAAGATGTAATACAAAAGGTGAACACAATAACATTTCCGGAGATCTTGTGATTCCTGTCTGTGTTGAAAGATTTCTTTAGTGTGGCTTGCATGGCCATGCTCAATTTGGCTGATTGAAATCACTAGTCTGTTTTCACATTGGCAGACAAAAGCTATATTAAAAAAAAAAAAACAATTGAAGTATGAGGAATATAGAAGCTTCTGACACATCAATTTGATACAAACAGATAAATACAAGTGCTAAAAAAACGCAGCGTTAATAAAATAGGTAAAAGAACAAAGAGAGCAGGCAACTTAAGGGCTCATGCACACTGCAGCTCAAAAAAAAGCTGCTTTTACATGTGTACATTTTTGGGCTCTTTTTCATGTTTGTTCTGTACTCCTTTGAGCTTCTTTAACTAGTTATGGACCGCCTGTCGCAGGCTCCCCTGTGCTAATCGCTGTCATTGTATGTCGGGCACATACATAGCAATTTGCGGGCGTGCACATTTGCAAGCAGGGGAGCCAACCAGTGGGTCCGGTGGGCTTGATGTCCGCCGGCCACCCGTGATCACTCCAGAGACAGGCTGGAACAGGGATCTGTCAGTGTAAATAAGCACATCCCCATTTTGTCAGAGGGAGGAGAGACAGATCTTCTGTTCCTACTGATTAGGAACAGTGATCTCTCTCTCCTCCTCCAGTCAGCCCAGCCCCCATATAGCTAGCAACACCTCCCAGGAACACACTTAAAGGGGTTGTAAAGGTACAATTTGCTTGTAAAATGTTGGATCTCCTGATTCAGATATTCAATGCACAGGGCCAACAGACACGTGAATGAAGTGCCATTGTACACCTTCATTACGTCAGTCTCTTGTTGTGTTGGTGACCAACTCCCCAGTATACTTGAAATGTTCCCTTAGATTTTCATAAATTCGTTTGGTTAGTGGTAACCCCCATCCCTTCTCATTTAGCCTCATTTCCTTGGTACACAAGCTGTACTGTCTATTCAGAAAAAAAATAAGCTAGGCGGTTGATGCTTCTAATAATAGGAAGGAACAACAGATAATACATGTATGACCTAGGCTGTATCTTCACAAACATTTCACTGGCAACTGTAGATAATGAAGTATATCTGTAGACAGATCTCTATCCTTGGAATCCCTAGAAACAAGCACAAATAGACCATTTTCCCACTGTGCTTCCCTGATACTTGGGAAGCCAGTGCAGAAAAAAGCAACAAAATAGGCGCATAATGCTACAGTATTAACAAAGATAATACTTAAAGGGTCACTAAAGGATTTTTTTTTTTAGTTAAATAGCTTCCTTTACCTTATTGCAGTGCTGTTTTCATGTCCTCATTGTTCGTTTTTTGCTTTGATGTTGCTGTAATCCTGCACTGTTCTGGACACTTCCTGGTTGTCTGCTTCCTTATAACCACAGTGCTGGGAGCTTTCTCACTGTGGTCACTAATCAAGGAGGTGTGATTACTGTGTATAAACTGAAACTAGATTGGGCTAAGGGGTTTTAGACAAACCATCACTGCCCTATATTGGCTCTCTGGCTCTGTACATCAGAGAGACAGGAAACAGCAAAAACGAAACTAGAACTGTAGTTTGATTATATGATTGATTTTTATCTATTTTCTTAATCATTTTTAAAAGGAATCAGTTAGGGGGCGTGGTCTGGACATGGCCGTGTGAAGTCGCAACTCTTTTGAGCTCCCGGCCCAGACCGTCCATTACCAGCTATAACTGCAGAAATATCGGCATGCAATCTGCCAAAAAGCGAAGGGCAAAGACAGGCACCAGAGTGACACGTTCCAGTGCAGCAAAAGGCGAAATTCAGCGATACTTTACGCTGCACAATCACCCATCCCCGGAGCCAAAGCAACTGCACCGCGTGGATCACCACGTGCGGAAACTGAGGGGGCCCCGAACTATAGTACCTGGGCTCCGACACCGAACACCCCGGCATACCCGACCCTCATACCTGACTTAGCTGGAACACCAACCCTGGAGATGGCTTCACCCACACGGCGGACCGAGGGAGGACAGATGGACCCCGATATCCGAGCCCTCCTACAAGCGCTCCCCACGAGGTCTGACATTGAGGCCCTCATCCTCCGTTTAGAGGAGACACATGGTCGGGACATCCAGGAGGTTCGTGCAGACATCACTGCCCTGACGGACAGGGTGTCCACGGGGGAGTCCTCTCATACAGTCTTGGAGGCCAGGGTGTCGGAGCTGGAGAGAGCTGGGAACCGCCACCGCGACGCAGCCATTGACCTCCAGCTGCATCTCGAGGAGGTCGAGGACCGGAGCCGCCGCAACAATTTGCGGGTCCGGGGGGGTCCCAGAAACGGTGGAGATGGAAGATATAGACCTCGCGGTGCAGACCCTGTTCAAAGGGGTGTTAACGGACCCGACGGGGGAAGTGGAAGTTGACAGAGCACACAGGATGCTAGGCCCCAGCTCACAGGACCCAGACAGACCACGTGACATCGTCTGCAGGCTTCTGCGATATACACAGAAAGAAGAAATCCTGCGTAGAGCCTGGGACCAAGGAGAAATACCTCTGGAGGATGCCCGAGTTAAAATTTTGCCTGACCTGTCCGGGGCGACGCTGAAGAGGCGGGCGATGTTGAGACCGATCCTGGAACTGGCGAGACGGAAGGGATACACATACCGCTGGCGATACCCGCTGGCGGTGACATTCTGGAAGGAGGGGGAAGCCTTTACCCTACAAACCAGGGAAGACCTGCCGGCGCTTTTCCAATTCTTAGGGGAAGAACAAATCCAGGTCCTGGACTGGCTACAGCTGCTCCCACGACCGATGGGGAGGTCCGGTCCCTCCAGCTACCGCATCCCTGCACAGCCACGCCAGAGAGGAGGACGTAGAAGACACAGAGTCCCGTCGGGAGGAGAACGCCGTGAGTAGGCCTTGTGCCACACTAGCCTTGGTACTACCCTGCTTCCCCATCCTGCCCCACTGTTGTTGATGTGCACCGATCGGAGACTTACTGAGGAGATGAAGAGACTGCCATTCACTGAGAGACGGTACTGCGGAGACCTCCGGAGGGTTTTTTTTTCTTTATTTTTTTCTTTTTCTTTTTGCTGCCCCCCCCCGCCTCTCCCCCACTCACCCGAGGTACTCCCTGACGACCCTGTGACACTTATCGGCTCCTTAAGATGAGAGGGAGCCCCGTGTTTGACTTTGTTGGGGGCATGTGGAGACAGACACTGATCATCACACCCCTGGAGACTATCCCGCCACCTGAGCTCCGCAGCCGCCCCCCCCATTGGTAAGTGACGCTACCCAGGATGCTTCCGAGGACCGGAGGGATGGGGGATTGATGTGGACCTTAACGGGAGGGGCAGGTGGAGGTAGATGGCGGGAGGTACATTACATGCAGCGGCCTGAGGTCTCTTTTCACCTGAGTACCACCATCCCGGATATCTCCTCTAACAGAGGACCGAGGGGACCGAGGGGACCGAATGACGATGCTTCAAACTCAGATCGGTGACAAGTGCCTGTTCCTTCCTTTATTTTATATTGGGGACCAGATATGGGGGACTGATCTGTTTACATCGTAGGTGCCTGTGCACCTTGCGATGGTGCTGTGGTGGGAGGGATTAAAGTGGCATGTTGTCTCTGTTGGACTGATTTTTGTATACACTACTCCCCCTGCATATGAGGACAGATAACTGCAGCAGTAGTACCCCATAGGCTTATACTAAGATAACTTGCACAGTTTGCACTGTTAACATTGTTTGCACTGTCTGTATGTTCGCTACAGTATATGTTAAACAACCTATGTCTATTCTTTCTATTTCCTGCAGACTAGATACTGTATATGCTTTTTAATGCCGAGTTCTAACTTACGTGACTAGATAGCCGGTGGGGGATGTGAGGGTCGGGAGACTCACTACCCGGCACTGTACATCCCACCACCCATATAGGACTGCGCTCGATTACCGGTGAACCACTGGTGAGCGTTGCTGCTGAAGATAGCTTAAATAGATTTATTCTCTGCCACACACGCTTGTGTAGGCCTCCTAATCTAACCCTTTTTCTCTCCTGGGTTTGCTTACCCGAGCTAATTTCTCTGCCTAAACTCTCTCCCCCCTCCCCCCCTACCCCTCTGGTCGCCCGCGACCATGGACAAGCTCAATATAGTCTCGTTGAATGCAAAGGGACTGAATACCCCCGAAAAACGGAGGATGCTGCTTCATGACATGAAACGTCTGAAAGCAGACATCGTGATGCTTCAAGAAACGCATTTTAGGAATAGCAGTGTACCCATACTGAAAAACAGATTCTACCCCACAGTCTACCACTCCACGTACAGCAGGGCGAAATCCCGGGGAGTATCCATTTTGATCTCGGCAAGAGTGCCCTGGTCTAATGCAGAGATTAAAACTGATGAGGAAGGCCGCAAGCTGTTCTTGCGTGGAACGATTGGTGCGGCACGGGTCACATTGGCAAGCCTGTACGCCCCGAATGACCACCAAGACAGATGGCTAAAACGCGAGTTAGAACAACTCATGCACTTTACGACAGGTCAGCTCATTATAGGGGGAGACTTAAACGTCGCCCTGATACCTTCGGAGGACACCTCGGCTGGGGGGTCCTCGCTCTCGAGGGAAGCACACCGGAATATCTCTAAGTCGCTACACTCCTCTCAGCTTGTAGACGTGTGGCGGCTTTTCCACCCAGGGGAAAAAGATTTCACGTTCTTCTCCAGACCCCACAAGTCGTATTCACGAATCGACTATTTCCTGGTTCCCCACAGACACCTAAAAGCAGTTAAACACACCACCATAGAGTCAATAACATGGTCCGATCATGCCCCGATCTCAATGACTAGTGTTGAGCGGAATACGCCATATTCGATTTTGCGATATTGCGCGAATATATAGAAGAATATTCGCGAATATTCGCTAATATCGAATTTTCGTGATATTTTATCCAAAAAATTTTTTGCGAAATTTCGCTAATGCGAAAATTATTGCGAAATTATCATAAACGGAGATCATTTCCTGTATTACTAAACTAATATGCACTAAACACTAACTCTACACTAACTCTACTTAAAAGAAAGGAGAATAAGGGGGCAAATGAAGGGCGGAGAAGATAATCGCGCAATATTCCTATTGCGCGATTATCTTCTCCGCCCTTCTTTTGCATCAGAGCCAATCAGAATAACTTGAATATTCGGCAAAAGGAATATCGCGCAATATTCCTTTTGCCGAATATTCGAGTTATTCTGATTGGCTCTGATGCAAAAGAAGGGTGGAGAAGATAATCGCGCAATATTCCGTTTGCCGAATATTCGAGTTATTCTGATTGGCTCTGATGCAAAAGAAGGGCGCATCAGAGCCAATCAGAATAACTCGAATATTCGGCAAAAGGAATATTGCGCGATTATCTTCTCCGCCCTTCTTTTGCATCAGAGCCAATCAGAATAACTCGAATATTCGGCAAAAGGAATATCGCGCAATATTCCTTTTGCCGAATATTCGAGTTATTCTGATTGGCTCTGATGCAAAAGAAGGGCCGAGAAGATAATCGCGCAATATTCCGTTTGCCGAATATTCAAGTTATTCTGATTGGCTCTGATGCAAAAGAAGGGCGCATCAGAGCCAATCAGTATAACTCGAATATTCGGCAAAAGGAATATTGCGCGATTATCTTCTCCGCCCTTCTTTTGCATCAGAGCCAATCAGAATAACTCGAATATTCGGCAAAAGGAATATCGCGCAATATTCCTTTTGCCGAATATTCGAGTTATTCTGATTGGCTCTGATGCAAAAGAAGGGCCGAGAAGATAATCGCGCAATATTCCGTTTGCCGAATATTCAAGTTATTCTGATTGGCTCTGATGCAAAAGAAGGGCGCATCAGAGCCAATCAGTATAACTCGAATATTCGGCAAAAGGAATATTGCGCGATTATCTTCTCTGCCCTTCTTTTGCATCAGAGCCAATCAGAATAACTCAAATATTCGGCAAAAGGAATATCGTGCAATATTCCTTTTGCCGAATATTCGAGTTATTCTGATTGGCTCTGATGCAAAAGAAGGGCCGAGTAGCTGATGCGATTCTTTTATGTTGCCGAAAATTTGCAATGCGAATTTTCGGCAACATAAAACAATCGCATCAGCTACTCGGCCCAGGGTCTCTCTCTAATCATACCAGCAATGCTTTTAGACGTCGATGGAGATCACTAGGATGTGATCTGTTTTACAAATAAATTTGAAAAAATACGAATATTCGCCATAGCGAATATTCGCCGCAATATTCGAGTTATTCGCGAATACTCGAATATGCAATATTCGTAGCGAATATTCGCAATGCGAATATTCGTGAGCAACACTATCAATGACGTACGCACTGTCGGAGGCCCAGGGGGCGCAGAGACGCCCCTGGAGGCTGAACGAGAACTTGCTGCACGACGCCGACACTCTGGCAGAGGTGGTCAGGGAGATAGGGCATTACTTTGAAACGAATGATACACCAGAGAGTAATCCTGCCCTGGTCTGGGAGGCGCATAAGGCGGTAGTTAGAGGGATACTGATCAAACACGGGGCCAGGTTACAGCACCAGAGGTCAGAACAACTGACAACCCTCCTTCAAAAACTACAGTGTTTAGAGACACGACATAAACAAACCCCCATGGGAGACCTGAGTGCGGAACTGGACATGGTACGCAGACGGGTCACAGATCTATTGCACTACAAGGCCAAAGCAGCCTTACAGGTGTGTAGGCGGAGAGTGTATGAGTCAGGGAACAAATGCGGGAGGATGTTGGCACAAGCTCTTCGTGCACAAAACCTAGCATCATACATACCACACATTACCTCCAATAGCGGCCAAAAGAAGACACTACCCCACCAGATAACACAAGAGTTCCGTACCTACTATCAATCACTGTACAACCTGCCCCCCCGACCCGTAGGCCCTGACCAGACGACAGAATATTTAGCAACCTCACTTATGCCGACCTTGTCGACTGACGCAAGACCCCTGCTGGAGGAACCGATTACAATGTCGGAACTTCAACTAGCAGTGAAAGCCGCCAAACAGGGGAAGGCCCCGGGCCCAGACGGCCTGACTGCACAGTACTACAGGGTCCTCCTCCCAGCCCTTGGCGACCGAATGGTGACTCTATTCAACTGCCTGGGCACAGGTAACACATTCCACGATCACACACTTCTGGCACACATATCGGTAATCCCAAAAGAAGGAAAGGACCCGGGCCAATGCGCAAGCTATCGCCCGATCTCCTTACTGACCCTAAACTTTTTACAAAGATAATCGCCTCCAGACTGCAGAACCACCTTCCAGCTCTGATACATCTAGACTAAGTGGGATTCGTCCCGACGAGGGAGGCTAGGGACAATACGATTAAAGTCCTTAACCTGCTACATGTGGCCACCACTAAAAAGACACAGACGCCGAAAAGGCATTCGACCGGGTGAGCTGGCACTTCATGTTCTCTACCCTGGAACATATAGGTCTAGGCGAGAGGATGAGGAGCTGGATCACGGCGATATACTCTAACCCCATGGCGAGGGTGAGGGCGAATGGCGTACTCTCGGAACCATTTGCTATTACAAATGGAACCAGACAGGGCTGTCCACTCTCGCCCCTGTTATTCGCGCTCGCGCTTGAACCCTTCTTGAGCCATGTTCGGCTGAACAGGGAAATTAGAGGAGTGGAGGTTGATAAGACACAGTACAAGGTCTCGGCCTACGCCGACGATATGCTGTTTTCGTTGACAGACCCGTCGGTGTCCCTACCCAATTTGATGTTAGAATTTGAGCGTTATGGTGAGCTGTCAAACCTTAAAATAAACCTAAACAAATCAGTAGCAATGGGCGTGGGTATCCCGATGCAGCAACTATCCCACCTCCGGGGCAAGTTCCGTTTAAATTGGACGGACGAAGCACTGACTTACCTGGGAACCCACATCCCATCCAGGCTATCCCAAATCTACAAACTGAACTTCCCACCTCTTCTTAAGACGGTACAGGCGCTACTGACGACATGGTCCACAGGATTACACTCATGGTTTGGGAGAAATAGCATCTTGAAGATGACGATCCTGCCCAAATTTCTATACCTCCTACAGGCCCTCCCGATACGCATCCCAGCGGAATACTTTAAACAAGTGTACACGACATTTAAAACATTCCTTTGGGCGGGGAAACACCCCAGGTTACACAGAAAATCATTTCCCTACCCAAACGATTAGGCGGTATTGCGATGCCAGATGTCCGGGCCTACTACCATGCTGCACACCTATGCCGGCTGGTTGACTGGTGCCGGCATGGGGACTTTAAGCTCTGGCCGAGACTGGAACAGGCCCAATGTGATCTCCCTCTACGGCGAGCTCCCTGGTGCCTGACCGCTATACGAGGAAACGTTAAGAAGCACCCGCTCATAGGTAATACGCTTGCGGTGTGCGCCAGGCTGATGATGAAGGTGAACCTGTGTTCCCAGACCTCGCCACACCGCCCGATCTTGGGTAACCCACTTTTTGAACCAGGGATACGGGACGGGAAATTCCGAACCCTAAACGAACGAGGACTGTACCTGGCCTCCCATTTCAGCGAAGCGGGACGCTGGAAGACGAAAACGGAGTTAATGGACCCGGGAGGGGTCTTCTGCTTAGACTTCCTGAGAGCTGAGCAGCTCTGCCACTTTCTTGGCACTATGATACCCCCCCGCAGCGGAACAGCCCCTCACGTTACTAGAGGAGTGGTGCTCTGATACGGGGGCCATGCCACATACACTTTCCCACACACATGAACTGGTGAACGAGCAGGGGGCAGATTACTGTCCCCCATACTTCGCGGAATCGGAACGGACACTAAACTGCACGTTCTCAAGTAGACAGAGAGAAAAAATTCTCTCTCACACACACAAGTCTTCCATGTGCACCAAGGTCCAGGAGACCAATTAAAAGATCCTGTCCAGGTGGTATAGGACCCCAGACCTGCTTAACAGGATCTTCCCTGAGACGTCGGACAGATGTTGGCGCTGCTTGGAAGAAAAGGGTACACTGCTACATGTTTTCTGGTCCTGCCCCAGCCTCAGAGAATTCTGGGACGGGGTCCGACAGATAACGCAGAAGTTCACGGACCGAGAGGTCCCAGACGATCCAGCATTGTTTCTTCTTCACGCAACTGAAGCTTCTACACGAGTATACAAGAGATCGGTTGTCCGACACTTGCTGGATGCAGCTAAAGCCTGCATCCCGCTCCGATGGAAATCTCCAAACCCTCCAACCATTGCTATGTGGCTACGGAAAATAGACAAAATCAATGAAATGGAAGACCTCATCCTGACGAAACAGGATAGAGAAGAGACGTATACAGATACCTGGCGGATCTGGAATATCTTAAAATACTCCGAAGAGGGCCAGGCCCTCAGAGGAGGGAATACCAATGCCATGCCCTAAATTCATTGATTTTGTCTGTAGTAGCCTCTCTGCATTGGAAGACAGGAGTAACAAACCAAACCAAAACAAAATAAAAACTGACCTTTGGGTTGATGACTGAGGCAGTGAGTTCATGGTCGCGGTAAACCCCCCCCCCCCCCTTGAAGCTCCTTTCTATCCTCTTTCCCTTTCTTGCTTCTTCTCCTACTACTAATCTATAAGTTAAATAAGAAATATGTGGGGACTGGGCCCGCGGGACCATGGCGACCAGACTGGCCATGGGCACAAGAGCTAAGCTACACCAACAGGCTAGGGGTGATATAAGAGAGGGAGGCGGCGACGCCACCAGGTGTACGGACGCCCCCTCAACCTGGAGGGAGACGGGCTAACCCCCTCATGATGACGAATGATATCCTGTATTGCGGTAACTGACTTGCTTTCCAATTCTGTGTTATGCACCCTGATATTGTATTCTATGTACCCCGCTTGTAATTGTACTGCTGTGGTGGTTCCTGTGGAACCTGTGTCGCTATTAAATAACATTTCTAACCATATGAAATTAATCACAAAAGTTCCTCTTTACATCAGAGTCCACAGACTTCCCCTTTTACATCAGGATCCACAGAGTTCCCCTTTTAGATCAGTGTCCACAGAGTTCTCCCTTTACATCAGAGTCCACAGAGTTCTCCCTTTACATCAGAGTCCACAGAGTTCTCCCTTTACATCAGTGTCCACAGAGTTCTCCCTTTACATCAGAGTCCACAGAGTTCTACCTTTTACATCAGAGTCCACAGAGTTCTACCTTTTACATTAGAGTCCACAGAGTTCTACCTTTTACATTAGAGTCCACAGAGTTCCCCTTTTACATTAGAGTCCACAGAGTTCCCCTTTTACATTAGAGTCCACAGAGTTCCCCTTTTACATTAGAGTCCACAGAGTTCCCCTTTTACATCAGAGTCCACAGAGTTCTCCCTTTACATCAGAGTCCACAGAGTTCTACCTTAACATCAGAGTCCACAGAGTTTTCCCTTTTACATCAGAGTCCACAGAGTTCTCCCTTTTCATCAAAAAGTCAAAAGAAACAAACATATTATTGTTCATATGTAAAGATAGGGATGAAAAAAAATAATCTATTGTACAGGGCCAGTGTAAGGGTCAAAAAATAATTATAGCGGTCAGATGAATAGCAACTCATTTCTCCCCTATACGTGTATCCTGTGATGTTACTCATATATACATAATTATGCAAATGATAATGGCTGCTATATTTATTCCAAAAAGGCGGCGACCAAAATGGCAACATATAAAATCTGTCATGTTACCACTGTCAGTGATTAATAAGGCGAGAATGCTTCCAATTGTTGAATACCATACATTTACGTCATATATCCATAAGGGTTTAAACAAAAGTATTATAATATACTTTGTTCTTCATCTTGCAGAGGTTCCTGCAACACGGTTATGACCTAATGAGGTGCCAGCAGGAAAAACAAAAAATTGTGCAGTCCGTATTGGAGGAATTACGGGAGTTTCATGGCGGGTCACATGACCACATGGCCATTCTCAAAAAATGGTCAGACCTGAAGAGGCGCCACATGGCCCGGGTCACACAGATCCACGATGAATTTCATCCAGGTAAGTTATTGGTGACAGTCATGTAAGGTGATATGTAATTAACCTTAGGGCAGATGTTGTTAACCCAGACGCCATGTTGTGGTAACATATATCACCACCCAAGGTATTCATAGTACTGTTGGAAAAAGACATTATTCCATCAAGTTAAACCATGGAATTAAAGTGGTGGTGTGGTGGGTTAAAGGGGAAAGGGTGGTATTTTATAACTCAATTACCACTAAATTCCTGTGCTAGGCGTCGGGTTATCATAGTAATCCCGTGTACTCCATCAGGCCCTTTTTTTAACATGAGATCGTCAGAATAATACAAAGGAAATACAAACAGCTCATTTTACCATGGTGGCAGCCCAGCTCACACTCAGTCCCCTGTAGTGCCAGCAAGACCCTTTAGTATAACATTATCCCATTGGTTAACTGTCTATATAAATAAATGTGTATTCATATACAATACAGCAGAGTACACAGAATTTGCATACGTTATTAGAAATCATTTTTACATATATGAACATTGTGTTATTATAGGAGCTCCTCTAGCATCTGTGCGCCCCAAGCGCACAAGGCGACAGGCCGCAGAGGAGGAGGAGGATGAAGAGGAGGATGCAGAGGAGGAGAGGGATGAGGAGCAGCCAGGGCCCTCCGACTTACCACCCCCAGCTACTGAGGAGCTGCAACTTCCCCCCACCCAACCTCCTGGTGAATGCCATGATGCAGAAGAGGAGCAGGAGGATGACACAGCACCTGTGATGACCATCAGTCAGGAGGGTAAATATGTGCACAAAGATTAATAACATTTCAACAATAAGATGTAGATATAAAAATGGACAGTATTTAATCCTATTTTTTTTTTTCTTATATCCTAACAGTTTTGAAAGAGATTGAGGCGAAATTCCGCATCATGGAGAGGAACAATCAAAAACTCCAGTCCAATCGGCGCAAAATAAAAAAATTGGGCCTAGAGAATGAAAAGATTTTAGAAGAGCAGAGAAAAAATTTCGAGGAGATGGCTGAGCTTTACAAGCGCATGAAAAATTCCATGTAAATATTTTTATTTTTGGTTATTAAACCTGTTATTCTTTTCAAATGTTTCCTTTCTTATTGAGATTGTTAGGTTTTTCAACACATCTAACTTCACATCTAACACATCAACATCAACATCAACACATCTAACTTCATAATAACCTAAAAACATTTCATACTATTATTTTATTTAACACAAACCTAATAAAAAATAAAATACACGGACACAGACACTACTAACACAAACTAAACTGTTGAAAAATGACTATAACAAAAGCTACAATATATATATATATATATATATATATATATATATAGAGATATAGAGAGAGAGAGCGAGAAAGAGAGAGAGAGAGAGAGAGAGTGCTGATTTGCTCTTGCAGACAGGCTAATGGTTGCAGTAAAAAGGCCACAAACCAGGGTTTAACATAAAGTTCAGTCTTTTAGTCACACTTGCTGTTACGATCCGGTCTGGTAGCTTGTAGCAGAGGCTGTTTGTGGATCCGCTGTGACAGAGAGGTCATGAAGCATTACTCAGCATGAAGGCAGCAGCAGTAGTATTCAAATATAAAGTAATTATCACACACACAACATTTACAAGCAGTAGTGGTAATAGTACTAGATAGCATCTAAACACTTGGGCAAGACTTAACAGCAGCAGTAGTGGTAATAGTAGTATATAGTGGCAAATAACTTGTGACATAGGTGTCTGAGCAGCAGCAGTATAGTAGTAACAGTACACAATATAGTGTTTTATCACTCGTGGAAGAGGTGGCATCATCAGCACAGCAGCAGCATTGGTAATTGCAGTATATAGTGGCAAACAACTTGTCACATAGGTATCTGAGCAGCAGCAGTATAGTAGTAACAGTACACAATATAGTGTTTTATCACTCGTGGAAGAGGTGGCAGCAGCACAGCAGCAGCATTGGTAATTGTAGCATATAGTGCCAAAGAACTTGTCACATAGGTATCTGAGCAGCAGTATAGTAGTAACAGTACACAATATAGTGTTTTATCACTCATGGAAGAGGTGGCAGCAGCACAGCAGCAGCATTGGTAATTGTAGCATATAGTGGCAAAGAACTTGTCACATAGGTATCTGAGCAGCAGAAGTATTAGTAACAGTACACAATAAAGTGTTTTATCACTCGTCGAAGAGGTGGCAGCAGCACAGCAGCTGCATTGGTAATTGTAGTATATAGTGCCAAAGAACTTGTCACATAGGTTTCTGAGCACTGGCAGCAGCAGTATAGTAGTAACAGTACACAATATAGTGTTTTATCACTCGTGGAAGATGTGGCAGCAGCATTGGTAATTGTAGTATATAGTGCCAAAGAACTTGTCACATAGGTATCTGAGCACTGGCAGCAGCAGTCTAGTAGTAACAGTACACAATATAGTGTTTTATCACTCGTGGAAGAGGTGGCAGCAGCACAGCAGCAGCATTGGTAATTGTAGTATATAGTGCCAAAGAACTTGTCACATAGGTATCTGAGCAGCAGTATAGTAGTAACAGTACACAATATAGTGTTTTATCACTCGTGGAAGAGGTGGCAGCAGCACAGCAGCAGCATTGGTAATTGTAGTATATAGTGCCAAAGAACTTGTCACATAGGTATCTGAGCACTAGCAGCAGTATAGTAGTAACAGTACACAATATAGTGTTTTATCACTCGTGGAAGACGTGGCAGCAGCACAGCAGCAGCATTGGTAATTGTAGTATATAGTGCCAAAGAACTTGTCAGATAGGTATCTGAGCACTGGCAGCAGCAGTCTAGTAGTAACAGTACACAATATAGTGTTTTATCACTCGTGGAAGAGGTGGCAGCAGCACAGCAGCAGCATTGGTAATTGTAGTATATAGTGCCAAAGAACTTGTCACATAGGTATCTGAGCAGCAGTATAGTAGTAACAGTACACAATATAGTGTTTTATCACTCGTGAAAGAGGTGGCAGCAGCACAGCAGCAGCATTGGTAATTGTAGTATATAGTGCCAAAGAACTTGTCACATAGGTATCTGAGCAGCAGTATAGTAGTAACAGTACACAATATAGTGTTTTATCACTCGTGGAAGACGTGGCAGCAGCACAGCAGCAGCATTGGTAATTGTAGTATATAGTGCCAAAGAACTTGTCACATAGGTATCTGAGCACTGGCAGCAGCAGTATAGTAGTAACAGTACACAACATAGTGTTTTATCACTCGTGGAAGAGGTGGCAGCAGCACAGCAGCAGCATTGGTAATTGTAGTATATAGTGCCAAAGAACTTGTCACATCGGTATCTGAGCACTGGCAGCAGCAGTCTAGTAGTAACAGTACACAATATAGTGTTTTATCACTCGTGGAAGAGGTGGCAGCAGCACAGCAGCAGCATTGGTAATTGTAGTATATAGTGCCAAAGAACTTGTCACATAGGTATCTTAGCACTGGCAGCAGCAGTATAGTAGTAACAGTACACAATATAGTGTTTTATCACTCGTGGAAGAGATGGCAGCAGCATTGGTAATTGTAGTATATAGTGCCAAAGAACTTGTCACATAGGTATCTGAGCACTGGCAGCAGCAGTCTAGTAGTAACAGTACACAATATAGTGTTTTATCACTCGTGGAAGAGGTGGCAGCAGCACAGCAGCAGCATTGGTAATTGTAGTATATAGTGCCAAAGAACTTGTCACATAGGTATCTGAGCAGCAGTATAGTAGTAACAGTACACAATATAGTGTTTTATCACTCGTGGAAGAGGTGGCAGCAGCACAGCAGCAGCATTGGTAATTGTAGTATATAGTGCCAAAGAACTTGTCACATAGGAATCTGAGCACTGGCAGCAGCAGTATAGTAGTAACAGTACACAATATAGTGTTTTATCACTCGTGGAAGAGGTGGCAGCAGCACAGCAGCAGCATTGGTAATTGTAGTATATAGTGCCAAAGAACTTGTCAGATAGGTATCTGAGCACTGGCAGCAGCAGTCTAGTAGTAACAGTACACAATATAGGGCCAGATTCACGAACAGTTAGGCTGGCGGATCGAGTGATCCGCCAGCCTAACTGTGACTTTGAGCCGGCGTTTCTGTTTTCTGTAACCAGAAAACAAGAAACGCCGGGTTGAAGTTCCGATGCGAGCAGCGTAACTGAGTTTCGCCATCGCATCGTTACTTCAACTTAAAAATGGCGCCGGGGGCGTTCCCGCCGATTTACGCTCAAAAAATATGTTAATGAGCGGAAATCGGCAATTCACGATCGAATTCCGGCGCGACGCAATGACGATACGACGTTTCCGGACGGGATACGCGGCGCATAGATATACCTACATGGGGTTGGAGTATCCTATGTTAGGTATAGGCGTCGTCATCGCGTCGGGAAAAAAAAAAAAAAAACGTCGCTTGCGTAAAACGGTCATGAATGGGAATGTGACGTCATTGACGTTCATTCACAGATTTTGGAGCATGCGCACGGGGATGTTTTGACACTCGACGCATTCGCAGTACGTTGGCGGCGGGATCGCGCTTAGTTAGCATACTACACGCCCCGTACCCGCCCAATTTGAATTCCGCCGGCTCATTTGCGATGCGCTGCCGCAACTTTAGGAGCAAGTGCTTCGTGAATGACAGCACTTGCTCCTAAAATTTCTGCAGCGCAACGCAAATGAGAAGCGTTACTCCAGAGCAAAGATGCTCTGGACTACCTGAATCTGGCCCATAGTGTTTTATCACTCGTGGAAGAGGTGGCAGCAGCACAGCAGCAGCATTGGTAATTGTAGTATATAGTGCCAAAGAACTTGTCACATAGGTATCTGAGCAGCAGTATAGTAGTAACAGTACACAATATAGTGTTTTATCACTCGTGAAAGAGGTGGCAGCAGCACAGCAGCAGCATTGGTAATTGTAGTATATAGTGCCAAAGAACTTGTCACATAGGTATCTGAGCAGCAGTATAGTAGTAACAGTACACAATATAGTGTTTTATCACTCGAGGAAGACGTGGCAGCAGCACAGCAGCAGCATTGGTAATTGTAGTATATAGTGCCAAAGAACTTGTAACATAGGTATCTGAGCAGCAGAAGTATTAGTAACAGTACACAATAAAGTGTTTTATCACTCGTGGAAGAGGTGGCAGCAGCACAGCAGCAGCATTGGTAATTGTAGTATATAGTGCCAAAGAACTTGTCACATAGGTATCTGAGCACTGGCAGCAGCAGTATAGTAGTAACAGTACACAATATAGTGTTTTATCACTCGTGGAAGAGGTGGCAGCAGCACAGCAGCAGCATTGGTAATTGTAGTATATAGTGCCAAAGAACTTGTCACATCGGTATCTGAGCACTGGCAGCAGCAGTCTAGTAGTAACAGTACACAATATAGTGTTTTATCACTCGTGAAAGAGGTGGCAGCAGCACAGCAGCAGCATTGGTAATTGTAGTATATAGTGCAAAAGAACTTGTCACATAGGTATCTGAGCAGCAGTATAGTAGTAACAGTACACAATATAGTGTTTTATCACTCGTGAAAGAGGTGGCAGCAGCACAGCAGCAGCATTGGTAATTGTAGTATATAGTGCCAAAGAACTTGTCACATAGGTATCTGAGCAGCAGTATAGTAGTAACAGTACACAATATAGTGTTTTATCACTCGTGGAAGACGTGGCAGCAACACAGCAGCAGCATTGGTAATTGTAGTATATAGTGCCAAAGAACTTGTAACATAGGTATCTGAGCAGCAGAAGTATTAGTAACAGTACACAATAAAGTGTTTTATCACTCGTGGAAGAGGTGGCAGCAGCACAGCAGCAGCATTGGTAATTGTAGTATATAGCGCCAAAGAACTTGTCACATAGGTATCTGAGCACTGGCAGCAGCAGTATAGTAGTAACAGTACACAATATAGTGTTTTATCACTCGTGGAAGAGGTGGCAGCAGCACAGCAGCAGCATTGGTAATTGTAGTATATAGTGCCAAAGAACTTGTCACATAGGTATCTGAGCACTGGCAGCAGCAGTCTAGTAGTAACAGTACACAATATAGTGTTTTATCACTCGTGGAAGAGGTGGCAGCAGCACAGCAGCAGCATTGGTAATTGTAGTATATAGTGCCAAAGAACTTGTCACATAGGTATCTGAGCAGCAGTATAGTAGTAACAGTACACAATATAGTGTTTTATCACTCGTGGAAGAGGTGGCAGCAGCACAGCAGCAGCATTGGTAATTGTAGTATATAGTGGCAAAGAACTTGTCACATAGGTATCTGAGCAGCAGTATAGTAGTAACAGTACACAATATAGTGTTTTATCACTCGTGGAAGACGTGGCAGCAGCACAGCAGCAGCATTGGTAATTGTAGTATATAGTGCCAAAGAACTTGTAACATAGGTATCCGAGCAGCAGAAGTATTAGTAACAGTACACAATAAAGTGTTTTATCACTCGTGGAAGAGGTGGCAGCAGCACAGCAGCAGCATTGGTAATTGTAGTATATAGTGCCAAAGAACTTGTCACATAGGTATCTGAGCACTGGCAGCAGCAGTATAGTAGTAACAGTACACAATATAGTGTTTTATCACTCGTGGAAGAGGTGGCAGCAGCACAGCAGCAGCATTGGTAATTGTAGTATATAGTGCCAAAGAACTTGTCACATAGGTATCTGAGCACTGGCAGCAGAAGTCTAGTAGTAACAGTACACAATATAGTGTTTTATCACTCGTGGAAGAGGTGGCAGCAGCACAGCAGCAGCATTGGTAATTGTAGTATATAGTGCCAAAGAACTTGTCACATAGGTATCTGAGCAGCAGAAGTAGTAGTAACAGTACACGATATAGTGTTTTATCACTCGTGGAAGAGGTGGCAGCAGCACAGCAGCAGCATTGGTAATTGTAGTATATAGTGCCAAAGAACTTGTCACATAGGTATCTGAGCAGCAGAAGTATTAGTAACAGTACATAATAAAGTGTTTTATCACTCGTGGAAGAGGTGGCAGCAGCACAGCATTGGTAATTGTAGTATATAGTGCCAAAGAACTTGTCACATAGGTATCTGAGCACTGGCAGCAGCAGTATAGTAGTAACAGTACACAATATAGTGTTTTATCACTCGTGGAAGAGGTGGCAGCAGCACAGCAGCAGCATTGGTAATTGTAGTATATAGTGCCAAAGAACTTGTCACATAGGTATCTGAGCAGCAGAAGTAGTAGTAACAGTACACGATATAGTGTTTTATCACTCGTGGAAGAGGTGGCAGCAGCACCAGCAGTAGTAAGAAAGTGGCAAATCTCACAGACAAAAGGTGACAGCACCAGTATGAGTAATATATCGGTACATAATCACTCAGCCTTTTGGCATTAGCAGTAGGAGCCCATATCGTGGCAAAATTACAAAAGCTTGAAGTTGCAGTAGCATGGTGATTAAATTTGAAAAGCAGAATGACACAGGCCTTAAGTAGCTGTAGCCTGACTATACCATAGTGCCTCATAATATAAAAGTTTGATTAACGTTATTTCTATGCTATACGTGACTTTTTAAATTCATGATGAGCATTGAGAAATTACATTTCAAAATAATGTGGCAGGAGCATCAGGACTCCTTATAGTGGCTTAATGACACAGCATGGAAATATTTATGCCCTTAACACTACCTGCCCACTATGAGTTTCAAAGGTATAAATCAGAGGTGGCAAACACAAGGCCCGCAGGCCGAATGCGGCCCTCCAGACCCTTACTTTCTGCTTTCAAGCAATGCATCCAACTTCTTCCCAGCAGCAGCATAAGGAAAGGGGGATGCACTGTGATGTAAGGGAGAGGGGGAACTCAACTTCTGATGGTGGGGTGGGATGGTGGGGTGGCCCTTGACATCTAATGTAAGGGGAGGGGATGCGCTGGACATCTAATCTTACAGATATAACTGGCCCTTTTGAGGGCAACCATAATGCTGATGCGGCCCACAATGAAATTGAATTTGACACCCCTGGTATAAATAGATCGGAGAGGTATTGATGAATGACAAGGGACCATTCAGCGCCCTGAACCGACGGCGGGTGCCAGAAAGTCACCGCCGATCCAGGACTCATTCATCTTGATGAATGTGAGTCTGTCCACGGAGTCTGTGGACAGACGGGTCCTCTTGTCCGTGACCACCCCACCTGCCGCGCTGAATGTCCACAGATAGTAGGGGGGGCAAGACAATAACTCCAGCGCATACTGAGCGAGCTCGCGGCAGGTGTCCAATCTGGCAACCCAGTACTCCATGGGGTCGTCGGTACTCATACTGTCAGAAGCACTGACGGACCCCATGTAGTCTGCCACCATGTGGACCAGCCGCTGGTGGTGACTGCTGCTGCTGCTGCTGGTACTGGGTCGCTCAGATTGCAAGAACATCCTCATCTCACCCATTAGGTCCCCTGCTCGGCTGCTGATACTGCTGCTGGGTGCAGCCACCTGCTGGGTGAGATGAGGGGGGACAACTGGAGGCCGGGGAGTTGCCTGCTCCAACCGGCTGACTAGGCGTGCCTGCAGTTCCTCCATCCGGTGCTGCCTCCGGCTGGCTGGAAGGAACTGCTCCAGTTTCCCCTTACATCTTGGATCTAAAAGGGTGGCCATCCAAAATTCTTCCCTCTCCTTTATAGTCTTAACCCGGGGGTCCCTCCTGAGGCATCTCAGCATGTGGGCAGCCATGGGGAAGAGCACAGCCCGCTGTGACTCCTCATGGCTGCCCGGGTCCATGACGTCCGACTCTTCATCATGGAGGCGCTGCTGCTCACGCACAGAGATGCCCAACCCCCGGACTATCGGTGCCCCCAACACCGGCTCTCCCTCCTGACCAGGCCCTGACTCCAGGATGTCACCAGTAACCTCCTGATCATCATCATCCTCCTCCTCCTCGTCCTGGGCCTGGTCTTGGTGGAGCAGTGTTGCCTCCTCCTGCTCCACCAAGGCACTCTCCCCAGCTTCGAGCAGGCGATCTAGTGCCCTGTCCAGCAGGAACACTATAGGGAGCACGTCGTTGAGGCCGACATGCTCCCTGCTCACCATCTTGGTCGCCTGCTCAAAAGGGGCCAACACATGGCAGACCTGGTGTATCTGCCCCCACTCTGCACTGGTGATGTACGGGAGTGTGTGTTGTGATGGCCCGCCAGTGCCTTGCTCCATCAGGTATTCCTTCACCGCCCTTCGCTGCTCCCACAACCTCTCCAGCATGTAGAGGCTGGAGTTCCACCGCGTCACACTGTCCACAATCAGCCTGTGAAGGGGCAGGCTGTTGTCCCGCTGCAACTTGGACAGGGACACGGTAGCGGTTGGGGAGCGCCTAAAGTGGCTGGCAATCCTACGTACCCTTAGCACAATGTCACTCAACCCGGGATAGGTGCGCAGGAACTTCTGCACCACAAGGTTGAGGACATGTGCCAGACAGGGTACGTGGGTCAGACTGCCAGCCTGGAGGGTGGAGAGGAGGTTGCTGCCATTGTCACAGACAACCATACCTGCCTGGAACCTTTGGGGTGTCAGCCACTTCTGGGTCTCTGTGTCTCCGTTCCCCTAAACTAACAAGCTGGGGCACGGCCTGACAGCGCACGTGCCCCACACTTGAGTAGCTACGGGGGCGCTTGCTGGGAGGCTCAGCAGCTGCGGAGACAGTGGCTTGAGGGAGACCAGCAGTTCTCCCCTGGACACCCGGGGCGGCACCACAAAATCTGATGCCGCCAATCCCTCCCCGGCGCCTCGGAGGGAAACCCAATGGGCCGTGAAACTGATGTAGCGGCCCTGCCCATGCCTGCTGGTCCAGCCATCCATTGTGAGATGCACCCTGTTGCTGACAGCGTGATCCAGCGACAGGGTTACATTCTGCACAATGTGCTGGTGTAGGGCAGGGACACCAGTCCTGGCAAAGAAATGGCGGCTGGGGACACGCCATTGGGGTTGGGCCTGCTCCAACATCTGCCTGAAGGGGTTGCTGTCAACGATGTTGAAGGGCAGCAGATGTTGGGCAATAACCCTTGCCAGGAGCCCATTGAGGGAACGCACACGTCGGTCTCCAGGGGGGAAGGGAGTGGTGCGTTCGAAGGCGTCGGAAAGCGACGTCTGGCGCCGGACGGCAGTGCAGGACACCGAGGAGGAGGGTGCTGTGGAAGTCGAGGTCTGGCTGCCGGTACCAGTACCTCTACTAGAGGGAGCGGGGGGCATGACCTGCTGGTAGCCGATGAAGCTGTGGCAGGGGCTGCTGTACCCTGCACACTTGTGGTGGTGGCGCTGCTACCACCACCACCCCTCATCTGGTCATACTCCCGCCAGTGGTTTATTCTCAGGTGCTGGTTGAGTGCTGTGGTACCCACCCGAGCCAAGCACTTCCCTCTCTTCACCTTGGCACGACAGAGCTGGCAGATGGCTACTGTCGGGTTATCTGCTACCAAGGTGAAGTAGGCCCAGACAGGTGACTTCAGCGCCGCCCTCCTGTCAGATGGGGTGACGCTGACTTGCACCTGCTGGGACTCGGTGCGCACAGGTGGAGCTGCCTGCTGCTGCTGCTGCTGCTGACACCTCCTGCTGCCATCACCAGTGGAGACCCTAACGCTGGTCTCCCTGGTGACCTGGCGCACCATTTCCCCAGGGTCCTACCTTCCTCGTCGTCACTGCTGCTGTGAACCGACGAGCCAGGTGGCACCCATGTTGGGTCACCCTCCTCTTCGCCCCCAGATATGTCAGACCCAGGGCTGACATGTGGTGGTCTGAGGGAGACATCTGACATGGAGCCGCTAGCCTGGCTCCGATGTCCCCTCACCGACGCATGGGTCTGACTAGGTGCGGGTGTTTCCTGCAGAAAAACACCAGCACCACTTGGAAGGGATGTCTCTGGGCTACTGACAGCCGGTACCCCATCCTCCTCCTCCATCAACCCTTCAAAAAGGTCCTGACCATCAGGACATAAATCTATGTCTGCATGATGCAGGACCTCCCCCCAAGATATCCCTCTCTCTGTCACTGTCAAACAGTATGAGGCTGGACTCTTGGGGGCTGGGGGTGGGTACTAAAGGCACCTGTGTACTGGTGGTGGTGCTACTTGGAGTCGGCACTGATGACTCAGTGGCACTGCTGTGCCCCATATACTCCACCACTGCTGAAGCCTGGGAAGGCAATATTGGGCGGCTGCCCGAGAGGAAAAACTCCCGGATGAGGCGGACTCCCCTTCCACCTGATCCTCTACCAGTAGTAGGGGCGCGAGAGGTACCCTGTGCTGGCAGCGACTCAGCACTGGGAGTAACTCCCCTACCCCTGCTGCCACGGCCACGTATGCTGCTCATGCTGATGTGGGGGGGTGGGTAAACTTTATTGGGGGGGGTAAATGTGATAAAGGACAAGACAGGCACGCAGACAAAGACGTACTAGACAGCTATGCACTAAACACTAACTCTGCAGTGCTTAGTCACAAACTTAAATGAATAAACTAAAGCTAAAAAAAATTAAATTTTTTATTTATTTTTTTAAACTGAAGGACAAAGACGAGGATTACAAGTACTAAACTAATATGCAACAGTAACTCTGCTAACACAGCAGAGATAAGTATATGAATAAACTAAAACTAACTTTTTTGGGTTTTTTTTTTTTTAGAAAACAAAAAACAGACACTAAACACACACTAAACTAAGCTACCTTAAAGAAGTGTACAATTACACTAAGTACACTGAAATCTATCTATCTAACACTAAGCTAAACTAACCTGGAAAACAACAACACAAATATGAGCTTTTAAACAAGCTTTTGGGTCTCTTGCTTTGAAAAAAGCAGTTTAGAAATATAAGCAGCAGGAACAAGAGAACTGAAATGAAACAGCAGGAACCAGAGAACTGAAATGCACTACAATGCTAATGCAAGCTCAGAGATAGCACAGAAACACTCCACTCTCTATAACCACCATGTGAATCTGCAATGAAATCATGCTGGGAGTTAGCTTATATAATGGTCGTGCAGGCAGGTTCCTATTGGTTGATGTGGAGGTTGCTAACCTCTGACAACCGTGGTAGGGGAACTCTGATTGGCTCTGATGCAAATGAAGGGCGGAGAAAATAATCACGCAATATTCCTATTGCCGAATATTCGCATTGCGAATATTCGGCAGCATAAAAGGATCGGATGAGCTACTCGGCCCAGGGTCTCTCTAATCAGCACAGCAATGCTTTTAGACGTCGATGGAGATCACTAGGATGTGATCTGTTTTAAAAATACATTTTGAAAAATCAGAATATTCGGAATTGCGAATATTCACCGCGATATTCGAGATATTGCGCGATTACTCGAATATGCAATATTCGATCCGAATATTCGCAATGCGAATATTCGTGAGCAACACTATTTATTATAGCAATAATTAAAAAAATATAGTCAAAAATAAAATTGTTTATATGGCAAAAAAAAATCCTATTTCTTTTGTGTGTTTTCGAGTTTCTTTGAGCTTTTTTACATGTTTTTGGGCACTTAGGCGTTTTTTCTGCTCGAAACCTCCTCTCAAAAACATGAGTTTGGTGGGGGGATTTTTCTGCCTGTAAGGCCGTGTACACACGATCGAACCAGTTTCAGCGGACATGTTCGATGGTGTGTACGGCCTATGGGACCGTTTTCCAGCGGACCAAAGTTTCAAAACATGCTTTAAAACCTGTCCGACAGGTTCGATGGTTAGTACACAAAATCACCGGACCAAAAACCTGCGCATCAGAGGCTCTTTACCGAGATCGGTGTAGCGGTGTGTCAGACTGACGTGCCGCACCACCGATCGCCACGATGCATGCCCCCACGGGCGCACGGCAGCTGTTATCCTGCTGGTCATCATATGACACCCAGTCAGGATAACTGAACCACCACCCCGGCCGTCATTCTGCTATAAGCCAGCGGGAAGTGGCTAAAGTGGTTGTAAAGGCAGAAAGTTTTTTTATCTTAATGCATTCTATGAATTAAGATTAGTGATGGGCGAACAGTTCCCCCATGAGTTTCTGCCAGACTTTGGCTGTTCATCAATTCTATGAACAACTGAATTATCTGGCCGTCCGACGTTTTTTTCGGCCCGACGAACCACCACAATGCACTGTGCCGCATGCTTTGCAAGCCCTGATTAGCTGAAGTACTGTCAGTGCTGTCAGAGCCATTATTGGATGTTGTTATGATGACTGTATCCAATCATGGCTCATTGCTCATAATCCCACACTATAAAAGTATTCTTTCCATAGCATCTATTTGTAGTGTGGTAGCAGCATGGAGAGAGATAGAACAAGACTCAGTGTTATTAGACAGTTAGTGTGTTATACTGTACTATTCTGATTTTATTGTTAGTGTAGAATATCAGTTTAGTGTGCATCTAGGGATAGTTCAGTGTGAGCATAATGTGACCATCCATCTTTACATTAGTGTGAATGTAGGGATAGTCCAGTCAATGTGAGTGTAGTGACTGTTTAACCACTTAAGACCCGGACCAATACGCTGGTAAATGACCCAAGGTGTTTTTGCGATTCGGCACTGCGTCGCTTTAACAGACAATTGCGCGGTCGTGCGACGTGGCTCCCAAACAAAATTTGCGTCCTTTTCTTCCCACAAATAGAGCTTTCTTTTGGTGGTATTTGATCACCTCTGCGATTTTTATTTTTTGCGCTATATACAAAAATAGAGCGACATTTTTGAAAAAAAAACACTATTTTTTACTTTTTGTTAAAAAAAAATAAAATAAACTAAATTTTAGTCAAACATTTAGGCCAAAATTTATTTAGCCACATGTCTTTAGTAAAAAAAAAAAATCGCAATAAAAAAAAATAGCTACCTAGCGGGAACAGCGACACTAATACAGCGATCAGAAAAATGATCGCTTAGTGACGCTGGCAATAGGGAGTGAAAGGGTTAACTAGGGCGGTGATCAGGGGGTTAAAACTTTATTAGGGGGGGTGGGGGGGCTATCCTGAACCTAACACTAACTGTTTTTTACAGTGCCTGTCACACTGACACTAAATGCAGTGATTAAATCACTGCATTCAGTAACACTGTGACAGGGGGGTGGGGGGGGGCGATCACAAGGGGTTAATATGCCTATGTGAGTGTGTGTCAGTGTAATGTTGGTGCACACTTACTTGTCATGTCTTCTCTCATCAGCAGCGCTGGGAAACAGCGCTGCGATGAGAGAATACATCATTTCCTCCTTCCTGTGTAAACACAGGAGGAGGAAGTGACAGGCTGGGAGCGCGCTCCCATTGACTGGGAGCGATCGCGGGGGGGGGGCGGAAAACACGGACATCCGCCCGCAGATCCCGGATCGCTCCCAGAGGTAGGGAGACCCCCGCACGCCGCGGAGGGGGTCCCGATGGGACCCCCGAACCGCACTCAGGCGGGGACGTAAATTTACGCCCTTGTGCCTGTACGAGCCATGTTGTGGCCGTATATGTGCGTGCGGGGGTCTTTAAGTGGTTAATACAGTATATTTTATTGCGTTACTGCTAGTTTAACGCTATATATTTCAGTGCATTACGTGCCATTTACTGCAGTACATCTCTGGTCGTTACTGCACGCTTAACGCAGTATATTTCAGTTACGTTACTGCAAGTTTAACACTGTACAGCCCTGTGCATTACTGCAAGTTTAAGGCCATATAGTTCTGTGCGTTACTTCAAGTTTAACGTCGTATATTTCATGGCGTTACTGCAAGTTTAACGCCATATAGTTCTGTGCATTACTGCAAGTTCAATGCTGTATATTTCATTGTGTTAATGCAAGTTTAACACTGTATATTTCATTGCATTACTGCAAGTTTAACGCCGTAAATTTCATTGTGTTACTGCAAGTTTTTAACGCCATATAGTTTGGTGCGTTACTGCAAGTTTAATGCTGTATAGTTCTGTGCGTTACTGCAAGTTTAATGCCGTATATTTCATTGCGTTACTGAAAGTTTAATGCCATATAGTTTGGTGCGTTACTGCAAGTTTAATGCCGTATAGTTCTGTACGTTACTGCAAGTTTAACACTGTATATTTCATTACGTTACTGCAAGTTTAACGCCATATAGTTCGGTGCCTTACTGCAAGTTTAGTGCCGTATAGTTCTGTGCGTTACTGCAAGTTTAACACTGTATATTTCATTACGTTACTGCAAGTTTAGCACTGTATATTTCATTGCGTTACTGCAAATTTAACGCTCTATATTTCATTGCGTTACTGTAAGTTTATATGGTTCTGCGCATTACTGCAATTTCAACGCTGTATATTTCATTGCATTTCTGCAAGTTTAACGCCATATAGTTCTGTGCATTACTGCAAGTTTACTGCTGTATATTTCATTGTGTTACTTCAAGTTTAATGCCATATATTTAATTGTGTTACTGCAAGTTTAACACTGTATATTTCATTGCGTTACTGCAAGTTCAACGCCATATATTTCCTTGCATTACTGCAAGTTTAACGCTGTACATTTAATTGCGTTACTGCAAGTTTAAGACCATGAATTTCATTGCGTTACTGAAAGTATAACAATGTTTATTTAATTGCGTTACTGCAAGTTTAACACTGTATATTTCATTGCGTTACTGCAAGTTTATATGGTTCTGTGCTTTACTGCAAGTTCAACGCCATATAGTTCTGTGTGTTACTGCAAGTTTAACGCCATATATTTCATTGCATTACTGCAAGTTTACAGTATATGGTTCTGTGCGTTACTGCAAGTTTAACACCATATATTTTATTGTATTACTGCAAGTTTAACACCATATAGTTCTGTGCATTACTGCAAGTTTAAAGCTGTATATTTAATTGTGTTTATGCAAGTTTAATGCCATATATTTCGTTGCATTACTGCAAGTTTAACGCCATATAGTTATGCACGTTTGAAGCAGTATATTGCAGTATTTTTTAGTGTGTCTGTGGAGTGTGTCTGTGTAGTGAATACTCAAATGAAAGTGCACCAAACACCACTTTCCATTGATTAAAGTGCATCCATGTACATATTTACACATCTTTGGTACATTTTGTTATTACGCCGACCCCCCCCCCCCCCATCATGTCTGGGAGGACAGTAAGGAGAGGCAAACGTTACAATGGCACTGTAAGGGGGCCAGCAGCATATGTGTCCACAGGCAAAGGTGGACGTGGTCAGTTCTCAGGCAAGGCATTGTTTCCTTTATTTAGTGATGTTGCTCGTGCTATCCAGCCACATCATGCAGAAAGAGGTGGTGAACTGGCTTACTAAACTGTCCTTATCCTCCTCATCCTCCATCACCCAAGCAGAGATTAGTGCGCAGTCCCCTGCAGCTGCCAGAGTGACAAAATCTGCCTCCTTGTCCACAGCTATTCCTGCCATAGCCCCAGCATCAGGCATGGAGGCGTCAGCGGAGCTATTTGAACAAAGCATCAGCCACTTGCTTCTTGATGATGCACAGCCTTTTTTCAGATTCAGATGTTGGTTCTGAGGTTGAGGAAGGCAGCCAGGAACATACAGAGAGGGGACAACACTGGTACACAAATTGACATTCATGTTCCCCCAGCCATGGCATATTGCCAAGTTGTCTCCAGTGGTAATGAGGATGGAGGAGATGATGATGATGAGGTCACTGACTCGACTTGGGTGCCAAATATAGCAGAGGAGGAAAGTGAGGCACAACCCCAATGATGCAGCCATCATGGAAGAGTAGAGTAGAGTGCAGTCACCCTATTCCATTACATTGTGGAGCTATTATTTCCTGCACTTTAAGTGGCTCAAAAACAAATAATAAATTGTATGAACAATATACAAATATGCATTGCCAAACAACAATTTGACTACTGGCCCCAAAATCCTCTTTGAAGCAGATGGGGATCAATGACCTCAAGACAAGTGAATAGCAGAAAAAGAAGTCAAGAAAAGCACACGAAAGTATTAATATAATGAGTGTGTGGGAATATAAAAAAGGTAATCCTAGGTTACCTGAATTTGAAAAGTGATCCCTTTATGATGGGGCCTGATGATGAGAAGATATGATAGAACTACATGACAGACAGACAAAGGTATGAACTGGTCTCCGGTGGATACGTTACAAAAAAAAAAAAAAACATTACAATTTAATACTCTTATCAGTTCAATTCTCAGTCTAGTAGTTTCCTTTTTGCTAACATGTACTGTTTCCCTTTATTTGCATGTTTTGAAATACCGATGACCAGAGAGCTGTCATTGCCCATACAGGGAAGCCATTGATAAGAATGCATCTCATAGTTAGAGAAATGAAAAAAGTTGGGACTTTGAAATGAGACCATGGCTTGTATAGCATAGGGTCTCCATCCCGACAATATAAACACCAAGGGGCAGAATAGGGACAAGGGAACAGTGGGACTTTAAATGAAACACAACACTGGGATTGGAAGAAAACAATCAATATATAGTAAAATAATTAATTTATTCATAACAAGCGGGGACTTATTGCATATATTGACATTCCTGTTACATCGATGAATACATAACAAAGTAGGATAAACACATGATTGGTAAATCACAATAAGAAAATCGTACAATTGCAAACAATGTAAACAATGTAGCAAGTGGTTAACATAAATGTCAGCAAATTATCCAAGAATGTATGAAGAGGTAGCATAGTACAGTAAATTGATATTTCAACCAATTGGTATAAACCCATGAGGACCACATGTTTGCTGTAGTGAGATATACATAAAAGGCTCTACGCATTTCGTGGAGTGATATCCACTCATCAGGAGCTAATTGGGGACACCTATAGCATAAAATAATTTAATTAATGGTAATTAATTAAAACAGGAAGAGTGGGAACAATGACTGTGATCCTAGCCCTCTTACCTGGAGTAAAAAAGGTTGAATATGAAACTATTGCTGGTATTAGGAATAAAATGCCTGGGGGTGGCTGAGAAACTGACCCCCCAAGAGAGCTGAGGCGGAGCAAGTGAGGCGGTAACCACGGTTCCTTATTCCTCTGTCACCTCCACTATATGTTCAGTTTGTTTTCTCTCTGCACACTCGTATTGCACAGGTCTCTAGGTCTCTTTCTTTCTTTTATTATTACTTGGGACTATGGATCACCTACCAATCTGGACATTTCTTTGTATGTCCTCTTAATTCCCTACCATGTATCACTAACTTATCTGGACATTTTCCTGCATGTCCTCTTATCCATCACCCCTCACCTTCTTATCCTAGCTTTCTCCCACCTTATATTCCCCATTCTCATGTTGGATTTACTTTATTTGGTCTATAGATGCCCCCATGCTCCCATTCATCACCACAACAATGGAAAGGAGGTTCCTCCTCTAATACACTTATTCTCCACCTCCTACTGGATGATCCTGTCGCCTCACTTGCTCCGCCTCAGCTCCCTTGGGGGGTCAGTTTCTCAGCCACCCCAGGCATTTTATTCCTAATACCAGCAATAGTTTCTATATTCAACCTTTTTTACTCCAGGTAAGAGGGCTAGGATCACAGTCATTGTTCCCTCTCTTCCTGAAGAGAGGGAGGAACTTTCCATTTTGATATCTTCTGTGATGTAAGAAACAAGAAGCAATGAGGATTTAGTCACTTCTGTTTTTTGTTTGTTTGTTTATTAGCCATTACCGGTTAGCAAAGCAACCGATCAAACCAACCTTATTTTAATTGGCTGCTTCAGATGACAGATATGGGGTCTAATAGAGTACCTGCCACTGCCTATAGTATCACAATGGATGTCATCTTTCCTTGTGATAGCAAAAGTTAAGTAAAAAAAAAAAGAATTTATAAAATGAACAAATATATTTAAAAAAAATGTAAAGCGCCAAAATTGTCAGAGTGAGACCATCAATTCTAGAACCAGATTCCCCTGTTTAAAGTGATATTAAAGTCTTAAAGTTTAAAAATAACAAACACGTTAAACTTACCTGCTCTGTGCAGTGGTTTTGCACTGAGCAACCCAGATCTTGCTCTTCTCGGGTCTTTTACTGGTGCTTCTGGCCCTTCCTTCATGCCAAGTGCCTCCACAACAAGCAGCTTGCTATGGGGGGCACCTGAGCCGAGCCGCTGCTCTATGTGTCCAGTAAGACATGGAGCCACTGCTTGGCCCCACCCCCTCTCTCTCCTCATTGACTCACTGACTGTGATCGACAGCTTAGGTGAAACTTTTGTAAAAGTCACCCGATAAAAGGGAAATACAGCCATCCAATATGAGGTATTGACATAAAATCCTTCAAAACCATGTGCAGCAGTCTCAGTGCTGATTATATTGGATCACTGTCTGCACATGGCCTTGATAACCTCTATGCCCCAACTTTACACCTAAATTAAGGGCCAATCTGACTGCCAAAGCCCCAAAATCTACTGCTAGGGTTAAAACTTGCCCACTCCTGATCTGCCTCACTCATGTTCCTATTGGCTCTGAAGGGCCACCTCACTGCTCAGTGGGAATGTGTGGGAGGCAGGAAGGGTGGGGAAAACTTTATAAACTACTCGGAAGTACCCAAGCTTTGCCAATCAGATTGGCACAATACTTAGGCTTACAGTGATTTACAAGTGAATGATCACCCTGTAAAACAACCCATTCAGTTTAAAATAAAAAAACATTTGTGTATAGATATATAAAAAAACATTCTAAATACCCTTTTTCCCTTTTTTTATAAATGATCACATTCCCTCTGTTATCAGCTGCATAAGAGCTGCGGGCTGGGGGAAGAAACAACAGCACACTAAGCTTCCCAGTAAATGGCTGTGCAGCGGGGGGCGTGCCAGGACGAGTCTGATCATTGGAGGAGAGTATACTGGGTTCCCAGCAAAGGTAATTAACTGACCACAGTGTGCTCCCCTACTTAGAGTGGTCAGTTTTTAATAGGAAAGCTAGGGGATTAACAGGATCACCAGGGATTTCACATAAAGGAAGCAATACAAAGTGTACAGGAGACTTTCTCATACAAGTACATGGTACAGCAGGCACATATCAGGAATATGAAGTGTTGGGGTAACAAACGCTTTAACAGAGAACTTGCTGGCTGCCACCAGTATGTACAAATAGCCCTAGATGCCTACACTGTATACCCAAAATGTGTTTTTTCATGTCAGAGTCGCCTTAACTGAACTCATTTTTATGATTCTATTCCACATGACAATAGTCCCTCTGATGTGATACGTTTCATGTTTTTTTCTATTGAAATTACCGACTCTGCCTGTGTAACAATTATTATGGTTTTATTTCAAATGCAAAAAAGCAATGTACAAAGTGCAATGAACCACAGCATTCAATAAACATTCGTCTGTCATGTTCCGAACTAATGAAAGGGGAAATTTTATTAAGTGGTTGAACTTTGCATATCATAATTGCTCTACCCTCTGCTTTAATAATTAAATTGATATAGACATATACTTAAAATCTCAATGCAGTTCTGCTTAATCTGTGTGTTTATACACAGGGGGTGGAGATCTGTTTGGAAGTTATAATCCTTTATCCTAATGTATGCACTACCACGTGATATGAATATTTCAATAATCAATCCAAATTCCTCAAGTGATGAAACTCCCGAAAGCTCAGGACTGTCTTTATTATGCTTTTCTGGAAATCTCAAACTTTTATCACTTTTTAAGAAGTTTCTGCAAACAGCTCCAAGGCTCCAAGTACAGTTGGTGCGTGTTAGAGGACAAAATGCATTGGATGTATAATAGCTGTGGAAAGCGGGATGCCCCTTTAATACAGCTTGGCATTGTGTGCGATTGCTGTGCCTATCATCCACTATGACCCCCAGGTCCATTTCCATCCTAGATCCCCCCAGAGGTTCTCCCCCTTGTGTATAGATTGCATCCATATATATATTTTGCCACCGAAATGCATTATTTTACATTTTTCTACATTGAACCTCATTTGCCATGTAGTTGCCCACCCCATTAATTTGTTCAGATCTTTTTGCAAGATCTCCACATTCTGCAGAGAAGTTATTGCCCTACTTAGCTTAGTATCGTCCACAAATACAGAGATTGAACTGTTCTCCCCCATCCTCCAGGTCATTTATGAACAAATTAAACTAGATTGGTCCCAGCACAGAACCCTGGGGGACCCCACTGACCACACCCGACCATTCTGAGTACTCCCCAGTTATCACCACCCTCTAAACTTGCCCCTGTAGTCAGTTTTCACCCTATGGTCCATGCCAATGGACCCAATTTTGTACAGTAAACATTTATGGGGAACTGTGTCAAATGCTTTTGCAAAATCCAGATACACTACATCTACAGCCTGTCTTTATCTAGATCAGGGGTGTCAAACTGGCGGCCCTCCAGCTGTTGCAAAACTACAAGTCCCATGAGGCATTGCAAGGCTAACAGTTACAAGCATGACTCCCACAGGCAGAGGAATGATGGGACTTGTAGTTTCGGAACAGCTGGAGGGCCGCCAGTTTGACACCCCTGATCTAGATGGAAACTCACCTCCTCATAGAAGGTTAATAGATTGGTTTGGCACAAACGATTATTCTGTAGTCCATGCTGATTACTGCTAATGATACAGTTCTCATTACTACTACTGTACTTGCCATATATGCTGCAGAAAACTCCCTCCACTGAGTCGGACTGCAATCATTTTAAGCTGCTGCCTGTTCTCTTCCTGGATTTACACAGACAAACAGAGTAACCCCTCCAGCTCTGCAGCTCTGATTGGCCCTCTTATGACTCACCCCTCCTTTCCTGGCAAACTCTCACTAGAAAGAGAGAGAGCTGAGAATGATGTCATAAGCCTAGGCATTTTTCCAGACAAGAAACAGGAAGTGGGCTGTATAAGGTATTTACTTGCAATTGTACTATCCAATGTTAAACAACAATGGAAGAAGCTTTAATAGATGGAAACTTACTGAAGTTCCGCTTTAATTGTTCTCTAAGGGGGCGTGACAGGGGGCGTGTTCCAAAATGTTGGGAGGTATGCAGAGCTTCTACTCATTTACAAAGATCTGGAGCAACTGCTCTTTGCAAAGTGCACAGTCTATTTGCCTTTAGTAAATCAACCCCAATTATGCCACGTACACACGATCGGTTCATCCGATGAAAACGGACCGATGGATTTTTTCATTAGATATCCGATGAAGCTGACTTTCATTAGTCGTGCCTACACACCATCAGTTGAAAATCTAATCGTGTCAGAATGCGGTGACGTAAAACATTGCGACATGCAGAGAAAAATTAAGTTGCTTCCGAGTATGCGCCGACTTGATTCTGAGCATGCGTGGATTTTTGACCGATGGATTTCCCCACGGACAATCGTTTTTTTCTTTATTTTTTTTTAACCACTTAAGACCCGGACCAAAATGCAGGTAAAGGACCTTGCCCCTTTTTGCGATTCGGCACTGCGTCATTTAAATGACAATTGCGCGGTTGTGCGACGTGGCTCCCAAACAAAATTGGCGTCCTTTTTTCCCCACAAATAGAGCTTTCTTTTGGTGGTATTTGATCACCTCTGCGGTTTTTATTTTTTGCGCTATAAACAAAAATAGAGCGACAATTTAAAAAAAAATTCAATATTTTTTACTTTTTGCTATAATAAATATCCCCCAAAAAATATATAAAAAAACATTTTTTTCCTCAGTTTAGGCCGATACGTATTCTTCTACCTATTTTTGGTTAAAAAAAAACCGCAATAAGCGTTTATCGGTTAGTTTTTTTCGCAAAATGTATAGCGTTTACAAAATAAGGGATAGTTTTATTGCATTTTTATAATTTTTTTTTTTTTACTACTAATAGCGGCGATCAGCGATTTTTTTCGTGACTGTGACATTATGGCGGACACTTCGGACAATTTTGGGACAATTGTCATTTTCACAGCAAAAAATGCATTTAAATTGCATTGTTTACTGTGAAAATGACAGTTGCAGTTTGGGAGTTAACCACAAGGGGCGCTGTAGGATTTGAGTTTTCCCTGTGTGTGTTTACGACTGTATTGGGGAGTGGCTGTAGGTGTGACGTCATCGATCACATCCCCCTATAACAGGGATGACGTGATCGATGCTGCGGCCACGGTGAAGCACGGGGAAGTCGTGTTTACACACGGGCTCTCCCCGTTCTTCAGCTCCAGGGACGGATTGCCGCACTGCAGCAGCGATCGGGTCCGCGAGTCCCGCAGACCCGGTCCCGGAGCTTCGGACCGGGTCACGGGAGCGCGCCGCGGGCGCGCGCCCGTGACCCACGGCTGGGTACTAAAACCAACGTATATATACGTTGATGTGCCCAGCCGTGCCATTCTGCTGACGTAAATGTACAGTAGGCGGTCCTTAAGTGGTTAACCATCAGAAAATTTTAAAAATAGTTCTATTTTTTTTCACCGATGGGAAAAAAAACGATAGGGCCCACACACGATCGGTTCGTCCAATGAAAACGGTCCATCGGACCGTTTTCATCAGGCGAATTGATCGTGTGTACAGGGCATAAGTCTTCAAGAAGTTCAGCTTTAAAGTAGTATGAGGCTCATAGGGGTTTATTTACTAAAGGCAAACCAACTCTGCACTACAAGTGCACTTGGAAGTGCAGTCGCTGTAGATCTGAGGGGAAACTCTGCTGATTGTATTATCCAATCATGTGCAAGCAAAAATGTTTTTTTTTATTTTCCTTGCATGTCCCCCTCAGATCTACAGCGACTGCACTTCCAAGTGCACTTGTAGTGCAAAGTGGATTTGCCTTTAGTAAATAACCCCCAAAGTCTTCATAGTAAACTTGTATTACTGTATGTCATAAGGATGATTGTGGACAGCAGATCTCAATTCTCATCCCGTCGGCTCAGCATTATTATTTGTTTTCCAGATTATTTAAAGCTGAGTTCCACCCAAAAGTGGAACTTCTTCTTAATCCACTCCTCGCCCCCTTACATGCCACATTTGGCTGTGCCCACACTTAGAATGAAGAAGCCGGCCGGAGGGGGGGAGAGGAGCGGAGCCCCGGCCGGCGGGCGCTGGAACGTGGAGCAGGTGAGTGTATGTTTATTAAAAGCCAGCAGCTACACTTTTTGTAACTGCTGACTTTTAATAAACATTAAAAATGACTGGAACACCCCTTTAAAGACTTATGGCTTGAATTTGATGCATGTTATCAGAACGCATTAGCTGAAGATCCCCCGTCTAAAATAACTGTAATCAGTAAAGCTATATGTGCATTGAAAGCAATCTGTTGTTTCTTTCAACTTGAAGGATGGTCTTTGTTGAAGGTGGCAGACAAAGCCATGTGCCATGTGATCCAGCTTCTGAGGACAGCTACTCTTACTTTTATAAAAGGATTAATCAGACTGGAAAACCAAAGACAAAACCTGTCTTTCTTTCTGCTGAGATCTGAGTATCCGGCCTCTACTTTTCATTTCTTTATCTAGATCCTCAGTCAAGGAATACAAGGAAGAGAACAAGCATTTTTAATACACTTCAGAAGGCTGAGCACAGTAAAGGGTAAAATGAGACTAAGTCTGGTGTTTGTCAGCAGCGGAATATAAGTTGGGATCACGGAGAGCTACTTTGCTGAAGAGCAGTGTCAGTGAATATTAATTTAGTGCTTACCTTTTTAAAGATGAGGGATATTAAATGGTGAGCCTGAAAACAAAAAGATAAAACGAATACTTAGAGATGAAAAAGTACTGAGGGAAGTAGGATTTGTCATTAACATCTTGCATTATATCACACACTGAATTAATGATGAATCCATGTACTGCATAAAGCCGTGCCTATTAGTAATATGGAGTATTTTTTAAAGTTAACGTGGTAATTATAAAAGGAAATCAAGACAAGTGGGAATATGTATTTTTACTTTTTTTTGTTAGGTGTGATCTGCTATTTATAGATAGATGTGTAGTTGATGAGTCAGTTTAGTTAATCTACATAAAGACTATATTACATTAGAGGTACAATTACAAAAATGTACTGTATATACTCGAGTATAAGCCAGTTTTTTCAGCACATTTGTGCTGTAAAAGTCCCCTTAGGCTTATACTTGAGTCACCTATTTGCGCCTGATCTCCCGTACTTTCGGGACTCGGTACTGTCTGGTAGTAGGTCCCCTGGACCCCAAACATGTAGCCCTACTTTTCCTTTACAAGTGTGCAAAGTTTGTTGTCCAGGGGACCTACAACCAGGGATCACCGATTTTTCAAAGCTGGTCACCCTTTCCATAGACTCCCATGTTAAACGGTAATTTCTCCGGTGATTTTGGGGACCCAGTACCGGCCGTTTGTAGGTTCCCTAGTCTAGACCCAGAACTTAACACACATGTATCCCCATTTCTCCTCTAAAAGTGTGTAAAAGTTGTTGTCTGGGGGACCTATGACCGGGGAGAACTGATTTTTCAAAGCCGGGCACCCCTTCCATTGACTCCCATGTTAAATGGTAATTTCTCCTGTGATTTTGGGGACCAAATACAAGCCGTTCGTAGGTTCCCTAGACCCAGAACTTAACACACACGTATCCCCATTTCTCCTCTACAAGTGTGTAAAAGTTGTTGTCTGGGGGACCTATGACCGGGGAGCACCGATTTTTCAAAGCCGGGCACCCCTTCCATTGACTCCCATTAAAAACGTCAGTCTAGTCATGGACACAGTGAGGCATGGACACAGTGAGGCATGGGCACAGTGAGGCATGGACACAGTGAGGCATGGGCACAGTGAGGCATGGGCACAGTGAGGCATGCACATGGACACAGTGAGGCAAAGTGAGGGACAGTGAGGCATGCAGATGGAAACCCTAGGCTTATACTCGAGTCAATACGTTTTCCCATTTTTGGGGGTTAACAAATTAGGTGCCTCTGTATGTATTCGGGTCGGCTTATACTCAAGTATATACAGTACTGTATAATAGTTGACTAGTATTTCTATTATGACTTAATTTGGGACAGGACTAAAGAGATGATTTATATAAAAGGGGGCTGATATTTATTTGTGTTGCCATAGCAACTAATCTAACTCCAGCTGGTGTTCCAATGGACCAAGTTAGAAAATAAAATAAAAACGGTCTATCATGGGTAACTTAAAGTGGTTGTAATTGTTCAGATATAAGAAAAAAAAATGAACATGGTTTATTTACCTGCTTTGTGCAATGGTTTTCCACAGAGCAGCCCAGATTCTTCTCTTCTCAGTTCCCCCATTGGCTCTCTTGGCCCCCTCCTCCCTGCCGAGTCCCCCCCTAAAAAGCTGCTTGCTATGAGGGCACTGATGCGTGCATGCTCCCGAGCTCTCCCATAAGAGACACAAAGTGCAGCTCGCCCCCCCACTCAGTCCTCACTGGCTATGATTGACAGCAGTTGCGTCTGATCCAATGAGGAGAGCCAAGAGAGCTGGAGAGGAAGCTGCACACTGAAGGTTTTTTTGGTCATGGTCTGGCCTGCAAATTTCTGTTTGTGAAATTCTTACCTCCTTGCTGCAGGGTTCTGCTAGATCTGTAAATCCATTTCACATGTGGTGTTTGGCTTCTCGTTTCACCTATGGGTGTCACCTGCTCCATTGTGGGTTTATATGACTTTTCCCCTCTATTACTTCCTGGGTCACCTCACTGCTTGCGGTGGTGGGGGAAGGATGAGAGAGGTGAGCTTCCAGGTGATTATGCCACAGCAAAATTACCCAGAAATGGGAACGGGTACCTGTCAAAACAAGCTACCCACTCCCACCCGAAAGGTGTGAAATGTGGCACTTAAAGGGGGAAGGCAGATAAGCAGAGCTTCCCCTTTTTGGTGGAGCTCTGCTTTAAGCATTGACAAAAAACTTGGAAGCTAATTGTATTCTTTGTAGAGCTTCATCTGGTTTTGCTTTCTCAAGTTTTAGTAAATTAACCCAAAGAGTCTACTGAACTAAATGGCAACAGGTATAAGAAGATAGATTTCCAAGATATAAAATGGTGTTTTAATAGTGGTCATGATTTTTGAGGGGAGATCCATTCACTGCAGGTTCATAAAATCTTGTCTTCAGCTGTATGAGGGTTGCCTTAATCTTAAGCCTCAAACACAGGATCGGACTTTCATCGGACAAATCCATGGTTTTTGTCTAAAGGCAGTAGTATATTTAAGTTTTGTGCTCCCCTAGGCCTGACTAAACTTGTGTACCCCCTAATTTAAATATGACCCACCCCTTCCTGTCAAGGCCACACCCCTTGTAATGAAAAACAAGTGTTTCTATAGTTCTACTTTAGGCACAAATTTCTGATAATTTTATGGAGAGGACTAAGAAGATATAACCATGTCAATGGTGCAGCAGAAAATGCGTAGCACAGTGAGGAAGGTTTGAGGTCCAGAATGATAGGACAGTCAAAATTAGAAGCTCAGCCTCCCCACAGTTGCGGAATCCTCTCTGCCCAGTCCTCCCCATAAGACTGGCGCTACACTAAGGCCTTGTACACACGAGGGAATGTATCCGGTCGGAAACATCCAACGGATATTTCCCAGCGGATAAGTCAAATTTGTCCGTTGGTCTGATGAGCGTACACACCATCGGACCGAAATCCCAGCGGACCAGAACGCGGGCACGTAAACCACGTACGACGTCACTATAAAGGGGAATGACAAAGCCATCGGCGCCGCCCTCTGTTCCGCTTCTGCTAGTTCCGTGTTAGCGAAGGTTTGGTTAGAGCTGATTCGTGCTTTTCAGTCTCCGCGCTTAACAGGTCGTATTTTCAGGTTCAGTGTGTGCTTGTGGGCTCGTTTTTGTCATTCAGTGTCGCCGTACGCGGCGTTTCTGCTTTGCAGTGCCGTCCTGTACGGTCGTATCTGTTTGACGTGCGATCTTTGCAGGTCTTGCTGGATTTGGGGGTGCTTTCTGTTTGAGTGTGTTCTTGACTGACCAGCCGGCCGGTTTGAAGCCATGATGGAGCAGCAGCGCAACTTTTCACGAGTTCGTGCTGTTTATGGGTTTTGTTCTGGAGTCTGTGTGCATTCCAGTGATTTGGACAGGAACAGTAGGAGGAGGAGTTCCTGGGCCAAGAATTGGTTGCGGCAGCGTAATCGATTCTCTCATATGTCTCTGCTTAGGGAGATCCGGGAGAATAATCCTGATGACTTCAGGAACTTTCTCCGTATGACGGACCCCGTTTTCCACCGTCTGCTGGATCTCCTGTCCCCCTATATCACGAGGCAGGACACTGTGATGCGCCAAGCCATTCCGGCTGAGCAGAGGCTTATTGCCACGTTGCGGTACCTGGCGACTGGGAGGAGCCTGCAGGACCTCAAGTTCTCAACAGGCATCTCTCCCCAGGCGCTTGGGATCATCATACCGGAGACGTGTTCTGCCATCATACAAGTCATGCAGGAGGAGTTTATTAAGGTAAGTTTCCTCCTTTAACATCACAATCTGTGTCTTTAATAATGTTTGCATATTTTTCTCACCTTTTTGTGTTGGTTTTCCTAGTCGCCATGATTGTAATATGCTGTGTGCTTAATGTTCCCTTTTCTCCCCATGCATGTTGTTAAGCTTTCCAGGTTAATGTGGTTTGGCCTACCTGCATATTTTTACCTTCAACACTACTAACCTGTCCAGCATCATCTCCTAGGGACAAAAACACCTTTTTTTTTTTTTGGTGTCCTGCTCCATTGTAGTTCAACTCCCTCCCCCTAAAAAACTGTATTGCCCTATCAGCGGGATGTTGAGTCTGATAATAATTGTCTCTAGATTTGTTGCCCTAAATACTCTCTATACACTAATTATTTGAAATGTTAATACCGTGATGTTGCAGAATGTTTTTTTTTACTAGTGTTTGCAATGTTGTTTCTGTGCTAAAGTGCTAATTGTTTTTTTGCTTTTGTCCCCACAGTTTCCCTCCACGCCGCAGGAATGGCAGACTGTGGCTGCCCACTTTGCCCAGCGTTGTGATTTTCCAAACTGCGGAGGGGCAATTGATGGGAAGCACGTCCGCATAGTGCCGCCACCTCTTTCGGGCTCGTACTATTATAACTACAAAGGTTTTCATAGTATCGTGTTGATGGCGGTGGTGTCGGCAGACTACGAATTTTTGTATGTGGACGTGGGGAAGAATGGCCGGCTGTCTGATGGGGGAGTGTTCGCGCGGACCGAATTTTACAGGCGTCTACAAACTGGTGGTCTTGAACTGCCACCGGATGAAGACAATGTGGAAGGACTTCCGTTTGTTTTTTTAGCGGACGAGGCTTTCGGGCTTGGACCTCACCTCATGCGGCCTTTTCCCCAGAGGACCCTCACCCCGGAGAGGAGAGTCTTCAATTTCCGGCTGGCCAGGGCCCGGAGGGTAGTCGAGAATGCCTTTGGGATACTCGCCAGCCGGTTCCGCCTGTTCCAGACAGCGATACATCTGGCGGAATATAAATTTAACTCTGTTATTTTGGCCTGCTGCATATTGCATAATTTTTTACGCAGGCATTCCCAGACGTACCTACCCAACATCGGTGCTGAGGCAGGACTACCCTCAGATACCCTTCCTGGGCTGGACACTGGTCGCGCTGGCTCGGTCACCCAATCTGCTCGTGAGGTACGCGACAAATATGTTGAGTACTTTATGGGTCGGGGGGCCATAGCTATGCCAGATTAATATTTCTTTATAATTCGGCCCCCAAAATAAAGAAATATTACCAAGAAATAATAAATAATTTGACCATTGGACTTTATACAGTTGTTTGTCATTATTGCTTTTTCTCTTTTTATCTGTCTTCCAGGTTCTGAAACTAGTGCATTTCTTGTGCCCAATTTAGTTAGCATGTTTTAGTAAATACACACAATTGCACATTCTAGTCACTCTTCTACAAACTGGGTATTGAGGTTAGAAATAAGAAGCCACTGGTGTGTGTGTGTTTTTAAAAGGTTTTTTTATTTCTTTTTTATTTACGAAAATCTTTGTGTTTTAATTAGAACACTTGGTTTAGAAAGTATTTATTTATTCAAAAAATATTTTGTGGTTTTGACAAACATATATAACAATCGAACTTACAAAGTTGAACCTTTTATTTGGCATAACAAACCCAGACAACATGGTCTTAGGTCACGCCGGAATCCCCCAAAATTTGAGGATGCACACATGCTGTGTGTGTGATGGGCCAAATGGTGTTTTTTCACATGAGATCCCATGCGAAATGTTCACATGTGCTATCTGCCATCATGGGTGATCAATGTATGTGCTTTGTGGGTGCAACCCCTTTCTGTCACCTACTTGATAAGTAAGGAAGGGGTTGCACCCACAAAGCACATACAATTGATGTCCTGTGATGGCAGATCGCACATGTGAACACACATTGGGGTTTATTTACTAAACAGTGCAAACTCCGGCTTATTTGTGCATATAAGCCAATAAGCTTCTAAATTAAGCTTAGTCAATTAAGACTTCGCATCCAAACATGGAAGATGATTGTTTTATATGCCAAGTGATGCTGCTTTTGCCCCTTATAGCTTTAGTAAATAAACCCGTGTGTGTGTGTGCATCCTCAAATTTTGGTGGATATTAAACGAACATTATACAACATCTTTGAGAGTGGGGTGGTTAGGGGTGAGGGCAGGGGGGGCAGGGGGGGGGGGCATGGGGGGCAGCTGGGGGGGATAGTCTTCTATATACGTCCCAAAATATCGAGCATGTTTTTTAGGTTTTGGTCCATCACCACCATCCTTTCCCTCATATTGGCCAGATCGGTGCTGCACTCCATTATCTGCTGTATTAGGATTTGTGCACTTGCACGAGAAAATATAGGAGCGACAGATGTGCTAATCCCATCTTCATCCCCTAAAAATGCCAAAGGAAAAACACAACATTGTAAGTAAGTAAGGTGCAGGCCTATCTACATCTCTTTTTCCCTGCAAAGCTGGGGTGTCACTGACCTGTTGTACTGACAAGTTCAACATCTTCTACAACTTCTCCTTCTTCTTCAACTTCTCCTTCCTCCACAAATCCGCCTTCCTCCTCCAATCCGCCTTCCTCCACTAATCCGCCAAATTCCACCAAACCGCCTTCCTCCATTAATCCACCAAATTCCACCAATCCGCCTTCCTCCACCAATCCGCCTTCCTCCACCAATCCGCCTTCCTCCACCAATCCGCCTTCCTCCACCAATCCGCCTTCCTCCTCTCTCCCTTCCTCCTCTCCTTCTTCCTCCTCTCCTTCTTCATCATCCTCCTGCTCAACAATTTTTTCGGGCCGTTTGGGAGACAGTGTGGGCCTCCCTGACTCCTCATAGCGCTGTCCTCTTCTTTCCCCTAAAAACAACCAAAAAAATAAAAAAAACATCAGCAAACAGATCATTTTGGAGGGACTAATTTGCAAACATTGCTTAGAAGTGGCGTTACAATTCTAGTTTTGGCCTTATTACAGCACAAACCATGTTCCTTTTTTTTGCTAGCTGACGTCTCCCTAGCTGTGATATAATGAGGCTTTTTGGGGAAGTGACACACATGTCTGGCCTCCTGAATAAGTCTTTTTTGGAGTCCCTTCTCCTAAACTCCAAATTACTATTTTATGTGGGTAGACAGGTTTTCTAAATTACAGATGTCCAAACAGCTGCATATTAAGTTATCTCAGCACTGTGTGAATTACAGAATCCTGATTGCCTTTTTCATTAAACTTATTAGTTTGCACAAACACATCATATTTTCAACATTGTTTCTGAAAACGATGTTTTTCGCCAAATAGCCTCGTCCAGGTGTGATGTTCCTGGACCCGCGGATTGAGGAAAAACGATGTGATTGGAACGAGGTTGACTACGATCGTGGCAAGTCGTCGGATTTATATTAGACAAACATTATTAAATTTACAAGGCAGGGTTTAAAAAATACAAGCAGGCCAACGAGGCAGATGGCGAAATATACATGGCAAAACATTTTCGCCAAAAATAGGCACTCCAAAGACATTTTAAAGTACTTACTTTTTTCAATGATTTTTTTTATTTTGCGATACTGCTCTGGCTCGCGCAGTTTTAAGTCGGACCAGCGTTTCCGGAGCTGCTCTTTGGACCTGGTGACCCCAAACATCTCATAAAGTTTCCTTGCTGCCTTATCCATAATTTTTGACTTCCTCCGGTTAGGGGTGCTGTATGGGCCATGCTCACCATCATAGTCCTTCCGTCCCAGGATGGACACCAACTCCACCATCTCTTGTAGAGACATGTTTGTGGCCTTGTAACGTTTTGCCCTGGATCGGGACGTTCCGGCCTGTGTCCCTTCCTGATCCCGATCAGAGGCTAATGTGCGCTCGTGTGACATCGCCATATTTTCCAATCAACGTTGCAGATGGGCGTGAAAAGCAGAAATTGGTACGTCATGGGCGGAGACGAGGGCGGCGTTTCTGGATTGCGTGGGGAATATAATGGAAACGACGTGATTACGTAGGTTACGCGGAGATTACTCGAGCGGAAACGAGGAGAGAGAGAGACGAAGGTAAATGCAAACATCAGATCAGAGGCCTATAATTTGAACAGGCATGGGGGATGGAGCTTTTCTATGTTGTTTGCACCCTTTTTAGGCCACTGTTATTTATGTATTTTGGGGCCCACCATAACATTTAGAGAGTAAAGTGCTTGGACACATCACTTCATCAAGATATATGTAGAGAATGCTCTTTCCTCTTTATTTGTATTTTAGAGTATGCAGTCAGATCATGCCAGTAGTGTTGTGTATTGGTTGGACAGAGATAAGTAGGTAGTGTTTTCTGCCATGAATGCTGAGGGGCATGATAGCTACACATGAACTAGTGCCTTGAGGTGAATGCTAGCATTCATATTCATGGTGGATGTGTTCTTAACTACATGCTACAACTTGCAACATGGACTCTGAATGCCAACTTTTTGGGGGGTACAACAATGCGGCAGAGCAGGCCAGCTATGTAGCAGCATAAGACACTGTGTTTGTATAAAGTAGATGCTCTAAAATGAATGAATGTGCACATATTTTAAGAATGACAAAGCTGAGCCTTTGGAAAGTTGTGCTTTGTGTTTGATTGGCAATTTCTATTCTAGACATTACTATTGAGAAGCGACATTTCTAGAAGCAGCCCAAAAGAATGGATTTGCTCAAAGGGAAGGAGGCAACAATGGAGTTAATAACACGGTATCGGGATATGCCCCTTCTTTGGGACACCAGGCACACCCATTATTTGGACACTGGAAAGAGAGAGGCAGCACTTGATGAGATTGCGACATACCTGCACACTTGGGTGCCAAGTTGCACAGGCGACATGGTGAAGGACAAATTCAGTAACCTCAGGAGAAGCTACAGGAATGTATATAAAAAGCGGAAATATCCAAAATCAGGATCAGCAGCAGCTAAGAAGAAGGAACCCAAGCTCTGGTACTACAAAGAGCTCAGTTTTTTGAATGATGAACTGGATGGCAGGGCTTCGGTTTCAACACTTCCTCCCAGCGGAACTTCCCCGGATCCCAGGAGCCCTGCAGAATCAGAAGCAGGGCTGGCTGACATGGAGCCAGATCTGGCCATCTTCAGTGAGGTCTAGTATTTTCAAAACTAGTTTTGTGCTGCTATTTATTTTGAATTCGTGAGTTGATCTTGTAAAAAAAAAAAAACAGGGATGCCAAATGCAGGGGTCAGAAGGACAGTCTGTTTAATTTCAATTAATACTAACTAAAAAAGTCAAGAGAACTAAAATGTGTGTGCTTGATTGTGCCAAAAATTACAACATGTTGCCTTTTTTATACACAGGAAGAAGAGACCAGCCAGGAGGTGGCAGCTCCTGAGGCCCATGTCAGCCAGGCAGAAGGGGTGAGTGGCAGCCAGGAGGAGGCCGGGTCAAGTGAGGTGCAGCAGGTCCCCAGGCCCAGGCTGAGCACAATCAGCCAAGTTCCTCCCCTCCAAATGAGGCCACCAGCTGCAAGGAGGCGCAGAAGGGAGGTGCATGATGAGAGCCTTCAGGTCATCCGGGAGGCTGCCGAAATCATGAGAGCCCCCCTCAACCCCACGGAATGCTATAGTGCATTTGTGGCCAATGAGCTGAACCAAGGGGGGGAGGAGCAAAAAAGCCTGGCCAAGGACATTATAAATCAGGTCCTGGCCAGGATGAAAAGGAACGAGCTGACCAGGGACACTGTGCTGTGGGACCCCGCTTGGCCTGCTCCCCATCATCATCATCCTCCTTCTGCCACATCAGCCCCACCTGCAAGGTTACGTGGACGGACCCGTGGAAGTTTCGCTGGAAGGAAGTCTGCTAGGAAGTCGAGAAGATGAATCCCTGCCATCCAGTTTATTGTCCAAAAAACTGAGCTCGTTGTAGTAGCACAGCTTGGGTTCCTTTGTTCATGTGCTGCTGATCCTGATTTTTGATATTGACTCCTGAGGTTACTTAATTTGTCCTTCATCATGTTGTAATTCCCAATTATGCATGTATGTTGCAATCTCATCAAGTGCTGCCGTTCTGGTGATTTATAATTTATTTTTTGGCCGGAAATAAATGGCTTTTGTATTTACTTTCAAACCTTGTCTATTGTGTTTTATACTGTGGTGAGTAAGCATCAGACATTTGGCAAAGAAAATGTGGCATTTGCAAAGGACCCAAACTCCTTTTAGGGGGGGGGGGACCTTTTATGTTTGAACTTGGTAAACCCAAAAGAAGCGTACATTTTTGATAACCCAAAAAAAAAAAAGGAGGAAAATACTAAATTACATAAGTTGGTGAAAAAAGGGACATTAAAAAAAAAACAAATAAGGTGAAACAAGAAAAAATAAATAAATTTGAAATATTCCAAACACGTTAAATCCAAATCTTAAAAAAAAAAAAAAAAGCTCAACATTAAGTCCAAATAGACATTTTAAAAATGTGGAGAACAGAAACAAATGTGGGGACATCTGGCAAGCAAACTGTGTCAAATAGAAAACAAAATAATGAAAATGCAAGCTAGCAGTATGTGACATCTGGAGAAAATTGCTACAGCAAAAAACGTGGTTCATTCTAGCAAGAGAAGAAAGCACAAAAAAACGATCTAAACGGAACACTATATAGAGAGTTTAGGTGACGAATGTGCCAGGTCCCAAACAAACGCGAGTTTTACCTGAACGAGTGCTCCCGTCCCATCGTTTTGACTGAGCATGCGCGGGTTTTTGGTCCGAGGCTTTTGTGTACTAACGAGCGGACATATCCGACGGACATGGGTCCGGCGGAAATATTTCAAAGCATGCTTTGAAATTTTTCCGCTGGAAAAATCCGGCCGAAACGGTCCGTTTGACCATACAAACGACCGGATCTTTCGGATGAAATGGTCCGTCGGACCAGTTTCAGCGGATTTATTCCCTCGTGTGTACAAGGCCTAACAGTGTAGCGCAAGATGGCGTGGATTCTTTCCATGCTGCCCCCCTGCAACGTGCTGCCCTAGGCCTGGGCCTTTTTGGGCTAGGCTAGGATACATCGCTGTCTGAAGGGCGTTGTCCATAAGCTTGTTCTGCATACAAACGGCAGAACATTTTCAGCCAACATACACCAAACTACGTAGCTTTTCAGCTCTTTACCGCCACCTTTTGGGCTACTTCTGCTATTGTTGTCTGATGTTTAGCATTGGTTCGAAGCATGTGTGTTTGTACTTTGGACTTTAGTCCGATGGATTTGTGTACACACGATCGGATAATCCGATGGAACACATTTGTTGTCGGACAATTTGAGAGCATGCACAGCCAACATTCCGACAACAATTGTCCGATGGAGCATACAAATGGTCGTATTATCCAATAAAACACGTCCATCGGAGAATTGTTGTCGGAATATCCAATTGTGTGTACAGGCCTTTAGAACAAGACTCATAACATAGGACTAATAGGAAGGCATCAGAACTAAGGCATGCATTAACCTTACTTAGTGCTTTCCCTGTTGTCCAATGAACCACACTCCCATGACATGAGTTTTGCCTTATTTAACATTATTACTTTTAACCAGACTATACCTTCTATCTGAACTTCACGTAAATTAATAGAAGCACATTCAGCATCTGAAATGACATACTGAAATTTTGAAAATGAATGTCCTAGACAAGTGTCTATTGGCACAATTCAACATTATTAATAGATTGCATATTTCATGTTCAGCTTCACAGCGGCAGATAGAAATATATGTACTTTTCTGTGTTTTTTTTCATGACAAGCACACTAGACCCAGAAGAGCTATTTCTTTCTACCAATTTACACAATTGGTACATTCACATCTCTAAGTGCAATCTCTGCCTACATCAAGTTGTCTTCCAATTGTCACAGTTCATTTAGCTATGTACTAGCCAGTATCTCAAAAATCAATGTAGTACTTACTATTTATTAGGCAGGCACTCTTTAACCATAGATCATTCCCTGCAGTTTCCTTTTTTGCAATATTTATTTTCACATCTCGGAGTCTCCTGTGTATGTTTTACGCTTCGTTCAATTTAAGCCAACATGATATATATTTTTAATATGTGGCTTTTTTTTAATGCAACATTCTCAGCAGATGACGTTGCTTCCTGATCAATAACATTAGATGGCCTTAATCTCCTTATTACATTTATAACTCACTAGTAGCAATAGCCAAAAGATACTTCAACTTTCTTCTGTGTCATTAACATTAAACTGCAGATGGTTGCTGTAAAGCATTTTCTTAAATAAAGAGTTGCTAGTGATTTGGAACCGAGAAGAAGACAGCATCAGATCTCCAAGCTTAATAGTGTTCTGTGGGAAGTGCTGACAATACAATTCTAATCCATTACTCCATGGGGGTCAGCCTGGCACATAGCTAATCTGAAAGTCTGATTAAAAAGGGGTGAGGGGTTTGCTGGAAAAAGAATTTGCATTTTAGACATATTAATTCAGTTTAAGCTGCTAAATAGGTGAATGATCTATCAAAGACATTTCAACTGAAGTATATTTCCTCTGTACAGAAAATGTGACTGCATTCATGGGATATTTGCTAGGCATTTACAAGATATTTATATGAAGGAATTGCATATTCAGGGATCAGCGTACAAAGTAATTTGTATAGCCTTGTTGAATGATTGTTAATCTGAAAAGTGATCTCTCCCTTCCCTCTTCTTATTACCGCTGGTTTACCAAATCCTTCATTGATAACAACATTGATAAATAATTCATGCTATGTTGCAAATTTGAATCTAACAATGGTGGCTCTAATTACAAATTTACTGTGATGTTGAACACAGCTGTAGATATTTGGACATACTCAGTAAAGTCATAAGAAGAAATTGTATGATGTTTCAAAATACAGTAACAAGGGCCATTATACTTAAAGCGGTTGTATACCCTCTCACACAACATTGTTTTGGAACTTAGCCCATAACACAGGCAGCTGATCGCTGCCTGTGAAAGTGTACTCACCCCTGTAATTAGGTGTAAAATTGTCTTTTTATTTATGATGCCGTCAGCGCGCTTGCGCACTATTCACCCTAAAAACCGGCATCTAAAGTTTGCCGGTTTTCATTTTCAGGGTTTCCGGGACTGATTGTTAGCGAACGTCCCCTCTGTCTGGCACAGAGGAGAAGTCTCGCGTTGCTATATTATTATTATTATTATTATACAGGATTTATATAGCGCCAACAGTTTACACAGCGTTTTACAATATAAAATGGAGACAATACAGTTACAATACAATAAAATACAAGAGGAGTAAGAGGGTCCTGCTCATAAGAGCTTACAATCTAATAGGGTGGGGCAGGTGGTACAAAAGGTTCTAACTGGGGAATGAGTTGATGGAAGTGGTAAAAGATTAGTTGGAAACATGATAGGCTTCCTTGAAGAGGTGAGTTTTCAGGGATCCCCTGAAGGTAGCAAGAGTAGATGATAGCCGGACAGGTTGAGGTAGTGAGTTCCAGAGGATGGGAGAGGCTCTGGAGAAATCCTGGAGATGAGCATGGGAGGAGGAGACAAGAGAGCTTTAAAGTAGGAGGTCTTGAGAAGAGCGGAGAGCACGGTTTGGGAGCGGAGAGCACGGTTTGGGATATGTTTATATGTTTAGAGACAAGTTTGGTGATGTAGCTTGGGGCAGAGTTGTGGATGGCTTTGTAGGTTGTGGTTAGTATTTTGAATTTAATTCGCTGGGTGATCGGGAGCCAGGGCAGGGATTGGAGGAGAGGTTTGGCAGACACTGAGCAGTTGGTAAGGTGGATAAGTCTGGCAGCAGCATTCATGATAAACTGAAGAGGAGCCTATAGAGAGGCAGGCCAATAAGAAGGGAGTTACAGTAGTCAAGGCGAGAGATGACAAGGGAGTGAATGAGGAGTTTGGTGGTATCATTTGTTAAAAAGGGGAGGATTTTAAAGATTTTACGGAGGTGAATTCTACAAACATTTGACAACGATTGGACTTGAGGCTGAAATGACAAGTCAGAGTCTAGGATTACACCTAGTACCCTGGCGTGAGGGGAGGGACTGATGGTTGCATTGTCGATTTTGATGGAAAAGTCATGGAGGGGGGCAGGGGGGAATATTAGTAACTCAGTTTAGAGAGATTTAGTTTAAGGAAGTGGTGAGACATCCATGCTGAGATGTCAGTTAGTAAGTTAGTAATGCTATACTCCTCCTTCTCTTCCTGATACTCCCCCGCTTTTTCATTCATTGCCGCGTATCATTGGTTGCCGCGGTAACTGCTATCGACATCGAGGCTTGGTCAATGCGCTACGGCGCATGTGCGAGATTTCGACAAGGAACTCGTAAGGGCGGAAGCGATGTCAGCTATTGATTCAAGAAACAGGAGAAAGAACGGTGCTTTCAGTACCCGGAAATAGAGGAAACAAAAACGGGTGAAAAAAGGTATTTGCGGGACTCATTTTTCAAAATGATCTATTTAGTATGCATTGCAATACATATGTGTAACATAAAATTTCAAAAACCAAACAAATCGGCCAGGGTTTACTTCCTCTTTAAAGCGGTTGTATAGTCAAAATTTGGACCGCTTTAATGATTTAACCACAGAAAACCTAAAGCCAAACTCCAATCATTTTTTTTTTATTGTGAAAGATAAGGATTGCGGCGATACCTCACTTGTGTGGTTTGAACACAGTTTTCATATGCGGGCGCTACTCACGTATGCGTTCGCTTCTGTGCGCGAGCTCGTCGGGACGGGGCGCTTTAAAAAAAAAAACAATTGTTTTCTTATTTATTTTTATTTAGTTTATAATTTTTTACACTGAAATAAAAAAAAATATATCACTTGTATTCCTATTAAAAGGAATGCAAATATCCCTTGTAATAGAAAAAAACATGACAGGTCCTCTTAAATATGAGATCTGGGGTCAAAAAGACCTCAGATCTCATATTTAGACTTAAATGCAAAAAAATTAAAAAATAATTGAAACTGTAATTTTTTCAAATGACAAAAAAAAAATGTTTCTTTAAGACGCTGGGCGGGACTGACGTTTTGACGTCACTTCCGCCCAGCAGAGCTATGGGGATGGGTGGGGGCGATTTTTCCCTCACTTGCATCCCCACACCGACGGCTCCGGTAAGCGGCGGAGGGCATGGGAGAGCAGCGGGAGAGGGGGCCCCCTCTCCCGCCACCCATAACGGCGATCTCGCGGTGAATCTGCCACGGAGACCGCCGTTATCATTAACAGAACCGCCCACTGAAGAGATGGATATCTCGGTTGTGGCAGCAGCTTCTGCGGTTACCGAGATATCCATCTTTAAAGTGAGGACGTCTTTTTACTATGGGGCCGTGGGCAAGTGGTTAAAAATAATATTGCCTAATCAGCATTTTTTTTTCAGTTATACTATGTTAATGTTTTTTTTGAATGTAACAAATATAAAGTAGGTGTTTACCCAATTTGGAGGAAATACACTTAAGCCCTGGTTCACACTGGTGCGTTTTGACATGCGATTTGGCATGTCAAATCGCATGTCAAAACGGCGGATTTTGCCGCAAATTGCCGGCAATGGCAGTGTCCTAATCGGTGCGATGCTGCATCTGCGGCATTGCACCGATTTCAAAAAGTAGTCTCTGTACTACTTTTTGCGATTTCAGCCTGCGATTTACATTGACATCTGTGCAGAAACCTGCACAGATGTCTCTGAAATCGCGGCTGAAATCGGGACTGCCGGGCGGGAGTGAAATCGTGCGAGTTCATCTGAACTCGCACTGCTTCACTCCCGCAGCCCAGTGTGAACCAGGGCTTAAAGAGAGTGCCCATGGTGATCTTCAGATACACAGGCACAAGTGACATACTTCCAATGGCATCGCTTGGAAGTAACTACCCCTCTGTATGGGCAGCTATCAGAACAGATGGACATGGTCACAAAAGATATAACCTTCGGTAGCTAAATGCACTTTTCACATAAGGAAAATGTGTTTGTGTTTAAAAAAAAAAATAATACGTTTTGGAAATGAACTCAACCTAAGACATTTATTCAAACTAAAATGGCTAATATCATTTGTGCTGGGGATGCTTTTAGGTAATAATTTGCAAACATTATTATTTTTCACTAAAGTTATTATTCTAGGCTTCCTTGTGAGGGTCAAATTGCTTTTTCTTGTTTTGTTTTCTTGCAGCACTTGCAGCAAATATTGTATAACAATAGCAATTATTTTGAATATTTAAACATGGTGTGAAAATGGTGGAAACAGTGAATAGTTATATAAAGGCGCTGGCCTTTTATAATAATGTGCATAGAATTAGAACTGAGTCTCGCTGAAGAGTCTCTATAAGCAATGAAAAGCTGTTTCTCTACATTTTTCTGTACTTCTTTTGTGTAGATGCTCTGCTGGCATGTTGCTGGTCTTTTCTACTTTCTTGGCCAGTCATCAACAATTCTTTAACGCAATTCTTTTGCTAAGCACATGTTTTAAGTACCCATACAAGTACAGAATATCTGCAGGGAAATGTCATTTTAGATAATTCAGCTGATAATCAGAAAGTTTATGGGGTGCCACCTTTCAAAATCAACAAATATTTTCTCAGAATAGCCAGGATTATTAACATGGTTGTACAAGAACCATAGTGACGACTGTTAGGGGTATGTATTTACGATCAAGCTTTAAAGATACAGTGTATAATAAAGTGGAACTAAAGCCCAAACCTGTTTTTTTTATTTTATCATTGAATATAATGCCCCATTGGGGAGATTTCCCTTCACTTCCTGTCTCATAGCCAAAACAGGAAGTGAGAGGTAATCCCTCTAAAATCAGGGAATCACTTGTTGTCACCCAAGTTGCCAGAAGAGATGGGCCGAAAATTTCCCTGTTCTATGGGAGCTGAACCAGAAAAATTTCAAGTGCCCATTTTGAAGGCTTATATGCAAGTAATTGGCCATAAAAAAGTATAGGGGTCTGGTTATTGCCCTGGGGGAAATGTATATATATATATTCTAAACAATGATTTTTTTAGGAGCAGTGATTTGAATTATTCATGCAGTGCAAAAATAAAAATGAAAAATTCCTTTCAATATAGTGCCTGGGGTGTTCCCTTAATGTGCTTGTAAGTGGCGTATCTTTAGCATATATAGAACATGCTATAGCAAAAATTACATTTCCAAAAAAACTAAAAATGAGTAACATTGCATTTTAAATGACTCACGGTTGCAATCGCTCACTCACCATCCCTTTCCTGACCTGCCAGGCTGCATGCCCGGATAGGTGTCTGGTACAGATTTTTAGAAACCCATTGACAGCTAAACTCATCGGTTGTTAAGGACACGGTTTCCTGCTTCCCGGCTCCGCTCCTCAAAAGCCAGCTTGCACTGAGCCCTGTTTGGGCAAAGCTTGTGCAGCACTCAGTGCATTGCAGGGTGTTCGTCAGGGTAAACACCCGGCAAACACCCTGCACTTGTCCAGCCCGAACTCATGCTTGAGTCAAACCATTCACCCATCCAAAGTTGCCAGAACTATTGTCCTTATTGGAAGATGCCCCCATTTTTTTTAGCTATCTCTGTCCTATTGGGGAGTTCCCTTTACTTCATGTTCCATAGCCAAAACCATAGGCGTGCGCACAGGGTGTGCCAGGTGTGCCCAGGCACACCCTAATCACTCTGTGCAGCACAGATTTTCCCTACTGCCCTGGCTCTGATCTTTTCCCCTGCAGCGCTGCCAGCTTCCCTCCTCTCCTATCAGCTGTTGCTGCTGGGATGTTTTAGGAGTGGGGAAGAGGCCAGTAAATATGTAATTTACCAGCCCATTCCCTTTATGAATAAACATCCTGAGTGATTGGTAGTGTGTGTTTGGGCTTTGGGGTGCACACCCTAATGTAATAGGCTGCGCACACCTATGGGCAAAACAATAAGTCAGAGGAAATCTATCCAAATGAGGAATTGTTGTTGTTACCAGGTTCCCATTAGAAAATGTTCCTTTCATTATTGTACTGGAGACAACTCAGAACTTTGGATTTTATTTCACTTTTCATTTCAGTTTTAAAGGTAAACATGGCACGTAGAGGGGACGAATCTCTTTAATGGGGACACAGACAGCAATAAAAACCTGACATGAGTTCTAATCCTACTTCACTCTACCAAAACCAAAACAATAAAGTTCACTTCAGTTATACTTTAAAGCCCTGTACACACGATCGGATATCTGATGGAATCTAATCCGATGGATTTTTTCATCGGATATCCGATGAAGCTGACTTTCATCAGTCTTGCCTACACACCATCGGTCAAAAATCCGACCGTGTCCAAACGCGGTAACGTAAAACACTACGACGTGCTGAGAAAAATGAAGTTCAATGATTCCGAGCATGCGTCGACTTGATTCTGAGCAATGCGTGTTTTTTTGACTGATGGGCTTCTACACAGACGATCAGTTTTTTATCCATAGGAAAATTTTAAAACATGTTCTATTTTTTTCACCGATGTAAACAAACCGATGGGGCCCACACACGATCGGTTTGTCCGATGAAAACAGTCCAGCGGTCTGTTTTCATCGGACAAACCGATCGTGTGTACAGGGCTTTAGTGTTCATAAAGCTAAAGTTTTAAACTTGGTTAAGGCCATTTTTTTTTGCTTTCTGTTTCTCACTGGAAAGATTTCCTATTATTTCTTGTCCCAGAGACACATCATAAAGTTAGAAGATATATTTTCAAAACAATGGGCTATAGCCTCTAAAGCCTAGTACACATGGGCCAAATGTAGGGTGACAGGCCAGTTCAATAAAAACCGGCAGACATTTGGCCCGTTTGTATGGCTGCCGGTTCAACAGAAGCTTGCCTTTCGGATGGCTTATGTCAGATGAGCATGCTGGAAAACCAGAAGCCGACCATTTCCTGATCAGCTCTTACAGCCAATGGATTGTTGTTGCTTGTCTTTTTTGCTTGCTGTTTTTAACTGAAAGGATTTCCTATTATTTTCTGTCCCAGAGACATATCATAAAGTTAGAAGATATCTCTCCAAAACAATGGGCTATAGCCTCTAAAGCCTAGTAAACATGGGCATCTTGCATAACCAATCGTTCTTAGGATTGTGTACACTTCATTTGACTCTCTATCTGTTGAAATGTATATTATGATCCCTCTATCCCGTTAAGCTCCTGTGCGGATAGTTCACTGATGCGACGGGGTGTTCACATCCTTTTGAGGGCCGTGGTGTCTCTCTTTTGTCTGATTGGTCCCCCTGTTCCATCTGTCGGGAAGCCGGGGGCGGGTGTCCCCTCGATCATGATGTCATCACGCGCTCCAATGATGCGTCCAGAGCCTACGTCTCTTCCCCCTGTTGGTTACGAGGTCTGGAACGCATCGCAGAGTACAAACCAATGACGCTTGACGCGCCACGTGAAGTGATGACGCGCGTACGTCCATCTCCTATGCGCTCCACTGCTGTGCGTTTGATACGAGGTTTGCAACGCACAGCGGTGTATCAGCAGCGGCGCTAATGGAGTCGGGGTCACCACTCTATATCGCATTAGGGCGCGATTATTCATTTTATTATATTTTACTTTATGTTTTAATTGAGTCTTTTAACTGACGGTCCATATGTGCTCGGCGATGCGCTCCAATGTCCTACACGGAAGTGAGGCTTGGAACGCACGCTGCAGTGGCCATCTTTTACCCACCCGGAAGTATTCATTAACTGATGATTCCGTTCCATTCGCGTCATTGCTGATTACCTGTGGGGGCTCACTATATATTTAAGGGTCTTTCTATGCAGTAGGACAACTCCCATGAAGATGTTTGTATAACGAAACGCGCCGGGAACCGATTGACCCTACTGCCTGTATATCTATGTGCCCATGATTGTTCATACCAATGTGAGTGTACTACTTTATTTTATCTCAGTAAACCTGTTTATCAGAGTTACGCTATGTTTGCTTTATTTTTCCTCCTCCTTACTATTGGGCCTTCTGAGTCACCTTGTCGGCTGAGTATATTGTAAAAAGAAAGGAAAATAACATTTTTGGATTTGATCTTTCAACCGATCGGATACCTCTACCACTCTTCCTCCTACTGGAGTCGCCTTGTGAGCAGTTCCTGGTATAAGATCATGCTTTAGCTGACCAAATAGGTATATACTTATTGTGGTCGCTATCCATCCGGTAAGCCTCCTCAGCTTCATCTATGGTGGTGGACCTTTCAGATCTCACTTGCACCCAGTCACTATATATTGATTTTTTGGACTTCAGCACTATTTTCAGAGACACTTCAATGTGCACCTAGGGTGTCTAATGTTCAGCTTATGTTATTATTTGTTATTCTTTATTTAAGCGCTACATATTTCTTTTGTAGTAAACATGGGCCGAATGTTGGGCAACATAGGTCAGTTCAATAAAAACCGGCAGACATTTAGCCCATGTGTATGGCAGCCGGTTCGACAGAAGCCTGCCTTACAGCTGGCTTATGTCGGATGAGCATGCTGGAAAACCAGAAGCCGACCATCTCCCTATCAGCACTTTCAGCCAATGGCTGAGAGCACTGACCGGAGTGTTCTGGTGGGTGGTCTGTCCCCCTTACAGAACACAATAGCACTGCAGGGGAGATTGTTGTACTAACAACGGATTGTTAATACAGTGGCTTTGACTGGAGCCTCTTAGTTGAAACTAGTGGCGTGTGCAAGGCTTTAGACAGCTGTCAGCATAATAGGTACCCCCTCCCCCCCCCAAAAAAAAAAATGTCCTCCTACCTCCTTTTAATTTGACAATGAAAAAAATTGTGATTTTCCATTACTTTCTGTATTGAGCAAAATGGGGCTGATTTACTAAAAATAGAGAGTGCAAAATCTAGGGAAATTCTACATAGAAACCAATCAGCTTCCATGTTTTTTGTCAGAGCTTATTTGAACAAGCTGAAGTTAGAGGCTAATTGGCTACCATGCACAGCTGCACCAAATTTTGTTCCCTTTAGTTTTAGTAATTCAACACCAATAGTTACTAGGACCAATAGTGATAGCGAACCTCACCAGTGGGGACATAGACAATCACAACATCGGGCAAGGGTTTTAACCTCCTGAGCGGTATTCCAGAGTCTGGCTCGGGGTGAAAATTCAGTACTATTAGCAGTAAGCCCTAGCCAGACTCGGGATCACATCGCAGTATCCAGGCAGGGAGTTACTTACCTTGTTCCCTGGATCCTGCGATGTCTCCCCGCACAGGGCGGAGATCGGCGCCAAATTCTAAAAAATAAAAACACAGTTTAGATACAGTACACTGTAATCTTACAGATTACAATATTGTATAAAATAAATACACATCCCCTTTGTCCCTAGTGATCTGCCCAGTGTCCTGCATGCAGTTTTAAATCATAAATAAAAAAAATTCTGCCTGGAAACTGGAGATTGTCCATAGCAACCAAAAAGTGTCTCTTTACCTCAAAAGTGCTTTTAGACCAGCTAGAAAAAAGCGATAATAAATCAGGATCACTTGCAGAATTGAGCGATAGTGATTTGAGGGGAAATTCGTCATTAACCACTTTAGCCCCGGACCATATTGCTGTCCAAAGACCAGAGCACTTTTTGTGATTCGGCACTGCGTCGCTTTAACTGACAATTGCGTGGTCGTGCGATGTGGCTCCCAAACAAAATTGGCGTCCTTTTTTACCACAAATAGAGCTTTTTTTTGGTGGTATTTGATCATCTCTGCGGTTTTTATTTTTTGTGCTATAAACAAAAATAGAGCGACTATTTTGAAAAAAATTCAATATTTTTTACATTTTGCTATAATAAATATCCCCAAAAAAGATATAAAAAAACATTTTTTTTCCTCAGTTTAGGCCGATACGTATTCTTCTACATATTTTCCGTAAAAAAAATCGCAATTAGCGTTTATTGATTGGTTAGCGCAAAATGTATAGCGTTTACAAAATAGGGGGTAGTTTTATGGCATTTTTATTAATATATTTTTTTTTTACTAGTAATGGCGGCGATCTGCGTTTTTTTTGGGTACTGCGATATTATGGCGGACACATCGGACACTTTTGACACATTTTTGGGACCATTTTTATAGCGATCAATGCTATAAAAATGCATTGTATTACTATAAAAATGCCATTGGCAGTGAAGGGGTTAACACTAGGGGGCAGGGAAGGGGTTAAGTTTGTTCCTATTTGTGTTCTAACTGTATGGGGGGGGTGGACTCACTAGGGGAAATCACTGATCTTCTGTTCATACATTGTGTGAACAGAAAATCAGCATTTCCCTCGCTGACAGGAACGAGAGGTATGTGTTTACACACATAGCTCCCGGTCCCCGCTCTGTAACGAGCAATCGCGGGTGCCCGGCGGTGATCGTACCCGCCGGGCACGCACGCGGGACTCGGGGGCGTGCGCGCCCCCTAGTGGCCGAAAATGAGAGGACGCAGAGCTACGTGCTACCGCGAGACCGAGCCACTGTCCCGCAGTAATATGACGGTGGGCGGTCGGGAAGAAGTTAAACACTAAAAGTAATGACAGCAACAATTCTGCAACTGAGCACATTTTTGATTTGATTATATTAATGAATACTTTTTATTACTATTATATTATTATTTGTTATAATTATTTATAGTTATTTATTATATTATAATTTATGATTTTATGTTTCAACTTTATCATACCCGGGATGTCTACTAGACTCTTGTTTGGTCAGATTTAAGTGATTTAAGTGAGTTATTCATAAGAATTACAGGCCTACAATATAAAACGCCAAGTTTCCATGCAAAATAATGGTACCGCTTTCAGCACCTAAAATCTGAAATGATCATACCGCCAGGGAGGTTAACTCTTCCACATTCTATCTAAAAATTAAAAAAGAACAGTTTTGCTTCACATACCTTTTAACCACTTGCCGACCGCGCTATAGCAAAAATACTGCTACAGCGCGGTCGAGTTACTGTGACTCCCTGGGACGTCGTCCTTCACTTCCGTGATTGCGCGTCCCCTGAGACACGCTTGCGGAAGTGTCCGTGCTCTTCTAGACCCGGCGCATCACGGATCACGGTAAATTGCCGCTGATAGCGGGCGTTTACCATGTGATCGCGCCGTCGAATGACGGCGCGATCACTTGTAAACAAACCGGCGTCATTTGATGACGCGGTTCCTCCCTCTCCTCTCTGTACCGTTCGGTACAGTGTGCGAGGAGAGGGGGGGGGAGCGGGGTGTCAGGAGCAGCGCTGTGGCTGGATCTGTGACAACTGCAGTCACAGATCCAGCCTTCCATCCCAGCTCAGCCATCCCTGCTACCCCAATACTGTGCAATACCCCAGTACTCAGCAATACCCCAGTACTCAGCAATACCCCAGTACTCAGCAATATCCCAATACTCAGCAATACTCAGCAATACCCCAATACTCAGCAATACCCCAATACTCTGCAATACCCCAATACTCTTCAATACCCCAATTCTCAGCAATACCCCACTACTCTGCAATACCCCACTACTCTGCAATACCCCGATACTCAGCAATACCCCGATACTCTGGAATACCCCAATACTCTGCAATACCCCAATACTCTGCAATACCCTGCGCGATACTCTGCAATACCCTGTGCGATACTCTGCAATACCCCGCGCGATACTCTGCAATACCCCAATACTCTGCAATACCCAGCGCGATACTCTGCAATACCCCAATACTCTGCAATACCCCAATACCCTGCGCGATACTTTGCAATACCCCAATACTCTGCAATACCCTGCGCGATACTCTGCAATACCCCAATAGCCTGTGCGATACTCTGCAATACCCCAATACTCTGCAATACCCCAATACTCTGCAATATGTCCCCCCCCTCCTGCCCCCCTCCGGTGCTTTTACAGGCTCACCGCTACGATCGAAGCCAGGATATATTTTTCCCAGCCTAGAGGTGAGATGTGAGGTCTTATTGACCCCATATCTCACTGTAAAGAGGACCTGCCATGCTATAGTCCTATTACAAGGGATGTTTACATTCCTTATAATAGGAATAAAAGTGATACAAAAATGTATTTTTGGGGAAAAAAGTGTCAAAATCAAGTAAATAAAGTAAAATTAACAATAATTTTTATTTATTTTTTTAAAGCACCCCTGTCCCCGCGTGCTCGCATGCAGAAGCGAACACATACGTAAGTCCCGCCCACATATGAAAAAGGTGTTCAAGCTACACATGTGAGGTATCTCTGCGAACGTTAGAGCGAGAGCAATAATTTTGGCCCTAGACCTCCTCCGTAACTAAAAACATGTAACCAGTAAAAGTAATTAAAGCGTCGCCTATGGGGATTTTTAAGTAGCAAAGTTTGGCGCCATTCCACGAGTGTGCGCAATTTTGAAGTGTGACATGTTGGGTATCTATTTACTCGGCATAACTTCATCTTTCACATTATGAAAAAATTGGGCTAACTTCACTGTTTTGTTTTGTTTTAAGCACAAAACAGTTTTTTTTAAAAAACACGCGTTCAAAAAATGTCTGTGAAAATACCATGCGAGATAAAAAGTTGTAACGGCTGCCATTGTATTCTCTAGGGTCTTTGCTAAAAAAGCATATATAATGTTTTGGGGTTCTATGTAATTTTCTAGCAAATAAATGATGATTTTAACATGTAGGAGAGAAATGTCAGAATTGGCCTGGGTGTTCCAGAACGCCTGAAGCCCCGTACACACGGCCGAGGTTCTCGGCAGAAACCAGCGAGAACCTCACTGGGAGCCTAATTCTGCCGAGAACCTCGGCCGTGTGTACGGATTCGGCGATCAATGCTATAAAAATGCATTGTATTACTATAAAAATGCCATTGGCAGTGAAGGGGTTAACACTAGGGGGCAGGGAAGGGGTTAAGTGTGTTCCTATTTGTGTTCTTACTGTATGGGGGGTGGACTCACTAGGGGAAATCACTGATCCTCTGTTCATACATTGTATGAACAGAAAATCAGCATTTCCCCCGCTGACAGGAACGAGAGGTATGTGTTTACACACATAGCTCCCGGTCCCCGCTCTGTAACGAGCAATCGCGGGTGCCCGGCGGCGATCGTACCCGCCGGGCACGCACGTGGGACCCGGGGGCGTGTGCGCCCCCTAGTGGCCGAAAAGGAGAGGACGTAGAGCTACGTGCTCCCGCGAGACCGAGCCACTGTCCCGCAGTAATATGACGGTGGGCGGTCGGGAAGCAGTTAAACACTAAAAGTAATGACAGCAACAATTCTGCAACTGAGCACATTTTTGATTTGATTATATTAATTAATACTTTTTATTACTATTATATTATTATTTGTTATAATTATTTATAGTTATTTATTATATTATAATTTATGATTTTATGTTTCAACTTTATCATACCCGGGATGTCTACTAGACTCTTGTTTGGTCAGATTTAAGTGATTTAAGTGAGTTATTCATAAGAATTACAGGCCTACAATATAAAACGCCAAGTTTCCATGCAAAATAATGGTACCGCTTTCAGCACCTAAAATCTGAAATGATCATACCGCCAGGGAGGTTAACTCTTCCACATTCTATCTAAAAATTAAAAAAGAACAGTTTTGCTTCACATGCCTTTTAACCACTTGCCGACCGCGCTATAGCAAAAATACTGCTACAGCGCGGTCAAGTTACTGTGACACGACATCCCTGGGACGTCGTCCTTCACTTCCGTGATTGCGCGTCCCCTGAGACACGCTTGCGGAAGTGTCCGTGCTCTTCTAGACCCGGCGCATCACGGATCAATAACCTGCTAATATGACAGAAACACGTTTTTTTTTTTTTTACAGAATTTTCAGTCATTTTTCTTTTATAGCGCAAAAAATAAAAACCCCAGAAGTGATCAAATACCACCAAAAGAAAGCTCTATTTGTGTGAAAAAAGGACAAAAATTTCAAATGGGTACAATGTTGTATGACTGAGTAATTGTCATTCAAATTGTGAGAGCACCGAAAGCTGAAAATTGGTCTGGTTAGGAAGGGGGTTTAAGTGCCCAGTGGTCAAGTGGTTAATTTTGGAAGGATTTTTTTTATGGGTCAGTTTTGTTCCATCAGTCCCAAGCAAAATGTTAATTTTTAGATCACACACCCAACAACATACAGCCAATTTACCTACATTGTAGGTGGTATTAGCAATTACATGGCCAATCTACTTTTAGGGCCATGGAAATGCCTAGGCTTATCTATCAGTGACTCTTATATGGAACATTGTTTTCTTTCTCGTACATCACGGGACACAGAGCGGCATATTCATTACTATATGGGTTATATGGAGTACCTTCAGGTGTGGACACTGGCAATCTCAAACAGGAAGTCCCCTCCCTATATAACCCCCTCCCCTAGAGGGAGTCCCTCAGTTTTTTCGCCAGTGTCTTAGGTGTTGGTCACGGAATAGCTTTGCTCCACATCCTTGGGATTAAGGGCGGGCTAACCGGATCTGTCCAAGGAGCCTCAGTGCCAAAGTGGACAGTACCCGGGCCCCAAACAAAAAGTGGGGTTTTGCCTATAATGCTCCTCTTTGGAGGGCTGGACCCTGGGCCCAGGACTTGGAGTTTGCAAAAACCATAAGTTCCTGTTTGCCAGGGTGCTATATAGGTCCAGGACAGTGGGTACCTTCATAGGACCCCAGGGCCTGAAGGTCTACTACGCTACCCACGGAGATGGGAGAAGATTGGATCAGTTTGCTGGACAAACATCCTGCAGCATGGAGCAGGTAAGGGGGAGCCTGCGGGACTTGGTTCGACAGCAGGCTCTCCGGGGTAACCTAAAAGGGGGGATAGCCTAAGTATGCTCTGCATGGGCAACCTTGTTCACTATGTCTGAAGAGAGACAGGATGACACCTTTTCTCCCCCATCACTAGGTTCCCCTGTCTAAGAATGTGTTGCTAGCTAACCTGCTGTTTGCTTCCTAGGACTAGTAAGGATCCCTAGGGGCCTTTTGGAGAGTCCTACCTGACCGGGGGTTTGAATCTGCCGCCTGTTTCTGCAGTCCTGGATCTCCAGCAGCGCGGCTCCTCCATGTTCCTCCTGTTTCCGGCATACGCGCGCGCGCGCACGTCTTATAGACGTTTTTCGCGCTGTTCACACAGGAGGGCGGGGGGGGGGCGTGCCTGCGGCGTCATACAGGGGCGCGCCTTGTGCTGTTATAGATCAGCAGGCATTGTCAGTGCTCAGTCTGAGGCTGATTTCAGAAGGAGAGGACACAGAGCGGCAGAACAGTGACTCCCGGTGGCGGAAGAGGGGTAGTACATGCTGGACTTTGTTCCAATGCCTTTTTTGTTAAGCCAAGAAATTCCCCTTTTTGCAGCAGGTTGGAGACTGGCAAACTAAGTTTGGGGTCACTGTATGTTTTAAAAAAGAAAATATATATAATATATATTTAAAAAAAAAAAAAAAAGAGAAAAACATACGGGATCCCATCAGTTTTTGGGCATTAGTGATCTATTGTCCCCTAAGCTCTGGTTTTGTACTCCTGGCCACTACAGTCTGTTGTGTGGGCGGAGTCCCTCGATTTTGTATTATGGCTTCCAAAGGTTCGGGGTCAAAGGGTACAAAAAAGACCAAAAAACAAAGGGGTTCCCCTTCTGATTCTGATGATATGCCGATACTTTCCCCGCAACTTATTAACATAAAGAGCGCCTTGGATGAGCCATTAGGGGGATCTGGTGCGGAGGCTGGCCCAGATCAGCCCAGCCCTGTGTTTATCACAGAGGAGATGCTAGCCGTATCCCTAGGGGGGCTAGAAGAGAGAATAGCAGCATTGATCGCTAGAGCTATTCCTGGTAAGAAACGGGTTAGATCCCCATCACCAAGAGGTGTATCCTCAGATGCTGAGATTCTCTCTCCGGAGGAATTAGAATCACAGGAGGATCAACTAGACCTGAACCAAGAGGGTTCAGGGATTGAGGGATCTGCCTCTGAGGAACCATTTTCAGACTCCCAGACAGAAAGATTGTGGGTACAGTCTTTGACGGACATGGTCCGCTCGGCATTTAGTTTACCATTGCCAGAGCCTCAGGTTCCTCCGGTATCCTCTCTGGGCTCTTTGAAAGCTCCATTAAGCAACGCAGTTTTTCCGGTCCATCCTCTCTTGGAGGAATTGATCTTTCGGGATTGGGTACGGCCGGACAGGATTTTTCTGCCACCGAAAAGATTTGCGGTCATTTACCCCATGGAGGAAAGATTCTCCAAGAGGTGGAGGCTCCCAGTAGTGGATGCAGCCATCTCATGTGTGAATAAATCACTAACTTGCCCGGTTGAAAACATACATATGTTTAAAGATCCGGTTGATAAAAGGTTAGAGACACTTTTAAAAGCATCCTTTGCTACGGCAGGAGCAGTGGTGCAGCCAGCTGTGGCTGCGATTGGTGTTTGTCAGGCGTTAAAGGACCAGACAAAGGAAATGTTAAAGGACATGCCTACCCAACAAGCAGAAGAGTTTTCTGACATTCCCAGAGCTCTGTGTTTTGCTGTAGATGCTATAAAAGATTCCATCCAGCAGGCCTCTCGTTTTTGGTGCACATGAGAAGGCTCTTATGGTTGAAGAACTGGGCGGCGGAGCCCCCATGCAAAAAGCTTCTGGCAGGGTTTCCCTTCCATGGAGGACGACTCTTCGGAGAGGATCTGGATAAATATATTCAGACTATTTCAAATGGCAAGAGTACCCTTTTACCGGTCAAAAAGACATTCCGGGGTCCTACATTTAAAAGGCAGCTCTTTCCTGTCTCGGGGCCCTCAAATTCCAGGCAGTATCGACGGCCGCCTGCACGATCCAACTTTAACAGTAGATCGCAGGGACAGGCCCCTGGGGGTAAGAGGCCATGGTATCGCAAGCCGACAAAGACAGCCCCTAAGTCTGCCTTATGAAGGGGCGCCCCCACTCTCGCGGGTGGGGGGAAGGCTTCGTTTCTTCTCAGAAGTTTGGGAAGCCAAGATCCCCGACAAATGGGTCCGGGCATCTGTAACCACAGGTTACAGACTGGAGTTTCTAAGGTATCCTCCGCCTCATTTTCAAGAATCAAGGCTACCAAGGGATCCAGCAAGGAAGGCCTCAATGCTGGCAGCTTTGGATCACCTGCTTTGCCAGGACGTAATAGAGGTGCCAGCCCAAGAGCAAGGGCTAGGTTTCTAGTCCAATCTCTTTGTCATACCAAAGCCCAACGGCGATGTCAGGCCAATCTTGGACCTAAAGGGGTTAAACGGTTACCTAAAGGTTCGTTCCTTCCGGATGGAATCCATCCGGTCAGCAGCCGCCGCGCTTCAGAAAGACGATTTTCTGGCCTCCATAGACATAAAGGATGCTTACCTTCATGTACCAATCTTTCAGTCGCATCAAAGATTTTTACGCTTCGCGGTGGGGCAGCGACACTTCCAATTCAGGGCGCTCCCCTTCGGACTGGCCACGGCCCCCCGGGTATTCACGAAGATCCTAGCCCCAGTTCTGGCCAATTTAAGGATCCAAGGGGTCACAGTCCTAGCATACTTGGAAGACCTTTTAATCATAGATCACTCACGACCGGGTCTGCAAAAGGCAGTAAACCTCACGGTTCGGTACCTCGAAGAATTCAGCTGGGTCCTAAACCGGGGAAAGTCGGCGTTCCAGCCTACAAAGCAGTTGGAATACCTCGGCATGAGGTTAGACACAGAACAGCAAAGAGTGTTCCTGCCCCTGGTAAAGATCGAGGCTATCAAGGGGCTGGTTCAGTTGGTTCTAAACAAGAAAAAACCAACTATTCGCCTGTGTATGCGATTACTAGGCAAGCTAGTGGCCACGTTCGAAGCAGTACCATACGCTCAGATCCACACTCGCGTCCTACAGGCAGCCATTCTAGCAGCCTGGGGCAAGAGGGCACATGCCTTAGAGTCCCCTTTGACGCTATCATCAAGGGTCCGACAAAGCCTGGCCTGGTGGTTGAACCCCCAGAATCTTCTAAAGGGAAAATCCTTCAGCCCTGTTGTCTGGAAGGTAGTTACCACAGACGCCAGCCTGGCAGGCTGGGGGGGGCGGTCTTCGAGGGGTCCTCTCGCCAGGGAACTGGGGTGAAAGCAGAGAGGCAGCTCCCAATCAATATCTGGGAGATCAGAGCTGCTCGCCTAGCCCTTCTGGCATGGACCTCCAGATTAAAGGGGTTCCCGGTGAGAATCCAGTCAGACAATGCCACGGCGGTGGCATACATAAACCACCAAGGGGGAACCAGGAGTCGGGCCGCTCAGAGGGAGGTGAGCTTGATTTTTCAGTGGGCAGAGGTTCATGTACCCTGCATTTCGGCGATATTCATTCCCGGAGTGGACAACCTGCAGGCAGACTTCTTAAGTCGCCAGAGTCTGTCGCCAGGGGAGTGGTCTCTGCATCCCCAGGTCTTTCAGACAATCTGCCAGAGGTGGGGAATGCCAGACGTAGATATAATGGCATCCAGGTTCAACAAGAAACTAGACAGGTTCGTGTCTCGAACGAGGGATCCTATGGCCTGCGGAACCGATGCGTTGGTTTGCCCTTGGCATCAATTCAAACTTCTATATGCATTTCCTCCGCTACAGTTACTCCCTCGCCTGTTGCGCAAGATCAGAGTGGAGCACAAGCCAGTCATTTTAGTAGCTCCGGCTTGGCCCCGGAGGACTTGGTACTCACTAGTCCTGAAGATGGCAGTGGGAGACCCTTGGACTCTTCCTCTACAACCAGACCTACTCTCACAAGGCCCGATCCTCCACCCTACATTACGGCGTCTAAATTTGACGGCCTGGAGGCTGAATCCCTGATTCTCAGGGGTAGAGGTCTGTCTAGGCAGGTAATCCCTACCCTGATTAGGGCTAGAAAGCCGGTCTCCAGGGTGATTTATTACAGGGTGTGGAGGAACTACGTAGGCTGGTGTGAATCCAAAAGATGGAATTCCCGCAAATATACTATTGATAGGGTGTTAAGTTTTCTCCAGCTAGGAGTGGATAAAGGCCTGGCACTAAGCACAATCAAGGGACAGATCTCAGCTCTGTCAGTGTGGTTTCAGAGGCCGCTGGCCACCCACTCGCTGGTAAAGACCTTCTTACAGGGGGTCTTGCGTATTAATCCTCCTGTCAAGTCACCACTTTGTCCATGGGACTTAAATCTTGTTCTGTCATCCCTACAGAAACAACCTCTTGAGCCGTTGGCTGAGGTACCTTGATTTTACTGACTAGAAAGTCGGTATTTCTGATCACCATAGTTTCGGCCAGGAGAGTATCGGAATTGGCAGCCTTATCTTGTAAGGAACCATATCTCATTTTGCATAAGGATAGGGCGGGGTTCCGTCCTCATCCTTCCTTTCTACCAAAGGTTATATCCAGTTTCCACCTGAACCAGGATGTGGTACTTCCATCCTTCTTCCAAAACCCACCTCTAGAAAAGAGGGGTTGCTGCATACGTTGGATATTGTCAGGGCCGTAAGGGCCTATCTTAAAGCTACAGAGAAGGTTCGGAAAACAGATGTGGTGTTCGTTTTACCGGAAGGGCCCAAGATGGGTCAGGCAGCCGCTTGATCCACCATCGCAAGATGGATTAAACAATTAATTGTTCGGGCCTGCGGTTTGAAGAGGTGCCTCCTCCTTTGTCGGTAAAGGCCCATTCTACCAGGGCCAGGGGCACCTCCTGGGCAGCACATCATGAGATCTCTATGGCTCGAATATGCAAGGCAGCAACGTAGTCATCAGTCCACACGTTTACAAAATTTTATCAAGTGGACGTAAGAAGGAATGCGGATACAGCCTTTGGGCAGTCAGTACTACAGGCCGCGATTCAAGCTCCTCAGGATCTGAGGGGGCTCCCTTGATTTGATTTGAGATTTACATTTCTCGTTTAAGTTGGATTTACTAGTATCTGAGTATACCTCTAAAATTAAATCCTTCTTTGGAAGATGTCTCCCTCCCCTCATTAAAGCATTGCTTTCGGACATCCCATATAGTAATGAATATGCCGCTCTGTGTCCCGTGATGTACGAGAAAGAAAAAGGGATTTTTAAATACAGCTTACCTGTAAAATCCTTTTCTTGGAGTACATCACGGGACACAGAGCTCCCACCCCTCTTTTGGGTGACCATTTTGGGAGGCATACTGCTTGCTACAAAACTGAGGGACTCCCTCTAGGGGAGGGGGTTATATAGGGAGGGGACTTCCTGTTTGAGATTGCCAGTGTCCACACCTGAAGGTACTCCATATAACCCATATAGTAATGAATATGCCGCTCTGTGTCCCGTGATGTACTCCAAGAAAAGGATTTTACAGGTAAGCTGTATTTAAAAATCCCTTTATCTTAATGAGTCTAATCATAAACATGTTTATGTTTCATATTAATCAGGGTCTTGATTCTTGTACTCATCACTATGTTTTTTTTTATGAATGCAAAAAAATCTAGTGTGTTGCAATGCAAAATTGAAAGCATATTTTCTGTTCATAGTTGAGTGTATAGTTTCAGATATGGCTCACTTTCTACATTCATTTCATATCCCTTAAAATTCCAAATAGCAAAAATACCTCAACAATGTTTCTGTTTCAAGAATTTTTCAACTAATCTATTTGGATAGATTTCCAGATTCAAAATTCCAGGTGTTGTTTTTTTCATTTAGTAAATTATTTTGTGTCTGGTTTATTAAAGGGGAGATATGATGAACATGTATAATTACATATTTGTTGTAGAAATCACCCAGGCAGGTAAAAAAAAGAAGCTGCTGGCAGACACACAGTGCAATCAAATCCATAAAAATAAGTGTGGCAAATGATTTTTATGTGTAAATATGCAGTCCATACTGTATAGTGAACTTGGAATTATCAATTTAAGGTCACTTTAACCACTTGCCGACCAGCCGCCACAGTTTTACTGTGGCAGCATGGCACGAAGGAGGTGAAACAACGTTATGTTATGTCGCTTTGCCCTGTGGCCACTAGGGAAGCGCGGGTGCCGCTGCTCGCCGCTGGAGCCGATGCGAGTGCCCGGCAGGTGCGATGACCGCCGGGCACCCGCAATCGCTCGTGACACAGTGAGAACTGGGATCTGTGTGTGTAAACACACAGATCCCAGCTCTCGAAAGGGGAGAAATGACTAATCATGTAATTATACAATGTATGAACAGCGATCTGTCATTTACCCTAGTCAGTCCCATCCCCCCCTTCAGCTAGAACATAGAGAGGGAACACAGTTAACCCCTTGATCACCCCCTAGTGTTAACCCCTTCCTTTCCAGTGTAATTTTTACGGTAATCAGTGCATTTTTATAGCACTGATAGCTGTAAAATTGTCAATGGTCCCAAAAATGTGTCCGATGTGTCCACCATAATGTCGCAGTCCTGAAAAAAATCGCAGATCCTCGCCATGGCTAGTAAAACAAATTATAATAATAAAAATGCCATAATTCTATCTCCTATTTTGTAGACGCTATGGCCCAGATTCACAGAGCGATTACGCCTGCGCAACAGGAGATGCGTGTGCGTAAGTCGAAATGTGCGCGTGCGTTTCGTTGCGCGGCATCCCCAGAACGAGATACGCAAAAAAATGACTTTTTTTTGTCCCGCGTAATTTCGTTAGACTGGCGCATCCGTCCGCGCAAAAGTGCGGTAGACAAACCATTGATTTGCTAGTCAAATATGCTAATGAGGGACTTACGGGGATCCACAAAACAACGTTGGGGCAGCGCAGGCGACGCAGTGTGCGCAACAGCAAGTTGTCCTGTCTAAAATTAGAGCTTATAAAAGCTGGTCTAGAAAAAGTAAAAAAGTCTACTTGTTAGATAAAGCAACACTGTTAGTGAGGAGCTCAGCAGTCACACGTGTTGCACAACAATCTGTATGCCAACATGCCAGGGGCATCGTCGCACATAGCTATACTACTGACTTTAGATGAACAAAGAAGGAGGAGGGCACTGAGGAGGGCACTAAGGAGGGCATGGAAGTTTTTTTTTTTTTATTGCTTATCTAAACTTTACAATTTAATCTAATCTAATACAATATTCTTATCTGATACAAGCCCCTCACTCTTCACGGGAGAGGATATATCACACACGCATAGACATCTTTGGCATGAGTGATTCTGAGGTGTCTCGCATCTTCAGATTCACCCCTCATGCCATCATGGAATTAACCACAACCCTGCAGGAGGACATCACCAGCCCAACACATGACACCACCCATGATACCCATGACAGCTACATATACAATCAGAGCCCCATCCCCACAGATTTCCAACAGAACATGTATGGGGACAGCTGGCTGGTTGGTGAGTGACATGGGTGGCAGGCATGACTGTCCCCCCCCCCCATGATGCACACATCACAAGGGGCACAAGCACTACTAACATCCTCCTGTCTTTTCCCTTCAAGGTGACTCTGCATATGCACTGGGACCCCATCTTATGACCCCATCTCATGCCAGCTTACATATGCATCTTTGCACGTTAAACACACACATGAATCATGGCACAATGAGAATGCATGCATGCACACCACTGTGGTCCCTAGCACACACACCCCACATCCTCATCACATTGGATTGGCACCAGTCCACCATGCAGGACTTGTGAGCTGCAACGCCATGCCATGGCTCCAATTATGTCACTGTACATTCATACACCATTCACACGGACCTGGGGATCACTTCTCCACCACAAATGAGGGTGACACCCCTTTTCCCGCAGGAATATCACCCCCACATTCCAAAATCATACACAAACAGAACCAAAAAAATTAAATAAATGACGAGCAAAAATAAAAAATGGCCAGCAAAAATATATTTTAAACAAAATAACAACAAAGAAAACACATAAGACAAAAATCACTCTGCAAAACAGTCCCCAAATATCTCAAAGACACGTCTCAAACAAACAAACAAACGCTAATAAACAAAAGCACCTTGCTGTATAGGAAGATCCCAAAGGGATGTGCTTTTGCAAAGGAAGTGCATTTGTGTGTGTCTATTTATGCTGTTTGCGTAGTTCACTAAGTTGCCCGGGTCCACTTCCAATTTCACTGATTGCGCCGCTCCCGAGTTGTGAGCATGCGCACAGCGGAGCTGACCATGGTCCCCTTCTTTTGCGAACACCTATCAATATACGTTTCTTGCAAATTTTTTACCAAAAATATGTAGAAGAATATATATCGACCTAATCTAAATATAAAATGCCAAATTTCCTTGCAAAATAATTGTACCACTTTCAGCACCTAAAATCTGAAATAATCATACCGCCAGGGAGGTTAAGCAGGGCCACTAATCTATGCTGTTGCATTTTCCATAAAATCTATCTCTGCACAGTACATTGAAGTATTTTGATCGGAGAACATCCTGTTCTCCCTTAAGTTCAGCCAATCTAATACAGCCATAAAATGTCTGAATTGTGACCAACTATGGCTTTACCAGAAATAATGAGATATGAATGAGATAACCACTAATCTTAATCTGGGCTGGTTCTGCAGGGAGCTGTTTCGAATTTTGATCCATCTATGACTGTTCTTGTTCCAGAGAAGTCAACCTAATGGACTAGTTTGCTGCAAAAAAATGTTTGATTAGATGATCAGTGTATTCTGAGGCCACGTACACGCGATCAAACTGGTCCGATGAAACTGGTCCGACGGAGCGTTTTCATCGTACCAGGCTGAAGTGGTCTGATGGTCTGATGTGTGTACACACCATTGGACCAAAAATCCGATCAGACCAGAACGCGGTGACGTAGAAAACAACGACGTGCTGAAAAAACAAAGTTCCATGCTTCCAATCATGCGTCGACTTGATTCTGAGCATGCGCGGGTTCTTGGTCCGATGCTTTTGCGTACTAACCATCGAATCTGTCCATCGGACAGATTTTAAAGCAAGTTTTAAAACTTTGGTCCGACGGACAACGGTCCGATAGGCCGTACACACCATCGAACTGGTCTGATCGTGTGTACGCGGCCTGACAGTGGAGTGTATTTCTCCACCTGGATGGGAGAACCCATACAGCTTTTTTTTTTTTTTCCTGATTGAAAAAACAGATGTATCTATGTATGGCCAGAATTACAATCTAGGGGTTGTTATCATATATCATCCCTTTAAACCTGTACACATATTAAAGTGGATGTAAACCCTCCATACACCCAGTGGAGTGAACAGCCTCAGATGATACACAGGGATAAAACCAATCTACCTACATCGATTTTACATGTATATATGCTGTCTTCACATTTATATACTGTTTAGAAAGTTGAGCTTGTGTTAGGAGATTTTTTCTTACTGGTTAACACAATGTGATATCTGGGCATACAGCCAAGATAGCTAACATTGCTGATTGGAGGAAAGACACACACCCCCTCTCCTCATAGGCAGAGACTCTCAGAGCTGTTTTGTAATAGGACCTGCACTCTGCTAATCTATTTTAGCAACCTCCCCAGACAGAAGATTCAGGCTGCTTTGTCTAAAAAGTCTGAGAATTTGTCAGGATTTATCAGGCTGATAAAAGAGGAACAGTTCAGGAGAGAGCTATGGGACTTGGCTCATTGAAGATAGATAACAAAATACTTCAGTGCCCAGCTCATATTTCATGAATCGGGTTTACATTCACTTTAATTACACAGGTTCTGTGGCTGATTAGGGTGATAATTAACCACTTAACCCTCGGACCATATTGCTGCTTAATGACCGAGCCCCTTTTTGCGATTCGGCACTGCGCTTCTTTAACTGACAATTGCGCGGTCGTGCGACATGGCTCCCAAACAGAATTGGCATCCTTTTTTTTACACAAATAGAGCTTTCTTTTGATGTTATTTGATCACCTCTGCGGGTTTTATTTTTTGCGCTATAAACAAAAGTATAGCGACAACTTTTTGCTATAATAAATATCCCCAAATATATATAAAAAAAAAATGTTTTCCCTCAGTTTAGGCCGATGCGTATTCTTCTCCATATTTCTCATTAAAAAAAAAAATCACAATAAGCGTTTATTGATTGATTTGCGCAAAAGTTATAGTGTTTACAAAATAGGGGATAGTTTTATGGCATTTTTATTATTATTATTTTTTTCTAGTAATGGCGGCGATCAGCGATCTTTTTGGTACTGCGACATTATGGCGGACACTTTGGAAACTTTTGACACATTTTTAGGACCATTTTATAGCGATCAGTGCTATAAAAATGCATTGATTACTATAAAAATGCCACTGGCAGGGAAGGGGTTAAAACTAGGGGGCGAGGGAGGGGGTTAAGTATGTTCCCTGGGTGTGTTCTAACTGAAGGGGGGGTGGACTGACTGAGGGAAATGACAAATCGCTGTTCATACATTGTATGAACAGACAATAGGTAATTTCCCCCTGTCAGGGCACACAGCTCCCGGTCCTCGCTCTGTAACGAGCGATCGCGGGTGCCCGGCGGTGATCACACCCAGGGGCGAGCGGCGGCATGAGCGTGCCCCTATTGGCTGCTCGGCGAGATGACGTAGATCTATGTGATCTTGCCCAGCAGAGCCAACCTGCCCCTGTAAAACTGCGGCAGCAGGTCGGCAAGCGGTTAAGCTCACTTGGTGTCTTATTTGCATTAAATTAGCCTCAGAACCTGTGTAATTTATATGTTTAGGTTTAAAGGGATGAGGTGACAATCCTAGTTCTGATAGATCTTTGACTTCATAACATCATGCAATGCCAATCTGCAGCTTCTAGAAGAAGTAGGATTCTTTTATTGCAGCTATGTAGGAAAGATTAACTGAAAGGAATTAATTTTCCTTTCAAAAGATGTGTTCACTTTTTCTAATCACATAAATATTCCATATAGTAAATTGGGGCTAAGTTGTTTATATTAATGGTCATTCCAAAAGACAAGGAAGCAGTCTTTACTACTGGAAGAAAAGAAGTGTAGATTAAACTTCCACAAGAGCTAGTATAGGCAACTCTTGACAATTAAAAAAAAAATGACTGGATGTGTTTCGAAATTTACAAAATATATCTGGCTATTAAAATAATAGGAAATGGCACTTTAGAATGTTGATCCAGGAAGTATTGAATTGTCTTTTGGGATGGTTTTAAAGATGCAAAAGTTTAAATGTATTTCTCAATTTTTATCTTCTAGTTAAATGTAATGGACATATGTCTGTTTTAAACTTGACTAACTATAATAATATTGTCACAAGCACTGAAAGCCTCGCCATAGCATTGGTTGGAGAAAAGCAGCGTTGTGGCACATTAATTATTATATTATTATCATACAGGGTTTATATAGCACCAACAGTTTGCACAGCAATTTACAACATGGGGGCAGACAGTACAGTTACAATACAATTCAATACAGGAGGGATCAGAGGGCCCTGCTTGTTAAAGCCTACGATCTAGAAGAGAGGGTCAAGTGGAACAAACGGTAACAGCTGTGGGGGGTGAGCTGATGATGAAAATGAAAATACAGTTGTTAGGTGTGGGTAGGACAGGCTTCTCTGAAGAGGAGGGTTTTCAGGGATTGTCTAAAAGATAATAGAGTAGGAGATCATCGGAATGAGTACTGTAGATGAATAGACAGCTTACAACCCCATTGGGTTCCGTGATATCAGAACACCTTTCTTTATAATGACTCTACTACCAAATTTACTGTTTAATAATATCTAATTCTCTATGAGGGGTTAAAGCAAGCAGTAGACAAGAGGTTAATAATGTGTTGACCTATTTATCATTTAAACCAAGAAGTATCAGTACTGCACATTAAGATGGGGTCTAAAGGAATTAAAAAGTGGCAGACTCAGCAATTTACCTGATCTGCACAGTAAATCAGGATCTTAGAAGATGTATGACTTATACACTTTGTATCTCAGAACTATGATCCCATCTTGATTTAATGAGCTCAGTTCCTTCTGGCTCAGTCTACAAAGGAGGTAAAATAACCCCAGGACTTTATTTTTTTCGTAAGTGTGCAATGTGCAGTTAGGATAACCTTTGATATAGACTAGAAACCATTTAAATCACTTTCCTTTACAAAGCTCACAGTGCCCTGTTAGAGTTCTTTATTTATGAGCTATTTAACTTTAATCACTAGTCTTGGAAGATTAAACATTCTCTGCATAGTAATTAGATGATAAAAATATTGAGACCACACAAAACTCAAAGAACGTCCCCTGGACCAAGAGAGAGTGACATTGCCCTATCTCTATAGGATATGAGGATGCATAAAACTTCCCACAATTCATTAGGTTCTGAGTCCTATCTTTAATTATTCAGTAAATGACTATGCCTTGGGAGATTAGTATGCATCATGCTAAAATGCCACACCGCTGTCAAGGCAGAATTTACTATAATGGCAAAATCTGTTACATTGAACCAGAATGTTTCTGACGTGCCATATGGCTGAGGTCCTAAAGAATAAAATGTAAGATTCTGTGTCCATCAGTGAGCTAAGTGCATATTAAAAAGTATATATATATATATATATATATATATATATATATATATATACACACACACACATTTACATACTGTGCAAACATTTAGTGAAGAAATGCTGTAAAATAAGAATGCTTAACAAATATATATTTTATTTGTTTTTATTAGGTTACATAATGCAAACTGAGCAAACAAATACAAATGAAAGGGGTGTACTCACTTTTGTTGCCAGCGGTTTAGACATTAATGGGTGTGTGTTGAGTTACTTTGAGGGGACAGCAGATGTACACTGTTATACAATAGTGTTGAGCAGAATATGCCATATTCGTTTTTGCGATATATCTCGAATATATAGTCGAATATTCAAGGTATATTCGTTAAATGCGAATATTCGCAATATTTTTTGGAAATGAAATGATTGCGAAATTTCGCTATTGCTAATGCGAATGCGAATGCGAATTGCGAATGCGAATGAAATTTCGAGAAATGCGGAAGGAGCACTCTGATTGGCTCAGAATATTCGTGATATTTTATAATACAAAATAATTGCGAAATTTCGAGAAATGCGGAAGGAGCACTCTGATTGGCTCAGAATAAAGGGATTTTTAAATACAGCTTACCTGTAAAATCCTTTTCTTGGAGTACATCACGGGACACAGAGCGGCATATTCATTACTATATGGGTTATATGGAGTACCTTCAGGTGTGGACACTGGCAATCTCAAACAGGAAGTCCCCTCCCTATATAACCCCCTCCCCTAGAGGGAGTCCCTCAGTTTTGTAGCAAGCAGTATGCCTCCCAAAAATGTTCCCCAAAAGAGGGGTGGGAGCTCTGTGTCCCGTGATGTACTCCAAGAAAAGGATTTTACAGGTAAGCTGTATTTAAAAATCCCTTTTTCTTTCTCGTACATCACGGGACACAGAGCGGCATATTCATTACTATATGGGATGTCCGAAAGCAATGCTTTAATGAGGGGAGGGAGACATCTTCTCAAACGAGATTTAATTTAGAGGTATACTCAAATAATAATAATAATTCCAACTTAGTCAAGAAAAAACTTTTTTTTTTTTCTTTTTTACAACCAAGGGTGCCCCTGATCCCGAGGATCTTAAGCTGCAGCCTGTAGTACTGCCTGTCCAAAGGCAGAATCCGCATTCCTTCTCACGTCTAGTTGATAAAACTTTGTAAACGTGTGGACTGATGACCACGTCGCCGCCTTGCATATCTGAGCCATAGAGATCTGATGGTGTGCTGCCCAGGAGGCGCCCATGGCCCTGGTAGAATGGGCCTTTACCGACAAAGGAGGAGGCAACCTCTTCAAACCGTAGGCCTGAATGATTAATTGTCTAATCCATCTCGAGATGGTGGATTTTGCAGCTGCCTGCCCCTTCTTGGGGCCATCTGGTAGAATGAACAACACATCTGTTTTCCGGATCTTTTCTGTAGCTTTAAGATAGGCCTTCATGGCCCGGACAATATCCAAGGTATGCAGCAACCCCTCCTTTCTAGATGTGGGTTTCGGAAAGAAGGATGGAAGTACCAAATCCTGGTTCAAGTGAAAATTGGATATAACCTTTGGTAGAAAGGAAGGATGGGGCCGGAGAACTGCCCTGTCCTTATGTAGAACGAGATATGGTTCCTTACACGATAAGGCTGCTAACTCTGACACTCTCCTGGCCGAAACTATGGCGACCAAGAAAACCAACTTTCTTGTCAGTAAAACTAAAGGAATCTCAGCCAACGGCTCAAAGGGTTGTTTCTGTAGAGTGGACAGGACAAGATTTAAGTCCCATGGACAAATTGGTGACTTGACAGGAGGATTAATACGCAAGACCCCCTGTATGAAGGTCTTTACCAGCGAGTGGGTGGCCAGCGGCCTCTGAAACCACACTGACAGAGCTGAAATCTGTCCCTTGATTGTGCTTAATGCCAGGCCTTTATCCACTCATAGCTGGAGAAAACTTAACACCCTATCAATGGTATATTTGCGGGAATTCCATCTTTTGGATTCACACCAGCCTACGTAGTTCCTCCACACCCTGTAATAAATCACCCTGGAGGCCGGCTTTCTAGCCCTAATCAGGGTAGGAATTACCTGCCTAGACAGACCTCTACCCCTGAGAATCAGGGATTCAGCCTCCAGGCCGTTAAATTTAGACGTTGTAATGTAGGGTGGAGGATCGGGCCTTGTGAGAGTAGGTCTGGTCGTAGAGGAAGAGTCCAAGGGTCTCCCACTGCCATCTTCAGGACTAGTGAGTACCATGTCCTCCGGGGCCAAGCTGGAGCTACTAGAATGACTGGCTTGTGCTCCACTCTGATCCTGCGCAACAGGCGAGGAAGTAACTGTAGCGGAGGGAATGCATATAGAAGTTTGAATTGATGCCAAGGGCAAACCAACGCATCGGTTCCGCAGGCCATAGGGTCCCTCGCTCGAGACACGAACCTGTCTAGTTTCTTGTTGAACCTGGATGCCATTATATCTACGTCTGGCATTCCCCACTTCTGGCAGATTGTCTGAAAGACCTGGGGATGCAGAGACCACTCCCCTGGCGACAGACTCTGGCGATTTAAGAAGTCTGCCTGCAGGTTGTCCACTCCGGGAATGAATATCGCCGAAATGCAGGGTACATGAACCTCTGCCCACTGAAAAATCAAGCTCACCTCCCTCTGAATGGCCTGACTCCTGGTTCCCCCTTGGTGGTTTATGTATGCCACCGCTGTGGCATTATCTGACTGGATTCTCACCGGGGACCCCTGTAATCTGGAGGTCCATGCCAGAAGGGCTAGGCGAGCAGCTCTGATCTCCAAGATATTGATGGGGAGCTGCCTCTCTGTTTTCACCCAAGTTCCCTGGCGAGAGAACCCCTCGAAGACCGCCCCCCCAGCCTGCCAGGCTGGCGTCTGTGGTAACTACCTTCCAGACAACAGGGCTGAAGGATCTTCCCTTTAGAAGATTCTGAGGGTTCAACCACCAGGCCAGGCTTTGTCGGACCCTTGATGATAGCGTCAAAGGGGACTCTAAGGCATGTGCTCTCTTGCCCCAGGCTGCTAGAATGGCTGCCTGTAGGACGCGAGTGTGGATCTGAGCGTATGGTACTGCCTCGAACGTGGCCACTAGCTTGCCTAGTAATCGCATACACAGGCGAATAGTTGTTTTTTTCTTGCTTAGAACCAACTGAACCAACCCCTTGATAGCCTCGATCTTTACAAGGGGCAGGAACACCCTTTGCTGTTCTGTGTCTAACCTCATGCCGAGGTATTCCAACTGCTTTGTAGGCTGGACCGCTGACTTTTCCCGGTTTAGGACCCAGCCGAACCCTTCGAGGTACTGAACCGTGAGGTTTACTGCCTGTTGCAGACACGGCCGTGAGTGATCTATGATTAAAAGGTCGTCCAAGTATGTTAGGACTGTGACCCCTTGGATCCTTAGATTGGCCAGAACTGGGGCTAGGATCTTCGTGAATACCCGGGGGGCCGTGGCCAGCCCGAAGGGGAGCGCCCTGAATTGGAAGTGTTGCTGCCCCACCGCGAAGCGTAAAAATCTTTGATGCGACTGAAAGATTGGTACATGAAGGTAAGCATCCTTTATGTCTATGGAAGCCAGAAAATCGTCCCTCTGAAGCGTGGCGACTGCTGACCGGATGGATTCCATCCGGAAGGAACAAACCCTTAGGTAACCGTTTAACCTCTTTAGGTCCAAGATTGGCCTGACATCGCCGTTGGGCTTTGGTATGACAAAGAGATTGGAATAGAAACCTAGCCCTTGCTCTTGGGCTGGCACCTCTATTATTACGTCCTGGCAAAGCAGATGATCCAAAGCTGCCAGCATCGAGGCCTTCTTTGCTGGATCCTTTGGTAGCCTTGACTCTTGAAAATGAGGCGGAGGAAAGTTTAGAAACTCCAGTCTGTAGCCTGCGGTTACAGACGCCCGGACCCATTTGTCGGGGATCTTGGCTTCCCAAACTTCTGAGAAGAAACGAAGCCTTCCCCCCACCCGCGAGAGTGGGGGCGCCCCTTCATAAGGCAGACTTAGGGGCTGTCTTTGTCGGCTTGCGATACCATGGTCTCTTACCCCCAGGGGCCTGTCCCTGCGATCTACTGTTAACGTTGGATCGTGCAGGCGGCCGTCGATACTGCCTGGAATTTGAGGGCCCTGAGACAGGAAAGAGCTGCCTCTTAAATGTAGGACCCCGGAATGTCTTTTTGACCGGTAAAAGGGTACTTTTGCCACTTGAAATAGTCTGAATGTATTTATCCAGATCCTCCCCGAAGAGTCGTCCTCCATGGAAGGGAAACCCTGCCAGAAGCTTTTTGCATGGGGGCTCCGCCGCCCAGTTCTTCAACCATAAGAGCCTTCTCATGTGCACCAAAAATAGTGATAAACGAGAGGCCTGCTGGATGGAATCCTTTATAGCATCTACCGCAAAACACAGAGCTCTGGGAATGTCAGAAAACTCTTCTGCCTGTTGGGTAGGCATGTCTTTTAGCATTTCTTTTGTCTGGTCCTTTAACGCCTGACAAACTCCAATTGCAGCCACAGCTGGCTGTACCACTGCTCCTGCCGTAGCAAAGGATGCTTTTAAAAGTGTCTCTAACCGTTTATCAACCGGATCTTTAAACATATGTATGTTTTCCACCGGGCAAGTTAGTGATTTATTCACACATGAGATGGCTGCATCCACCACTGGGAGCCTCTACCTCTTGGAGAATCTTTCCTCCATGGGGTAAATGACCGCAAATCTCTTCGGTGGCAGAAAAATCCTGTCCGGCCGTACCCAATCCCGAAAGATCAATTCCTCCAAGAGAGGATGGACCGGAAAAACTGCGTTGCTTAAAGGAGCTTTCAAAGAGCCCAGAGAGGATACCGGAGGAACCTGAGGCTCTGGCAATGGTAAACTAAATGCCGAGCGGACCATGTCCGTCAAAGACTGCACCCACAGTCTCTCTGTCTGGGAGTCTGAAAATGGTTCCTCAGAGGTAGATCCCTCAATCCCTGAACCCTCTTGGTTCAGGTCTAGTTGATCCTCCTGCGATTCCAATTCCTCCGGAGAGAGAATTTCAGCATCTGAGGATACACCTCTTGGTGATGGGGATCTAACCCGTTTCTTGCCAGGAATAGCTCTAGCGATCAATGCTGCTATTCTCTCTTCTAGCCCCCCTAGGGATACAGCTAGCATCTCCTCTGTGATAAACACAGGGCTGGGCTGATCTGGGCCAGCCTCCGCACCAGACCCCCCTAATGGCTCATCCAAGGCGACCTTTATGGGAATAAGTTGCGGGGAAAGTATCGGCATATCATCAGAATCAGAGGGGGAACCCCTTTGTTTTTTGGTCTTTTTTGTACCCTTTGACCCCGAACCTTTGGAAGCCATAATACAAAATCGAGGGACTCCGCCAACAACAACAGACTGTAGTGGCCAGGAGTACAAAACTAGAGCTTAGGGGACAATAGCTCACTAATGCCCAAAAACTGATGGGGCCCCGTATGTTTTTTTTTTTTTTTTTTTTTTAATATATATAAGTCTCTTTCTTTTTTTTTTTTTTTTCAAACATACAGCGACCCCAAACTTAGTTTGCCAGCCTCCAACCTGTTGCAAAAAGGGGGATTTCTTGGCTTAACAGAAAGGCATTGGAACAAAGTCCAGCATGTACTACCCCTCTTCCGCCACCGGGAGTCACTGTTCTGCCGCTCTGCGTCCTCTCCCTTTGAGATCAGCCTCAGACTGAGCACTGACAATGCCTGCTGATCTATAACAGCACAAGGCGCGCCCCTGTATGACGCTGCAGGCACGCCCCCCCCGCCCTCCTCTCCGAACGGCGCGAAAAACGTCTATAAGACGTGCGCGCGCACGCGCGCGCGCGCGTAAGCCAGAGCAGGAAGAACATGGAGGAGCCGCGCAGCTGGAGACCCAGGACTGCAGTACCAGGCGGCAGATTCAAACCCCCGGCCAGGTAGGACTCTCCAAAAGGCCCCATAGGGATCCTTACCAGTCCTAGGAAGAAAGCAGCAGGTAGCTAGCAACACAATTCTTAGACAGGGGAACCTAGTGATGGGGGAAATGGGATCATCCTGTCTTTCTCAGACATAGTGATCAAGGTTGCCAATGCAGAGCATACTTAGGCTACCCCCTTTTAGGTTACCCCGGAGAGCCTGCTGTCGAACCAAGTCCCGCAGGCTCCCCTCTTACCTGCTCCATGCTGCAGGATGTTTGTCTAGCCAAACGATCCAATCTTCTCCCATCTCCGTGGGTAGCGTAATAGACCTTCAGGCCCTGGGGTCCTATGAAGGTACCCACTGTCCTGGACCTATATAGCACCCTGGCAAACAGGAACTTATGGTCTTTATGAACTCCAAGTCCTGGGCCCAGGGTCCAGCCCTCCAAAGAGGAGCATTATAGGCAAAACCCCACGGTTTGGGGCCCGGGTACTGTCCACTTTGGCACTGAGGCTCTTTGGACAGATCCGGTTAGCCCGCCCTTAATCCCAAGGATGTGGAGCAAAGCTATTCCGTGACCAACACCTAAGACACTGGCGAAAAAACTGAGGGACTCCCTCTAGGGGAGGGGGTTATATAGGGAGGGGACTTCCTGTTTGAGATTGCCAGTGTCCACACCTGAAGGTACTCCATATAACCCATATAGTAATGAATATGCCGCTCTGTGTCCCGTGATGTACGAGAAAGAAATTCGTGATATATTACAATACAAAATAATTGCGAATATTCGGCAAATGCGGAAGGAGCACTCTGATTGGCTCAGAATATTTGTGATATATTACAATACAAAATAATTGCGAATATTCAGCAAATGCGGAAGGAGCACTCTGATTGGCTCAGAATATTCGTGATATTTTATAATACAAAATAATTGCGAAATTTCGAGAAATGCGGAATGGAGCACTCTGATTGGCTCAGAATATTCGTGATATATTACAATACAAAATAATTGCGAATATTCGGCAAATGCGGAAGGAGCACTCTGATTGGCTCAGAATATTCTTGATATTTTATCGTAATTTCGAAAAAATGCGAATGAGAAATTGATTGCGGAATTTCGACAGTAACACTCTGAAATCGAATATATGTGTTATTTTAGCTAAAAACAATATTGCGAATTTCTCGAAAATAATCGCGCGATATCGCTATTGCCGAATAATCGCATTGCGATTTTTCGGTAATATAAAATGATCGCTGCAGCTACTCGGCCCAAGGTCTCTAATCATACCAGCAATGCTTTTAGACGTCGATGGGGATCTCCAGGATGTGATCTGTTCTAAAAAAAAATTGAAAAAATACGAATATTCGAAATAGCCAATATTCACCGCGAAATTCGGAATATATCGCGAATACTCGAATATGCCATATTCGAGCCGAATATTCGCAATACGAATATTCGTGAGCAACACTATTATACAAGCTGTACACTCACTACCGTATTTGCCAGTGTATAAGACAACTGGGCGTATAAGACGACCCCCTACTTTTCCAGCTAAAATGTTGGTTTTGCGATATACTCAATGTATAAGACGACCCCTCACTGTGCCATCTATACATACCTCACTGTGCCATTAGTAACATGCCTCACTGTGCCATTAGTAACATGCCTCACTGTGCCATTAGTAACATGCCTCACTGTGCCTTAGTAACATGCCTCACTGTGTCATTAGTAACGCGCCTCACTGTGCCATTAGTAACATGCCTCACTGTGCCATCTATACATGCCTCACTGTGCCATTCCATTCCCTGCCTTGACGATCTCCCTACCTTCTCCTGTTTGCAGGGATGTCAGACGGCGGCCATCCATTAATCAAAAGCCGCGCCTCCTCCTCAGGCTTTTCCGTGATAGGCGGAACACTAATTTTCCTAGCATAGCCTCTGTTCAGTGTTCCGCCTATCACGGATGTCCTCTCATCCGAGGCTGAGGCTGAGAAGGCATCCGTGATAGGCAGAACACTAAACAGAGGCTTTGCTGGGAAAATTAGTGTTCCGCCTATCACAGAACAGTCAGAGGAAGAGGCGCACTTTTTTAATAATGGATGGCCAACGTCTGACACAGGTACCGTAACCCGGCGTATAAGACGACCACCGACTTTTGGGGCAAAATTTTAGATGCAAAGCGTCGTCTTATACCCCGGAAAATACGGTACTTTACATTGTAGCAAAGTGACATTTGTTCAGTGTTGTCACATGAAAAGATAGAATAAAATATTTATGAAAATGTGAGGGATGTACTCACTTTTGTCAGATACTATGATCTCATGTTTACATGTATTCCCAAATTGCCAGCAAAGTGATTAGAATACATATTTTTATTTTTAGTCTTTCCACAAGGAGACATTAATAAAGCACACACTCCTAGTTAGTGTGGTGATGAAAAGAGAGGGAGGGATGTTGTCTGCTTTACATAATTAGACAAGTTGATGATTCTTGTGGTCATATCAACTCACAGCAGGGGCTGTTGGAATCGCTGCACATATTTCCATATGTCTCGGTGACTCCTGCTGTGAAAGTATGAGGCTTAACAAATGCAAACAAAAGTTCAACTTTTCCAATTATCGTAAATTAAGGCTGTGCTGGGGTAAGAATGCTTGAATGATTGGCTATCATGAGTTTTCTGGATGTAAGCAACAGTAGGAAATATTTCAGATTTGAGGGTGATTTAGTTATCTGTTAAGTACACCCGAGACCAAATATTCCAGAATAATAAACACGTCTATGAATCACCATTGCAAGATAAATATTACAGTGCCCAGGAGGGGCCAGACAATAACAAATATTGAATTGCAACCTACCAACCCCTTATGAATGGACTATCACCAGGGCCATCTTAATATCATCATGGGCCCCTGGGCAAAGTAATGCTCTGGGGTCTCTACAATTTTGGGGCATCGTGGGCTCAAGTTCAGGGGGGCCCCCATGCAGCTGGGGCCCCTGGATAGTGCCCAGGTGTGCCCTCTCATATATACCTTGTGACTACGCTCTCCTCCTTGCTCGATATATATTCACATTACAAAACCAAACTCCAAATTATAATTTTTGGGGGGGATTCTTGGATAGACTAGGGAAGAGTTAAATGCCAGGCTGTCGTTTCTGTTTGTGATCCCATTGGGAATATTTTACCTCCTGTCAGGAATAAGGTAAAATCTCCTACGCAGAGATACATAGGCTCTAGTCCTTCCTTTATTTTCCTTTCTTCCCCATTCCATTCTAGGTGGTAATTTTTAGTAAAAACTGCATCCAGGACTAAAAAGACAAAGATTGCGGATTCCTTTAAAGTGATTGTGGACACTTTTGACACATTTTTGGGACCATTGTCATATTTACAGCGACCAGTGCTATAAAAATGCACTCATTGGGCCAGATTCAGCAAGACTTGCGCTGGAGTATTTCGATATGCGCCGCGTAGGAGTATTTCGATATGCGCCGTAGTATCTATGTGGCCGTACCCACCAAACTAGATGCGACAGAAAACGGGCTTTCCCCGACTGGCTTAACTTTCCGACACCAGAGTATCGTCAGCCCATAATTTCGCTTGGCGCATCAGTCGCGCCTATTGATTTCCCCTGCAAATATGCAAATGAGGGAGATTTCCCGTTTCGCGAACGGATTAGCACCATACGCTGGCTACATGCGCCGTGCGTATCTCGTCCATCCGGCGCAAAGTTATTTCTACAAATAGCTGCTTTATCTTTACTCCAGATGGCCACAGGTCAGCAGGAGAGCAGCTACAGCAGCAGCGTTACCGACGAAACTAGCAAGCTGAACAACCACACGTGCAAGGACAACAGCTCTGTGTGCAAACATGCCAGGGGCAGTCGCGGTCCTAGCACTACTGATGGGTCCCCCGGTACGGAGGAGGCGGGCACGTGAGAGGATATACCGCACGCGCATGAGCCTCTTTGGCATGGGGGATGAGGAGGTGTATCGCCTCGTCAGATTCAGCCCTGATGCAATACTTGAACTAACCACAACCCTGCAGGGTGACATCACCAGCCCAACACACCGCTCACAAGCAGTGCAGCCACTGGTGAAGGTACAGGCAACACTTCATTTCCTTGCAAGTGGATCATTCCAGCGTACAAGTGGAGTGGTGGCTGGGATGTCACAGTCCTCCATGAGCAGATGTGTGCACCAGGTTGTCCCTGCAATCCTCAGACGCATGTCCAACCAGTTCATCAGACCCACCACTGAGGAGCTGCGGCTGAAGGCAATGACAGATTTCTACAGCATTGCCAGATTCCCACGCACTGTGGGGGCCATTGATTGCACACATGTGGCCCTTCAGCCCCCCAGTGCCACAGAGCACATATACCGCAATCGGAAGCATTGGCATTCCATCATCGTACAGGTGATAGCCGATGCCCAACGCCTCATATGGCACGTCCGTGCCAAACACCCCGGGTCCAGCAATGACAGCTTCATATACCGTCAGAGCCCCATCCCAGCAGAATTCGAGCAGAACATGTATGGGGACAGCTGGCTGGTTGGTGAGTGACATGGGTGGCAGGCATGACTATCCCCTCCCATGATGCACACATCACAAGGGCCACATGCATGACTAACATCCTCCTGTCTTTTCCCTTCCAGGTGACTCTGCATATGCACTGGGACCCCATCTAATGACTCCTTTCCGGAACCCCCAAACCAGAGGAGAGAGAAGATACAATGAAGCACACATCAAAACCCGTGCAGTGGTGGAGCAAACATTTGGGCTCCTGAAGTCCCGTTTCCGCTGCCTGGATAAGTCTGGGGGGGCCCTATTGTATTCCCCTACCTTCGTGTGTCAGATCATCAGGGCATGTTGCATTCTGCACAACTTTGCTATGAGAAAAGGCCTGCAGATTGACATACGTGATGACCTGACCCCCGACCCACACAGTCCCCACCTGCCAGAGGAGACCCAGTCTGCTGATGGTCCTCCAGCAGTCAGGAGGGTCCTCGCCGTAGGCATCTTTGGACACTAAACCAAAACATTGATCACACGGACAATGCACGCATGCACACCACTGATGTCCCTAGATCACACACACCACATCCACATCACATTGGATTAGCCCAAGTCCAGCATGTAGGACTTGGGAGCAGCAACGCCAGTGTCAAGGCCCCAATGATGTCGCTGTCCATTCATACACCTTTTACACGTCATTCATACAGCCGTGGGGATAACTTCTCCACCACGGCCAAGGGTGACACCCCTTACTGGCAGGAGTGCCACCCCCTCACATTCACACACCATTCACACTGTCCCCTGCACTCCTGACCGTGTGCAGTTAAAAATAAAATAAATATCTCATAACATGAGTAATAAAATAAAATATAAACTCATAACCTGAGCAAGAAAAAAAAAAGAAAATTTAACCCCAAAAAAAAAACACCCTCATCTGGGATGACGGGGGCTCCTTCTTGTGGGCACTCTCGGGCTCCTCAGCTGCCTGGAGGGAGTGGGTGGGGGTGGGGGGGTATCTGGAGGAGGCTGATCCCCGGGTGGGCCACTCCTGGCAGCTGTTGGCTGCATGCCCTCCAAGGCCACGGCAATCCGGCTCAGATAGAGGTTGGTCTGGGCCTGCATTCTCAGCTGGCGGGTGACATTATGCCGCTGGTCACGCTGCCGCTGCCTCCCCTCTTCCCGGATGGCAGCTGTGTTGGCGCGGACGGCTGCTGTGAGGTGCCGTACATCAGCCTGCACCTCCCCCAGGCTGGTCACAACGTCCTGCGCACCACTGGGCAGCTGCGACACGGAGCCCAGGCTGTCAGCGAGCCGGTCCAAGTGGCCAGCAATCTCCCCCATCTGCTGGGTTTGCCTGGCGTGGTCCATCGCCACCTGGTCCTGGACTAGATCAGACACCCCCCTGGTCTTCCGTGTTGCCTTCCTGGGGCCAGGAGAAGGTTGTTCCTGTGGGGATGGAGTCGCCCTTGAGGGGCTACCGAGGATGGGTGAGGGGATGACAGAGGGCCCTGCAGAAGGGGAGGACTCTGACAAAACCAAAATAAACTCCTGCTGAGGAACAGGCTCCTCCTCAACCATCTCTGCAGAAGTGGTGTGGGCACTCTCCTCCACCTCGGTGTCTTCAGCACCCAGGGGCTCGTCCTCAGGATCCCGTTGGGGGGTTGGGTTGGAATGGCCGGCAACAGATGATGGCCCAGCTCCGTCATCTGTGGATGACACAAAGCAGACACATGTTGGTGGTCCCACACACTTGGCATATGTACCCCCCCCCACATGCAACACACCAAATAGGGGATAAAAAACACTTACCTGTCCTGGAGCCTTCCTCCATGGAGTCATATCCAGGGACCCCCTCCAACTGCTCCCTGTCCAGACAGCGGGCGACCACATCCTCCTCTGTGGTCAGGCTGACCGCACATGGGGGTCCACCACCCGTGCCCCTCTCATGCCTCCTGATGGTGGCCACCTTGCCATGGACCTTGCACCGCAGGTCGTTAATTTTCTTCTGGATATCACCAGCAGTCCGGGTGGAGTACCCCAACACATTCACCCTGCCAGCAATGGTGTCCAGGATGGCCTGCTTCCTCTCCCGGCTGGTCTTCCGACTTTTCTTTCCGTGGAGAAAGTCATTATAAGTCTCCATAGCGGAGATTACCACAGAGACCTCCTGGGCATTGAAATTCAAGTTTCTCCTCTCTTTGGGGGTAGCGGGAGCAGCCATCTCTGTGCAAAAGTAACTTCCTTGGGGTGGGGGGAAAAGGAAATACTTTTGCGCCGGAATGGCGCTTCCGCTGGCGTTTTTATACGCGCAACGGAACACATTGCGCTGACGTTTCCCGTGAAGTGGTGTCGACGGAAGTTGTGAGCATGCGCACAGGGGGCCGAGTGAAGCCTCACTCACTGCGCATGCTCCGTGGATGATGCGCTGAACGTAAGCCTCTGCGCTGGGCTCCGCCCATCATTTACATATGATCACACCCACTTCCACTTGCGTCGGGTTGCGCCAACGCATCTTCGTTACTCCGTCGCAAAGTAACGGCCATGCGCTTGGTGAATACTGTACTTCACTCGCTAGTTTGCGTCAGCGCAGCGTATATGCGTTGCGCTACGCTGGGGAAAAGATGCGCGCATCTACCTGAATCTGGCCCATTACTGTGAAAATTACACTGGCAGTAAAGGGGTTAACCACTACGTGGCGCTGTAGGGGTTAAGTGTGCCCTAGTGAGTGATTCTTATTGTAGGGAGGATGGGCTACACGTGACAAGACAGTGACCACTGCTTCCGATTACAGGAAGCAGTGATCACTGTAATTTTCACTAAGCAGAGCGGGGAGATGCTTGTTTACATCAGCATCTCACTGTTCTAACTCACCATGAGACAATCGTGGGTATCTAGTCTGCGGGACCCGCGGTCAGGCTCACGGGGCTCGCGAAGAGCCGCGGCTCACATGCTCATTGAGAGGAAGCTCAGTTGAGTATTGGGAAGGTGCTGCACAGAGAAGGTTTTTTACCTTCATGCATTGAATGCACAAAGGTAAAAAAACCTTGAGCCTTTACAGCAGGGGTGCCCAACCTTTTGAAGAGCGAGGGCCACTTAAGCAACTTGGTAACAGATCGCGGGCCACAATGAGTGGAGCGGGTGGATGGCATGTCCGTGTCTGCTCTGTATATGCAGAGCGGACACGGACACAGTCCACTATACTTTTTTTTGCGGATTAAATTGGAGGTAGGACACAACTTGGTTTATGTCTGCCACTACTTAGAGGTGAAGGGAGGGTCCAATTGGGTCGGACTGACCATGTGAAAGGGGCCCAAGGCTGCTTTCACACTTATTCGCTGCAGTTTACCCGCACCGCGGGTGCAACGCAGTGTACCTTCGGCTTTCCTGCACTTTGCAATAGACTTCTATTATATTCTGCAGGTTTGGTGCACTTTCAGAAAGCTCACCAAACTCGCAGGTAATACCAGAAGTCCATGGTTCAGTGCAGGTAACCCGCAGGTAGACTGCTCTGCAACTGCGGATCAGTTTAAAAGCAGCTCAGTAACCACTGCAGAACAGATATACCCATATATACATTGTGATTTTAGAAATAAACTGACCTTTAATAACAGTCTTCTATTCCATCCCAGAGCAGGAGGTCGCGGGCCACATAAGAGGGCTCCGCGGGCCACATGTGGCCCCCGGGCCACTGGTTGGGCATACCTGCTTTACAGCTAATTTAAACTTTAATCTGGAGTGAAGGCATCCTGCTGCTTCCAAGTGTTTTATAGTCACAGGAAATTCTGGTATGAGGTTTGCTGGTCACAGAATACACTCCTTTACCAGTTTTGGTAGAGGCAAAGAGTGTAGTCCCCATTTTTCTCTGGTGCTATAGGAAGCATGCCCACTTTTTTTTTTAGTTAACCCTTTATTAGTGCTGAAGGGGATGCAGATTGGCAGTAGCATGTTTGTCCAACAGTCTCAGAAGATGACCATATTGTGAAGTTAAAACACAGAAAAAAAAACATTAATTTGCTATGGAACCTGTAATAGGGATTAGGGATGAGCTTCGCGTTCGATACAAACGTATGTTCGACTCGAACATTGTCTGTTCGTACGTTTGACGAAATTCGAACAAAAGCGGTCGTTCGCGCCAAATTCAAGTGACGCAAAACGGCCCATAATTCACTGCGGCATTGCGCGCTGATGATTGGCCAAGCATGCTGTATGTCCCGCATTCTTGGCCAATCACAGCGCGCAAAAAAAGAAGAGCCATAATTGGCCAAAGCCTGGGTGGCTTTGGCCAATTATGGTTAAGGGCTTTAGCACACGCCCCACACTATAAAAGGCCGCCTGCTGGGCGGCCTCGTGTAGTGTGTTCCGGCTTGTTAATGAGAGCAGTCAGAGAGACAGAGAGATTGTCTTTTTAGCTAGCTAGATAGAGAAGGCAGGCAGGCTAGTCAGTTTAGCTTAATTTACAGTGTGTGGAGGATATATATACATCCCTAGGAGTTGTACATATATTTATACACTGTATAGCTTAGATAGATCAGTTCTTCCTAATTTACAGGCAGGCAAGGGGATTGTGCTATTTAAAGACGTTATCACACGTATAGACACACAGCAGGTACAATATTTAAAGGATTTTTTTTTATTTTTTTTTATTTAAGCATCATTAAAATTACTGCTCCTGGAGCAGTGATTTTAATAATGTTTAAATAAAAATAAAAAAATGAAAGATTCCTTTAATTATTGTACCTGCTGGGTGTCTATAGTTTGCCTGTGAAAACATCTTTGAGAACCCGGGTCTTGCCCGAGGGAACATGTATCAATGGAAAAAAAGTTTTAAAAACGGTCCTTTTTTCAGGAGTCCTGAAAAAACGACCATTTTTAAAACTTTTTTCCATTGATACATGTTCCCTCGGGCAAGACCCGGGTTCTTAAAGACGTTTTCACAGGCAAACTATAGACACCCAGCACTGCAGGTACAATATTTAAAGGAATTTTGTTGCCATTGTTTATCAATCTTTTTCCAATTCAGGGCACCCTTGATGTATACCCCTAGGTCAATGGGGCTGCACTGCAACCACTCTGTAACTGTGTGCATTGCACGCAGTTGCAGGATAGTGATGATGGGTTTAAAACAGGCAGTGAGGAGACAACATATTGCCTCTTTACCGCCTGTCAAATGCCTCTAAAAAAGCGATCTGAGCATCAAACGCTTTTTAGAGGAGCAGCATTTTCTTGCTGGTACTATGAACAAGCAGTAAAAAAAACAGTTCTGATTTTACACATATAGGGCCAGATTCATGTAAATGGGCGCATATTTTTTCCGGCGTAGCGCAGCCCATATACGTTACGCTGACGCAAACTAGTGAGTCAAGTACAGTATTCACCAAGCACTTACTTCTTGCTTTGCGCCGGAGTAACGAAAATGCGATGGCGCAACCCGACGTAAGTGGAAGTGGGTGTGACCATATGTAAATGATGGGCGGAGCCCAGCGCAGAGACTTACGTATGGCACATCATCCACGGAGCATGCGCAGTGAAGTCAGGCTCTACTCGCTTCCCTGTGCGCATGCTCACAACTTCCGTCGGCACCACTTCCTGGGAAACGTCGACGCATCGTCTTACGTTGCGCGTTTAAATGCGGCCGCAGATGCGCCATTCCAGCGCAAAAGTATATCTGGTTTCCCCCCCCAGGGAAGTTACTTTTGCTCTGAGATGGCTGCTCCCGTTCCCCGCAGACAGAGGAGAAAGCTAAACTTTAAAGGCCAGGAGTTGTCAACAGTCATCTCGGCTATGGAGACCTACAATGTCTTTCTCCATGGCAGTAAAAGTCGCCAGACAAGCCGGGACAGGAAGCAGGCCATCCTGGAGTCCATTGCTGCCAGGGTGAACAGTTTGGGCTATTCGACCCGGACTGCTGCTGACATCTCCAAAAAAATAAATGATGTGAGGCGCAAAGTCCGGGGCAAGGTGGCCACCATTAGGAGGCTTGAGAGGGGCACGGGGGGTGGACCCCCATGTGCGGTCAGCCTGACCACGGAGGAGGTGGTCGCCCGCTGCCTGGAGAGGGAGCAGTTGGAGGGGGTACAGGGCTATGATTCTGTGGAGGAAGGCTCCAGGACAGGTACGTTTTTTTTTATCCCCTATTTGGTGTGTTGCATGTGGGGGGGGGTACATGTGCCAAGTGTGTGGGACCACCAACATGTGTATGCTTTGTGTCATCCACAGATGACGGAGCTGGGACATCATCTGCCGGCGGCCATTCCACCCCATCCCCCCAACTGCATCCTGAGCCCGACCCCCTGGGCACTGAAGACACCGAGGTGGAGGGGAGTGCCCACACCTCACCTGCTGAGGTGGTTGAGGAGGAGCCGGTTGTCTCTGAGCAGAAATTTCTTTTATTTTTGGAGGAGTCCTCCCCTTCAGCAGGGCCCTCTCAGATCCCCTCCCCCATCATAGGAAGCCCCTCAAGGGCGACTCCATCCCCCCAGGGACTACCATCTCCTGGCCCCAGGAAGGCGACCCGGAAGACCAGGGGGGTGTCTGACGTGGTCCATGACCAAATGGCGAGGGACCAGGCCAGGCAGACCCAGCAGATGGGGGAGATAGCTGGCCACCTGGACCGTGTGGCTGGAAGCCTGGCCTCTGTGGGACACATGACAGAGGCAGTGCAGGACGTCAGCTGCAACTGCGCTGCAGTGGTGACCAGCCTGGGGGAGGTGCAGGCTGATGTTCAGCACCTTACTGCAATCCGGGACCAGGGGAGGCAGAGGCAGCGGGCCCACCAATATCAGGTGACCTGGCAGCTGAGGATGCAGGCCCAGACCAACTCCTTCCTCAGCCGGATAGCCGTGGCCTTGGAGGGCATGGAGGCCACACCTGCCAGGAGTGGCCCACCCGGGAATCAGCCACCTCCAGATGCCCCCCCACCCCCACCCACTCCCTCCAGGCAGCTGAGGAGCCAGAGAGGGCCCACTAGAAGGAGCCCCCGTCAGGCCAAATGATGGCTTTTTTTGGTTGCTCTTTTTTTTCTTCATTTTGTAATTATGCTCAGGTTATGAGCTTTTTGTTTTTATTATGCTCAGGTTATGAGCTTTTTGTTTTTATTATGCTCAGGTTATGAACCTTTTCTTTATACAAACTGCACACGGTCAGTAGTGCAGGCTACTGTGTGAATGTTGTGTGAATGTGGGGGTGGCACTCCTGCCAGTAAGGGGTGTCACCCTCGGTAGTTGGGGAGAAGTTATCCCTGTGTGAATGTAGTATGAATGGACAGCGACATCATTGGAGCCTTGGTGCGGCGTTGCTGCTCCCAAGTCCTGCATGTTGGACTTGGGCTAATCCAATGTGATGTGGATGTGGTGTGTGTGATCTAGGGACCTCAGTGGTGTGCATGCGTGCATTGTCCGTGTGATCAATGTATTTGTTTATTGTCCAAAGATGCCTACCACGAGGACCCTTTCTCATGGCGTAGTTGTGCAGCACACAACATGCACCGATGATCTGACACACGAAGGTAGGGGAATACAACATGGTCCCCCCAGACTTATCCAGGCATCGGAAACGGGACTTCAGGAGCCCAAATGTTTGCTCCACCACTGCCCGGGTTTGGATATGTGCCGCATTGTATCTTCTCTCTCCTCTGGTTTGGGGGTTCCAGAAAGGAGTCATGAGATGGGGTCCCAGTGCATATGCAGAGTCACCTGGAAGGGAAAAGACAGGAGGATGTTAGTAGTGCATGTGCCCCTTGTGATGTCTGCATCATGGGGTCAGACAGTCATGCCCGACTCCCATGTCACTTACCAACCAACCAGCTGTCCTTGTACACGTTCTGCTCGAATTCCGTTGGGATGGGGCTTTGACGGTATATGAAGCTGTCATGGCTGGATCCGGCGTGTTTGGCACGGACGTGCCATATGAGGCGTTGGGCATCGGCTATCACCTGTACGTTGATGGAATGCCAATGCTTCCGATTGCGGTATATGTGCTCTGTGGCACTGGGGGGCTGATGGGGCACATGTGTGCAGTCAATGGCCCCCACGGTGCGTGGGAATCCGGCAATTCTGTAGAAATCTGTCATTGCCTTCTGCCGCAGGTCCTCAGTTTGGTCTGATGATGTGGTGGGACATGCGTCTGAGGATTGCAGGGACAACCTGGTGCACACATCTGCTCATGGTTGATTGTGACATCCCAGCCACCACTCCACTTGTACGCTGGAATGATCCACTGGCAAGGAAATGGAGTGTTGCCAGTACCTTCACCAGTGGCTGCACTGCTTGGGAGCGGTGTGTCTTGCTGGTGATGTCATCCTGCAGGGTTGTGGTTAGTTCAAGGATTGCATCTGGGCTGAATCGGAAGAGGCGATACACCTCCTCATCACCCATGCCAAAGAGGCTCATGCGCGTGCGGTATATCCTCTCACGTGCCCGCCTCCTCCGTACCGGGGGACCCATCAGTAGTGCTAGGACCACGGCTGCCCCTGGCATGTTGGCAGACAGAGATGTTGTCCTGCAAGTGTGGTTGCTCAGCTTGCTTTTTTCGTCGGTAACGCTGCTGCTCTAGCTGCTCTCCTGCTGACCTGTGGCCGTCAGGAGTAAAGATAAAGCAGCTATTTGTAGGAATATCTTCGCGCCGGACATACGACGTACGCGCGGCGCACGTAGCCAGCGTCTGGTGCTAATCCGTTCGCGAATCGGCATATCTCCCTCATTTGCATATTTGAATGGGAAATCAATAGGTGCGACAGATGCGCCAAGCAAAAAAATGCGCATGCGTAGGAAAGTTAAGTCGGTCGGAGGAAGCCCGTTTTCTGGCGTATCTAGTTTGGTGGGTACGGCGCAGAGATACTACGGCGCATCTTTACACTTACGCGGCGCATATCGATATACTCCAGCGTAAGTCTTTCTGAATCTGGCCCACAGGGGATCAGGGTTAAAAGTAATGTGCATTCATACACATGCATGTAAACACATGCACGCCATTCTGGCTGCTAGGCCAGTGAGAGGTACCTATCCTGGTGAGCAATACCCACTCTGGCTAGAGTGGCGACAAGAACTGTTTTTCTTACTTAGTTCTGCAAATAAATCTAAGAAAAGGAAGTGTAAGGTGTGGACATTGAACTTTTTCAACTCTCTTCTACTACCATAGACGGCGAGGAAATAGAGGTAACATGACGCATGAAATATTCAGCAGCTCCAGGGGGTAGTGCTACATATATATAACATTGTAAAAAATAATAAAAAATGTAATAAATAATAATGAAAAAAAATACTGACACTGTCCACTGCCCTACTACATTTTAAAATGATTACATTTATCTAGAGTGTGTGTATATATATATATATATATATATATATATATATATACGCATGTGTGTTTGCATTTTGGGGTGCACATCCTAATGCAATAGGCTGCGCACACTTATGCCTGCTCCCCATTCACACCTAAGACCTTGTAACACTAATGAGTCACATGACACCGGTGGAGGGAAAATGTTAATTGGGCCCATTTCGGATATTTTCACTTAGGGGTGTACTTACTTTTGTTGCCAGTGGTTTAGACATTAATGCATGTGTGTGAAGTTATGTTGAGGGGACATTAAATTTACACTGTTATACAAGCTTTACACTCACTAATTTACATTGTAGTAAAGTATCAGTGTTGTCACATGAGAAGATATAATATATTTTTTTACAAAAAATGAGAGGGGTGTACTCACTTTTGTGAGATACTGTATATAAACACATACATGTACACACACATACAGATAGCCTTTTAAAAACGGGAGTCCTTACCTTAACTTTTCCTGCCCATCACGGCACTGTAGGGGGAGGTAGAGAGCACAGCACACTGTGCTTTCACTTTAGGTGTAAACAGTGACCAGCTCCTGCAGTGCCGATTTACAGTTCAGATGAGGATCAAGGAGCTCTTCCTATGCAGGCATCTAGGGAGCCCGCACGGGCCCCTGCAGTGTGGGGTGTGGTCGCGATGAAGACTTATGCAACCCCTGTACGCCCCTGGCACTGACAATGTATGTGGTGGTTTACATATTGTACATTCACATCAGTTTCTGCCCTCAAGGAACGGTGAATGTTTAAACAAAAGCTGCTTTTTTTATTTTTTTACTATTACTAGACCAAGAGTGTCAAACTCAGTTTCATGGTGGGCCGCATCAGCATTATGATCAAAAGGGCCGGTTGTATCTGTAAGATTAAATGTCCAGCGCATTCCCTCCCCATATATTAGATGTCAAGAGCCACCCCACCATCAGAAGTTGAGTCCCCCCACTTTCCTTTACATTACAGTGCACCCCCTTTCCTTATGTTGCTGCTGGGAAGAAGCTGGATGCATTGCTTGAAAGCAGAAGGTAAGGATCTGGAGGGGGACCAGAGGAAGGCTGGAGCTCTCTTGCAGCTGGAGAGGTGTGAGAGCCACATGAAATGACCCAGAGGGCCGGATTCGGCCCGCAGGCCTTGCATTTGACACCTGTATATACTAGACTAGTGGTTTTATTTTTTAGCTGGTGTCCATCTGTAAAGAGAATGCAGATACAAATATGGCCATGCCAGATTCAGTCAAAACTTAGCTAAAGTCTGTTGTCAGCTGACAGCAGACTTTGTCAGAGCCAGTCCAGCCTCTGCTGGGATTTCAACAATAGTTTTAAGATCCACCCAGATGCCGGCTCAGCTTCTCAGTGCACCACTGGGAGCCTAAGCCAGCCACTCCCACCCCTCCACAGCTCTGCACTTCAGTGGGGTGCTGGAGGGGCAGAGTGTTCAGAGCAGACCAGAGAACTGAGTGATTAGTGGTCTTTTATTGCTAATTTCCCTGTGTAGAGACGGCAGGGGCATCTGCAGCTTGGATGGGTGCTGCAGCCCTTTAGGTGAATATGTATGTTCCTGGGTAGGTGTTTTTTACACCTCAGAGGATCTCCAAGGTCTCCTTGGCTTGTACTGTAATGTAACACAAATAGAAATTGAAGAACCACACCACTGCTAAGACGTTCAGATACAACTATAATCCAATAAAAGTAAGATGGACAATCCAAAAAGTATCCAACATGTTTCAAGGGTCCTAAGAGACCCCTTGTTCAGGAAATGTTCTGGATAATGTTTTTGCATTGTTCCTCTGACTTTTATTGAAATAAAGTTGTCTATATCTCTAGCTACTGGTATGCCGCTTCAATATCTATTGTATTAATAGAAACCTGGCAGTTCTGTCTTTAGATATAGCTTTAGGGCAGTCGTACCAGAGACATTGCATCCTATAGTAATGTAGCGCTACTCCACGCAGAAGCCGCTGGTGATGCTGGGTCCTCTTTTCTGCCACGACTCTCTTAACTGCTCAGTCACCACCTTTAGAGGTCTAGTGGAGTCTGTGCCTAAAAAGATTAGGGCTGTTTTGTTGGCAAAAGGATCTACTCAATATTAGTTGGGTGTTCGTGTTATGGTAGGTGGTTGTAATGTTATGGCTGGTGTATATGTACATGGGGCTATTTTTTCATGATAGCGGTGTACAGATGCATTACCATCCATCTTGCAACCAAGCTCACAATGAGGAAAAAGGAGACTTCCAAGAACACTCATTGACTGGCTGTCTCAGACTTTGCTATAGCTTTGTTCATTTTTTTAAAATCTCTCTCACTTGACCTTAGGTGCATGTATTTTATTCATCTGTACTCTCTGTATGATGGTGGCTGCGCCATGCGCGTGACGTCAAAACGTAGTGTCCACATTGCTGTGGTGTGCAAGCACGACGTCATGCATGTACTGTGACGTCACCACGCACAATGGACACGATGATAGGACTTGGTGGCCATCTTAAGTATATTTATATATAAATATATTTAAAATTGTTGTAAAATCCATTCATGAAATTTGTCCTGGGCACATATATCTGTAGTGTTTACTTATCTCTCTCCAAAGATCTAAGTGCATGTCTTTCTGCTGCTCCACTCCTCTGTTATCAGTAGAGTCACTTCTGACAAGTTCTAAGACACATTAGATAACAGCAGCTGAAAATTTGTGTCAGGGAGGGAGCTTAGAGGTAGATTAGCAGAGAGCTTGTCTATTCATAATACAGCTCTGCATGCTCCTTCCTCTCTCTACCTATGTGGAGCGGGGCGGGTGCCTTTCCTCCATCCAATCAATCAGTTCTCATGCAGTGTATGCCCAGACTCCACACCCACTGCGACATGAGAGATTTTTAACAAGATCTATGCTTTCTAAAGAGTGGAGAGACAGCAGGTATACAAGTAAAGTAGGAGGATCTCTTTATTTCTGTGTATTATCTGAGGCTATGCACTTCACTGGGTATAGGAGATGGTTTGCAACCACTTTAAGCACATTGTCCACAGTAAATCTATTGTTTGCCTCTGGTCAGAACCGGCAAAACAGGTCAATCAGCCTTTTCAGGCCAATTTGCCTGCTTTGCCATCTAAGGATGCTGAGCTACATGGGGACTGATACATATAATTCAATATTGCAAGATTTGATGCAATTGGATGCAAGTTGGCTGTAACTCAGAAAACCAATGTGGAGTGATATATAAATATATATACTGTATATATAGTGGACGCTTGAAATGTTTCCTTAATGCACCATGCAATCTCCTCATCATGTTCACTGTGAATGTGGCTGTGAATTATGTGGATAAAAAAATCTCAGAATAATGTATCATATGAGCCTGATCTCCTTCTCTGGACCACATGGACTTTCTTTATATAAATGATGTTATAATTTGGCAAGATAACCACATGATGATAATTCCTTTGGATCTATAGCGTTTTTTTCAGTGCTGTTGCAAACGTTCTATTTATTTCATGCACCATGCTATCTTGTTCTGTGGCTTGAACTTTTTAAGGTGTGAGGGACGTCGGACAAGGCTGTCACCTACATTGCTTAGATATCTGAAAAGTAATATTTTTTGGAATACTTCATAAATTGATAGCCCTGTCTTTCTCCTCTGGACCACAGGAATCATCTTTACATATGATATCTTTCCAACTATTCAAAGGGCTGGTGCAAGGTGGATTATTAAATTGTCAAATACAAAACAAAGGATACTGCGCCATTATGGAAATGTATGGAAACGTATAAACAACATTCCTTATCTCTGTAGGCTCTTACTGGGGATACAGCTCTATTTATTGTTGGCGAAAGAATATTGCCCCTGGCTTAAACCACATACTTAAGTTATATACAAATAGGGGTCTTTGGAGTCACTATTTTATATTCCACTTCACCACAGAATAAGGGCATTTGGCATTTTATTTTGTATTTTTATTTTAAATGTGTTTTGATGTTTTTTTTTTTATAATTGTACAATACAATAAAGATCTGTGTAACAATATCTGTCAGAGGTAGCTTAAGTTATTGGCCATGCATCATCAAGAGTAATAATTCATTGAAGGAAAGGGGAAGAGCCAAGAATCCATATATATATATATATATATATATATATATATATATATATATATATATTATTGTTCTTTAGTGTACCTTTATGGATGGCTTTCCTTCCTATATTAAAATTTTACCCATAAGTGTAGTAAGACTGGGAGAATTTTTTATGAGTATTGACTGTTTCAGACATTAATGCTTTCTGAATCACTGACCTAGAACAAGCATACAGATCAGAAGGTGAGATTGAAGACAGAATGCCAGGTTGGCCTTACCTGTTCGGGACTAATGTCTTAAAATTATTTTTGGTTTAGTATTAAAGTAGATGTAAACTAACTTCTAAAAAAAAAAAAACAATCATATAATCTGTTCATGATATTTTAAATGTACATCTGTCTTAAATATAAAATGTAATACACCTTTAAAACTGCACAGGTTTTATCCCATGGTCCCAGAAACTTGTTTCAGGGGTTGTTCAGACAGGGGTACACACCTACATATTTTATGGAACTGTTGGGCGGTTGAATCAATCTGGCAGAGAGTATCCTCCAAATTTGCTCTGATCATGGGTATGCAACTAATCCTGATACACCAAATGTGCCTTTTTTTTTGCTGACCTACCAGAGGTTCCCCCCTTCCAAACAAAAATTGGTCCATACCTTGTTTAGTGAAGTTCTCTGGACTATTATATTGCACTGGCGCCCTTGGTATCAGATTTTAAGATGTGTGGCTGCTATTCAGCTCATGGAAAGGGTGCATCATACAGTTATGGACACTATGACAATTTATAATCGAAAATGGGAGCTTTGGTCAGCCTATGGGTTTGTGGGTACATAGACTCATTATTTAAAAGAAGCTAGCAATTCTATGTGTACAGTTTTGGTACCCTCAAGTATGTTTTTTTATTTTTTATTATTATTATTTATTTTTAACTCTGCTGTCTACATTCCCTACTTTATTCTTGCTTAACGATAAGTATTTCTTGTACTTTACTTCTGTTTTAATCTCAACTAGGAAATATAGCCATGTTATTATGTGTACTGTACACAGGTTGACTTTGTGTGAATATCCTCAATAGGGCCGAAAGCCATATATCAGGCCCCGTACACACGGCAGAGAACCTCGACGGGCGGAACACATCGTTCCGCCTGTCGAGGTTCTGTGCCGGCCGTCAGAATCGGTGACCCACCCGTCGGGAAAGGCAACCAGCCATTCATCCCGACGGGCCGTCGAGCAAATAGAGAACCTGTTCTCTATTTGCTCGACGGGTTTCCCGACGGGCGGGGCTTGCCGAGAGCGTACACACGGCCGAGGTTCTCGGCAGAATGCGGCTCCCAGCGAGGTTCTCGCTGGTTTCTGCCGAGAACCTCGGCCGTGTGTACGGGGCTTCAGAATGATCTTTATTGTCCTAGAGTTGATGATACTGGTTTGATATTTAATATGTACAAGTCTTTGTATGTGATTTCCTTGGTATATTTTTAATCTGCAATAAAATAAATTGTTTGTATTAGCCCTGGTTGCTCTTGCTCGGATACTTCCTGTTATGGGGTGACAATGCATTGCCCTTGTCGCCCAGTTGCTTTCCTGGATTGTCACCTTGTCTTTTGCACTTCTGATGTAGAGTGTTTTCATATGTGTCAAAGCTCAGTGAGCAAGCATTTTCTGCATTTGTTACCATTAGTAAACCTGCCTTGGTTGATGGCCTAAGCTTAGGCATTAGTCCTTATGGGTAAGACATTTGTGGGCAGGGCCGCTGATAGAAATCATGGGGCCCCTTACAGCCTACCTGACAGGGCCCCCTACAGCTCCGCCCCTGGTCCCTCCTTTAGCCCCACTCCTGGCCCTGCCCCTGACCCCTCCCCGAGCACAGCCTTGAAACAAAGTGCAGGTTTATCTACAAGTGATAATTATTTTTCTCATCCATGCCGCCAATGCCATAATTGTGCTGCAGACAGTACCAGCCATGATACTAATGCCAAATGCATGTGTTGCCTGCAGAGACAGTGCCACTGGGTGGGTGGCACTGTCTGCAGCACAAAATGGCATTATCGGCATGGGTGGCACTGTCTCCAGCACAATGTGGCACTGGTGGCATGGGTGGCACTGTCTGCAGCACAATATGGCATTGGCGGCATGGGTGGCACTGTCTGCAGCACATTACGGCATTGGCGGCATGAGTGGCACTGTCGCTGCAGGCAGCACATGTGTTATGGGCAGTAACGCATGTGCTACCTGCAGACAGTGCCGCCCATGCCTCCAATACAATATTGTGCTGCAGACAGTGCCACCCATGTCATGCCGCCAATGCCATATTGTGCAGGCAGCACATGCGTTACGGGCAATAATGCATGTGCTACCTGCAAACAGTGCCACCCATGCCGCCAATGCCATATTGTGCTGCAGACAGTACTACCCATGCCATGCTGCCAATTCAGTATTGTGCTGCAGACAGTGCCACCCATGCCGCCAATGGCATAATGCCATTGGCGGCATGGGTGGCACTGTCTGCATCACATTATGGCATTGGCAGAATGGGTGGCACTGTCTCTACAGCACATTATGGCATTGGCGGCACGGGTGGCACTGTCTGCAGGTAGCACATCCGTTATAATGCATGTGCTATCTGCAGACAGTGCCACTCATGCCGCCAATGCCATAATGTATAGATGCTTAGATGCTGGCTGTTGCAGTAGTAGTAGTAGTAGATCTTGATCCCCCCCAAACAAGCGCACACACACACACCTGTGTTAGCTGGGAGCCAGGAGTCACTTCCTCCCTGTCTGATCCTGCTGATGCCTGGACTGTCCACAAATGATTCCTGTCAGTCAGATGTCAGGTGCTTCTTTTTTATGTTCTGCCAAAGCCGCCGCTTGTGTCTCTGCTTCTTCTCTCTGCCGAGTGAATAACAGAGCAGAGCGCCAAGAGCGGAGGAGGAGGAATCACTCCGCGACCAGGGAAGCATACCCTGGCCGGGACTTGAGCCAGCATTAGAAGCGGGCGCGGAAGAGAGAACAGACATTCTCCCACACCCGAAATATAAAAAAATAGTCCCTTCTGGCTGTCACCGAAAACGAAAGGTAGTGTGCTACTAAAAAAAATGAAAAATGTAAAAAGCAATGCGGCCAGGGGGGGGGGGGGTACTCGGCAGGTGGTGTTGGGGGGTTTGGTCTGGATAATGTTCGGTCAGGTTTTTTTTTTCCTACATTAATTATTTCTCTGTTGAGATTGTCCTGGCCCCCCTGCTGGCCGGGTCCTGGTACAACAGGGCCAGTTGTACTGGCCTATCAGCGGCCCTGTTTGTGGGTACTGCTGAATGGAGGTTCATGCAAGTGCAGGCTTGCTGTGGGTATCTGTAATTTACATAGTCCATTTATTTCACTTTCCACTTTTCCATTGAATATATCCTACTGATGTGAAAGGCAGTCATATTGGTGGGTGAGTGCATACATGGGTTTGCATATATACGTGGATTGTGTCGTATCACACTGAACTGCAAGTCCAGAAACTTAACGGTTGGCTAACTTAGCTTAGTACGTGACCTAACCAGTGATCTGAACTATACTTCCTTTCCAGTCAGCAGACTTAAAGCAGTAAAGGATTACGAGATATTATATGAACTAAAGTTTACAAAGGCATCCTGCCAGCATTTGAAAGGAAATTGGATATTTTAAGGGATAAAACCTGTATCTACATGCCTTGGTGGAAAAAAAGAAAACTGCTTTATTCTGTGTAAGAAGTAAAATGGACCTGGCTGTTTGTACAATCTGTCAATCAGAGATAAGCCGTAACAGCCTAAAACCAACATATCTTCTTTTCAGATAGTGATAAAATAATCATAGACAGCAGCCAGACTGGATTAACACACAGGGTTAAACTGAAGTAAAATCTGGTTTATATGCTTCAGGATAGAAATTAATAAAATGCAAGCATATTTTGAAGCATAGAGGCAGGCTGTAATTACAAAGTAAAACTTGATTAATGTATCACTGTAAAGTTATTGATGTTCTTGGAATAAGATACAGTGCCATTTTGAGCAATGACTATGGGCAGTGAAGTTTGACAGACATTTATTTTCCTTAAACAGTGCATATGTTAAAGCTATTTTGGTTAACGGCAAAAGCAGAATGAAAAAAAAAAAAAGACTGTGAGATATACAGTAACATACGTTTATAGGTAATCTGTTACAATGCTTAGTAGTTACATCATCTCAGTAGACATTCGCTGACTTTAAGCTCCATAGAAGTCCCAGGCCAGTGACGCCAATTTTGTTTATGATCACAGCAAGTGAATTTACGTTTGAGTTGGTAAATTATTTTGAAGGCATACATACATTTAAAGGTCAACTTGGAAAGGAACCAATTAACTTACCAGAATGTCTTTGGAAATCAGAAAGCAGAGAAAATTGGATAAACTGGAGAACCTGATGGAAACCCATTCGAGCACAAAGAGAACATACACAAATTCTATGCAGATAGCACCCTAACTGGGATTCAAACCGGGAACCGCAACACCTGGAGGCAGAAGTGCTAAATATATGTGCCCACGCCAAGTGTGTAACGACACCCTCAAAATCCCTTGGCACAGCAAATCAGAGAATTGTAAATAATAGGCAACTTGATTTTTCTGCACACTGCAAATAAGAAAAATGGTTAAAGCAAACAGGATGACAAGTTCAATGAGTACAAGCAGAAACAACATTTTTCATTAGAACATCAATACAGTAAATGTAACAGTTTACTTTCCTTTATATATCTAAACCAACTGTAATTTAGGTCCCAACCTTGTCGGTTGGTGAGCTCATGAGTCAATGTTAGGGCCCAGGATAACTGTGCAGCAACAATTTCCTTTCCACAGTAGTTAGTAAAGTGTTGTACTAATGGTGTACTGTCTATTTAAGACACTACACACTGAAAGCAGTGGCGGCTGGTGTTCAATCATATGTGCCCATCATATGCAGACTCTGTGCCCAGCAAATGCAGCCACCTCTGCCCATAATATGCAGCCAACTGAGCACATACTATGCAGCCACCTGTGCTCATAATATGCAGCCAACTGTGCCCATAATTTGCAGCCACCTGTGCCCATCATATGCAGCCACCGTGCCCATCATGTGCAGACAACTGTGCCCATCATATGCAACCAACTGTACCCATCATATGCAGCCAATTGTGCCCATAATATATACAGCCAACTGCACCCTTAATTTGCAGCCACCTGTGCCCATCATGTGCAGAGAACTGTGCCCATCATATGCAGCCAACTGTGCCCATAATATGCAGCCTCTGTGCTCATCAAATTCAGCCAACTGTGTCCCATCATATGCAGTCAGTGTGCCCATCATATGCAGACTTTGTGCCCATAATATGCAGACTCCATGCTCATCAAATGCAGCCAACTATGCCCCATCTATTGTAGCCTCTGTGCCCATGATATGCAGCCAACTGTGCCCATAATTTGCAGCCACCGGTGCCCATCATATGCAGCCACCCATGCCCATCATGTGCAGACAACTGTGCCCATCATATGCAAGCAACTGTACCCATCATATGCAGCCAATTGTGCCCATAATATATAAAGCCAACTACACCCTTAATTTGCAGCCACCTGTGCCCATCATGTGCAGACAACTGTGCCCATCATATGCAGCCAACGGTGCCCATCATATACAGCCGATTGTGTCCATAATATATACAGCCAACTGTACCCATAATATGCAACCACTGTGCTCATCATATGCAAACTCTGTGCCTATCATATGCAGCCAACTGTGCCCATAATATGCAGCCTCTGTGCACTTTGTGCCCATAATATGCAGACTTTGTGCTCATCAAATGCAGCTAACTATGCCCCATCTATTGTAGCCTCTGTGCCCATAATATGCAGCCACTGTGCCCAGCAAATGCAGCCAACTGTGTTCCATCAATTGCAGCCTTTGTGCCCATAATATTCAACCACTGTGCCTATCCACCCGCTGTCTGCCTGGCACTTACCCCATTATGGTGGCATGTTAGGCATCTGGTGAGGTGGCGAGCTGTGAGACGGTAGCGCGACAATGGATGCTGTGTCCTATGACTTCTTTGTGCGTATCTTCTTCCTGTATTCCTTGGTGCCAATAGGATTGTCTCTGCCTTCAGCCAATGAGGTGCCCACTATCACATCAGGTCCTCCTGATTGGCTGAGAGGCGGTTCTGTGTTAGCAAAGCAAATATTAATTTGCTTTATTAACACAACTGGGTGCACTGTGAGCACAATGGTTTGCTTGCAGTGCACCTTTTTGAAGCCTATTCGAGCCTATGGCTCTAATCAGGTGCTTAAAAAAAACTCTGCCGCTTTAATTCAGGTGCCTGGCACCCAAAAAAGGGTCTGGACGCCTAAATAGGGGGTGGCTACAGTGGCTGTGGATAGATCCATGCAATGCATGAATCTATCCATAGTACACAGAGGGGGTGGCTGGAGAGAGGGGTGGTGCCCATGCGCCCCTAATGGACGCACAACCACTGACTGAAAGAAATAACAGATGTGAGGTCTTTGTAAGATGATTTGTCTTGGAGGAAGATCTTGTCTCAGTTCACTTTATTCAACAGATAGTACTGTCCAACAATTGTCTGTCTTTATCCCTTGTATCAGTCTCTCCTTGACTATATATAGTACAGTCTATCACACTAGCTCCCAATGAAAAGAACAGCTTAAGATATGGTAGTACTGTTTGCAACAAAGTAAAAAAAATATGAGAAATGTGATGGATAGTCATTGTAGCACAACAAACTTCTGAGAACCATGTAGCACTTAAGCCTCGTACACACGTACGAGAACCTCAACGGGCGGAACACATCGTTCCGCCCGTCGAGGTTCTCGCCCGGCCGTCAGATTCGGCGACCAGCCCGTCGGGAAAGGCGACCAGCTATTAATTCCGATGGGCCGCCGAGAAAATAGAGAACCTGCTCTCTATTTTCTCCCGGCGACTTTCCCGACGGGATGCTCGCCGAGAGTGTACACACGGCCGAGGTTCTCGGCAGAATGAGGATCCCAGCGAGCTTCTCGCTGGTTTCTGCAGAGAACCTCGGCCGTGTGTACGGGGCTTAACAGTCTTAAAGTCAGGTCTCCTTAGTCCTCTTAAGTCGGCCATAATGGAATCTCAGCCAGTTCAGCAGAAACATGCCAAGATTTGAACCATGTATGGGCAGGCTGAATGTACTCAAGTTGATCGATCGATCAACTTGGGTACAACCAGCCTGTTTTCCAGAGCGCTCTCACTGTCTCCTCACAGACTTAGTTGTAGACTGTTATTCTCTCTGATGTCATCCACTCTCCAGGCTGGCCTTTTTTTTTTTTTTAGCTATCCTGAATTAGAACATTGTGATGGCCATTTTGGCATAGTCTGAAATCCATTGCTTGCAGGATGTTAGGAAAATAATGGCCTCTAACGGCAAAAAACAGTCTGTGGAGAATAATAAACAATAAACAGTTTTGTGGTACATGCACAGGTAGCATACCAATAATCACTAAGGGGCTACAATTTTTTTTGACATACACAGCCTTATGCAGAAAAGAGCTCTCATTCTTATGTGCCATTTTTTTTCAATTGTGCTAAGATAAATATGGATACTCTTTAATAAAAAGACTGGTGGCCTGTAAGAGCCGGTTCACACAGGGGCGACCTGGGATCCGACTTGAAGTTGCCCCAAGTCGTGTGGTTGAGAAAATCAATGGAAGTGAATGGAGCTGTCTTAATACACACTACTGAAGTCACTCCGACTTCAGAAAAGGTTTCTGTACTACTTCAATCCGACTTCTAGGCAACTTGTACCCATTGATTTCAATGGAAGTCGCCTCAGAAGTCTGATCACTGTCTTAACTGAAGCAACAATACAGGAAGATAACATACATTTCTCAGGCAAACCCCTCTCTCCCACAGAGCTGATTGTTGTTTGATTGGCCACTGGAAAGCCTTCTGTCCTGGAGGCGACTTGAATTTGCCTTGTAAGTTGCCTGATGATTCATACTCAAGTCGTGTCCAAGTTGCCGCCCAAAGTCATGCTGGAAGTCGTGTTGCCCCTGTGTGAACCGGCTCTAAATGTTAATGTTTTGATGTTATGCTGTTGCTGGATCCTGTTAGTAAATTGTAAAGCATTTGTAAAGGCACCGGAACAAAGTTAAAAAAATGGTCCCCCTTTTTAAGTCATAATGTACTAGTATGCACCGTATACTAGTACTGTACAGTATGACATACTTACCTGCAAATGGAACCCTCCAGCACTGCAATGTAAAGACTCCTCTGGTCCCTGGCGGCTTCCATCTTTGCCAGTTCTTCCTTCTGGGATCTACAGTATATCTTCAGTTTCTTGAATGGCTGGGTCGCAGGTGACATTACATCGCCACGGCACACAGAGAGGGCCCTAAAAATGGTCTGAGGTGCACACGCAAGGTTCAGATCACAATACCAGTGACATGCAGGGGGTTCATTCATAACAGAGGAGACCACAAGAGTCTCTTTTGTTATTAACCACTTAAGCCCTGGACCAATATGCTGCTAAATGCCCAGAGGCGTTTTTACAAATCGGCACTGCGTCGCTTTTACAGACAATTGCACGGTCATGCAACGTGGCTCCCAAACAAAATTTGGGTCCTTTTCTTCCCACAAATAGAGCTTTCTTTTGATGGTATTTGATTGCCTCTGCGATTTTTATTTTTTGTGCTATAAACAAAAATAGAGCGACATTTTTGAAAAAAAACAATATTTTTTACTTTTTGTTATAAGAAAAATTGAATAAACTAAATTTTAGTCAAAAATTAAGGCCAAAATTTATTCAGCCACATGTCTTTAGTAAAAAAAAATCGCAATAAAAAAAATAGCTACCTAGCGACACTAATACAGCGATCAGAAAAATGATCGCTTAGTGACGCTGGTTATTACCTATTGGGGGTGAAAGGGTTAACTAGGGCAGTGATCAAGGGGTTAAAACTTTATTAGGGGGGGGTATGGGGCTACCCTGGACCTAACACTAACTGCCTGTCACACTGACACTAAATACAGTGATCAGTACATATATGATCACTGCATTCAGTGACAGTGTGACAGGGGGTGGGGGGGGGGTGATTGCAAGGGGTTAAATGTGCCTATGTGTACTGGTGTCAGTGTAGTGTTGTGCAGACTTACTGTGACTCTTCTCTCCTCTCGGCGGTTTGAAAATACCGCCGAGAGGAGAGCTGCATCACTTCCGCCGCAGGTAAGCCGTCCGCCGCATGCAGCGGAGGGGGTCCCGATCAGACCCCCGACCCGCTAGAAGGCAGGGACGTATATATACGCCCATCTGCCTTTACGTGGCATTCTGTGGATGTACATAGACGTGCGGCGGGCATTAAGTGGTTAAAAAAACATTATCTGTCAGCAGTTTTTTTTTTTTTTTACTTTACTACCACTTTAAGCATCTAGCACAGTGATGGAGAGCCTTGGCACCCCAGATGTTTTGGAACTACATTTTCCATGATGCTCATGCAGTCTGCAGTGTAGTGAAGCATCATGGGAAATGTAGTTCCAAAACATCTGGGGTGCCAAGGTTCGCCATCACTGATCTAGCATGTTTACGTACACAAGAAAACTCATGCAAAATGTATGTCTTCTACTAGTATATTGCTACTGGTAAATTTCCAAAATTTTAAGTAAATTAATAGGCAGTTTTATTTTATTTTATAGAGTGTCCCTGTTGGGAAGATTCTCGCACTTTCTGTTCTTGTGCACCCCATAGCATGCATGAGGAAATGATTATGCTTTATTTTAATGTTCAGAGACATTAAACAAATGGTAAAAAATAAATTAAAAAAATGCAATGCCAGGACAATCGATCAGCCAATCAAAAAGAGACCCTTTTTGTCATAAAGTATGCATGAATTACCACGCACAAGATAGCCAGGAATATGTTTGTTTTCAGAGGACAAAAAGTTTTGCTGATAGTGGGCAATTTTTTCATTTAGAGTTGGATACCTTGGGTTTATTTTTTTTAATAAGTCATTCAATACAGGACTTCAACCACAATTCTAATAGTATACACAAACCATTCTATCCTTCCCTTCCTATGGTATAAATGCATACCTCCCAACTTTCTGGGAGCAAAGAGAGACATATGTATGTTAACAAAGGACACAACCCTATCTCACCTCCAGTTACCAAGACTGTGAAGGATTTGTGCTTAAAAAAATAATTGGTTAAATCCATTGATGCTTTTTAAATGCTATTTTTCCTTCACTGTAGCATTTGAAAATGACAAATGCTATCATTTAAAGGTTAGATAAAAGTTAAGTGCAGAATAACTCTAAAAAAGTTCTTAAAACTATTTTGAAGCTTCAGCAGAAACTCTCAATACTACAACCACAGAGGGAAAAATCTACAGGTTTTCCTTCTATTAGACAGTGAAAAATTTGAGCCAGCAATACCCCACACAGAAGCAATATATGTATATACCGTTATATAAGGTACTATCATTTCAGGAGGTGCACATTTCCGAATCTGACAAATTATGAAACATCATATACAGATAAGAAGAAGTTGTATATAGAATTTACAATTCACACCAAGCATGCAGGAATCTCTTAGAAAAGGGGTCTCCAAACATTTCATTATGAGGACCACTTTAAACAAATGAATATGTTTTTTTTTGGAATTTATTTTTGTATTCAACATCATATCACATCAATGTCCCCATCAAAGCCCCCCTTACATTAAGGTCCCCATCAGAGTCCCACTTTACATCAGAGTCCTATCTTACATCAGGGTCCCTGTCAGAGTCACCTTTTAATCAGAGTCCCCACCAGAATTGCCCTTACATCAAAGTTCCCCCTTACATTTGGGCTCCTATCAGAGTCCTCCAGTAGCGCACCATCAAAATCTAGATCAGGGTCCACATCACAGTCCCCCCCCCCCTTGCATCAGGGTCCCAATCAGAGTTATCCTTACATCAGGATTCTCATTAAATTTCCCCTTACATCAGAGTCCTCATCAAATTTCCCCTTACAGCAGGGTCCCCATCAGTGTCCCCCTTACATCAGAGACCACATTAGACTTCCTCTTACATAATAATCCCCATCAGAGTTCCCCTCAGAGGCACGGAGGAGCTCAGCTAGGAAAGATTAGAGGAACTGAATCTATTTCATATTAAGAAGAGGAGATTAAGGGAGGATATGATCAACATGTACAAATATATAAGTGGTCCATATAGTGAACTTGGTGATGAGTTATTCACTTTACGGTCAACACAAAGGACAAGGGGGCACTCTTTACGTCTAGAGGAAAAGAGATTTCACCTCCAAATACAGAAAGGTTTTTTCACAGTAAGAGCTGTGAAAATATGGAATAGACTCCCTGCAGAGGTGGTTCTGGTCAGCTCAGCAGATTGCTTTAAGAAAGGCCTGGATTCTTTCCTAAATGTAAATAATATAACTGTGTACTGACATTTATAGGTAAAGTTGATCTGGGGAATATCCGATTGCCTCTCGGGGGATCAGGAAGGAATTTTTTCCCCTGCTGTAGCGAATTGGATCATGGTTTGCTGTTTTTTTTTTGCCTTCCTCTGGATCAACTGTGGATGTGGAGTTGGGTATATGGGATTGTATGTTATGATTTTTTTTATTTGTTTTATGGTTGAACTGGATGGACTTTTTTTTTCAGTCTGAATAACTATGTAACTATGTAACTATATCAGAGACCCCATTAGAGTCCCCTGGACAGGGACTATAGGCAGCCTCTGCTGTCTTCAATCCTCAATATGTGCACATTGTGGACATGCCACTGACCCTAGCTGAGGGTCAGAAAAAATCTTGTAGCAGTCGAATAAGACCTGTGGGTCAAAATTTGAAGACCTGTTCCTTAGAATGGAGTATGAAGATCATCCAGTAACTGAAGCATATTCACAAATTCAACAGAGTGGCATATTAGCAGCAGAAGAAATAGTAAGGTATATCTAAATCAAAGATCAAAAACTAGATATTGTATATTGCAGCTTAAAAGTCCTTAGATGTGGTGGAAGCATTTCTGATTAGAGAGAGTTTTTGCTTTAAGAACTGAAGATATACGGAGAACTATCAAATTTCAAGATCAATTATCTAAAGTCTGAAGCAATGGGGGTGTCGATCCCGGAGGAAGACCTGAAGAGCTTGAAAGTCAATTTCAAGCTTAAATGGTCAGACACAGCTTTGACATATTTAGGGACATCCATCCTGGCGGATCTTGCACAAGCTTACAAGCTTAATTTTGTACTACTACTAGCTAAAGTGCGAATCCTTCTGGATGGATGGCAGAAGGGGTATTATTCGTGGTTTGGGAGGTCCAACATTATTAAAATGAATATTCTACCAACATTTCTGTACCTCTTTCAGACATTCCCTATTGCAATCCCCAAGATTTTTTTTAAGCAGACACAATCGCTTTTCAGTAGATTTATTTGGGCAAACAAATGCCCAAGAATTAAGGGTCGTATACTATCACTTTCTAAAAGAGAATTACAGATATTATCAGGCAGCGTTACTAACCCGTCTGATTGACTGGAGTAGACACACAGAAGAGAAAATATGGCCGGCAATAGAGCAAGCACAATGTAGTAGTGTACTTCAGCGAGCGGCTTGGTGCTATAGGGAACTTCCAGTGGATGTCAAGAAACATCCACTGATAGGTCCTACCCTCCGGATGGGATTCAGGTTATTTGTGAAAGGGAAACTATCAACAGTAGAATCACCCCTTTTTCCCATTCTGGGGAATCCTCAGTTTGAACCAGGGCTACTGAAGGGACCGATCAAGGGACTACTAGAACGGGCTGTTCCAAGCCTCTCACTTTCTGAGGGCGGGAATATGGCCGACGATACAGGTGATGACCACAGGACGTACATCTTATCAATTGGACGTGTGAAGGGCATTACAGTTGAGACATTTTATGGACACCTTGAAATTCCCGGGTAGATACGGACGTAGGTTAAAAAAGTTTGAGAGATATTTTAATGGGAATGGGGTGCTTTAAAATAACCTCTCAAAAATTAGCAATCTACCGAACGCCTGCAGAGGATTTTCACTTACCTTTCTTTAACAAATGGGAGGTGGAGTTGGGTAGGGCCTTCACAGAGGAGCAAAAGGAAAAGATACTACGAAAGGTATTTGAATCCTCGGTATGTGTAAAGGTTCAGGAGATGAATTTTTTAATTTTATCACAATGGTATCGTACCCCGGCCGTCTTAAACAGGTGTTATCCAGAGATGCCAGATAGATGCTGGAGGTGTGGGAAGAAAGGAGAAACCTTAATACACATCTTTTGGCCCTGTCCTAAAATACAGAGTTTCTGGGAAAAGGTGTGGGAAATAGTGCAAAGGTTCAGTGAGGTGGAGTTACCGAGAGAGTGGACTTTTTATTTGTTACAAGATGTGGATATACCAATCGGACAGTATAGGAAGTCAGTGGTCTCTCATTTCTTGAATACAGCAAGGGCCTATATTCCTGCAATGTGGAAAAAGACGCAGTCCCCGTCGGTAGGGGTGTGGCTTAAACGTGTGGAAGAGTTGAACAGAATGGAGGATTTAGTGTGGACTATGCGACAGAAGCGGGGGGCCTACCTGGAGACATGGGCGGAATGTAACCATTTTAAGTAATCAGAAGAGGGTAAAACCCTTATTGATGCAAGCTGCGGGGGGGGGTTTCTTTTCCTTTTTTTTTGCTGTTGTTGTTTTTTTGGGGGGTGGGGGTGGGATAGGGGGTTAAAAAACAGAGGAGGATGGAACAAGAGAGTGATAGAAAGTTCCTTTATTTACCTAGAGGACAGGAGTTTACCTCAAGGTAACGGGGACTGTACCCCAATTTATGGGTGGGTAGTAGAGGAATTTAAAGACTAAAGAGGAGTAGAACTATGATTAGGGTTGGGTTATTCATGATCAATAGTATGTAGGAGGGATGGTAGGCTGGGAGAACTACATAAATTGAATTTTTTAAGTTGACATTGGTATATATATATATATAGGGCCAGATTCAGGTAGATGAGAGCATCTTTGCTCTGGAGTAACGCTTCTCATTTACGTTACTCTGCCGAAATTTTAGGAGCAAGTGCTGTTATTCATGAAGCACTTGCTCCTAAAGTTGCGGCAGCGCATCGCAAATGAGCCGGCGGAATTCAAATTGGGCGGGTACGGGGCGTGTATTATTTAAACTATGCGTGATCCCGCGGCGAACGTACTGCGCATGCGTCGAGTGTCAATGCATCCCAGTGCGCATGCTCCAAATTCTGTCAGTGAACGTCAATGACGTCACATCCCCATTCATGAACGTTTTACGCAAGCGACGCGATTATATTTTTTTCCGACGCGATGACGACGCCTATACTTAATATAGGATACTCCACTAGGGGGCTGCTTTATCTTTACGTCGCGTATCGCTTCCGGAAACGTCGTAAAGTCACTGCGTCGCGCCCGAAAAAGATCGTGAATTTCCGACTCCCGCTGATTAACATATTTTTCCAGCGTTAATCAGCGGGAACGCCCCCGGCGCCATTTTTAAGTTGAAGTAACGATGCGATGGAGAAATTCAATTACGCTGCTCGCATCGGAACTCCAACCCGGCGTTTCTTGTTTTCTGGTTACAGTTACTCCAGCCTAACTCTACCTGAATCTGGCCCATAGTGTGTATATGGAATGTGTCTCTCCTTCCCTTACTTCTCCTGTGTTAATTGCCGATGTTAAATCAAATGTGTATTTTTTGTGTGTCCAATATACATTATCTGTTTGTTTTAAAATCAAATAAAAGAAGATTGAAAAAAAAAAAGAAAAACATTTAACGACTGGTAAACTGCAATATATTACATTTGTTGTTGGGTTTAGATAGCATTTAAGTGACTTACTAAAAAGTAGGTGATTATATTGTGGTGTTGTTGCAGTTTATTACACGTATATCCCCTTCGCACCAACCATACAAACATTTGCGGCCTCGGCTTTAGGGGGTTATATCGGGATAATGCCTGCAGCTGCGGTTGGCTTTCCAGGGATAACAGCTGATACTAAAAGCCACTCGGCTGTTATACCGGAGGAACGGGATGGGACATCCCCCCCTTTCGCCGCCTTCCGCCACTCTTACCGGGCCTCTGGATCCGGAGACCCTACTACGCAGACTCACTCCGTTCATCCCTAAAGAAGATTTAGCGGTCGTGGTGGGAGCTATTGTAAACTCCAGACTGGATTATGCAAATGCCCTTTACCTCGGCCTCCCCAAGTACCAAATCGCTCGTCTGCAAGTCGTTCAAAATACGGCCGCTAGACTTGTGACTGGGAAAAAACCCTGGGAATCCATCTCACCTTCACTGAGAGCCCTTCATTGGCTGCCAGTTAAAGACAGAATTGCTTTTAAAGCTCTCTGTCTTACGCATAGATGTGTCCATGGGAATGCCCCCCTTTATTTATGCAAAATAATAAAAACGCATAATCCCAATCGCGTTTTGCGATCCACGAATCAGAACCTGCTCCAGGTTCCGAAAGCCAACTTCAAGTCCAAAGGAGAAAGAAGATTCGCGATCCAAGGTCCCAGACTATGGAACGCTTTACCAACCAGCATTCGGTTGGAGGAGAACCACCTAGCATTTAGGAAAAAGGTCAAGACTTTTCTCTTTTGATATCAAAGGAGACAGGAACAACAAGCGCCCAGAGGCGATTCAGTTCGCATGTGCCGCGCTATACAAGTTTTCATTCATTCATGATCCACCACTTCCGGTGGTTAGAGACAGACTGTCACAAAGCCAGACATGGCTTCATTTTAGTCTCCTGTATGTAAACACTGAAGCAACGTCACAACGTCACTTCCGGTTTTCTCGGATGCCAATGGCCTAGTTTTTTTTTTTAAATACAGTGGTCAGAATCACAGTTATTGGTGATCTGAATACTTTAAAGTGCAAAGAAGGGATTTGGGGTCTTTTAGACCTGCCGATCTCTAAAATGGTGATCTGAATACTTTAAAGTGCAAAGAAGGGATTTGGGGTCTTTTAGACCTGCCGATCTCTCCATAAAGAATACTTGTCACCACCAAATTTTTATAGCGCCCCTGTCCCCGTGAGCAATTTCAAAGCATGACATGTTAAGTATATATTTACTCTGCGTAACATCAACTTTCACATTATACAAAAAAATTGGGCTAACTTTACTGTTTAGTTTTTTTTTTTTTTTTTTTTCATGAAAGTATATTTTTTCCCCAAAATATTGTGTTTGAAAGACCACTGCACAAATACCATGTGACATAATATATTGCAACGATCACCATTTTATTCTCTAGGGTCTCTGCTAAAAAATATATATAATGTAAGTAATTTTCTAGTAAAAAATATGGATTTTAACTTGTAAGCAACAACTATCAGAAATGGGCTTAGGCATGAAAGGGATATACATCTTGTGGTCATGTGTACGCAGTTTAAAGATAAATAACTATAACTAAAGAAAAATACTGTGATATTTATTATCCAGTGGTTATTTTAGTGTAGTGTCAGCTTGAGTCAAACTGGTATAAATCTCAGTGGTTTTGTTTTGATTATTATTGATTTTTGTGTAAGCTCAGGTTTATATAAGGTTTGAATGGGATCAGTGCCATGTGTTGGTAGCATGTAGTTTAAAGTTCTGTATGCATTACAGGAATTATCATCATAGCATGGTTCTGATTTTACCTTCTACAAAGGCTGAAAAATATGAAAATACTTAAACTGCAATGCAACTGGAATGAGCTGGGCCTCAGGAAGCCTACAGTTTGGGACTAAGATCCTTACCATGAAGCCCACTAGAGCACTTTTTATCTACAGTTAATAAACATAGGGCCAGATTCAGGTAGAGTTGCGCTGGAGTATTTCGATATGCGCCGCGTAACTGTGAAGATGCGCCGTCGTTTCTATGTGGCCGTACCCACCAAACTAGATGCGACAGAAAACGGGCCATTTCCGACCGGCTTAACGTTCCGACGCCAGAGTATCGTCAGCGCATAGTTTCGCTTGGCGCATCAGTCGCGCCTATTGATTTCCCCTTACAAATATGCAAATGAGGGAGATTTCACAATTCTCGCACGGATTAGCACCATACGACGGCTACATGCGCCGCGCATATGTCGTCCGTCCGTCGCAAAGTTATTTCTACAAATGGCTGCTTTATCTTTACTCCAGACGACCTCAGGTCAGCAGGAGAGCAGCTCCAGCAGCAGCGCTACCGACGAAACTAGCAAGCTGAACAACCACACGTGCAAGGACAACACCTCTGTGTGCAAACCTGCCAGGGGCAATCGTGGTCCTAGAACTACTGATGGGTCCCCCGGAACGAAGGAGGCGGGCACATTAGAGGATATACCGCACGCGCATGAGCCTCTTTGGCATGGGGGATGAGGAGGTGTATCGCCTCTTCAGATTCAGCCCTGATGCAATACTTGAACTAACCACAACCCTGCAGGGTGACATCACCAGCAAGACACACCACTCACAAGCAGTGCAGCCACTGGTGAAGGTACTGGCAACACTCCATTTCCTTGCCAGTGGATCATTCCAGCGTACAAGTGGAGTGGTGGCTGGGATGTCACAATCCTCCGTGAGCAGATGTGTGCACCAGGTTGTCCCTGCAATCCTCAGACGCATGTCCAACCAGTTCATCAGACCCACCACTGAGGAGCTGCGGCTGAAGGCAATGACAGATTTCTACAGCATTGCCAGATTCCCACGCACTGTGGGGGCCATTGATTGCACACATGTGGCCCTACAGCCCCCCAGTGCCACAGAGCACATATACCGCAATCGGAAGCATTGGCATTCCATCAACGTACAGGTGATAGCCGATGCCCAACGCCTCATATGGCACGTCCGTGCCAAACCCCCCCGGATCCAGCCATGACAGCTTCATATACCGTCAGAGCCCCATCCCAGCAGAATTCGAACAGAACATGTATGTGGACAGCTGGCTGGTTGGTGAGTGACATGGGTGGCAGGCATGACTATCCCCTCCCGTGATGCACATCAGAAGTGGCACATGCATGACTAACATCCTCCTGTCTTTTCCCTTACAGGTGACTCTGCATATGCACTGGGACCCCATCTCATGACTCCTTTCCGGAACCCCCAAACCAGAGGAGAGAGAAAATACAATGAAGCACACATCAAAACCCTTGCAGTGGTGGAGCAAACATTTGGGCTCCTGAAGTCCCGTTTTCGCTGCCTGGATAAGTCCGGGGGGACCCTATTGTATTCCCCTACCTTTGTGTGTCAGATCATCGGTGCATGTTGCATTCTGCACAACTTTGCTATGAGAAAAGGCCTGCAGATTGACATACGTGATGACCTGACCCCCGACCCACACAGTCCCCACCTGCCAGAGGAGAACCAGTCTGCTGATGGAAGAGCAGTCAGGAGGGTCCTGGCCGTAGGCATCTTTGGACACTAAACCAAAACATTCATCACACAGAGAATGCACGCGTGTACACCACTGATGTCCCTAGATCACACACACCACATGCACATCGCATTGGATTAGCCCAAGTCCAGCATGTAGGACTTGGGAGCAGCAACGCCAGCGTCAAGGCCCCAATGATGTCGCTGTCCATTCATAAACCTTTCACACGTCATTCATACAGCCGTGGGGTTAACTTCACCACCACGGCCGAGGGTGACACCCCTTACTGGCAGGAGTGCCACCCCCTCACATTCACACACCATTCACACTGCAACGTGTGCAGTATCAAAAAATAAAAAACTCATAACCTGAGTATAAATCCAAATAAAATTAAAAACTCATAACCTGAGTATAAATCCAAATAAAATTAAAATCTCATAACCTGAGTATAAATCCAAATAAAATAAAAAACTCATAACCTGAGTATAAATCCAAATAAAATAAAAAACAAATCATCGGGGATGCCGGGGGCTCCTTCTTGCCGAACCTCTCTGGCTCCTCAGCTGCCTGGATGGAGTGGGTGGGGGTGGGGGGGCATCTGGAGGTGGCTGATCCCCGGGTGGGACACTCCTGGCAGGTGTGGCCTGCATGCCCTCCAAGGCCCTGGCTATCCGGCCGAGGTATGTGTTGGTATGGGCCTGCATCCTGAGCTGACGGGTGACCTGATAATGCTGGGCCCGCCGACTCAGCCTCCCCTGGTCCCGGATGGCAGCACTGTTTCCCTGGATGGCAGCAGTGTTTGCCTGTACGGCTGCAGTGAGGTGCCTAATATCCCCCTGCACCTCCCCCAAACTTGTCACCACTGCAGCGCAGTTGCAACTCACATCCTGCACTGCGTTGCTTATCTGGGCAACGGAGCACAGGCTGTCAGCCACTCTGTCCTAGTGCCCAACTATGTCCCCCATTTGTTGGGTCTGTCTGGTGTGATCCCTCGCCAACTGGCCCTGGACAAGATCCGACACCCCCCTGGTCTTCTGGGTCGCCTTCCTGGGGCCAGCAGATGGTTGTCCCCGGGGGGATGGAGTCGCCCTTGAGGGGCTTCCAAGGATGGGGGAGGGGATGACAGATGGCCCTGGAGAAGGGGAGGAGTCCTCCAACAATAAGGAAAAGTCCTGCTCTGCCACAGCAGGATCCTCCACAACCACCTCGGCAGGTGTGGTGTGGGCACTCTCCTCCTCCACCTCGGTGTCTTCACCACCCAGGGGCTCGGGCACACGATGGCGTTGGGGGGATGGGGTGGACTGGCCGCTGACAGATGATGGCCCAGCTCCGTCATCTGTGGATGACACAAAGCAGACACATGTTGGTGGTCCCACACACTTGGCACATGTACCCCCCCCCCACATGCAACACATCAAATAGGGGATAAAAAACACTTACCTGTCCTGGAGCCTTCCTCCACGGAGTCATATCCAGGGACCCCCTCCACCTGCTCCCTGTCCAGGCAGCGAGCGACCACCTCCTCCTCCGTGGTCAGGCTGACCGGACATGGGGGACCACCACCTGTGCCACTCTCATGCCTCCTGATGGTGGCCACCTTGCCACGGACCTTGCGCCGCAGGTCGTTTACCTTTTTTTGGATGTCACCAGCAGTCCGGGTGGAGTACCCTAGCACATTCACCCTGCTGGCAATGGTGTCCAGGATGGCCTGCTTCCTCTCCCGGCTGGTCTTCCGACTTTTTTTGCCATGGAGGAAATGATTAAATGTCTCCATAGCGGAAATGATCACAGAGACCTCCTGGGCATTAAAGTTGAGGTTCCTCCTCTCTCTGGGGGTAGCGGGAGCAGCCATCACAGCACAAAAGTATCTTCCCTGGGGTGGGGGGAAACGGAAATACTTTTGCGCCGGAATGGCGTTTCCGCTAGCGCTTTTAAACGCACAACGGAACACATTGCGCTGACGTTTCCCGTGAAGTGGTGCCGACGGAAGTTGTGAGCATGCGCACAAGGGGGCGAGTGGAGCCTCACTCACTGCGCATGCTCCGTGGATGATGCGCTGAACGTAAGCCTCTGCGCTGGGCTCCGCCCATCATTTACATATGATCACACCCACTTCCACTTGCGTCGGGTTACGCCAGCGCATTATCGTTACTCTGGCGCAAGTTTACGCGCAACTGCTATGTGAATAACAGTACTTGCGCCAAAAGTGTCGGCGGAGTAACGTAAATGAGAAGCGTTACTCCGGAGTAAAGAAACTCCCATCTACCTGAATCTGGCCCATAGTATATTAGTTCCTGTGATAGAACACATATGGATAACTGACTACTTAGAATAGTAATTTAATGTTCTTGTAAATGCTAATATAAATACCTAAATCTGTCTATATATTAAAGGGTCACTAAAGGAAAAGAAAATTTGAGCTGAAATGACTGTTTACAGGGTATAGATAAAAATAGATAAAAATCAATCATATTATCAACCTACAGTTCTAGTTTCGTTTTTGCTGTTATCTCCTGTCTCTCTGATGTACAGAGCCAGAGAGCCAATAGAGGGCAGTGATGGTTTGTCTATAACCCCTCAGCACCAACCCAGTTTCAGTTTACACACAGTAATCACACCTCCTTGTGTAGTGACCACAGTGAGAAAGCTCCCAGCACTGTGGTTATAAGGAAACAGACAACCAGGAAGTGTGGAGATCAGAGCAGAATTACAGCAACATCAAAGCAAAAACGAACAATGAGGACATGAAAACAGCACTGCAGTAAGGTAAAGGAAGCTATTTAGCTTAAAAAAAATCCTTTAGTGACCCTTTAACTTCCTGTATTCCAATGCACAGACAGGTAAAGGGATGGTCAGCAGTTTGAGTTATGGAAGGTCTCACAACATTGTACATTTCTGACAGTCTAATACTAGAAGTTTGATGACATGGAATAAAGCAGATTAGGAGGCTGACAACCAAATCAGTGTGCGGATGTGAAGCTTAGTATAGCCTTGTACACACGATCAGTTTTCCCGATGGGAAAACTCTGAGGAGAGCTTTTGGCCGGGAATCCCAGCCGTGTGTATGCTCCCTCCTCTCAGTTTTTCTATGGCAAAAACTGCAATGGAGCATACACACGGCCGGGACACCCGGCCAAAGCTCCATTGCAGTTTTCCTGACGGGAAAACCTGCCATGTGTAGGGGAAAGACCAGGGCTTTTTTTCTGGGGGAACTTGGTGGAACTCAGTTCCACCACCTTTGGCTCAGACCCTTTGGTGCCCGCTCACCACAATCACTTGTGAACACAGAAGTCTGGTTTCTGTGTTTACAAGTGACTGCTTTGTAACCCCCTGAACTCTGCACACTGTATGTAATGCAATTCTGGTATTTAATGCCCCTTTAAGACCCTTCTACTGTTTGTGAAATCTGAACGGGTCGTGGTTGAGTTCCTGCACATATTTTCTGAGAAAAAAAGCTCTGGGAAAGACTGAACCGAGCAGGCTCTCGGCTTTACCCTAGGGATTTCTGACAGGAACTTTTCCCGTCGGAAATACAGTACGTGTATACGAGGCGTATGAGTTAGCTATGGTATCAAAGAGCTATTACCTGCCTGCAATGTGGAAACTTTTGGCTACCAAACTGGCTATGTTGTCTAGTAAGGCATCCAAAGCACCAGATTACACAAGTAGAATCACAGGTCTTTTGGCATATGCAACGGTTCACATAAAAGTATTTCAGTTGTGTATTTAGCTGCCTAGAGATCAGTTTAATAGATTCTGCCAACTAGAGGTAAAACAATCCACTGTTGTCTCATCTTCCAAATGTATTTAGGCTAGAAACATCTTTTAGTATTGCTTCTGTTCATCTGTTTTAATTTCTTGGCAAAAACCCTTGACTAAGGCCGCGTACACACGATCAAATCTGTCTGCTGGAAACGGTCTGCCAGAGGACGCTCATGCTCACTAATGACTAGAGACACTGTCATTCATACCCCCTCCCCCCCTCTTTATTCCCTCTCGTCACCCCCTGCCAACTTTTTTATCCCTCTTTTAAATATGGGCTTCCTGAATTACTCCAGCAAGCAGCTTAGAGACCTTCAAAAAAATGCCCCAGATGCTATCCCAAATCAATCCATCAGAAGGATTTTACGGTCTCATATTTACTCTAATACAAGTCTCGAGGCAATGTTAAGCACTAAAGGTTCTCAACCCCGACCACTTTCCACCACACACTTAACAAGAAATAGTAAAAATGTATTATCTGGTGCCTTACTAAACTGCCGCTCTGCGGTGAAGAACGCCCCTCTCATAGCTGACTTAATTCGAGAATCGCAGCTAGATTATCTCTGTCTCACAGAGTCCTGGCTTCAGGCCTTGTCTCTCCCCGTTTTTGACGAATTGGTCCCGCCAAATTATGGAATTTTACATTTAGATAGGAACTCTTCCCGTGGGGGAGGGATAGCAATAATTTTTACAAACGTCTTGATTTTAAAGTAGCACTTGACAATCCTTCTTTTAGTACATTTGAACTACTGGTGGTAAATTGTAAGATTAACCCGGAAGAATTTGTCAAATTTTATTTGGTCTACCACCCTCCTCACTTAAAGAAAGACTTTGAGAGGGAACTGATGGACCTGGCTTCCTTGGCCAGCTTCAGCAGTGCAAAGTGTGTCATCCTCGGCGATCTCAACCGGTGGGCTGATGACACCTCGGATGTTGCCACACTCTCCCTGCTTAATCAATTGAGAGATCTTTCGTTCTCCCAATTGATAACTCAAGCAACACACAGGGCAGGGCATATCCTTGATTGGATACTGACCCACAATGTCATTATTAAAGATATTCAAACAAGGGAACTAGCCTGGTCAGACCATTCCATTAGCTTTTTTAATCACTATTTTCGAGCCAATATTAAACCCCCGCACATTCCCAATCGATTAGGACCTATAGTCAAAAAAAGGAATTTAACCACTTAGCAACCAACAGCGGCAAGGTGGTTGTTTAACTCTGGGATCACGTTATATAACGTGATTCCAGAGTCGCGCTCCCGCACTGATAGCGGCGCTTTACCACGTGATCGCGCCGTCCAATGACGGCGCAATCACATGTAAACAGACCGGCGTCATTTGATGACGCCCGTTCCTCCCTCCTCTCTCTGTACCGAACGGTACCGTGTGAGAGGGGGAGCGCGGATGGCGGCAGCGCTGTGGATGGATCTGTGACTATTGCAGTCACAGATCCATCCATCCCTGCTCAGCCATCCCTGCAACCCCCTGCGCAATACTCAGCATACCCCTGGCGCAATACTCAGCATACCCCTGGCGCAATACTCAGCATACCCCTGGCGCAATACTCAGCATACCCCTGGCGCAATACTCAGCATACCCCCGGCGCAATATTCATCATACCCCCGGCGCAATACTCAGCATACCCCCGGCGCAATACTCAGCATACCCCGGCGCAATACTCAGCATACCCCGGCGCAATACTCAGCATACCCTGGCGCAATACTCAGCATACCCAGGCGCAATACTCAGCATACCCAGGCGCAATACTCAGCATACCCCGGCGCAATACTCAGCATACCCCGGCGCAATACTCAGCATACCCCGGCGCAATTCTCAGCATACCCCGGCGCAATACTCAGCATACCCCGGCGCAATACTCAGCATACCCTGGCGCAATACTCAGCATACCCCGGCGCAATACTCTGCAGTACCCCGGCGCAATACTCTGCAGTACCCCGGCGCAATACTCTGCAGTACCCCGGCGCAATACTCTGCAGTACCTCTGCGCAATACTCTGCAGTATCTCTGCGCAATACTCTGAACAATACTCTGCAGTACCCCTGCGCAATACTCTGCAATACTCCCTGCGCAATACTCCCTGCGCAATACTCCCTGCGCAATACTCTGCGGTTGTTGTTTTTTTTCAGGCCTTCCAGCCTAGAGGTGAGATGTGGGGTCTTATTGACCCCATATCTCACTGAAGAGGACCTGTCATGCTATATTCCTATTACAAGGGATGTTTACATTCCTTGGAATAGGAATAGAAGTAATCAAAACATTTATTTTTGGGGAAAAACGTGTAAAATAAATAAAGTAAAATGAATAAAAAAAAAAACTTAAAGCGCCCCTGTCCCCGTGTGCTCGTATACAGAAGCGAACGTGCACGTGAGTCCCGCTCACATATGAAAACGGTGTTCAAACCACACATGTGAGGTATCGCTGCGAACGTTAGAGCGAGAGCAATAATTTTGGCCCTAGACCTCCTCTCCAACTAAAATTCTGTAACGAGTAAAAATATTTAAAGCGTCACCTATGGGGATTTTTAAGTCGCAAAGTTTGGCGCCATTCCACGAGCGTGTGCAATATTGAAGGGTGACATGTTGGGTATTGATTTACTCGGCGTAACTTCATCTTTCATATTATGCAAAAACATTGGGCTAAATTTAATGTTTTTTTTTTTTAAAAGCACAAAACTGTTTTATTTCCAAAAAAAATGTGTTCGAAAAATTGCTGTGCAAATACCATGCGCGTTAAAAAGTTGCAACAACCGCCATTGTATTCTCTAGGGTCTTTGCTAAAAAAGCATATATAATGTTTTGGGGTTCTATGTAATTTTCTAGCAAATAAATGATGATTTTTACATGTAGGAGAGAAATGTCAGAATTGGTCTGGGTGCTCCCTGCATGTTGGGCCTCTGTATGTGGCCACGCTGTGTAAAAGTCTCACACATGGGGTATCGCCATACTCGGGAGGAATAGCAGAATGTGTTTTGGGGTGTAATTTGTGGTATGCATATGCTGTGTGTGAGAAATAACCTGCTAATATGAAAATTTTGTGGAAAGAAAATAAAAATGAAAAAAGTCTTGATTTTGCAAAGAATTGTGGGAAAAAAATGACAACTTCAAAAAACTCACAATGCCTCTTTCTAAATACCTTGGAATGTCTTCTTTCCAAAAAGGGGTCATTTGGGGGGTATCTGTACTTTTCTGGCATGTTAGGGTCTCAAGAAATGAGAGAAGCTGTCAGTACATCAGATGTGATCAAATTGATACATTTTCAGTAATTGATACCATAGCTTGTAGACCCTATAACTTTCACCCAGACTAAATAATATCTATTTTTTTTGTTTTGTTACCAAAGATATGTAGCAGTATACATTTTAGGCCAAATTTATGAAGAAAAATTACTTTTTTGCAAAATGTTATAATAGAAATGAAGAAAAATTCATTTTTTTTACCAAATTTTCGTTCTTTTTTCATTTATAGCGAAAAAAATAAAAACCGCAGAGGTGATAAAATACCACCAAAAGAAAGCTCTATTTGTGGGAAAAAAGGACAAAAATTTCATTTGGTTACAGTGTTGTATGACTGAGTTATTGTCATTCAAAATGTGAGAGCCCCGAAAGCTGAAAATTGGTCTGGTTATTAAGTGGGTTTAAGTGCCCAGTAGTCAAGTGGTTAAAGGACTTAATTCCTTCCGACTTTGCACAGCACTTTACCCAGAACACACTATTGAATGACCAATTGGCCTTGGGAACTACGGAAGAAAAATTAGGTTTCTTTTATAATCACTTATTATCGTCATTGGACACCCTAGCCCCAATCTCTAACAAACCCAATTCTAGAACGGCTGAAAAAAATCCGAAATGGTTTACGCCGGCGCTACGATTGCTAAAACAGCAAACTAGGGCCGCTAAACGATTTTGGCGAAAAAATAAAACTAAAATTAAATTCCGAGAGCTCCAAAAATTGTACAAAACTGCCATTTTACAAGCAAAAATACACTATTTCTCGGAAAGGGTAGTCAAGGCGGAAAAACAATTCTGGTGAATTGTTCCGCATCACGCAGGAACTCTCTAATCCCATCAGTAAAACTACCTCGATGGCTCATTCTCAGGAGCTTAGCCAACAAATGGCAGAGTACTTTCACAACAAAATATTAAAGTTACGAGCCTCTATACCATCTTTAGTTGCCCCTAGCGTAAGCCATCCAGCCCTAGAATTGAGTAGGGACCACACTATTATTACATTACAGGAATTTACCCCACTCACGGAAGTCTCGGTTAGAGAGATTATTCGGGCTTTAAAAGCCTCCTCCTCCCCTTTGGATCCATGTCCCTCTAATTTGATGAAATCTTGAGTGGAGGCCCTGGCCCCGTTTATACAGGACATTATTAATAGCTCCTTTGCCTCCGGTCGGGTGTCGAGTTCTTTTAAGCAGGCGGTGGTGACTCCCCTGCTTAAGAAACCATTGCTCGCCCCGACTGAGATGAGCAACTTGAGACCAATTTCTGGCCTTCCGTTCGTGGCGAAGATAACCGAAAAAGCTGTGGTAGGTCAACTTCAGAGTCACCTAGAGTCCAATAACATTCTGGATGACTACCAGTCGGGTTTCCGGCCTGGGCGAGGCACAGAGTCAGCTCTTGTCAACGTCCAGGACGATCTTCTGATGGCTTTAGACCAGGATCATTCGGTGGTTTTAGTGTTACTGGACCTGTCATCTGCATTGGACACCATTGACCATCAGGTGCTTCTGGATCGATTGGTAATGGTTGCCAGATTAGGAGGTCAAGCCTTGGCATGGATGGCCTCCTTTCTCCAGGAGAGGACGCAGCGAGTACAGCTGGGGTTTTTTCAATCAGCTGACCTCCCCCTCTCCTGTGGAGTTCCACAGGGATCGGCTTTATCTCCGGTCCTGTTCAACATCTATGTGAGGCCATTGGCCGACCTCATCAGGCACCACAATCTCCAGTTCCATGTCTATGCCGATGACACGCAACTTTACTTTAAATTCAAACATGGTGAAGTTGCTCCCGAAACCCTGGCCGCTTGCCTTCGGTAGATCGATCAGTGGATGTGTGCCAACTTTCTGAAGTTAAACAATAGTAAGACTGAATGTATTACCTTCAGTGACTTGAGTCTGGCCCCTACACTGCCTCAATGGTCCTCGGAGTTTGGCAGCATTCCCGAGAGAGCCACCCAGGTCAGGGACTTGGGAATCATCCTGGACTCTCGGTTGAATCTGACCCCCCAGATAAGCAAGTGGTGAGTACCTGCCACTTCCATCTGAAACTTCTGAGGGTGTTATTTCGATTCATTGACCACCCCAGCAAAAAAACGGTTGTCTCTGACACGATCGCTAGTCGCCTGGACTATTGTAATGCTCTGTATGTAGGACTCCCTAATAACAACTTGCATAGACTCCAGCTTGTCCAAAAAGCCCTGCATTGGCTTCCTATTTCCAAACGGATATTGTTCAAGACTGGTTGTATTATGCACAGGGTATTCTATGGTTCGGGCCCAGGCTACCTCCGTGCAAGATTGATCAAATACGCCCCCTCCCGCCCCCTCCGTTCCAGTACCTCATTGTTTTTTACGGTGCTTCGCTTTAGGAAGGCTCGTCGGGGAGGTCGCTCTTTTTCCGTCCAGGGGGCGAAATTTTGGAACAGCATCCCCCTGCCCATTAGACAGGTTAGCAATCTCCTGGCTTTCCGTCGCAAACTTAAAACCTACTTGTTTACCCAAGCCTATGGCTGAGTCAGTAGAGGGGTGTTTCGAGTCCTCTTTATGTTATATTAGGTCTCTCCCTTCTTAGTAACCCTTTTAATTGCTGCGGTGCCGATTTTAGTTCTCCGTCATGGGTGATGTGTACTTCTTTTCTTTTGTGTTTAGCGCTTCGAGGCCCTATGGGTAAGACGGGCGCGATATTAAACATCTTTTAATAATAATAATAATAATAATAATAATAATATTTGCAAATCCTGTGTGTATTAATACGTAAATTATGTAGATTTCTCTATGAATAAAAACATATATTAGGTCTTTAATATACGTGTCTTTCTTTCACCCAGGGCATATGTTATAGCAGGGACTCAGCAAAACATCAGATTATCCCAGCTGGCAGCTTTTAATAAATAGGAGAAACACTGATTGCTTCCAATAAACACAACTATCATCATCACTGAAAACTGCTGTGATTCAACAGCACCAGCATGTGTTAGGATAATTAATCAGGGCACTGTCATTAGTAAATAGGACAGTACCACTGACTTAACCATTCTGACCTTTAACAAGACCTTAAAGATGTTTCACATTGCTCCAGCATGTAAAAGTGGGGCAGGCTGGAAGCTCAACCTGTGCTATAAACTAGTTTACCACATGAGGTCACAGCCAATTAAAAACATCTCCAACTGCACCGATAACTCAAAACTGCAGGGACACTATGCTGGCAATTCTGTAAAGAAGTGGGCCATGGTCACTCGGTGATAGCATTACAGTTCACAAGTATCTCTATACTATGGGTCATGTACATAGTAACATAGTTATTCAGGTTAAAAAAGACACAAGTCTATCTATTTCAACCAATAGAAAAAAAATAGACAACCTCCATATACAGAATCCTATACCCACAGTTGATACAGAGGAAGGCAAAACCACAAACAAAGTATTGGTACAATTTGGGGGGAAAAATACATTCCTTCCTGATCCCCCAAGTCAATGAGATGTTCACAATCAACAATCCCAACAATTTACATCCATTAAGTGGAAAATATATTTTTTCCAATTGTTTTATTATTATTTTATTAAAAAACTTAAAGTGATTGTAAAGTCTAGTTTTTTCTTTCTCTAAAAATAACAAACACGTTATACTTACCTGGTCTGTGCAGTGGATTTGCACAGAGCAGCCAAGATCTGTTCTCTTCTCATGTTCCTTTTTGGCTCTCCTGGCCCCTCCTTTCTGTATTGCGCCCCCCACATCAAGCAGCTTGTTATGGAGGCACACAAGCTAAGTCACAGCTATGTGTGCTCATTCAGACACGGAGCCCTGGTTTGGACCTGCCCCCTCTCTCTCCTGATTGTCAGACTGACTTTGATTGACAGCAGCAGGGACCAATGGTATCGATGCAGTGTCTGAGACAATCAGGAGGAGAGACCTGGACGGCCATGGCACTCGTGGACATCGCTGGAGAGAGATGGGGCTCAGGTAAGTATTAGGGGGTGCTGGGGGCGAATTCTGCACACAGACGTTTTTTTTTTGTTTATCTTAATGCATAAAATGCATTAAGATAAAAAACCTTCTGACTTTACAACCACTTTAATGTGAATACTTCACCAGATCCAGATGGTACATGCCCGAAAGTCCTTAAAGAATTTAGCCATGTTTTTGCTAGATTGTTATTCCTAATTGTTAAGGACAGCTTACTAATCGGAATGGTACCAGGATTCGATTGGATATCGAAAAACGCCATAAAGCCTCAGTGCCGGGATCAGGGCACAATTTCGAGTAAGCAGCCATTTGGCATGTTACTTTTTAAAATTATTTTAATAAACAGTACTTCACTATGATTGCTCTTTTGTTTCTACTTATATGAATGTTGGACCATCTGAACGTGCTTATCTGGATTACTCTGAGTCATTCTTATGACACAAGCGGTTTATGACTTCTTTTTTAATTAAAAGAGTCTACTAGTATTGGTAAGGAGCCATTTCTATTGATCTCACCGGGTGCAAATTTATGGTGGAGGTTCAAGAACTGCAATATTCACGTGTTTGGTTGATTTGAGAATCGTAGGGTGCTTATCATTTAGCACTATTTGGACTTATACACTATTCATTATTTTTTATGGTTTATTTCACCATATGGACACTTTATCACCAATATATGTTTTTCTAAAGATTGCACATTTTTTATGTATATTCATATAGACATAATTTGATGTTGTGTTACCCAGCGCCCCTTCACTTTTGATTTCTACCAGCTGATTGGTCAAAAAGCTAATGTGGTACAAATATTCAAAAAAGGGTCATGATACATACCTGGAAACTACAGGCCAATCAGCTGCCCAACTGTAAAGTATTGGAAGAGATGATAAGAGACTATCATGAAAATAGTATAGTAACTTGCATGTATTTATAAAGGATCGTTCTGGAAAGAGGAAGGCTGGTGGACATACTGTATCTGGGTGAAAGATTGCCCCAAAGTGTACTTGTTACTTGTACTTCCCCATCACCATCATTGTTTTCTGTTGATCCAGTTGTAAGGCTCAGCAAGCAGAGCAAATATTTCCTTGACTACAAATTCTTAGGCCATGGTGACATATTATAAAAACCTTTATTTTACAGATAAACATTTAATATAGGGCACAATCAGGACTAACATTAGAAATCATTGGGCTTCATCATACAGCTGGCCTGACAGGACCCTTCCACTTTGTCCCAAAAAGTAAGTACTGTACCTTATTGTGCACAGCCAGTAATTCTGTCAACTATGTAACCCAGAAATTAAATAAAAGTTACCTGGGTAATTCAGTAGCAGGGCCAGATATGAAGAGAGAACTATTCACACATTTTCTGCAACAGGCAGAGTAAGTACTGCCATTCCCAATTGTCAAATGAAAGTTCTGGTCTGCCCCGGCAGATTTATGTAGAAGAAGAGGCTGGAACTTTCATTTAATTGTCAGGAGTGGCATTGTGGAGGATTGCTCTGCCTGCTCCTGAAAATGAGTAAATAGTCCCTTCTCTGTTCCCAGCCCCTGCTGCTCAACTGATGGGGCCTGGGGAACTTTAATTTAATGGCTGAAATGCCCATTTGAATTACTGTGCATGCACCCTGTAAGGGAAGGGCCCGTGGGACCCAGAAGCCCCCCGATTCCTCTTATGTGTACATCACCCTGTGTCTCTAATAGGGGCACAGGGTGAATGAGAACCCCACTGGTCTATGCTAGTCAGATTTAATGCGGTATATTTTGTATATATTGTATATATATTTTTTTTATAATTCAATTTTTATTGAAAATTTTTCCAACAATAAACAAACATATGTCACGAATCACAGAGGAGTCAGGAACATTGCACGGTTATATAACAAAGGTAGAGGTCTACAGGTACAACTCAGCATGGAGATAAACAGAGTCCAAATGAAGTTATGGTACACAGGCTGGTGCATTGTAAGCCTTTCTGACAGCTAGTCCTATACTCTCCATCTCAAACAAACGTAGCAGGGCATGTTAGACAGACATTGACTCATGACAGAGGAGAGGGTAGGCAACAAACAATAAACAGAGGGAGTTAAAAAAAATAAAAATAAAAGGAAATTAAAAGGGGTGGGAATAGGATCGAGGATGGGATGGACTTCATATACTGAACAAGATACATTGAGGGTTAATAGTCATACCAGGGTGTTACCATTGCTGGCTCTGAGATACCATTAAGGGAGTCAATCGACCAGGGCATCGACCAGGGCAAGCTCACCTCCTGTCCCAATCACTCCACGACTGCTATCTTTTATCAAAGCTCCTTCTCTGGCCAACTCTAGAGGCTATTAGTGATTCGCATACATAAGAGTCGCGGGTAACATTGATCACCTCTGAGAGATTGGGGACAGTTCCGAGCGATGAGCGTTCTCGCTGCTAGAAGGAGATGTGTCACTACTGTGCGGACCTGTGGGGGGAAAGCATCTATGTTCAAACTCAACAGGGCCAGCGCAGGCTCAGGCCTAGTAAATACACCCGTTATTGAGGAGATGGATTTAAATACACCGTTCCAGAAGCTTGTTAGATGTTTGCATTTCCAAAAGGTATGCATGATGTTACCTACTTCTCCGCACCCCCTCCAGCACAGAGGGGAATTATCCTGAGAGAATTTAGACATCTTGTATGGCGTTAAATACCATCTCAGGGATACCTTCTGGGCTAGTTCCCAGTGGTTGGTACATTTTGAAGCTTTGTATGCAGAAGCGAGAGCACATCGCCACTGTAATTCCGTGATGGGGCGACCCAAGTCCTCTTCCCATTTTAGGAATGGGGGGGACTTGACAAATGTGTGTCTGTGCTGGAGGAGGTTGTAGAAGAGGGGGATCCCCTTGGTGGTGGGGTTGGGGGACATAAAGAATTTCCAAATGGGAATCGGGAGAAACACTTGGTGGTTCTTGAGAGAGTTTAGGAAATGGGAGACTTGGCGGAATTTATATTCGTCTGCCAAGGGGAAACCATACTTAGATTGGAGGGATTGGAAAGAGGACATACAATTGTCGCTGAAAAGGTGAGAAATATGGGTTATGCCCTTGTTCCTCCAGCTCCTAAGTCCAATATTGGGGATGGCGCTTTCCAGGGTTTCAATTGGAACCGGTACTTCTACCAATGCGTCCCGGGGGTTAGATATGCCACCCAGAACTCTCCAGGCCTCCAGGGAGGCCCGAATTGACAAGGGAAACTGGTGCAGAGTAAGAGGTCTCATTGTGTCGAGATACAGCAAAGAGATCAGGTCCCTGTTTGGGCTAAACGACTTTTCAATGCTGCACCAGGGGGTCGTCTGGGGGTTTGTAAACCATGCCTTAAGTTGACTTAAAAGGGAAGCGCGGTGATAGTCGCAGATATCTGTAAACCCCATACCACCCACCGACCTGTGCCTAGTTAACAATGCTTTCGAGCACCTGGGTTTACGTGCACTCCATACATAGGTCCTAAGGATGGCGTTTAGGGACCGAAGGTGGGGAGGTTTAACAGAAATAGGGAGCGTGCGGAAGATATATAAAATCTGGGGTAGCAAAAGCATTTTAAAGGAAGCAAGACGGCCAGACCAGGAGAGTTCAATTTTGGACAAGCGCAGAGTCTCTTTAGTGAGTTTTTCTATTAGTTGTGGGTAATTAGCATCTGCCAATCTGTGGGGGTCTGCGGTGATTTGAAGACCAAGGTAGGAAATGCTTTCCTTAGCCCACACATATGGAAATGAGCGTTCCAGGGAGGCCTGTAGAGCAGGCGGGAGGAGCATAGGCAGGATAGTGGACTTGGAGGAGTTGACTTTATAGTAGGAGATATTACTGTAGCACTGCCTGGACATGGGGGAGTGATTTAGACGGGGATGTTATGGATAGGATAATATCATCTGCGAATAAGTTAATCTTATGCGAGGCACCGTGTATAGACAATCCTGCGATATGGGGATGGGTTCTGATTTTTTCGGCCAGTGGTTCAATGAGGAGATTAAAAATTGATGGGGACAGAGGGCACCCTTGACGCGTCCCATTTGAAATACAAAAAGGTCTAGAGGTAAAGACCTGGGCGGAGGGATGTGAATAGAGGGCCAGGATCGCCGAGGCAATAGGGCCCCGAAAGCCAAATTTGGATAGGGTATGTGACATATAGGACCAGTGGACCCTGTCGAACGCCTTCTCCGCATCCAAGGAGAGGAGCAGAGAAGGCGTTCGAGAGGCCCAGGCGTGCTGCACCACGCCAATAATCCGGCGAGTAGCGTCCGATGCCTGCCTACCTGCAGTGAAGCCGGATTGGTCAGGGTTGATTAGGGAAGGAATAACGGTGAGAAGCCTATGGGCCAGAATCTTGGCGTATAGCTTAACGTCAGTGTTTAAAAGTGAAATGGGCGAAAGTTGGCGGGTGTATCAGGGGGTTTGCCAGGTTTGGGGATAGTGACTATATAGGCTGATAGCATCTCAGGTGGGAAACCAGCCGAGGATACAGCTTGTGAAAAAACGGAGCATAATGGGGGAGCCAGAGTCTCACCAAACGTTCTGTAATAGTCATTTGGAAGACCATCTGGGCCTGGGGACTTACCCAAGGGTAACTTGGAAATTGTTTTCTGAATTTCCGCGACTGTAATGGGAGCGTTCAGGGTTTGTAGTTGGGAAGGGGACAGAGTGGGGAGGGACAGGTCAGCCAGAAAAGCCTGGATGTCATGGTCTGAGGGCTGAGGAGTGTCGCTATCCTCTCTTAAGTTGTATAGGGACGAATAATAGTCAGCAAAGGAGTTGGCAATATCTCTAGGGTCGTATAGCTTGCTGTTATTGGTTGGGTTACGAATAAAGGGAATTTTCGTACGAGTCCTCTGGTCCTTCAGTCGCCGGGCTAAAAATTTGCCAGCTTTATTCCCAGAGGAATAGTACGTCAACTTTAGGGCTTTCACAAATTTGTTATGGGATTCTAGGAGCAAACGTCTGAGGTCACATCTGAGATTGACCAGTTTGTTTGACAGGCCCTATTCTGAACTTCGAGAGACCTAATCTCCTTCAAGGGCAGGTCCACTTTCAAAGTTCTCTGGCGCTTCAACTTTGAGCTAATCTGTAGTAGAATGCCTCTAATGAAGGCCTTGTGGGCACACCACAGGACCGAGGGGTCTGACACCGAACCCACATTTAACTCAAAAAATTCATTTAGGTGTTTGGTAATGTCATTAACCTGTGCCTGCGTCTGGAATACTCCAGCGTTGGCCCTCCAAATGTACGTGGGGCTGGGGGCCACCCCCTCCGCCAGGGAGATAGAAACAGGCGCATGGTCAGACCATGTGATATCATGGATGGCGGAGGAGGAGACCGCTCCAAGCAGGATCCTATCTACCAGAACCATGTCAATACGGGAGTAGGAGTTGTGTCTATTAGAGTGAAAAGAATAGTCCCGTTCATTAGAGTGCTGACACCTCCACACATCATAGTAGTCCTCTCTGATAAGGACTGGGTGCAACGTGGGAAGAGGACGTTTGGATTTCGAGGTTGTGTCAATACCATAATCAACTGTCATATTGTAATCCCCACAAATAATGACATTACCTTTTTTTACAGCAGTTATTTTCTTGAAGACCCTGTTAACAAACCTGACCTGGTTGGTATTAGGGGCATATAGATTTACAATAGTATAGGTACGATTGGGGTGAAGTCCATCTCCTGACATGGGATAAGAAAAACAAAGGAAGGGAAGAAAAAAAAAAAAAATACAAAGCCACCTGGATTAGAGGCGGTCAAACAGAAAAACAGTTAGATCAGAACAAACTGAATAAGTAAAAAGAGAGATTCAATGTTGAATCCGGGAGCAGAGAAACTGCTCATTTAACACAGGGGGGGAGATAACAACGTCTGTAGGTAACTAGTAGTGCAATATTGCATACGTAACCGAGGCACTTAGGAGGACCTTTTCTTGTCCTTTTTCTTGCGGGACACCAGTTGCCAAGAATCCTGAGTGATAACTTTAGAGGCTGCGGGTTGATCACCATCCACTTGTTCTGGGACAATGTTCCAGGCACGGAGGAGGGCCAGGCCCTCTGCTAGGTTGTTGACCACAGAGGAATGGTTGTCTCTTGTGATAGTGAGTTTGGCTGGATATCCCCATCTGTACACAATATCATGGTTGCGCAAAGCTTTGGTGACTGACAAGAGGGCCCTGCGTCTCTGCATCGTGAATTGGGAAAGGTCTGCGAACAACTGGATATCAGCATATTGGGCAAGTGTGCTCTTATTCTTCCTGAAGGACATCATAAAGCGTTCTTTAATTTGGAAGAAATGTACCTGCATCAGGACATTTCTGGGGATGCTATCTGGGAGATGCGATGGCTTGGGCAGGCGATGGATTCTGTCTATTGCCAGGTCTGCGTCTGACAAGTCAGGGATGAGTGACCTCATGAGGTCCTGTGCATATTGCTGCAGTTGGTGAGGAAGGACAGACTCAGGGACTCCACGGATCTTAATGTTGTTCCTCCTGGACCTGTCCTCGAGGTCCGAGACCTTTGCTTTTAGCCATGAAAGTTTGTCTGCCTGATCGTTGTGGGCATCAACCAGGGAGTTGTATGAGGAGGCAAACTCCCCCATCTTCTGTTCAACATGGTCCACCCTGCCCCCCAGTTCTTGAACATCAGCTCTGAAACCCCTCATGCAGTCCATCATGTCAGCGTGGAGGGAGCTGCGGAGGGACACCAGCATATCCTTCAGGGTGGTGTCAGACACGGGTTTGTCAGCAGTGGGGAAGGAGTTAATGGCCTCCGCAAGCTCCCTGGTGTCATCCAGGGAGTCCTGTGATATGATCACCTTGCCGCCCGAGCACTCGGGGGAAAGCCGGGGTTTGGACTTTGCTGGGCTGCGTGCTAATGGGGTGGATGCCTCCGGAGAACCCTGCGCCCCTCCCGACTGTGGATTAGGTTTCGCTGGAGCCGAGCATGACACGGAGGAAGAGGACGGCGAGGCTCCGTCGGCGCCATTTTGGCCTAGGCCGCGCGCGGTCAGAGGAAAGAAGTGAGAAAGCTTCTTTACCTGCGGCGATGTCTTTCGTTTTCGGGCCATCCCGGGAGGCTAGGCGGGCCAGTGAGACAATCCAGGCAGGTAAGGGCTGTTGATGTTGCCTCGGTGAGTCGATTGTACCTACGGTCGGCACGGAGCTCTCTGCTCAGACGTCCATGCAGAAGCTCGGCTGGCCACGCCCCCTATATTGTATATATATTGTGTGTTGGCTGTAGTGTACTATAAAGCTTGCTGTGATTGCATTCTATTGTCTATTGTGGTAATTAAGTCTGCTACTGTGATAAATGTGTATTGAATCCAGACTAACTTCTAAGGATTCATTGTGGCTTGTGCTATTTGACCCTGTATTGTGTGAAGGTCTATTGATGATAATGTATACTGTGAGTTAACAGACAGCCTAAAGATCAGGTGGCTGAATCATCAGCTGTAGTTAATTAGCTCATGTAAATTAGGTCAGAGCCGGAGTCAGGATGTCTACTAAAAGATGTGTATTGGGGTTCATTAGGTAAGCATTGTATGATGTTGTGGGTGGAGTTGGGTCATTGTTCATTTGGTTACTGCAGTATTCTAATTGTATATAAGAGTTGTATTTCTCAATAAAGGCTCTCTATTCCTGTTTAACCTCAAACAGAGCTGTGTGTCTCGTTAATGGGGGAAATCTTATGGGTGGTGCTCGCTGGATTGAGGTGTGTCGGTAGCTGCCTTGTGTTCGGGAATGGAATATCCTTAACGGCTTTAACCCCTGTGCCATTTGGGATGCCGTTACACACCCAAATGTATTTGAAAAGTTCTCTCTATGTCCCCTGGCCCATTGCTGAACTGATGGTGTCTTGACTAGTTTAGGAGGAACAGCTCTACCCTCCTATATGTTGCCCTGGGTCCACTTATGACACTAATGTCACAGAGCATTTTGCATTTTCTGATTAATTATGACTTTCTCTCTAATTCAAAGTTTGCATGGGGCCACCTAGAAGGGGGGAAGAGTTGCATACACTGTAAATAATATGATCTTGAGCTAATAAACTCTGTACACAACAGGAAAACAGCTATGATTCATCTGGTAAATGTCTGAGAAGGAGACTATAGTCACACCTTCTGGCTATAAACAGGTACCGGTAAACATAAAACTGCCAGATGCATTATTTAGTATTTACCTGGATAAAACAAATAGGATTTTATTTTTATTTTAATGTCCTATACATTATACATAAAATATAAACAAAACACTATATATTCCCTTTAAGCGGCATCCATTAATGTTAACCAAACTATCTTAACTGGCCTCTCGGCTGTGAAAATCAAAAGATCTTCCTCAAAGCTATTCTGAATGACTAAAGTCTCACTTTACTGTAGAGAATAAAAGCAGCTAAACCACAAAGACTCATCATTTCCACAGCTTGTATGTGTGACTGTGTCAAATTTAAAAAATTTCAATCTGTTATAGCTGTACAATATATAAACGTTTGCAGTCAGCTAACGGATGAACATACACCTTCAAAACCTAACATTGTTTGTTCAACATATTTACATTTTAATTAATGGTCTACAGGCCAATGTGCCTGAGGCACACAAAGACATGGTGCTCATTTTAGTCTATGGGGAGGAAACCTAAAAAAATGGCTTTTATGAGTGCATCACATGTCACTAGGGTCAATTATTAACATAGACTTAAACACAGTTTGAATAATAATAGGAATGTGCTCCATGTTCAGATCAAATACACAATTGGTTATTTTACTAAAGGAGTTAAGAATATTACCATAATATATTGTGTGAATATTAATTTCAGTAATTCAATTGTACCATGTAGGATCTGTTAACCACTTGCTTACTGGGCACATATACCCCCCTCCTGCCCAGGTGAAATTTCAGCTTCCGGCACTGCGTCGCTTTAACTGACAATTGCGCGGTCGTGGGACGTGGCTCCCAAACAAAATTGATGTCCTTTTTTCCCCACAAGTAGAGCTTTCTTTTGGTGGTATTTGATCGCCTGTGCGGTTTTTATTTGTTGCGCTATAAACAAAAAAGAGCGACAATTTTGAAAAAAAATACAATATTTTTTAATATAATAAATATCCCAATAAAAAAAAAAAAAAACATATATTTTTCTCATTTTAGGCCGATACGTATTCTTCTACATATTTTTGGTAAAAAAAAAATCGCAATAAGCGACTGGTTTGCGCAAAAGTTATAGCGCCTACAAAATAGGGGACAGAATTATTATTTTTTATTATTTTATTTTTTTACTAGAAATGGTGGTGATCTGCGATTTTTATTGGGACTGCAGCGTTATGGCGGACACATCGGACACTTTTGACACATTTTTGGTGCCATTCACATTTATACTGTGATCAGTGCTATAAATATGCACTAATTACTGTATAAATGTGACTGGCATTGAAGGGGTTAACACTAGGGGATGATGAAGGGGTTAAATGTATTCCCTGCATAGTGTTCTAACTGTGGGGGGAGGGGGACTGACTGGGGGAGGTGACCGATCTGTGTCCCTATGTACAAGGGACACAGATCGGTCTCCTCTCCAGAGACAAGACGCTGTCTCTGTGTGAGCCGGCAATGAGAGATGATCTCATATGTTTACATATGAGATCATCTCTCATTGGCCACACAGATCGCATCGCAAACGGCCACTCTGATTGGCCGTTCACCGCGATCTGTGATTGGCTGTGTCCAAGGGACACGGCCAACAAAGAGTTTCCCCGCTGCGCGCCCTGGAGCGTGCCCGGGGAACACCTTAGGCCCCGTACACACGATCAAATCTATCTGCTGGAAACGGTCTGACAGACCGTTTCAGCAGATAGATTCGATTGTGTGTACGGGCGGACAGACAGATTTTGCAGCAGACAGATTTTAAAGCATGCTTTAAAATCTGTCTGCTGGGAATCCGTCCAGACATATCTGCCCGCACATGTGTCGATTGGATTCGATGCATGCACGGAAGTGTTTTACTTCCTGGTGCGGTGACGTGGCGGCGTCAACGTCATCGCCACGTCACCGCGCTGTCTGCTGGCGGGGATTTTGGTTTGATCGTATGTACAGCGATCAAACCAAAACAGCCCAGCAGACAAATCTGTTCAAATCGGTCTGTCAGACCGATTTGAACAGATTTATTTGGTCATGTGTACGCGGCCTTAAAGGGCGGCCGTCAAAAGACAGCGGCTTGGAAATTCAGGTCCGCGCTGTAGAAGTCATTCGGCTATAGCGCGGGCCTCAAGTGGTTAAAGGGTGTTCCTGTTCTTGGCCTTGAACCCTTCAGATGCCTCAACCTTTTGGGGTTACCTATTCGGGTGGGGGCCTGTATAGCATCACAAAACCCGCTAGCAGTGTCTGACACCTAGCGATAATGTTCTACCAGAGAGACAAACTCCAAATCAAATGGTAAAGTGTAACTTGATGTATTGTGAATAAGGTAAATGACCATGTAAACACAAAATAGACTGAATATAGTATTGACATTGACTGACATCCAGAATATAAAACAATAATTGGATTTGACCTCCAGATCAGCATAAACAGTAACAACACTCCCAGGAGTGCAGGCGTGAGCAGTGAACATATTTGAATTATTAAATAATGAGGCTATGCTGTTAACTAGGGATGAGCCGAACACCCCCGGTTCGGTTAGTTGCAGTCTATGGGCAACGAACATGAAAATGCTAATTTTAAAGGTTAATATGCAAGTTATTGTTATAAAAAGTGTTTGGGGACCTGAGTCCTGCCCCAGGGGACATGTATAAATGCTAAATTAAAAAGTTTTAAAACAGAATTTTTTTCAGGAGCAGTGATTTTAATGAAATACTTCACTTTTATTGTTTCACTTTAAGCATTATTAAAATCTCTGCTCCTGAAAAACGTCAGTTTTTAAAACTTTTTTTTTTTTCATTGATACATGTCCCCAAACACTTTTTATGACAATAACTTGCATATTAACCTTTAAAATTAGACGCTTTTGATTTCTCCCTTAGACTTTTAAAGGGTGATTTTGCCGCGAACACCCCAAATTGTTCACTATTCAGCGAACAGCCAATGTTCGAGTCAAACTCATGTTTGACCCGAACATTAAGCTCATCCCTACTGTTAACGTGAAAAAATGGTAGCTAAACCAGGCCTAAATTGACTGGACAGGCTTATACCGCGTACACACGATCGGAAATTCCGACAAGAAAACCGTAGATTTTTTTTCGACGGAATGTTGGCTCATACTTGTGTTGTATACACACGGTCACACAAAATTCCGATTGTCATGAACACGGTGACGTACAACACAGAAAAATTAAGTTTAATGATTCAGAGCATGCGTCAAATTGATTCCGAGCATGCATGTTTTTTTTGCGCGGAATTGCATACAGACGATTGGAATTTCCGACAAGAACTTTTCTTGTCAGAAAAATTGAGAACCAGCTCTGAACTTTTTGCTGTCGGAAATTCCGACAGAAAAAGTGAGATGGAGCCTACACACAGTCAGAATTTGTGACCAAAAGCTCACATCGAACTTTTCTTGTCGGAAATTCCGACCGTGTGTATGCAGAATTAGACCAGATAGAAGTGACTGAATGCTTGAAGAGACTAATTGGGTGTAGCAATAGTAACTCAAAGGGACAGTCTGTAATATGGGTCTCCAGCCAGCTATCATTGTGGCCCTTTAAATGGTGCACTTGGTGAAAGTCCCCTTTGAGACTCTGCAGGCAGTGAGTAGGCACGAATATTAGTTTGTTTCATTATAGATCGAAACAAAAAGAGAAAGAAAGGCGCACCAGCCTAGTGTGTTACCGTTGACAGTTTAATTGAATAAAATAATAATGAAAAACTACTCACAAAGAAAATGAAAAAAAGGCTTGTCAACAGCGATATGGTAGATACCCCTCGAACCACACTCCAGAATAGGGGGGATATAGAGGTGTGTCACTGCCGGCTGACGCGTTTCGAGATGTCAAGGACCTCCTTATCAGAGCTCGGCAGCAGCAGAGGCGATAGGGTCCTCTCGGCTGGGATACGAGTGAGGGCAAAATGGCCCCCACCCGTCCCCAGCAGGGCGGAAGTGACGTCAAAACGTCACTTCCGTCCATACTTCTTAAAGCAATATTTTCTGGTTGTCATTTTTTCAAATGACATTTTTTTTTTCTTTTTTTTTGTGTTAAAATTTATAAAATACATTTTTTTAAAGCGCCCTGTCCCGACAAGCTCGCGCACAGAAGCGTATGCATACGTGAATAGCGCCCGCATATGAAAACGGTGTTCAAACCACACAAGTGAGGTATCACTGCGATTGTTAGAGCGAGAGCAATAATTCTAGCCTTATACCTCCTCTGTAGCTCAAAATATGCAACCTATAGAATTTTTTAAACGTCGCCTATGGAGATTTTTAAGAGTAAAAATTTGCCGCCATTCCATGAGCGGGCGCAATTTTGAAGCGTGACATGTTGGGTATCATTTTACTCAGCGTAACATCTTTCACAATATAAACAAATTGGTAGTTCTTACCGAGACTCCTTGTTGTCAACCGGTGAGAAGGCAATCTTCCCGCTTCTATCTCTTCTTCTCTTGTGTGCAGTGTGAGCCCGAGTCATCATGCGTGAGTGCATCTCTATACACGTTGGTCAGGCAGATGTGCAGATTGGTAATGCCTGCTGGGAGTTGTACTGCTTGGAACATGGTATCCAGCTTGATGGGCAGATGCCCAGTTACAAGACCATTGGAGAAGGGGACGATTCCTTCAACACCTTCTTCAGTGAGACTGGAGCTGGCAAGCACGTCCCTATGGCTGTCTTTGTGGACCTGGAACCAACAGTCATTGATGAGGTACGCACAGGCACATACCGCCAGCTTTTCCATCCAGAGCAACTAATTACCGGCAAAGAGGATGCTGCCAACAATTATGCCCGTGGTCACTACACAATTGGCAAGGAAATCATTGATCTGGTGCTGGACAGGATCCGCAAACTGGCTGACCAGTGCACAGGTCTTCAAGGTTTCCTGGTCTTTCACAGCTTTGGTGGTGGCACTGGATCTGGCTTCACCTCTCTCCTAATGGAACGTCTCTGTTGATTATGGGAAGAAGTCCAAGCTGGAGTTTGCAATATATCCAGTTCCCCAGGTTTCAACAGCAGTTGTTGAGCCCTACAACTCCATCCTTACTCACACAACCCTGGAGCACTCTGACTGTGCTTTCATGGTGGATAATGAGGCAATCTATGATATCTGCCGTAGAAATCTAGATATTGAGCGACCAACCTACACTAATCTGAATCGTCTTATCAGCCCAAACCATGTCTATTAAGTCACTATGTTCGTGTTTGTTGGCTGAAAAAGTTCTACCGTGTGTATGCATATCAAGTTCACGGACAACGCCCTTCGGAGCAAAATCCATGGAAAAGTCAGATGGAAGTCCAATCGTAAGTAGGAGGCTTTAGGGTGTCCCCATTGCTCCTACATCTAGGGTAAAGACCACCTAAAACAAGAAATGTGTTAGGCCCCGTACACACGAGCAAATAGATTTGTTCAAATTGGTCGGACAGACCGATTTGAACAAATCTGTCTGCTGGCCGTTTTGGTTTGATCGCTGTACACACGATCAAACCAAAATCCCCGCCAGCAGACAGCGCGGTGACGTGGCGGTGACGTTGACGCCGCCACGTCACCGCACCAGGAAGTAAATTACTTCCGTACATGCGTCGAATCCATTCGACGCATGTGAGAGAAGATATGTCTGCTGGTTAGCATACTAACCAGCAGACATATCGGGCGGACGGATTCCCAGCCGACAGATTTTTAAAGATTTTAAAATCTGTCGGCTGGCCAAATCCGTCTGCTCGCCCGTACACACGATCGAATCTGTCTGCTGGGATGGTCGGGCAGACTGTTTCCAGCAGATAGATTTGATCGTGTGTACGCGGCCTTACTGGCTAGATCACCAGTTGAAAATAGAGGAAAAAGCAAAACAAAAAGAAAATGAATGCAGCCACCACATTTAGAGATAGGTAAGCTGCAATCTAGTACATGTTTTATTTTTGGCTTTAATACCAATTTAACTGCTTGCCGACCAGCCGCTGTCATTTCACTGCGGCAGGTCGGCTCTCCTGGGCAAGAGCCCGTAGGTCTACGTCGGCTACTTTTGCAGCCACTAGTCCGCGTGCCATTCCTCGGCGGGTACGATTGCCGGCAGGCACACGCGATCGCTCCGTACAGAGCGAGGACCGGGAGCTATGTGTGTAAACACACAGCTCCCGGTCCTGTCAGCGGGGGAAACACTGATCTTCCGGTCATACAATGTATGAACGGAAGATCAGTGATTTCCCCTAGTGAGGCCATCCCCCCATACAGTTAGAACACACCCAGGAACATACTTAACCCCTTCCCTACCCCCTAGTGTTAACCCCTTCACTGCCAATGGCATTTTTATAGTAATCCAATGCATTTTTATAGCACTGATCGCTATAAAAATGCCAATGGTCCCAAAAATGTGTCAAAAGTGTCCGAATTGTCCGCCATAATGTCGCAGTACTGAAAAAAAATGCTGATCGCCGCCATTACTAGTAAAAAAAAAAAAAATATTAAGAAAAATGCCATAAAACTACCCCCTATTTTGTAAAAGCTATAACTTTTGCGCAAACCAATCAATAAACGCTAATTGCGTTTTTTTTTTAACGAAAAATATGTAGAAGAATATGTATCGGCCTAAACTGAGGGAAAAAAACGTTTTTTTATATATTTTTTGGGAATAATTATTATAGCAAAATGTAAAAAATATTGCATTTTTTTCAAAATTGTCGCTCTATTTTTGTTTATAGTGCAAAAAATAAAAAACGCAGAGATGATCAAATACCACCAAAAGAAAGCTCTATTTGTGGGGAAAAAAGGGCGCCAATTTTGTTTGGGAGCCACATCGCACGACTGCGCAATTGTCAGTTAAAGCGACGCAGTGCCGAATCACAAAAAGTGCTCTGGTCTTTGGGCAGCAATATGGTCCGGGGGTTAAGTGGTTAAGGTCTGTTTTTATTTCAACAACATAGAAATGGAAAGTGCTGAACACTTTCAACTAATGCTTGTAGGTCGTTTATAGCACACCTGTATTTACTCAAGATAATTACAGGATAAATGTGCTTAATTCATACTGCATAGTGTGGTCTTTTAAACTATACTGCTTGTATAAATTAATCATTGAGCAGGCCACAGCTTGAATTTCTATCCAGTGACCAGTCAGGCCTTGTCCATAATTCAGACTACGATTGCCCGACGTTCGTCTTATATTTCGACTAAAGAGCCATAGTGCACTTATTGTACAAAATCTCTACAGTAGCCGCACAGCACTTGATTAGCTGTTGTTTATGTGGAACAAGTTCATTTTTATGATTGTTTCCTGAATGAAAACAACCATTATCTTTTGTTCTAATTAGAGCAATGACATTCTTCCAGCTGTGAGTACATTATGAGATAATCTGTTGGTAAGTTTAGTAATTGTAAGTTTTATGTCTTCTTGGCTTATGCGGAACTGTACAAAACTCCGGAAATGCTTCTAGCCGCTGGAGGTCTCGTGTTTTTCTTGGGAAGAAGAAAGAATTTGCTGTATTGACCACTAATGTTTCTCTTCCATCACAATCCCACAGAGAAGCCAACGGAATATTATGGGTCCGATGAGGCAAGCATGAATGTTTGTAGCTCAGAGCCTTTTGTAGTTGTCTTAGCTTTGACCTGTTTGTGTTTTCTCCCAAAGGTCTCCTGTATGCTCACTTGTTTTAATGATTGCAGTGAGCCATGTATCCCAATCTGAAAGTGAGAGTCGGAAAACTATTCTCTATAACTGTCGTAGCACTAAAGGACTAGCAGATGGGATGCTTTTTGTCTGTTTTGTTTCAGCCGACAATTACCGTTTAATGGTTCCTCTACGTAGCCACAGGTGACCTTCCTATGCAAACTTTGTTAAAGGATAACATCTGCCTGGGGATGAAACTAAGGACTTTCCTTGTATTATGTCAGATTTGATTAACTTACATTTTGTAGGATAATATATCAGGACTCCAACACAGGAACTTGAGTATATATTTGGAAGGTCCTCTGTTTTCCCCTCGACGCCTGGGACAAGACACAACATTTGTATGTTGTATATTAATGAGTTCCAAAGACATTGCAGACAACATCTTGACGAAGAACTGATTACAGGCTTAAAAAAATAGAACTGTAGAGAGACATCAGATAGATAGAAAGATAGAGAGACATATCAGATAGATAGAAAGATAGAGAGACATATCAGATAGATAGAAAGATAGACATATCAGATAGATAGAAAGATAGACATATCAGAAAGATAGAAAATAGAGAGACATATCAGATAGATAGAATGATAGAGAGACATATCAGATAGATAGAAAGATAGAGAGACATATCAGATAGATAGAAAGATAGAGAGACATATCAGATAGATAGAAAGATAGACATATCAGATAGATAGAAAGATAGACATATCAGATAGATAGAAAGATAGACATATCAGATAGATAGAAAGATGGAGAGATATCAGATAGATAGAAAGATAGCGAGACATATCAGATAGATAGAAAGATAGACATATCAGATAGATAGAAAGATAGAGAGACACAGGGCTTCTGTTAGAAATCACAGGGCCCCGTACAGCCTACCTGGCAGGGCCCCCTCAATATACCATATTTTCACAAAAAATACACTAAAATCATTATTAGTGGACACAAACATAACAGAGAACCTGTGTGAATTAGCCCTTTTATTTTTATTTTTACATTAAAAAAAATATTCACAGTGACAAGGGGACACACAGGGGGGAAATCAGGAGCAGGCAGACCAGGGAGGGGAAGTAGTGTCGGGGAAGCAATTACAGGAATGATGCCCTGTGTCTGTGTCTCTCCCTGCACCAGCTGAAAGGTGGCAGTAGGGGTAGAAAACCACACTATTTCCCACTGTTGCTTGGGCCCCCTGTATACCCGGGCCCCCAACAGGAGGACTGGTAGTCCCCCCCTATCAGCGGCCTTGAAGAGACATCAGATATATAGAAAGATAGAGAGATAGATAGATAGAGAGATAGATAGATAGATAGATAGATAGATAGATAGATAGATAGATAGATAGATAGATAGATAGATAGATAGATAGATAGATAGATAGATAGATAGATAGATAGAAAGATAGATAGATAGATAGATAGATAGATAGATAGATAGATAGATAGATAGATAGATAGATAGATAGATAGATAGATAGATAGATAGATAGATAGATAGATAGATAGATAGATAGATAGATAGATAGATAGATAGATAGATAGATAGATAGATAGATAGATAGAGATACTTAATACAGGAGCAGTAATGATGAAGACCAAGTAGTGGCTTCTGGTGTCTGTTGGCTTTTGCCTTTTATCAGCCTGTATTTAAATATCTCCATTATTTTGTTGTAACACCTTGCTGAGAAGATTTTTTTTATATTTGCAGAGCTTAAAGTGGAGTTCCACCCAAAAATGAAACTTTTGCTTTTTGAATCCCACCCCCCCTCCAGTGTCACATTTGGCACTTTTCAGGGGGGGAGGAGGGATCAGATACCTGTGTAATCCAGGTATTTGCTCCCACTTCCGGGCATAGGTCACTGCGGCGACCGACGCCACGTCCGTTGCCTACTCCGTCCCCCTGACTGTCTTTTGGAAGACACACAGGTCCCAGAAGACATCAGGGAGCAGTGGGATCGCGCAGCGCGACACGCACATGTGCAGTAGGGAACCAGGAAGTGAAGCTGAAAGGCTTCACTTCCTGATACCCTTACCGAAGATGGCGGCTGCAGCGACCAAGAGCCGTGGGACAGATCGGCTTTGGGTGCTGACATCGCGGGCGCCCAGGACAGGTAAATGTCTATATATAAAAAATAAAAACATTTCAGCAAAACTCTGCTTTAATTACAGAATAAAGTTCAAAAAGATATGAATATATACTAAGCATGGTGTCATGTGTTCTAAGTGAAAGTGGAAATAAGTTCCATATTATATTTTTAGTCAATTCCAGTCATGCTCATCTTTTGTGTTAGTTCTCTGCAGTAGGTCATATAATAGGATTCTCTTTCGTATATGCTTTATTTAATAACTTAACACTTTTTTTTTTTTTTTATTTCATTTTGCTTTTTGCTGACACCCACAGTGCTAGAAGCATTTCTCTCTGACACACTCCTCTGCACAACCTGGTGCCCTATTCTCCACAGATTTGTTGCCGCACAAGACACTTTACAGTCTTCTCTCTCTTTGTTCTTCTGTCACTTTAAATAGGTTTGGGCCAAGGTAGCCCAAATGAACTATTTAAAGTGCCAGAAAACTTGGAGTTGTGCTTTAATCTCCCACTTGTAGCACACAATGAATTGCCTTAATAATTTATGAATAATAATATTATTTATAATAATACGAGGGGTCTTCAAAAAGTTTCCAGACTTTTATATTTTCACTGGAAACGCTGATGGCGGAAGCAGTAGTAGCTGGTCGTGTCCGAGAGTGTCATGCAAAGCCTCGTACACACGATCGAATATCTGATGGAATCTAATCCGATGGATATCTCTGATCGTGTGTACAGGGCTTAAAGGGGTGTTCCAGCCAAATTTTATGTTTATTAAAAGTCAGCAGCTACAAAAAGTGTAGCTGCTGGCTTTTAATAAACATACACTTACCTGCTCCAGCGTTCCAGCGACGCGACGGCCAGGGCTACGCTCCTCTCCCCCCCTCCCCAGCCGGCATCCTCATTGCTACTGTGGGCACCCGGCCGTGACAGCCTTCGGCTTCATGGCCGGGCACCCACTGCGCATGCGCGAGCGGCACAGCGCATGCGAGCGCAGCGCGGCCCGGCGCTGCGCCGTCCTAATGGACAGGCGATCGCCTAGGACCTGTCAGTGTCCTAGGCCATCGCCTACAGGGAGGGGCTGCAATAAGGCGATTAAGCTTAATCGCCTTACCAGCCCCTCGGCGGAAGGAGGAAGTGGGACAGGAAGTCCCACTCTTCCTGAAGCCCCCACTCCCCCCCAAAAAAATTACATGTCAAATGGCATGTAAGGGGGTGAGGTGTGAGATAAGCGAAAGTTCAATTTTGGGGCGGAACTCCGCTTTAACTAGTCTGTCTGGCAATTTGGCTGACCTTGCAGTTTAGTAACAGTGATATATTTTGATTAACCACTTAGGCCGCGTACACACGATCCGCAGACCAGTTTCAGCAGACATGTTTGATCGTGTGTACGGCCTATCGGACCATTTTCCAGCGGACAAAAGTTCCCAAACATGCTTAGAAACCTGTCCGCTGGAAACCTGTCCGTCGGACATGTTCGATGGTTAGTACACGAAATCATCGGACCAAAATCCCACGCATGCTCAGAATCAAGTCGACGCATGCTTGGAAGCATTGAACTTTGTTTTTTCATCACGTCGTTGTGTTCCACGTCACCGCGTTCTGGTCCGAGGGGATTTTGGTCCGATGGTGTGTATGCACATTAGACCAACAGACCACTTCAGCCTGGTCCGATGAAAACAGTCCGTCGGACCAGTTTCATCGGACCAGTCTGATCGTGTGTACAGGGGCCTTAAGCAATATGCAGGTTAAGGACCTTGCCCCTTTTTGCACTGCATCGCTTTAACTGACAATTGCGCAGTCGTGCGACATGGCTCCCAAACAAAATTGGTGTCCTTTTTTTCCCACAAATAGAGCTTTCTTTTGGTGGTATTTGGTCACCTCTGCAGTTTTTATTTTTTGCGCTATAAACAAAAATAGAGCGACAATTTTGAAAACAATTCAATATTTTTTACTTTTTGCTATAATAAATATCCCCAAAAAATATATAATTTTTTTTCTTCAGTTTAGGCCGATACGTATTTTTCTACCTATTTTTGGTAAAATAAATCGCAATAATTTATCGATTGGTTTGTGCAAAATTTATAGCGCTTACAAAAGTTTCATGGCATTGTTATTAATATATTTTTTTTTACTACTAATGGTGGCGATCAGCGATTTTTTTTATGACTGCGACATTATGGCGGACACATCGGACATTTCTGGGACCATTGTCATTTTCACAGCGAAAAGTGCTACAAAAATGCACTGATTACTGTGAAAATGACAATTGCAGTAAATGGGTTAACCACTAGGGGGCGCTGTAGGGGTTAAGTGTGACCCCATGCATGTTTCTAACTGTTGGGGGGTTGGGCGTCACTGATCGTCATTCCCTATATCAGGGAACAGACAATCACTGACATTGCCACAGAGAAGAACGGGGAAGGTTTGTTTACACTCACCTCTCCCCGTTCTTCAGCTCCTGTGACCCGATCGGGAATCACCCGCGGCGACCGGGTCCCACGGGCGCGCTCGTGGAGCTTCGGACCTGGACGCGAGCGCGCCAGTGGCGGCACACTCACGACCCATGGCTGGGCTCTTAAAGGGGACGTATATATACGCCTATGTGCTCAGCCGTGCCATTCTGCCGATGTATATCATTGTGCCGCAGTTCTTAAGTGGTTAAAAAGAGTTTAAAAAAGTGGGGAAACTTTTTGAAGTGCCCTCGTATTTCGATAGCACCTGTCTCCCTGGAGATTCAAAGTGTCCATCCTATGTAAGTTGGATTTAAATATCAAACCGGTTTACTGTCTATTGACTTATTATTGATATTTGGATCTAGTTAGAGATACATTCCACAACCGCCTAATAAAGCAGGTCATTTGAACTTGTGAAACACATTGAGAAACGTTATCACCTCTTCCCAGGATAGATTCGGCCCAATCATTCAAATATGGTAGTATAGTAGTAGTACGAGTAGTATATGCAAATTATAAAAAGAGTAACCATAGAGTATTAACTAGGTTAAAAATGTACTGTACTACTCGGTATGATACTCATGTTAGCTTTTTGAGTTGCTGTTGCCTTTCTATCATCGCAAACTAGTCTGTCCATTCTTCTCTGACCTCTGACATCAACAAGGAATTTATGTCCACATAACTGCTGCTCACTGGATATTTTCTATTTTTCTGACCATTCTCTGTAAACCCCAGAGATAGTTGTGTGAGAAAATACCAGTAGATCCACAGTTTTTAAAACACTCAGACCAGCCTGTCTGGCACCAACAACCATGCCACGTTCAAAGTCACTTAAATCCCCTTCCCTCCTACTTTGAAGAACCTAGAATATGACATATTTTCAGTTGTTTCACACTTTTTTGTTATGTATATAATTCCACATGTGTTAATTCATAGTTTTGATGCCTTCAGTGTGAATCTACAATTTTCATAGTCATGAAAATAAAGAAAACATTTGGAATGAGAAGGTGTGTCCAAACTTTTGGTCTGTACTGTATATTCCAAAGCCAATATAAAGTTCAACAGTGGTAGAAGAAAATCTACATAAATGAATAAAAAAAAGTCCATAAATAAAGTGAGTCCCATAAACCATTTAATTTTCATGCAATCTCCTATTGCAATTAAGTCGATCTTCAGACAGGTCAAGAAAGGTCAAGTTTCTACACCATGCACACCAGAGTGCCCTTCACCCCACGTTATGGGTTTCCACACAACTTAATTTTGGGACCCCCACTGATAAAAGGAGGCCAACTGCACTCTATTTACAGTACATGAGGGAGGGTGAAGACAGCTCACACATAAGACACAGGAGCTGACAGGCAGGGAGGGAGGGGAGAGGAGAACAGAGGAGAGCTGTGGATGACAGAGGCACGTAAACTGACCACAGTGTCAGGATTCAGCAGCCATGATAAACCATGGTCAGTTTACAGGGGGGGGGGGCAGAAACAGGCAGGATCAGCCAGGTTTTTTTACAGCTTCCAGAGGGATAAGTTAGACAGCAAAGACACTGTGCTGTTCAACCTGCTATGAGGGAACAGGATCTCTTATTTTTTTTATTTTTTTAGGGTTACAAACACTTAAATTGCAATAGGAGACTTCTTTTATTTATATAGATTTTCTTCTACCACTGTTTTCTTCATATTGACTTTGGAATGAATATATTTAATATCACTGTGACATATGGATTGATTATACTATTATTTATTTAAAAGAACACTAAAGATAATTGCTATTTTTATTTTTATATAACAAACATGTTATACTTACCTCCACTGTGCAGCTTGTTTTGCACAGAGTGTCCCCTAACCCTGTCTTCTGGGGTCTCAGCTCCTCCCCGCAAGAATTCACCACCTTCCTGCAAGCGAGCTTGCGTGGTGGTGAGCTTACAGTCCTGTTTACACCTTGCTTTGTTTTTGCTTCAAAAATGATACCCCATGTAGCTTTAGTGGTGCTTCAAAGCATCCTCAAATCCTCCATAGAAGTTTATGGCAAAGCTTGCTTGAAGCCCCACTGAAGCCTCATTGAAGCCCAACCGAATCCTTATCAAAGCACCAAGCAAAAGCAAGGTGTAAACAAGACTGTAAGCTAACCATTTTATTTAGTGACAGGAGCTTTGACTTGCAGTCAGAGAGCTTTAACAAAGCGTGTCTGAAGCCATGTTTTGAAACAAGTGTAAATTAGCCCTAAAGGTTAAAATATAACTATTTTTTTTTTTAGATTCTTTAAAGTGACACTAAACAATATTCTGGCAAGCGAGAGAGGGTGGCTAGTATAAAAAAGAAAAAATTGCGCTAACCACAAAAATATAGTGGAAAATAAATCCCAGAAGGCAGCAGTCACGTGAAAAAACACAAATGCAAATGGGAAAAAGGAAAAAACTGCGCCAACTTAAAAACAGACAAAATCAAGTCCTTTTAAATATAATTAAATATGAAACGTCCAATAATTTGATAAGTGAGACGAACAGCACCCAAGTGCTCTTGAAAACTTGTGAACCACCACCACATGGACTGAGGCTTACCAAAAGGTATTTAAGTGTCAACAATGAATGAAATCCACAGCGGGACAACCCAGGGGTAAATTCATAACACAGGATTGGTCATGGATCACAGACAGGCATCAACCAGAGAAGAAATCCACAATAGGATGGATCCAAGAACCACAGTCACATAGGGAATCCTCAATAGCCGTGTCAAGCACCCCATCCATATGTCATATGCAATGAAGAAAACCGCAACATAGTGTAGTAACATCCAATTATTTTAATAAAAAGATGAAAACCTACTTACACACAGAGGTGAAGGCGTAGAACACGGTGACGTCACTGCACGCCATAGTCCCGTGGGACTACGGCATGCAGTGACGTCACCGCGTTCTACACTACGAGGAAGGGCTCCTCTACATGCCGGCCGGCATTTGTTTTATTGTACGACTTTTTACCTCTGTGTGTAAGTAGGTTTTAATCTTTTTATTATTAAAATAATTGGATGTTACTACACTATGTTGCGGTTTCCTTCATTGCATATGACATATGGATGAGCTGTTTGACACGCTATTGAGGATTCGTGACTGTGGTTCCTGGATCCATCCATTGTGGATTTCTTCTCTAGTTGATGCCTGTCTGTGATCCATGACCAATCCTGTGTTGTGAATTTACCCCTGGGTTGTCCCACTGTGGATTTCGTTCATTGCTGACACTTAATTACCTTCTGGTAAGCCTCAGTCCATGTGGTGGTGGTTCACAAGATTTCAAGAGCACTTGGGTGCTGTTCGTCTCACTTATCAAATTATTGGACGTTTCATATTGAGAGAGGGTGGCTATGTTCCTACATACAGTGGGACTATGGAGAATAAACAAAGCCACCCTCTAAAAGAGAGTCAGGTAACAGCATTAAAAAAAGGAATTTGGAGATTTGGAGGAGGCTGATATAAGGTACTTTTCTGAGGCTTGGAGGGTGGGTTAGGGCGGGGGAGTTCTTAATAACCGGAAATCTAAGCACTTTTTGTATTTTTGTACCTGGGCCGGAATAGGCTCTTTATATCTATACATATGCATGTAATAAACAAAGCTTTGAAGCAATTTCCTACTATGATGTGAACTAGGATGGAGACAGCGAATGAATGCAAAATTGATTAAGTCTCCTGATAGAGTTCTATGAGGTAAAAAAAAAAAAAAAAAAAAAAGAATACATACTTGAATAGATTTTTTTTTAGGGCTGTGCAAAGGGCTCCTTTGCTTTGCCTTCATATCTGCATGCCGGCGTGTTCTTACTATCTGCCACACGCAAGGGCTGTTTCACTTCCCTCTATCACTTCCCTCTATTAACCTGGGATTCTACAGCCATCCACTGGGAGTTGTGATAGTTCCCTTCATGGAACATCTACATGCCGACGGACTGATGTTAACCTCTCCTCATCTGGATTCAGCAGTGGTATCATTGTACACATTTTTATACCAGTATCATACTACATGTTTTTATGACTTTTGCTACCGTTTGGTATTATTCGCACCATTTGTACAGTTTATGTAGCGACATCGATTTTATCTCCAGTGCAATATTTATTTGGTTACCTACTTGAAGACTATAAAAGTTTTAATGCAATTCCCATAGAGCGCTGCCTTTGTGTGTTTTTTGTATTCTGCTATCCATTTTTCCAGTGGTTGGTAGCTGCACTGGGAATCAGCCTGCAAGGAGATCAGCTAAACGTAGTTGGATCTGTATGTGCGTTATAATTAATCGAAATTAGTCGATTAAAAAAATAAACGATTAATTGAACACAACAATTTTGATCAGTAACAGCCCTAATTTTTTTAAAGTTGTGTCCACTCATACCGGGAAAATTATTATCATATAAAGTGTGAGAGGATTCAACTAAAATCCAATCAGAATCAAAAGGCGCGTTCTTTATCAGTGTTTCATTTCCAGCCTCTCTTATTTCTCTCTGCCTGGTGGAGGAAGTATTTCCTATGACAAACGGATATCTTGGTTAAAAAAAAAAGAGATATATTATATTAGGTATCATTTATTTTTTGTTTCTTTCTCTAGTAGGTATGTTTTTTTGTAAACTCTCCAGCAAGAATGTATTATGTTTGGTTTTTTTTTTAATGACAGCAGCCGTCCAATCTCCTTTAAGGAATAAGTAACCATGACACTGAATTTAATAGGTCTCCTAAGCTCTAACTTCCAATATTCCCTTATGTTAAGCTGAACATTTCTTCTGCTGAGCAGGTCATTACCAAACTTCAGAGCTTCTTGCCTGGAGGATAATTAAGCTTTTCAGAGAAGAACGTTAGATGAATTAAATATTGATGATTCAAAGCATTTACAGTTTAGAGCATTCTGTGATTTCGCCCCTGAATTCTGAAGTATGCCCCCTGATAACAAAGTAAACCGAGAATTAACAAGGACACAGTTATATATTATTCTAGAGCAGTGATGCTCAACCCATTGCAGCTCTGACCTAATTATCAGTAATTCCATTGTACTAGGAACCCAGTTGTTAGTGGGCTATTGTTATGGTGCACCTAGTATAAGGTTGGTTATAATAAGTCAGATTTGTTATTAAGGGTGATGGGTGTTGGGCGATGAGAGATTTGTCCAGCCAAGCTTGCATGGTATATTTATTTATTTATTTTTCTTTTAGAAAAAGTATTGGACACATTAAAGAAGAATTAAAAGCAGAATTATTATTATTATTTTTTTTAAAAGATCTAAGAGTAATATTTTTTTTTTTACCTGTATCTAAATACATGGTGTGCTATCCATACAGAAATGCGTGTTGTTTTTTTTTTTTTATTATTATGTAATTCTTTATTTAGACATGTTGTTTTCACAGTTTTTCCTTATGTATAGCAGTGTTGTGCTTTAATATATCTCTTCAATAGATTATATATTGTTTATTCTATATAGTTAGACAGCCATTGCTGTTTATTGGGACTCAGCGTCATAAACACAGCCGCTGCTCCCAATACAACATCCATGTGGGTGCGAGTGCGTGGCCCCAAATGTAGGTGTGTTTGGGGCCTTGCACCCACAGAGGTGTCACATTTGGAGCAGCAGCTGTGTCCTAATTGACAGCTATGGGACTTCTGGAATGGGAATGCATGCAATACCTGTGCATCCCCATGCTGTTAAACACGGCTCGACCCGGTTTAACCACTTCAGCCCCGGAAGGATTTACCCCCTTCCTGACCAGAGCACTTTTTGGGATTTAACACTCCGTCACTTTAACTGACAATTGTGCGGCTGTGCACCCAAACAAAATTGATGTCCTTTTTTTTCTCACAAATAGAGGTTTCGTTTGGTGGTATTTGATCACATCTGCTGTATTTATTTTTTGCGCTATAAACAAAAAAAGAGTGACAATTTTTGAAAGAAAAAGCAATATTTTTTTACTTTAAAAATAAATAAAAATTTCCCCCGTTTTGGCCGATATGTATTCCTGAACACATTTTTGGTAAAAAAAAATGCAATAAGCGCATATTGTTTGGTTTGCGCAAAAGTTATAGGGCCAGATTCACGTACATCTGCACATTATTGGACCGGCGTAGCGCACCGCCTTTACGTTAGACTGGCGCAATGTAGTGGCGCAATCACCCTTTTCTTGTCGGTTTTGCGCAGGAATTTGCACCTGCGCAACGTTATTTCTGAGGCGCAAGGCGGAGTAATACAAATTGGGAAGGACGTGGGTGTGTTACATTGAAATAAGCCGTGACCCCATGCAAATGAAGGGCCGGCCGTCTCGCGCATGCGCGCTTGAAGCAGACCATGGTCATCGTGAACTACACAGACAGCATAAATAGACAGACACAAACGCACTTCCTTTGCAAAAATACATCCCTTTGTATCCCTCCCTATACAGCAAGGTGCTTTTGTTCTGTTGTTAGTTGCGTTGTGGTTTGTCTTTGTGATATTTTTGGACTGTGTGATCTAGTGTTTGTTAGAAGATATTTGTAAGTAATTTTTGGTTACTGTGATTTATGGTGACTGCTTGTGAGAGTTTTTGGTTGATAGTTTTTTGTTTGTTTGTTTTCTTGCTTGATTTTTCCTGCTTGTTTTTGTGAGTGATTTTTCCTGCTTGTTTTTGTGAGTGATTTCTGGTGATTGTTTGGGAGAGAGTTTTTGTATGAGTATGACGGAGAGAAAGAGGAAGTTAAATTTTACTTTGGGGGAGAAACAAATTCTTGCTCGGGCCATTTCCCAATATGTGTAAACAAGCGAAAAATTAAAGGAATCACAAAAGGAGTCCAAATAAATGTCGCAGCAGCGCTTAAATTCTCGCAATAAAGTGAGAATTATATGGAATGCAATCCAAATAAATGCCAGACTGAAGAGAGTTCATAGAGGATAGGGATGTGCACTACAGATGAGTAGGATGCCAGAAGTCTTCTTATCACACCACCACTAAATCACCGCGTGACATCAAACAACCCCTTATGGGGATATGCTTACCACAGGGATAAGATCAAAACGACCTTTCACACCATTTTAAGGTACTTTCTCCTTCTCTGAATCTCTTTATGCAAATGCTGGGTCTGGGTACGTCTCAAAATCATGTGGATAATAAACAACAGAGAGTGCTTCCATAGCATAATACTGTATATTTATTAAAAAATTTCCCAATATGGGCGTTTCCTCCACGGCCCGGAGAGTGCCAACACCACCCCGGCCAGGAGGCGTGATATCTTGCAGAACATTACTGACTAGGTGAATGCATCGGGGGGGGGGAGACCCGGACACGGTCAGGGATTGAAAAGAAAATCAATGACCTCCGGCGTCTGGTCAGAAAGAAGCTGGCCAAAATGGTAGCCCATGCCAGGGCCACAGGAGGGGGCTCACCATGCCCTGTTAGGCTGACAGCGGAGGAGCGTGCGGTGGCCCAGACCTTCCATAGACAACAGTTGGAGGGCCTGCCCGGCTATGACTCAAGTCATGAAGGCGTGATGCCAGGTAAGGTTTTTTTCCCTATCAGGTGTGTAGCATGTGTGGGGGAGGGGGTGAAAGGGAATATGTGGCAAGTGTGTGGATCCTCCAACCTGTGAATGTTTTGTGTCATCCACAGATGAGCAGGAGGGTGCTGGGCCATCTGGGCTGACCGCACCATTCCAGGGACAACAGCCTGATGAGGACCCCCCGACAAGGCCGGAGTCCTCGGAGGAGGTTGAAGAGGAGGAGGTTGAGGAGGAGGAGTTTGAGGAGGAGGAGGACGTCATGTCAGCCAGTGGATTGTTGTTTTTGGAGGAGTCTTCCTCTCTGGCTGGCAGCAGCCAGCCCTCCATAAGGGCTAGCCCCTCCCACTCCTCCCCCAACAGGGCTCCTCTCCCAAGGGCCTCCCCTTCTCCCCGGCCACAAGCCTCAGCTGGAGGCAGGAAGTCATCCCAGAAGACCAGGGGGGTGGCCGAGCTTCTGCCCGCCAACCTGAGAAGGGACCAGGCCCTTCAGACCCGCCATCTGGGACAGGTCAGCCAGACTTTGGGGCGGATGGAGGAGAGCCTGTCCTCCATAAAGGATACGCTTGGGGACAAACTGCCTAAACGTACTGCAGACTACAACAGCAGACGTTGGGCAGGATGTGAGGGCCCTCACCCAGGCTATCCAGGCCAACATGGCAACACTAGGTGCTGGCCTCAACAGAATTGCCGTGGCCTTGGAGGGCAGGCCGCCAAGTGGGCAGAGACCAGGGGCTGCTCCTCCTTCCCCGGATTACCCCCCCCTCCCCATGAGTCTCCCCTGAGGAGCCGGGGCCGTGGCCGTGGGCGCACCAGGCGTGGATCACGCCAATGGCATTAATTTGTTTTCCCCTTTTATTTTTTTTTATTTTTTGCTGGAATTTTTTTTTTTTTTTGCTGGAGATTTTTTTTTTTTTTTGTGATGTGAATGTTTTGGGAATGTGGGGGTGATATTCCTGCCGGCAAAGGGGTGTCACCCTCAGTTTTGGTGGAGAAGGGTTCCCCAGGACCAGGGAGAAGTGATTCCCAGGTCCGTGTGAATGGTGTATGAATGTACAGTGACATAATTGGAGCCGTGGCGTGGCGTTGCTGCTCACAAGTCCAGCATGGTGGACTGGTGCCAATCCAATTTGATGTGGATGTGGGGTGTGTGTGCTAGGGACCACAGTGGTGTGCATGCATGCATTCTCATTGTGCCATGATTAATGTGTGTGTTTAATAGGCAAAGATGCCTAATGTGAGCTGTCTCCTGGCTGCTCTTCCCTCAGAAGACGGGGTAACCTCGGTTAGGGGGGATTGTCTGGTTCAGGGGTCAGGTCATCACGTAGGTCAATCTGCAGGCCCTTTCTCACTGCGAAGTTGTGCAGAATGCAACATGCACCAATGATCTGGCACACAAAGTTTGGGGAATACAACAGGGTCCCCCCAGACTTATCCAGGCATCGGAAACGTGACTCCAGGAGGCCAAAGGTGCGCTCCACCACTGCACGTGTTTGGGCGCGGGCTTCATTGTATCTTTCCTTTCCTGGGGTTTGGGGGTTCCGTATAGGAGTCATTAGATGGGGTCCCAGTGCATATGCAGAGTCACCTGTAAGAGAAAAGACAGGAGGATGTTAGTCATGCATGTGCCTCTTGTGATGTGTGCATCATGGGGGGGGGACAGTCATGCCTGCCACCCATGTCACTCACCAACCAGCCAGCTGTCCCCATACATGTTCTGTTCGAATTCCATTCGGACGGGGCTCTGATTGTATATGTAGCTGTCATGGCTGGATCTGGGGTGTTTGGCTCGGACGTGCCATATGAGGCCTTGGGCATCGACTATCACCTGTACGTTGATGGAATGACAATGCTTCCGATTGCGGTATATGTGCTCTGTCTCATGGGGGGGCTGGAGTGCCACATGTGTGCAATCAATGGCCCCCACGGTGCGTGGGAATCTGGCAATTCTGTAGAAATCTGTCATTGCCTTCAGCCGCGGGTCCTCAGTGGTTGGTTTGATGATTTGGTTGGCCATGCGTCTGAGGATTGCAGGGACAACCTGGTGCACACATCTGCTCACGGAGGATTGTGACATCCCAGCCACCACTCCACTTGTTCTTTGAAAAGAGCCACTGGCAAGGAAATGAAGTGCTGCCAGGACCTTGACCAGTGGCTGCACTGCATGTGAGCGGTGTGTTGGGCTGGTGATGTCCTCCTGCAAGGTTATGGTTAATTCCAGGATGGCATGAGGGGTGAATCTGATACACCTCAGAATGAATCATGCCAAAGAGGTCTATGCGGGTGCAGTATATCCTCTCCCGTGCCCTCCTCTGTGCCCTCCTCCTTCTTTGCTCGTCTAAAGTCAGTAGTATAGCTATGAGCGAGGATGTCCCTGGCATGTTGGCATACAGATTGTTGGGCAACACGTTTGACTGCTCTGCTCCTCACTAACGGTGTTGCTTTCTCTGACATGTAGACGAATTGTCTAATTTTAGACCACTTTTTCTATGGTCTAATTTTAGACAGGCCGTGCAGCTGTTGCGCACAGCGCGTAGCCTGCGCTGCACCAACGTTCTTTTGTGGATCCCCGTAACTCCCTCATTAGCATATTTGAATAGCAAATCAATGGTGTGTCTAGCGCAGTTTTGCGCGGATGGATGCGCCTGTCTAACGAAATTACGCTAGACAAAAAAAATAGATTTCTTGCGTATCTCGTTTTGGGGATGCGGAGTATCGAAACGCATGCGCAAATTTAGACTTATGCCGCGCATCTCCTGTTACGCCGGCGTAATCGCTGTGAATCTGGCCCATAGTGTCTACAAAATAGGGGATAGATTTATAGCATTTTTATTATTTTTTACTAGTAATGGTGGCAACCTGCGATTTTTATTGGGACTGCAACATTATGGTGGACACATCGGACACTTTTGACAAATTTAGAAAAATTTACAGCGATCGGTGCTATTAAAATCCACTGATTACTGTAAAAATGTCACTGGCAGGGAAGGGGTTAACACTAGGGGAGATCAAGGGGTTAACTGTGTTCTAATTAAAGGGGGGTTGGGACTTACTAGGGGAGATGACAGATCACACAATCAGTCATTTCTCCCCTGAAAGAACCGTGATCTGTGTGTTTGCACACACAAATCACAATTCTCGCTCTGTCACGATCGATGGTGGGTGCCGGTGAAGAGCAGTTGGCACGTAGACCTCTACTGGCTACAATGGGAAGTGACGCAAGGTAATGTCGAATGCACACTTCAGTTTTAGTAAATCAGGACAGAGGTGAAACTGCTGGGGGACTTGTGAAAGAGAGAGCCATGCTATGTTTTTTCCTGCACTCAGACCTATAGGTTCATTGCCATACTGAAAGTTGATTGGCTAACATGCACAGTTGCACCTGATTCTGAGCGCTCCAGTTTTAGTAAATCTCCCCCTATATATGTGTTTGTCAGGACCTGGGCTTGAACCTGGGACCTCTTCTGTGTCTGGCATTGACTCTTCCCATTGAGCTATCTGGGATGCTGGACAGCTCCCTGCCTGATCTGCTGGATAAAACGATATGATTCATTAGACTACACTGCTTGGTGTCTTGATTGCAGCTGAACCTTGAACCCCTTGCTCCTCCCATGAACTTCCTATAAAAGCCTTGTCTCAGCACTTCCTCTTTGCCAGGTTATTATGCCTTCCCAGGCAGTGCCTTGCGATTTGTCTGCTCTGCTGCCATTTGTACCTGCAACCACCCATGTTTGACCCTCAGCCTGTTCCTGGACTACTCTTCTGCCTGATCCCAATCGGCAACCACCCGTGTTTGAACCTCGGCCTGTTCTTTGACTACTCTTCTGCCTGATCCCAACCTGCAGCCACTAGTGATTGATCCCTTAGCTTGTTAACTGACCACGCTGTTGTTTAATCCTTGTCTGCTTATCCACTACTGTACCCCGGCTTGCTCACACCCTGGTGGGGCAAACCTGAGGACCGCGACCTGGTTCTAGCTTGCAGCTAAATCCATCTCCACCATCAGGAGCTCTGGGGAAAACCAGCTAGTACTTAGACTCCGCACCTCAGGTGAGCCTGTGTCATCTGCCAGAAGTGACTGCCTGTATACCTGTCATGCCACTGCTATGGCTATTGACCTCTGAGCCTGATGCCTGATCGTGACAGAATAACCTGGCCTAAAACATGGAGGCCGCTATAGCAAAGGCTGTGGCTCCTCTCAGGCAGCAAATTTTGGAGCTGCAGCAAGAAGTTCTGTTATTGAAAGGTACAGTACGCCCAGCCCTGGAACCAGCATGTCCTGAGCCATTTGTGGTGATGCCAGAGAGGTTTGATGGTAACCGTGCATCATTCTTGTGCTTCAAGATGGATTGCAAGCTGTTGTTTGCTCTTAAGCCTAGGACTTATGCCACTGATTATATAAAGGTTTGCTCTACTATCAACCTGCTCACTGGACCAAAACATGGGCTCATCAGGTATTACACAAAATGAGTCCAGTCTTGGACAGCTGGGAAGATTTTTATGTTAGCCCTGCATTCTCACTGTACAGTTGCCAAGAAAACCAGGGTTCCCAAGTCTGCTCCTAGCTCATGTGGCCTATGGGGACCCAGGGACAGGAATACCCTGTACAGATACAACTCCGAGCCATCCCAGTATGTGCCAAGCCGTGAAGTCCTAACACCACAAAGCCTTGGCGTTCCTGTGGATATACACACACCTACCCTGGAAAATGTGGAACCTATGAAGATCCGGGTCATCCAGACCATGCTGTCTAAAGCTGAAAGAGAGCGGAGGAGAGGCTGTGGCCTTTGTTTCTATTGTGGAGAAAGAGGGCACTTAATCTCTCTCTGGCCAATTCATCCACCTCGGCCAAAGGTTCTTCAAATGTGTGTACTATTGGGACTCATCCTGCTATCCCTGCTGTTCGGCCTGTAAGCTGCCAAGGTTGCTTTAAGGCCTGTCCATGTTCAATGGCACACGTGGGTTCCCAGACTATGGTGGTCAACGATACCAGTGCCCCTCTTAAACCCGCAACCAATACCCCTGTGAAACCCCTACCATCTGACCTAAAGGCAACTATGCATCTTCCTGACAACAGATCAGTTCCAGTAGTCGTCCCACACTCCACAGTGGTAAATGCAGTAGCATCACCCTGTCCTGCTCCAGAAACACCTTTGCTACATCCTAAGAAAACACCTGTTCCTGATTCTGTCACCACTTCCGTAAAGTCTGGCTCCATCAGTAATTCCTGTCCTGCCAAAGAAGTTCTACCACCCGACTGTATGTATGCCTCGAATGGCACCCTTATCCGTAAGCAGGAGCTGGAGATGTTAAAAAGCCTTGCAAGCAAGGAGAATCTCCCCAGCAGGAACTTCTGAAGCAATAATAAGGTTCACTCCCCTAGATTAACAAGAGTATTCCACCAGAGGTTTCCTCACAAGCCAAGCCCTAGGACGTCCAGAAAGGAGGGGAGTACTGTCAAGACATGGGCTTGAACCTGGGACTTCTTCTGTGTCTGACATTAACGCTTCCCAATGAGCTATCTGGGATGCTGGACAGCTCCTTGCCTGATCTGCTAGATAAACCTATATGATTCATTAGACTACTCTGCTTGGTGTCTTGATTGCAGCTGAACCTTGAACCCCTTGCGCCTCCCATGAACTTCCTATAAAAGCCTTGTCTTAGCACTTCCTCTTTGCCAGGTTATTGTGCCTACCTGCAACCACCCGTGTTTGACCCTCAGCCTGTTCCTGGACTACCCTTCTGCCTGATCCCAATCTGCAACCACCCGTGTTTGACCCTCAGGCTGTTCTTTGACTACTCTTCTGCCTGATCCCAACCTGCAGCCACTCGTGATTGATCCCTTGGCTTGTTAACTGGCTGGTGGGGCAAACCTGAGGAAGCGACCTGGTACTAGCTTGCAGCTAAATCCATCTCTACCATCAGGAGCTCTGGGGAAAAACAGCTTATACTTAGACCTCAGGTGAGCATGTGTCATCTGCCAGAAGTGACTGCCTGTATACCTGTCCTGCCACTGCTATAGCTATTGGCCTCTGAGCCCGACCCCCTGATCGTGACAGTGTTACAAGCAAATACTATGGCATTATTTTTCAAAAATGATTTAAAGCTGTACTTAGAAACTAGGGGGTAGATTCACATACATCGGTGCATCTTTATGCGGGCGCAGCATATCTTCTTTACGCTACGCCAGTGTAACATTGAGAGGCAAGCATGGAATTCACAAAGCAAATGCTCCCAACGTTGCGCGGGCGTATCTTAAGTCAAAGTAGGTGGGAGTGGGCTGGAAGTGGGCGTGTTACATTTAAATGAAGCGTGACCCCATGCAAATGATGGGCTGAGCTTCAAACAAGTACTAAAAATGAACGGCGCATGCATCGTATCTTGGACGCATCCCAGTGCGCATGCTCACAGTCACGTCGAAATGACTGCCTATGACGTGAACGTAAGCTACGCCCAGCCCTATTCACGTACTACGTAAACGGCGTACACGACGAAAAATTAGACAGCGTCCGTTCCCTGGTCCATACCTTTGCATGGGTTGCGCCTCCTTTATGAGGAATAACTTTACGCCAGACGTAACCCTTACGCAAATCGCTTAAAACATGCACCGGGCACAAGTACGTCCGTGAATCGGCGTATCTTACTCATTTGCATATTTAAAATGGGAACACCAGATGCGTCCAGCGTAACTATGCGCCCACGATACGCCGGCGTAGGCAAGTTACGTCGGGCGGGTGAAGCCTTATTTTTCGACGTATCTAGCTTAGGGAATCGGCGCATAGATACAACGGCACACATTTGTACTTACGACGGCGTATCTCGAGATACGTCGGCGTAAGTGCTACATGAATCCGGGCCTAGGTGTCTAAAACACATTTGTAGTCAGAGTCTACACCGAGGAATACGATACCCTAACTACCCAGGCCTGAGGTGTGCCATTAGCCTCGCTGGACAGTACGCCTATAAGTTGGCATACCCTGAAGTAATTATGAAGAAATGAATGAAGAAAATGATAACATGAAAAAAGGGGGAACGGGTGGGTGGGTACCCAGAAACCCCACCGACGCCGGACATTAGAGGGGAGGAGGGATAAATAGCCCTCCGACTCCTCCTACAAACTCAGGCACGCCTGCGGCCCCCGCCTTCCACTTGTAGTCAGAGTCTACACCGAGGAATACGATACCCTAACTACCCAGGCCTGAGGTGTGCCATTAGCCTCGCTGGACAGTACGCCTATAAGTGGGCAAAAAGACCCAGAAGTAGGTGTGATAAAAGAAATGGAAGGGCACGAATATCTGTCTGGTAGAGAAAGCACGCCCTGACAGTCTCAAGAACGGCTCCGATAACCATCCGTTACGACAGCAGAAACCAGCGTCCCAAGAACCGATGATTGGAAGGAACCCCGAAACCAAATGACTGTCCCGTGCCTGACCGACTAAGCTTTCCTCCAAAAGCACAGACATGGGAACCACTGCTGGTGGCGAGAGGATACGTGGGGGAATGGAACAAGGGCCGCCCTGAGGACCCCTGTGAAAGCAACACCATCCAATAGGAAGCAACCAGTGACCCATGTCAAACACCCACAACCACTGACCTAACTATCCATACCTGGTAAGGGGACGTGAGAAGGAGAGATGCAAAAAATGAACAACTGATAGGAGGGAAGGGGTTTGAGAGCCGGGTACCCGAAAGATGAGTCGCTGATGTTAATGGACGAGGCCACCACGCAGTAGCGATATGCAACGATACAGAGACAGAACCAGACATGGAATGACCCGACCTACCCGAGTAACTGGGACCCCCCTAGCAACAGGCCGGGCAATGGACAAAGAGCCTGGCCTGACGGACCCGCCCCGACGATCTGGCAACCTATGAACAAGAGAACAGCCCCAAAGATAAGAAGCAACGACTCCATGGATGAGAAACCTAATAAAATTGTCCTAGCAGGAACGGCCAGAACACGCCAGAACACATGTGAAGCAGCCGGGATGGAACTGGACCCAAACTGAAATGTACCGCCTACCCTGCTGCGGCCGGAAAAAAGGAAAATCCATTGTAGACTTACCACCCTGCTGAGCCAAGTACGGGCCAACCCCTGAGTGACGGCGTACTGCCATGCTCTGTACCCCCCACGTGGAGCAGGCGGGATGCACCAGAATGTGTCGCCCCCTAAACGTGCCGCACGCCCAACCCTAGGAAAACCGAAAGAAAAGACAACAAAACATGAGACACCCCCCACTGTAGCTGCCTGGGCCAAAGATGTGAGCAGAAATGACCAGACCTCAGCGCGTGAATGAACCTGACGACAGATCCTACCCAAGTGTATGTCACAAGTGTAAGCAGTAAGCGAGCCCGAGTAACCTGCCGCGCAGACAGGTAATTAAAAACGAAACACTCAAGGCGATGTACCCACAGACCGTGGTGGGTAGATGTATAGGCGTGAGAATGAACGTGCACGTATGACGTATGTTATACAGGCGAGACGATTGTGGTCAACAATCATTTAACAAACGAAACCTCAGCCCGTATGGATCTGTAGACGTGACAGATCCTGAGATGCGCACCCTGGCTAACTATACCCGAAAGAACGGTATGACGAGACAAAGAAAACAAATAAAGCTACAAGGCTGTTTGTGTGCCGTGACTGCATAGCACCGACAAGCCATGTGACACGGAATGCAAGAACCTAAATGACAGGAATGACGAGACATACGAACAAAAAGAAGCTACAAGTCTAACGTGTACGCCGTGACTGCATGGCAATGACCGAACCACGCTGGAGTAGAACATACAACAGAAAACACAACCCCCTGTAAGCTTACATAAGCATGAACACATGCAGTCCTGGAGGGACCCCAGCATGCACATGAACCTGACGACCCCCCGGTGAATAATTAGTGAGCGCACGTGACCTGCTGCGAGATACTGAAGGACCCGCGTACCCACAGACCGTAGTGGGTAGTCCTGCTAGTGAAATGAAAGGTATTGCATGGCAAGACATGACGTGATAGGCGAGAACATTAATGTCAACAATCATCTGGAAAATGGCCATGACAGCAAACACGCCATGACAGCAAACACGCCATGACAGCAAACACGCCGAACATGATGCTGACAGAACCCGACAGCCACCTCCCCCCGCTAATGGACGTGAGTGAGTGTAACCGGCCTGCTGTGATAACGACCAACCGTGGAACAGAAAATTGAGGACCCGTGTACCCACAGACCGTGGTGGGTAGTCCTACAGGTGAATGAAAAGCATAGTATGACGTGACATGACAGGCGAGAAGATTGAGATTAATAACATACGAAAATGAAACCCCAGCTTGAATATGACATGACAGGAAACATACAGTGACTGAAACCCCTACGACAGAACATGCTACGACAGGAAACATGATACTGGCATGACAAAAACGCCAAGACAGAAACGCCAAGACAGAAACGCCAAGACAGAAACGCCAAGACAGAAACGCTAAGACAAGACAGAAACACTGACAAACATACTGACAGAACCGCTGTTACAAAACATACCACTGACAGAACCGCTGTTACAAAACATACCACTGACAGAAACGCTGTGACAAAACCTACTGACAGAAACGCTGTGACAAAACCTACTGACAGAAACGCTGTGACAAAACATACTGACAGAAACGCTGTGACAAAACATACTGACAGAAACGCTGTGACAAAACATACTGACAGAAACGCTGTGACAAAACATACTGACAGAAACGCTGTGAAAACAAAACACACTGACAGAAACGCTGTGACAACAAAACACACTGACAGAAACGCTGCGACAACAAAACACACTGACAGAAACGCTGCGACAACAAAACACACTGACAGAAACGCTGTGACAACAAAACACACTGACAGAAACGCTGTGACAACAAAACACACTGACAGAAACGCTGCAACATAAACATCCTGACAGAAATGCTGTGACAAAAACACACTGACAGAACTGCTGTGACAAAATAGAATGCTACGATAGAAACATACTGCTGATAGAACGCTATGACGGAAACATACTGCTGACAGAACGCTACGACAGAAAACATACTGCTGACAGAAACCGCTATGACGAACATACTGCTGACAGAACGCTATGACAGAAAACATACTGTTGACAGAAACGCTATGACAGAAAACATACTGCTGACAGAAAACGCTATGACAGAAAACATACTGCTGACAGAAACCGCTATGACAGAAACACACCGCTGACAGAACGCTACGACAGAAAACATACTGCTGACAGAAACCGCTATGACAGAACGCTACGACAGAAGACATACTGCTGACCGAAAACGCTATGACAGAAAACATACCGCTGACAGAACGCTATGACAGAAACATACTGCTGACAAAAAACGCTATGACAGAAAACATACTGCTAACCGAACCGCTATGACAGAAAACATACAACTGATGACACCGCTATAACAGAACATACTGACAGCAAGCGCCATGACGGAAACATGCTACTGACAGACAACCGTTAAGCAATGAACAACGTGAGGCAAGCACAAGCCATGATATCCCACCAACCGCCCCCCCCCTTCTGGACTGTACCCCCTCCCCTAGAACCGTGCCCCCCAAGGAAGCCAGACTATCATGAAAGACTCCCCCCCGTCCCGGCCTGGCAACCATACCTGGAATTCCTAGGGAACCTGGTGATAGGAGGAACCAGGACCAAGGGTGTCCACTACTCCATGCCCCGGGAAGGAAGAACCGCTGAGAGGGCCCACCCCCCCCTGAGTGAGGCCTCCCGAGCGTCTGGACCAGCCATGCCAGCACCATGGGAACCAGAGAGTTTGATCATCACCAGCATCAAACTCCCGGCCGACCGTGCTGCCATTCTGGCTCTAGGAGAACAGTGGCGGGTCCTACGCTGATGCAGGATAGAGCCCTAGCAGTGGCAAACAGGAAAGTGTATGGACGGACACCCCCAGCCCCCCCCCCCCCGCGAGCATCGGAAAAGAAGCAGACGGGCTGCCTCCTCAATGCTAGCTGGAGCCCCGGCAGCGCGGGTGGATGTATGGCCCCCCCTCGCCCGGCGCGAGCCACGGGAGAAGCGGGCGGCCCCACCAATGCCAAATGCAGCCTTGCAGCATGCGCCAGACGGATGACAGCCCCCCGCTCCCGGCGTGAACCAAGTGCTGCACAGTGGTGGATGACTGGCAAGAGCCCCGGGAGTGTGGCGGCCGACCCCCCTCCCCCAGCTCGGCATGAGCAGGACATGGCCCTAGTAGTGGCTAACAGGATGGGTGGAATGTACGGACAGCCCCCCCCCCCCCCGGCGCGGCCACCGGGCGGGCGGCCCTCTTGCTGGAAGGAGCAATGGCAGCATGGGTGGTGGGTGGATGCGCGCCCCCCCCTCTCCCGGAACGAGCACCGGGCGGCCTCCTCGAGTGAGCGGGCGAACATCCCCCCCCCAGCCTGGCGTGAGCCCAGGCAACAGACAGGAGGCAGCATAGGGAGAAGAGAGCGGGGCCCCTCCCCCCACGATGCCCAGCGTAAGGACCCTTCCCGGACGGCGCTGGGGGGAACGCAGAGACAAGCAGGCGGGTGGGCGGCCCCCCTCGATGTAGCCTGGAGTGAGCACCGGGAGGGGAACCGCCACGAGATCTCAGCAGCCGATGGCCGCTCCGCTACAAACCGGAAGTGACGCGCGACAGCAGTTTACCCAGAAACCCCACCGACGCCGGACATTAGAGGGGAGGAGGGATAAATAGCCCTCCGACTCCTCCTACAAACTCAGGCACGCCTGCGGCCCCACCTTCCACTAAGCTGATCACATTTACATAATCAAAAACTGCAAAGAAAATGTAAGGTTTCCTTTGATAGCAACACTATCTTTATTTACTATCAAATATCTCAGGTTTCAGAGTATTTTCCTAGATCAGGGATCCTCAAACTACGGCCCTCCAGCTGTTGCGGAACTACACATCCCATGAGGCATTGTAAAACTCTGACATTCACAGGCATGACTAGGCATGATGGGAATTGTAGTTCCTGAACAACTGGAGGGCCATAGTTTGAAGACCCATGTCCTAGATGATTTTAACTTAGACTGTCATTACTGTCTCCAAGCCGAATGCAGAGAATTTCGTCTTAGGTGCCTCTTTTCTCCCCCACAATACAGCTATAGCCTAATGCCGCGTACACACGCTAATTTTTTGTGATGAAAAAAAACTACGTTTTCTGTGAAGTAAAAAACAACGTTTTTGAAACGTCACTTTTCAAAGACGATTTTGCATACACACCATCGTTTTTTCACAAAAAGCGAGGTTACGTTCACCACTCTTTTCCATTGAAGCTCGCTTCATAACTAGCTTCTGGGCATGCGCGGGTTGAAAAACGTCATTTTAAAAGACGTTTTTGCTACACACGGTGACTTTTTGTGAAAAACGACACAAAAAATTCAAGCATGTTGGAATTTTTTTTTGGTCGTTTTTTTTAACACAAAAAACGACGTTTTGCCCACACACGATCAATTTAAATGACGTTTTAAAAAACGGCGTTTTTTTTCATCGCAAAAAACGACCGTGTGTACGCGGCATAAGAGTGTGCTATTGGCTTTGCCACAAATACTGGCCAGTGAAGCTACAGTTTGATGACACAGTTTGTGAGCATCCTCTTTTTCGTAGGACTGTACTGCATTGTTTCAAGTGTAAAAACAGTGTCCACCATTGGACCATCTAGTGGACAAAGCCCCACTTCCTTCAGTTCTTGATCCCACAGAGGCAAATACCCAGATGGCATTTTTTTTAAATATAATTAAAAAAAATTAAATTTTCACTTATTTGTACATGTATCTAGTTTATTTCTCATTGTATTATGTTTCCCTGCCTTCAACAATCATGTGAATCAAAACGTGTCCTTCTCCCTGGAACACAGTTTTAGTGGCAGGGTACACATGACCATTGACATCTGGTCAAGCACACACAGGCAAGGATGACATATACTGTTCACTGAATATGGGGTGAACATTTTTGTTGGTTCTTAATCATGATAGTTAATTTCCAAGGATTAACCCCAAATTGTAATTATTTTAATTTCTATTATTTCTCTTATGAGAGGGCTGGGCAGCTGTGTTGCCATGATTATCAATGTCTGTACTATGTAGGCAGATTACTGAAAACTATCTGTCCTAACAAAGGGTTAAAAAAAAACTTGCAGTGAGCCATGACACCTCCCTGAGAAAAATCTAAAAGGTAAGGAAATATTTGTAATAGTGCTGTGTGAGTGTAAACACAGAACAAACATTTGGGGCCAGATTCAGATAGATTGGAGCATCTTTACTTTGGAGTAACGTTTCTCATTTACGTTACTCCGCCGAGACTTTCGGCGCAAGTACTGTTATTCACATAGCACTTGCTCCTAAAGTTGCGCCGGAGTAACGAAAATGCGCTGGCGTAACCCGACGCAAGTGGAAGTGGGTGTGATCATATGTAAATGATGGGCGGAGCCCAGCGCAGAGGCTTACGTTCAGCGCATCAACCACGGAGCATGCGCAGTGAGTGAGGCTCCACTCGCCCCCTTGTGCGCATGCTCACAACTTCCGTCGGCACCACTTCACGGGAAACGTCAGCGCAATGTGTTCCGTTGCGCGTATAAAAGCGCCAGGGAAAGCGCCATTCCGTCGCAAAAGTATTTCCGTTTCCCCCCACCCCAGGGAAGTTACTTTTGCTCTGTTATGGCTGCTCCCGCTACCCCCAAAGAGAGGAGGAACCTCAATTTCAATCCTCAAGAGGTCTCTATTGTTATTTCGGCTATGGAGACCCACAACGATGTCCTCCATGGCAGGAAAAGCCGAAAGACCACCCGGGAGAGGAAGCAGGCCATCCTGGCAAGCATTGCTGCCAGGGTTAATATTTTGGGGTACTCCACCCGGACTGCTGGCGATATTGCCAAGAAGATCAACGATCTACGGCGCAAGGTTCGGGGCAAGGTGGCCACCATTAGGAGGCATGCGAGTGGCACGGGTGGTGGACCCCCATGTGCGGTCAGCCTGACCACAGAGGAGGAGGTGGTCGCCCACTGCCTGGAGAGGGAGCAGTTGGAGGGGGTCCCTGGATATGACTCCATGGAGGAAGGCTCCAGGACAGCTAAGTGTTTTTTTAACCCCTATTTGGTGTGTTGCATGTGGGGGGGGGGTACATGTGCCAAGTGTGTGGGACCACCAACATGTGTCTGCTTTGTGTCATCCACAGATGACGGAGCTGGGACATCATCTGTCGGCGGCCAGTCCACCCCATCCCCCCAACGGCATCCAGTGCCCGTGCCCCTGGGTGGTGAAGAGACCGGGGTGGAGAAGGAGAGTGCCCACACCTCACCTGCAGAGGTCATTGAGGAGGAGCCTGTTGGGGCAGAGCAGGACATCATTTTATATTTGGACGAGTCCTCCTCTTCTGCAGGGCCCTCTCAGATCCCCTCCCCCATCATAGGAAGCCCCTCAAGGGCAACTCCATCCCCCCCCGGGGACAACCATTTACTGGCCCCAGGAAGGCCACCCGTAAGACCAGGGGGGTCTCTGATCTGGTCCAGGACCAGGTGGCGAGGGATCACGCCAGGCAGACCCAGCAAATGGGGGACATAGTTGGGCACCTGGACAGAGTGGCTGACAGCCTGTGCTCCGTGGCCCAGATTTCTTCTGCAGTGCAGGATGTGAGCTGCAACTGCGCTGCAGTGGTGATCAGTCTGGGGGAGGTGCAGGGTGACATAAGGGACCTCACTGCAGCCGTCCAGGCAAACACTGCTGCCATCCAGGCAAACAGTGCTGCCATCCGGGACCAGGGGAGGCAGAGTCGGCGGGCCCAGCATTACCAGGTCACCCGGCAGCTCAGGATGCAGGCCCAGACAAACAGTTACCTCGGCCGGATAGCCATGGCCTTGGAGGGCAGGCAGGCCACACCTGCCAGGAGTGGCCCACCCGGGGATCAGCCACCTCCAGATGCCCCCCCATCCCCACCCACTCCATCCAGGCAGCTGAGGAGCCAGAGAGGGGCCGCCAGAAGAAGCCCCCGGCATCCCAGATGATTTATTTCTTGTTTTTTTGATTGATGCTCAGGACATGAGTTTTGTATTTTATTTCTTCTTAATGCTCAGGTTATGAGATTTTTATTTTATTCTTAATGCTCAGGTTATGAGTTATTTTATTTGTGATTATGCTCTGGATATGAGATATTTTTTTTTGATACTGCACACGTTGCAGTGTGAATGGTGTGTGAATTTGAGGGGGTGGCACTCCTGCCAGTAAGGGGTGTCACCCTCGGTGAAGTTAAACCCACGGCTGTGTGAATGACGTGTGAAAGGTGTATTAATGGACAGCGACATCATTGGGGCCTTGACGCTGGCATTGCTGCTCCCAAGTCCTACATGCTGGACTTGGGCTAATCCAATGTGATGTGGATGTGGTGTGTGTGATCTAGGGACATCAGTGGTGTACATGCGTGCATTGTCCGTGTGATCAATGTTTTGGTTTAGTGTCCAAAGATGCCTACGGCGAGGACCCTCCTGACTGCTCTTCCATCAGCTGACTGGGTCTCCTCTGGCAGGGGGGGCTGTCTGGTTGGGGGGTCAGGTCATCACGCATGTCAATCTGCAGGCCTTTTCTCATGGCAAAGTTGTGCAGAATGCAACATGCACCGATGATCTGACACACGAAGGTAGGGGAATACAATAGGGCCCCCGGACTTATCCAGGCAGCGGAAACGGGACTTCAGGAGCCCAAATGTTTGCTCCACCACTGCACGGGTTTTGATGTGTGCTTCATTGTATCTTCTCTCTCCTCTGGTTTGGGGGTTCTGGAAAGGAGTCATTAGATGGGGTCCCAGTGCATATGCAGAGTCACCTGGAAGGGAAAATACAGGAGGATGTTAGTCATGCATGTGCCACTTGTGAGGTGTGCATCATGGGAGGGGATAGTCATGCCTGCCACCCATGCCACTCACCAACCAGCCAGCTGTCCCCATACATGTTCTGCTCGAATTCTGCTGGGATGGGACTCTGACGGTATATGAAGCTGTCATGGCTGGACCCGGGTGTTTGGCACGGACGTGCCATATGAGGCGTTGGGCATCAGCAATCACCTGTACGTTGATGGAGTGCCAATGCTTCCGATTGCGGTATATGTGCTCTGTGGCACTGGGGGGCTGAAGGGCCACATGTGTGCAATCAATGGCCCCCACAGTGCGTGGGAATCTGGCAATGCTGTAGAAATCTGTCATTGCCTTCAGCCGCAGCTCCTCAGTGGTGGGTCTTATGAACTGGTTGGACATGCGTCTGAGGATTGCAGGGACAACCTGGTGCACACATCTGCTCATGGAGGACTGTGACATCCCAGCCACCACTCCACTTGTACGCTGGAATGATCCACTTGCAAGGAAATTAAGTGTTGCCAGTACCTTCACCAGTGGCTGCACTGCTTGTGAGCGGTGTGTCTTGCTGGTGATGTCATCCTGCAGGGTTGTGGTTAGTTCAAGTATTGCATCTGGGCTGAATCTGAAGAGGCGATACACCTCCTCATCCCCCATGCCAAAGAGGCTCATGCGCGTGCGGTATATCCTCTCACGTGCCCGCCTCCTCCGTACCGGGGGACCCAGTACTAGTGCTAGGACCGCGACTGCCCCCGGCATGTTGGCACACAGAGGTGTTGTCCTTGCATGTGTGGTTGTTCAGCTTGCTAGTTTCGTCGGTAACGCTGCTGCTGTAGCTGCTCTCCTGCTGACCTGTGGCCGTCTGGAGTAAAGATAAAGCAGCTATTTGTAGAAATAACTTTGCGCCGGACGGACGAGATACGCGCGGCGCATGTAGCCAGCGTATGGTGCTAATCCGTTCGCGAATCGGGAAATCTCCCTCATTTGCATATTTGCAGGGGAAATCAATAGGCGCGACTGATGCGCCAAGCGAAATTATGCGCTGACGAGACTCTGGCGTCGGAAAGTTAAGCCGATCGGAAATGGCCCGTTTTCTGTCGCATCTAGTTTGGTGGGTACGGCCACATAGAAACGACGGCGCATATTCACAGTTACGCGGCGCATATCGAAATACTTCAGCGCAACTCTACCTGAATCTGGCCCATAGTGAATTTAAATCTGACTGCAAAAGTGGAAATATAGAAAAATGGTACATAAATAACTAATTACACTAAATAAACAAATTTTAATTGTAAACAAATGAAATAATTAATTAATTAATTAACAGAAATATGCTTAAATCAGTTGCTGATCAGGGCAAGTTGGCTTGGCTGCCCGAATTGACGTACTGGTACATCGGTTTGTGCACTTTTTCAGGCACACGCCCTCAGCGTGCCACGGGAGCTCGCCCACGTGTCTGGCAGACTTGATGTCTGCTGGCAATCGTGGGAAAGAGAGCCAGAACTGTGATCTGTCAATATAAATAAACAGATCCCAATTCTGACAGGGTAGGAGAGAGATCTCTGCTGTTCCTAGTGATCAGGAACAGCGATCTCTCTCTTCTCCTAGGAAGCCCATCTCCCATACATTTAGAAACACCTCCCAGGGAACACAGTTAACCTCTTGATCACACCCCAGTGTTAAGCCCTTCCTTACAAGTGTCATTTATACAGTGATTAGTGCATTTTTATAGCGGTGATCACTGTATTGTGTCACTGGTTCTCAAAAAGTGTCACTTAGGATCAGACTTGTCCGCTGCATTAGCATAGTACACATAATATGTGTAGCCAGGTGCTGGGCTACAGCAATATGTAAAAGAAGACATTCCCTTTTATTCTTCTCTTCCTCTACTGAGATACGGATGTTATGCGGCACCATGAATTCAAGCAAGCCCATAGGCTTCTAAGCAGAGTGCTGAGAATCCTGGGAGTTGTAGTTTGAGATGGCAGCCATATAAAGGGGCTAGGTGACTCCTTACACTACTACACATCACAATATCACTGTGCAGTAGGAGGAGTGAGAGATGATTTTTATTAAACTGTGTGGCAAAAGTTCTTCCTCTTGGCTCTGAGGTAGTTAGAGAGAGAGAACCTCTGTCTGAATATTCACCTGCCAGTTCAGGACCATACCAGTGGAGATCAGAGCCTGAGACTAGAAGTGAGGACACCCAGGGGCAGTGCAGCACCACCCACATCACAGCACCTGCACTGCTGCAACACAGAGACTGGAGTGTCCACTCATCCTCTACTTTCCACCGCTGATCACCAGAGGCCTTCAGGGAAAGACCAAGGGCCCCCCCTTCTACAGAGAGAGGTCACTGCAACATCCAGGGGAATGGTGAAATGTTTATTTGCCTATTACTGATAGTGCTAGCAGGGACCGAGCCACTGAGATCAGGACATCAGGACAAGCATACCCAATCCATACTGCACCCTTACTGCACCCTTATTGCACTCTATACGGCACTTAAACCAACCGCATTATACCAAACCTTTACTGAATTTAAACCACATCTACCTTGCACCTGTGTCGAGACTCTATTGTACCTGTACTGTGACTATACTGCATTCAGGTTAACTGGGACGTTTGTTAAGTGCAAACAGCCCCCAACGATAGCCAGCAGAAAATCATCCCAAAGGACTGCCTCTCCCATAATAATAATTCGTCATGTCCCTTTTGTTCCTCTGCTACCCTTGTCCTCTACCAACCTAATTTTCTTTAATACCCAGTTACTTTAGGACAAGCATTGCTGCCATAAATGCGCTCTGACAGAATATTTCCAGCACTCCATAGATTAAACTTTACTACTGCTCACTACTACACTTGAGGTGGCCTTGCTACTGTTTATGCTGATCTGGATGCCAAACATCATTTTATGTCTAGTCCTTACTGTTAATCACTTTGTATGCTAAATTGTGTTAATATCATTGTTAATCCATTTTATGCTTGCCAAGTTACAAACCATATTGGGTAACAATGTGTTAAATCTGCCTTTACTACCTGGTTTGATGCCTGTTTTCTTTAATATAGCACTACAACTGGATACAACGTATTATGCCGCATACACACGATCATTTTTTGTGATGAAAAAAACCGACGTTTTCAAAAACGTCATTTAAAATCACTGTGTGTGGGCAAAACGTTGTTTTATGTCTTCAAAAAAACGACCAAAAAAAAATTCAAACATGCTTGAATTTTTTGTGTTGTTTTTCAAAACGTCGTTTTTTTTGTCATAAAAAGTGATGGTGTGTGGGCAAAACAATGTTGAAAACGACGTTTTTAAAGCCGCGCATGCTCAGAAGCCAGTTATGAGACGGGAGCTTCAATGGAACAGAGTGCCATCGAACGTGGTGTACGTCACCACGCTTTGCTAGAGCATTTTGGAAAATGATGGTGTGTATGCAACGTCGTTTTGGAAAATGAAGTTTGAAAAAGTTTGTTTTGTTTCATCACTTGAAACGTCGTTTTGTTGATCGTGTGTACGCGGCATTACTTTCAGTGATTTCATGTGATATTGTATATTTGTACACTCAATCTGGTGTGTTAGAGGGGCTGAGGTTTTTGGAAAAGATTAAGGCAAAAAACAGAGGACAAATCCTAATCAACGGCTTCTACAGTAGAGCTACATATGAATTATCCATCATTTTAAAGATATTCCATTTTATAAAATGTCCATACTTTCGTATAACATCTACAGGTAAGACTGTATCCAGCTGGCCTAGTCGTCATTGTCATTATTCACAATCCATTCTACAGACTGAAAGCTACATCCTATTTGCCCTAGGACTGCCATGAACATGTAACTCTCTAAAACCAAATTAATTACATATTATTAACCAACTAATATATAAATATTGTGATGCATTTATTCTGTACACCAATACTCAACACTTTTCATGAAAAATACCTATTCTTACACTTTTTTGATTCAGACACATTTTTCTTCTCAACTAATAAAGCCCAGGCTTCTGCACCATGTCTCTTAGTACTGTTTCCTCCAGTTTCCCTTCAACCTGATTTGCCCTCAGCACCAACAGTCACACATTTGCTAGTTTTGTTTTATTATAAATACAAGCTATGGCGAATCTCAGGAGAAAGAAATGTAATTTGAGCTGTCCCTGGTGAATTTCACATGGATAATGAAAAAAAAAAAAAAACAAGCTTGGTTTATTTAACATACAGCATTATGGGCTAATGTATAAGGAGCACCACATTTATATCATTATTATGTATAAGGTAAACCACTGGACACTTTTAGGGTACCAAATCATAACAAAAGTATTAGAAAACCAATAAGCATTTTATTTAATATCTTGGTTAAAATATATAAAAAAAACTAGAGCTTACAGTGAAATTACAGATTTTAAGACATCTCAATAGTTTTTGTTGTCCACAACATATACCCATTCAGATACAGTGCCACAATCAGGGGTTAGGCTTGGGGACCAGTGACTTTAGCAGTAGGGGGACTCACACCGACAAGTAGGATAGGTATACAAGCAGCTCCACCTGGCAGATGATGCAGGCTCATCTAAAGATCCAGAGTCTAAGTACTAACCAGTATACACCAGAGGTCCTGAGGTTGGAGATGGGTTTTATTGCATGTGAGTACCAGGTTGCGGTCCTCAGGATCGCCCCACCAGTCAGTGAACAAGCCGGGGTCTAGTAGCAGAAGCAGGTAAGGATCAAACAGAAGCATAGTCAGTAAACAAGCCAAGGATTTGTAACAAGTGTTTTCAGGTTGGGATCAGGCAGAAGTGTATTTGAGTTTCTGTCAGGAAAGGCTCCATCCGCTGGTGCTATTCATAATCTAGCTTGCAGTGCTGCGTTCCACCAGCAGGAGTCTCCTGGCAGTTTGGAGCTGTCAGGAGAACTTCCCCCTGCTGGTATATCACTTTTGGGACGCAGTACTGACCTCCACCAGCAGATGGATCCTGGCAGTAGGGAGCATACAGCCCTTCCTGCGCTCAGCTGTGACCTGAACTCAATCATCATCTCTATTTATACCCGGCGAGTTCAAGCAGAGCTCGCCGTGGTATCGTCCTATCTTCCAGACCTGAGCCTGTATCCTGACCCTGATTCTGGACCCTGATTCTGATCCTTGATCCTGATCCCTGCCTGGACTTTTCCACCCTGTTTCCTGGTTCCTGTCTTCCCTGGATTCCTACCCCGCAGCCTGTCCATCCATCCGCTCCCTGCTCTGTTCTGTCCCATCCTTACCCATCTGCTGACTTCCCACGTGTATGACCTCGGCCTGGCTTTGTTTATGAATACGTTATCTCCCTTTGATTGTATATGCTGTTTGCTGTTTATTGCACTGGTTGTCCCTACTTGTTTTGTAAATAAACACCTTTTTACTTCACTACTCACATTGTTGGTCTCCTCTGTGCAGTCACACAGTACTGATCTATTAGCTCTCCTGACAGTTACAAGCCAAAGGTCGGTAGTGAGTAGTAGCAAAAATATTGATGGCAGCGGGGAAGACAAAACTGAGATACTGGCTGGAAAGAGCACGATAATCTGGCAAACAGGAAGTGCAGAGACATGGCTTAAATCAGGAAGTTCATGTGAGGAGCAAAGAGTTCAAGGTTCAGCAGAAGGCACAAGACAGGGTTGTCAAATGGATCAAACAGGGTGTTGTCCAGCCTCTCTGGTAGCTCAGAGAGAAGAGTCAGTGCCACACACAGCAGAGGTCTCAGGTTCAAGTCCAGGCCCTGACATCCAGTATCTATATATACAGCTTATAGAGCTTAGTCATCACACAAGGTTCAACATTTCAAACAATATGTACTGTGTTTCAACTCTGGTAGATGGGTGACAGTCAACACGTTTCTCAGAACAGAATTATGACTCTTAAATCAAGTCATTAAAATGAAACTCTAGAATAAACAAGAATAAATATTAATATACAGTACATGTGGATAACAACTATGTCAAACTTATGAGTTAGTTAACAGATATTTTGCCACCTTACCAAGTGTGACTACTTCTAGTTCGGTGATCAGTTAATGAGTAATGGGTATTTAAAAAGGTATGCAGGATAAAAAAATAAAGAAAAATAGTAAATATAAAAATATGTCAAATTTATAATATTATTACATACATTCTATCCTTGGGGTAAGCATAGGGGCACCAAGGTGACCGATAGGACATCACTGACCAAAAATAGCCAAGCTGCTCATGTGTACATTGTTGTAGTGATGTAGTCGTGGGATGATGACAGTCATTTTCATTCATGGGGAGGTGTAAAAGAGGGAAGCTTGTTTGGCTAAAAATGTGACAGGAGAAGCTGGGTTCTCTGAAGGTGTCTGAATGTTTCATAAATAGCCTGTCATCCATCTTGTCTATACCTCTTTTGGATTAATTCTGAGGTTTCAATAAATTGCATCTCTCTGGAAGAATTGGGTTGCTGCTGGAAATTATTTTGCATCATGCTTTAATTAATTATCATCTACCCACTACTACATCACTACAATTATGAGATCTAACGAGAATGTAAATGTACTGAAAAGCAAAAATACCAAACTCAGTTTATCCCAAATGCTCTGGGGGTAGGCTATTTCTTCTCCCTAGGATGCTCAACAACAGTATTATGACTGGAATGTTATCTTTTTTTTCTCTCCACTCTTAATACATTCCTACTTTTTGGGTGGAGTTGCTCTTAATGTATCTTCAAGCAATGCGTTTAGATCAATATCTAAAAATTCATGTTCCATCTGAAATATGCAGCATTCTAACCAATAAGTAACTTGCTCTAAATGCCTGCCGCCTGTGTTTTTTGTGTGTGGTACAACAGATTGCACATTCATGTCAGGTACTGCCATGTTCAATAAAAGGAGACTAAACACAGCGAAGCTCTTTTGAACGTGTGCTGCAAGGTGACACATGTACAGTGCTGTGTCAGGTCACATCGGATTTCATTTGTAGAGCTGAGCGCAATGAGAACTGACACAACCAGATGCAAAGCAAACAATGCGTCACGTAACATCCCATGTATGTTTGTTTTTTGAAGCTAAAGACGACAGTGGGTTATAAAATAACACAGCTGCCCTCAGGATATATTTAATCAGATTCAAGTCACACAGTTTTTTTTCCCTATGAAGGTATTATAGTTAGGAAAAAGGTTTAAAATGTATTTGCAGTAAACATAGCCCTGATTTGGTTCTTTGTTTTAAAATGTGACTTGAGTAAAAGTTTTTTATTTTTAGATATTCAATGCTGTCTGTGTCTTTGCTGGGGAGACTTGCTATCTTTATTCTATTGTCACCCGAGAGAAAGTAAGGCCCCATACACACGAGCAGACAGATTTGTTCAAATCGGTCGGGCTGACTAATTTGAACAAATCTGTCTGCTGGGGACATATTGGTTTGATCGTGTACACACGATCAAACCAAAATCCCCACCACCAGACGGCGCGGTGACGTGGCGGTGACGTTGACGCCGCCACGTCACCACACCAGGAAGTAAAACACTTCCGCGCATGCGTCGAAACCATTCGGCGCGTGTGCGAGAAGACATGTCTGCTGGTTAGCGTACTAACCAGCAGACATGTCGGGCGGACGGGTTCCCAGCCGACAGATTGGTAAGCATGCTTTCCAATCTGTCGGGTGGCCAAATCCGTCTGTTTGCCCGTACACACGATCGAATCTGTCTGCTGAAACGGTCTAGCAGACCGTTTCCAGCAGACAGATTTGATCGTGTGTACGAGGCCTAATGGAAGATCTAAAATCTTAGGGCCCTTTTCCTCCATAAAATCCCCACTGAGCTGTCGGCTGACAGGACGGTCCCCGCACACTGTGCAGGGACCGCCCTGTCTTTCCTCCGCTTTCCCCTATGGGGAATCGGATGAATATGGACCATATGTCTGTATTGATTCGATCCGATCCGCCAGACGGAAGAAAAATTGAATTTTCTTCCGTCCGAAAAAACTGAGCTTTATGGAGGCGGATGTTTACGGACGGATGCTCATCCGCTAACATCCGCGATCCCATAGGAAACCATTGCAGTCCTTAAACGGACGTATTAAAAAAGGGACGAACGGTCCACGCGTGTGAAAGGGCCCTAACAATCATTACCAGATTGGGAGAGTGTAAATCTTTAAGTGGGGACAACTGTTATTCCTCCTTACTCCTGTCTAAGAAAGGATGTTTCTTCACTTGTGTTGCGCTTATTCCCTGGGGGAGCTGTTTGGTTTGACAGGTTCTCTTTTCTTTGCCACCACTCTGTGAACTGCTTGGTCCCCCCTGACACACCTGGTTGCGTAAAGAGATGCTTGTGTGAGCTCAAGTATTAAAATACTACTTACTACTTATTAGCACCAGTGTTGTAAGTAACGGAGTTACAATAAACGCAGTTACCTAACGCAGCCCCTTTTGAGGGTAATGAGTAATCTACCTGATTACTCTTCCCCTCACGGTAACGCAGTTCCCATTACTTGGGCGGCATTACCACAATTACATCTACCGCCACTAGATGGCAGCAGAGTAATTGCTTCTGCCGGCGCTGTGAACATAAATATGGGTGGAACTCCGCTTTAGAATCATGTGACCGCTGTGATGGCCTGTCACAGCGGTCTGGAAACTCCCAATCGCAAGGAGCCCTGGATACAATGAGCCCCACCCGCCTCACGCTGACCTATCACCAGGGAACAACTCACATCGATCACACACACTGTGTGCGCAACCTGATCAATGATCCGGGAAACACATGGCCGGAACAAAATGTTCCACAGAACAAACGTTCCCTATACAACACAATGTACACAGCAACATCTAGTGGTCAACATGGTAAGTGCAGGACACCTATACAGACCAATGATCAGCAGGTTATTTTTGGTCAGTGGTTTCATCTCTTCATCAGACAACAAAGAAAAATCTGACACCCCCATTCCAGATCCCTTGCATCTAATAAAGCTTATATAAGATAAATAAAATAATAAACAATAAACTATAGAAAATTCTAATAAAGCCTAATATAAGATTTTAAATTACAGACTCTGTAAATGTCAAGGGAATGTATATTATAAACATACATTTTTATCCAGCTTATAATTTGGATGTAATATGTAGCAGATGGATAAGGGTTTTAAGTCCTATTAGCTGCACATACATGGTGGGACGGATGCACCTAGGCTGGGATATACACGAGATCACCATTTGTTTCCATTTTTTTCTCTCAAGGATCTGGCATTCTTTTGTCTTGGAGTATTAACTCACTGCTCCCTGGCAAGCGCCCGTCATCTGCTTCTCAACAAAGCATTGTAGAATATTTAAAAAAAATTCAGTTACTTTGCTGAGTAACTAATTACTTTTTCAATGTAGTAACTGAGTCACTAACGCAATTACTTTTTCGGAGAAGTAATTTGTAACTGTAACTAATTACTTTTTTAAAGTAAGATGAGCAACACTGATTAGCACATAGGTAATAGGTAGACATGTGCACACTGAAATATTTTGTTTTGGAATTTCGTTTTCGTCCAAAAAATACATTTATTTAGTTACTTCATTCATTTTTATTTATTTTGTTTAGTTAAAAAATACATTCGTCCGAAAATCCAAATTAATTAAGATTGAATCTGTCAATTGAAGGCTTATTGTGTCTGTGGAATGTTCTAAGAAGTTTCGACGAAGCAGATAAACTGTACAATGCCGCAATGATACATTTCCGGTCGAATGCTCCGCCCACAAACTATAGTAGAATTCTAATGTTGTATGACTAGTAAGTAGTGTTGCTCACGAATATTCGTATTGCGAATATTCGTTACGAATACTGCATATTCGCGAATAAATCGAATATCGCGGTGAATATTCGCTATTGTGAATATTCATATTTTTTCAAATTTATTTTTAAAACAGATCACATCCTAGTGATCTCCATCGACGTCTAAAAGCATTGCTGGTATGATTAGAGACCCTGGGCCGAGTAGCTGAGGCGATCCTTTTATGTTGCCGAATATTCGCAATGCGAATATCCGTATTACGAATATTCGCGAATACTTTCTCTGCCCTTCTGTGTATAAAAAAAAAAAAAATTAGCTTTAGTTTAGTCATATAAGTTTGTGCAAGTAGAGTTAGTGTTTAGTGCATATTAGTTTAGTAATCCAGGAAATGATCTCCGTTTTCGCGTGTTGTTTGTGCGCATGCGCGGACGAGAATTTCGCAATCAATTTCGCATTCGCATTAGCGAAATTTCGCATTCGCGTTAGAGAAACTTCGCATTCGCATTAGCGAAATTTCGCAAAATTTTTTTTTTTGATAAAATATCACGAATATTCGATATTAACGAATATTTCATGAATATTCTTCTATATATTCGTGAAATATCGCGAAATCGAATATGGCGTATTCTGCTCAACACTGCTAGTAAGAAGTAAATATATTCATTATTACTAGTCAACCAACATTAGAATTCTTCTATAGCCTATGGGCGGAGCATTTGACCATAAATGTCCGCTCGCGGCGATCGTATGTTTTTAGCTGTTTCGTCGAATCTTCATGTCTCTATAATGTCGAATCCTTTTCTCTCTATGTCAAATAATCTTGGACTAATAGAGTTAAGGTTAGGCACATTCGACCGCATCTCCCCGTTCTGCAGCTCTGTGACACGATCGTGGTACACCGGCAGACATTGAGTCCCGCGTGCACAGTCATGGAGCTTGCGGCGGGCACGCGCCTCTGGCATCGCGTGCGCCCGCACGGCGGGATTTTCAAAGCAACGTACAGGTACACAAGCCATTCTGCCAATGTATATGTTCGTTAGGCCGCTGGCAAGTGGTTAAGAAAAAAATGAATATTTTTTTAAAAATGCAAAATGTATTTTAACCACTTAAGGACCGCCTACTGCACATTTACGTCGGCAGAATGGCACGGCTGGGCACATCAACGTATATCGGCGGACCCGATCGCCGCTGCAGTGCGGCGATCCGTCCCTGGAGCGGAAGAACGGGGAGAGCCGTGCTTCTCTGTGGCCGTAGCATCGATCTTGTCATCCCTGTAATAGGGGGACGCGATCGATGACGTCACACCTACAGCCACACCCCCCTACAGTTGTAAACACAACACATAGGTCACACATCCCCTACAGCGCCACCTGTGGTTAACTCCCAAACTGCAACTGTCATTTTTGGGGGATATTTATTATAGCAGAAAGTAAAAAAATATTGCATTTTTTTTTAAATTGTCGCTCTATTTTTGTTTATAGCGCAAAAAATAAAAACCGCAGAGGTGATAAAATACCACCAAAAGAAAGCTCTATTTGTGGGGAAAAAAGGACGCCAACTTTGTTTGGGAGCCACGTCGCACGACCGCGCAATTGTCAGTTAAAACGACGCAGTGCCGAATCACAAAAAGGGGCAAGGTCCTTTACCTGCATTTTGGTCCGGGTATTAAGTGGTTAAACTACAGGGACCCCTTGTTTGCATGGGGCAGTAAAAGGTAAACTTAGCCTTTAAATTGTTTGTACCAACCCCTATAACTAAAACTTTTACTAGAGAGCATAAGCTGTTAAAGGTAATGGAGAAAATAACACATATACCGGTACTTGTAGGACCAACAGGTAATAAAACTGGAAGTCAGAAAAACAAAATCTGCTGTGTTGGTGCTATTGACAGACTGCATCATACTGTATATGTCATGGTATATTTTTCCACTTGAACAAAAACAGATATTTTCCTATTATTGGAACAAAAATGTAGGCTTTGAATGTTCCAGCTGTATAAGAAAGGAAAAAAATGCATTAAACGGAGGAGGTGATAGGATCAGATAATTGTATTTCTAGACAGCAACTGCAAATATATGCGCGGCGAATACGTTACAGCATTTAACTCTGTTTGCACAAGGAAGGGGTGATGGATTAATTGAAATCTGCTGTGCTCTTCTTATTGCCTCCGCCTTTTCTCTCACACCCTTTAACAATACACATCTGCACTTATGTTAATTGAATTCCCACAAATTATCCAACCTGCTTGAACGCGGCACACACCAGAGCTGACTATCTTGATGATTTCTTGCAGAAGGAAAGGCAATAATTGGTCTTTAACAAGGAGGTAAACGCGAACCTGAACATAAAAATCATTTGCTGATTTAGGAGACAAAATAGATACCTTCGAACTTAACGTAGGAAGTGCAAAGTAACTAAACCTTGATGACAATATCAGTATTCATTGATGAGGGCAGCATAAAGTCACTGGTTCATCTATTCCACAAACTGGAATCCAGTCTTATTAGACTACATTTGGCATTGTGCCTTGCATTAGTCAGTTAATGCTGTGCTCATTTTAGTTGTATTTAATGAAGGCTGCCTGCGTGACTTGATTTTCAAGCAAAGACTTTACCCACAGACTATTGCTGATTTTTTAAGCTATATGTTTAAAACTAATTGTCTTGATCTTTCCCTAAAGTATGGAAATTGGATAAAAGGAAAGCTCCTTTGAAGTACTCTATATAATATTTTTTTCATAAGCCCTTGACTTTTTCAACTTTTTTTTTTCTGTTTGAAACGGGTTTCTTTGATTATTCAAATGTCAGGAATCAAGGCTGGTTCATTTTCCCTAAACTTAGAAATTCAATGTCTTTCAGACATAACCATGTTTTATGAAAATGTGTGCATTGTAATTTTGGAAATTGGTGTTATGCATTACCTGCAAAATTACTTTATTCATTCTGTACAGTAAAATATGGGCTGCAAAAGGTAGGCTAGTATCAAATATATTTAGTTAGTTGTTATCTTAGTGATGATTTCCACGTGTATGTATATATTTAACCAATTTAACAACAAATGCATACTCATTATCTCCATTTGCAGTACAATAAAAAAGAATTATGAAGTCAGCTCATAACATAGCTATCATAGCGTTAACTGGTTATTACATTGGGTGCATTTTTAAAACACTGTATAATGCAATCTATATATTAGTATCAGCAGCCTGTGAGGGCAAAGCTAGTGAGTGTTAGCTTATCTCTTGACTGCTCTTATGCCCTGTACACACGATCGGAATTTCCTATGGGATAAAATCCAATGGAATTTTCCATCGGAATTCCGTTCAAGCTGTCTTGCATACACACTATCAGACCAATTTCTGAGCGTCCAAAATGCGGTGACGTAAAACACTATGAAAAAAAAATTCTGATCGTCTGTGTGGAACTGCGACGGAGAAAAAACACGCATGCTCAGGATCAAGTCAATACATGCTCAGAAGCATTTAAAGGGGTTATAAGGGTAAAAAAATAAATAAATAGCTTCCTTTACCTTAGTGCAGTCCTCCTTCACTTACCTCATCCTTCGATTTTGCTTTTAAATGTCCTTATTTCTTCTGAGAAATCCTCACTTCCTGTTCTTCTGTCTGTAACTCCACACAGTAATGCAACACTTTCTCCCTGGTGTGGAGTGTCATGCTCCCCCCCTTCCTTGCACTGCAGGAGAGTCAGAACGCCCACCAACACACAGCTCCTTTCTTTATCTGCAACGTAGAGAGTGTTCTGACTCTCCTGCAGTCCAAGGGAGGGTGTGAGCACGACACTCCACACCAGGGAGAAAGCCTTGCCTTATTGTGTGGAGTTACAGACAGAACAACAGGAAGTGAGGATTTCTCAAAAGAAATAAGGACATTTAAAAGAAAAATCAAAGGATGAGGTTAGTGAAGGAGGACTGCACTAAGGTAAAGGAAGTTATTTAGGATTTTTTTTACCTTTATAAGCCCTTTAAATGCTTCTGAGCATGTGTTGACTTGATCCTGAGCATGCATGTTTTTTCTTCGTCACAGTTCCACACAGACGATCAGAATTTCTGATTTCCATCGAAAAAATAAATAAAACATGTTCTATTTCTAAACTCTGACGGAAAAAAGTCCGATGGGGCCCACACACGGTTCGGAATGTCCGATGAAAAAGTTCCGTTTGACTTTTTTAATTGGAAAATCCGATCGTGAGTACAAGGCATTACCCTCCATTGTGTAAGTGTAAGTAAAACCTCCTATAATTTTTAGCCAAGGAAGCTGCCATCTTTGACTCTGTTTAATCTACAACTGCTATGATGCTGCACATATGATCAGTTATGACATCAGCCATTGGATGGTTTGATAGTTTGGTTGAGAACACAACCAATGGGGGTGTTACATTTTAGACACATGCTGGAAATGTTTTATGGATGGGTTTACTTCTGCTTTAAAGGGCACCTTCACAGGTATTGTCACACTCAGGGGTCAGGCTCGGAGACCAGTAGCTATAGCAGTAGAGAGGCACCTAACAACCAGTAAGTACACAAGCATGTCAGCTTGGCGGATGATGCAGGTTCACCCAAGATGCATGGTCTAAGCACTAAACTGTCTTCACCAAAGCTCCTGATGGTGGAGATGGATTTTGCTGAATGCTAGTGCCAGGTCACAGTCTTCAGGAACATCCCCAGGAGCTAAACAAGCCAGAGTCTGGTAGCAGATGTAGAATGTAGGAACCAAGAACAAGTGTAGTCAGAAAACAAGCCAATGGTCGGTAACAAGTGGTTGCAGGTTGGGATCAAGTAGAAGCATAGTGAAGTACCAAGCATATAATACATATTAAAAAAAAATATATATCTATATATATATATATATATATATATATATATATATATATATATATATATATATATATATATATATATAAAAATGTATTTATCAGTTTAGGCCAGTGTTTCTCAACTCCAGTCCTCAAGGCCCCCCAACAGGTCAGGTTTTCAGGATTTCCATTATTTTGCACAGGTGATTTGATCAGTTTCACTGCCTTAGTAATTCCCACAGCCTTTTCATCTGAGGGAAACCCTGAAAACATGACCTGTTGGGGGGGCTTGAGGACTGGAGTTGAGAAACACTGGTTTAGGCTATTAACATATTCTGCACGGTCCTCTGCACAGTGTGCACCTACATATTTTTGGTAAAAAAAAAAAAAATCACAAAAAGTGTATATTGATTGGTTTGCGCAAAAGTTATTTACAAACTATGGGATAGATTTAGGGACTTTTATTTATTTTTTATTGTTTTTACTGGTAATGGTAATGTGAAAGGGGCCTAGGGTAGAAGTATGAGATGTGAAACGAACATCTATACTCACTTATGTGGCTGCAGCATCAGTCTCCCACCGGCTCTAAGACCAAGAGTTGAGTAATCACATGACCGCTGATCGCTCAAATCCTTGCTTAGCCTGGACCAGCTCTGTGACATTAGCCAACAATGGGCTTTAGACTACTGTTGGCTGAATCTTGGTCAAACGGGGCTGTGCAGAAAAAAGTGCACTCCTGTGACCCAGAAGAGAAGTATGGCCAAAAAAAGCTTTAGCCATTGTTCTCCTTTAAGAAAAGATCCAACTACTGATGCATGGGTGAGCAAAATGCTAACACAAGATCACTGCCTGCCCATAATATATGCATATGGTCATAGCCACCATTCGATCTTGTTGTTGGTCATCGCTCCATTGATATCAGGTTTGTTAGTCAGGTGGTTTGTAGATCGAAAAATCCTGTAATTTACAGTTATTAGTTGTATACCACCTTGTTCATTACTAGTGTTGCTCAAGAATATTTGCATTGCAAAGATTTGTTACGAATATTGCATATTCGAGTATTCGCGAATAACTATATATAATATCGCGGTGAATATTCGATATTGCGAATATTCGTATTTTTTCAAATTTATTTTTAAAACAGATCACATCCTAGTGATCTCCATCGACGTCTAAAAGCATTGCTGGTATGATTAGAGACCCTGGGCCGAGTAGCTGAGGCGATCCTTTTATGTTGCCGAATATTCGTATTACGAATATTCGCGAATACTTTCTCTGCCCTTCTTTTTGCATCAGAGCCAATCAGAGTTCTCCTACAACAGTTGTCAGAGGTTAGCAACCTCCATAGCAACCAATAGGAACCTGCCTGCATGACCATTATATAAGATCACTCCCAGCAGTATTTCAGTGCAGATTCACAAGGTGGCTAGAGAGAGTGGAGTGTTTCTGTGCGTTTTTCCTGTGTATTGCGATCTTAGAGCTTAGCATTGTGCTTCCTATAGTGCTTTCAGTTCTGAGTTTCCTGCTTCTAAAACCAAATGCTTTTTTCAAAGCAAAAGACCCAACAGCTTTTCTAAAAGCTCAGATTTGTGTTGTTTTGTCCAGGTTAGTGTAGCTTAGTGTTAGATAGATTTCTGTGTAGTTAATGTAAGTGTACATTTCTTTAAGGTAGCTTAGTTTAGTCTCTGTGTTTTGTGTATATAAAAAAAAAAAAAAAAAATAGCTTTAGTTTAGTCATATAAGTTTGTGTAAGTAGAGTTAGTGTTTAGTGCATATTAGTTTATTATTTGTAGTCCTCGTCTTTGTCCTTGTCAGTCAGTGTAAAAAAAACAAAAAAACAAAACAAAAAAAAATTTGCTTTAGTTTAGTCATATAAGTTTGTGTAAGTACAGTTAGTGTTTAGTGCATATTAGTTTAGTATTTGTAGTCCTCGTCCTTGTCTGCGTCCTTCAGTCTAAAAAAAAAACAAAAAACAAAAAAAGTTTTAGCTGTAGTATTTTAGTTCCTGTTTAGTAGCTGTCCGTGTCGTACTCTACGTCTTTGTCCGTGTAAAAAAAAAAAAAAAAAAATTTAGGTGTAGTAGTTTTATTCTAGTTTAGTAGCTGTCTACGTCTTTGTCTGCGTCTTTGTCTGCGTGCCTGTCTTGCTAAAAAAACAAAAAACACTCCTTTCTCACATTTCCCCCCCCAATAAAGTGTCCCCCCCCCACATCAGCAAGTATGAGCAGCATACGTGGCCGTGGCCATGGCAGCAGGGGTAGAGGAGTTACTCCCAGTGCTGGGTCGCTGCCAGCACGGGGTACCTCTCGCGCCCCTACTAGTGGTAGTGGATCAGGTGGAAGGGGAGTCCGCCTCATCCGCGAGTTTTTTCCCTCGGGCAGCCGCCCGATATTGCCTTCTCAGGCTAAAGTAGTGTTGGAGTATATGGGGCACAGCAGTGCCACAGAGTCGTCAGTCCCGACTCCCAGTAGCACCACCAGTACACCGTTGCCTTAAGGACCCGCCCCCAGCCCCCAAGGGTCCAGCCTCTTACTGTTTGACAGCGACAGTGAGAGGGATATCTTGGGGGAGGTCCTGCATCAGGCAGACATCCAGTTCTGTACTGATGGTCAGGACCTTTTGGAAGGGATGATGGAGGAGGAGGATGGGGTACCTGCTGTCAGTATCCTAGAGACATCCCTTCCAAGTGGTGCTGGTGTTTTTGGGCAGGAAACACCCGCACCTAGTCAGACCCAGGTGTCGGTGAGGGGACAGAGGAGCCAGGCTAGCGGCTCCATGTCAGCTGTTTCCCTCAGACCACCACATTTCAGCCCTGGGTCTGACATATCTGGGGACGAAGAGGAGGGTGACCCAACATGGGTGCCACCTGACTTGTCGGTTCACAGCAGCAGTGACGACGAGGAAGGTAGGCACCCTGGGGAAACGGTGTGCCAGGTCACCAGGGAGACCAGCGTCAGGGTCTCCACTGGTGATGGCAGCAGGAGGTGTCAGCAGCAGCAGCAGGCAGCTCCACCTGTGCGCACCGAGTCCCAGCAGGTGCAAGTCAGCGGCACCCCATCTGACAGGAGGGCGGCGCTGAAGTCACCTGTCTGGGCCTACTTCACCTTGGTAGCAGATAACCAGACCATAGCCATCTGCCATATCTGTCGTGCCAGGGTGAAGAGAGGGAAGTGCTTGGCTCGGGTGGGTACCACAGCTCTGAACCAGCATCTGCGAATCAACCACTGGCGGGAGTATGACCAGATGAAGCGTGGTGGTGGTAGCAGCGCCACCACCACAAGTGTGCAGGGTACAGCAGCCCCTGCCACAGCTTCATCTGTTCCCAGCAGGTCATGCCCCTCCACTACCTCTAGTAGAGGTACTGGTACCGGCAGCCAGACCTCTACTTCCACAGCACCCTCCTCTTCTGTGTCCTGCACTGCCGTCCGGCACCAGTCGTCGCTTTCCGATGCCTTCGAACGCACCACTCCCTTCCCCCCTGGAGACCGCCGTGTGCGTCCCCTCAATGGGCTCCTGGCAAGGGTTATTGCCCAACATCTGCTTCCCTTCAACATTGTTGACTGCAACCCCTTCAGGCAGATGTTGGAGCAGGCCCAACCCCAATGGCGTGTCCCCAGCCGCCATTTCTTTGCCAGGACTGGTGTCCCTGCCCTACACCAGCACATTGTGCAGAATGTAACCCTGTCGCTGGATCACACTGTCAGCGACAGGGTGCATCTCACTATTGAATGGCTGGACCAGCAGGCATGGGCAGGGCCGGTACATCAGCTTCACGGCCCATTGGGTTTCCCTCCGAGGCGCCGGGGAGGGATCGGCGGCATCAGATTTTGTGGTGCCGCCCCGGGGTGTCCCGGGGAGAACTGCTGGTCTCCCTCAAGCCACTGTCTCCGCAGCTGCTGAGCCTCACAGCAAGCGCCCCCGTAGCTACTCAACTGTGGGGCACGTGCGCTGTCAGGCCGTGCTCCAGCTTGTTAGTTTAGGGGACCGGAGACACACTGGACAAGAAGTGCTGACCGCACTTCAGGCTCAGGTCCAGAAGTGGCTGACACCCCGAAGGCTCCAGGCAGGTATGGTTGTCTGTGACAAAGGCAGCAACCTACTCTCTGCCCTCCAGGCTGGCAGTCTGACCCACGTGCCCTGTCTGGCACATGTCCTCAACCTCGTGGTGCAGAAGTTCCTGCGCACCTATCCCGGGTAGAGTGACATTATGCTAAGGGTACGTAGGATTGCCAGCCACTTCAGGCGCTCCCCAACCGCTACCGCGTCCCTGTCCAAGTTGCAGCGGGACAACAGCCTGCCCCTTCACAGGCTGATTGTGAACAGTGTGACGCGGTGGAACTCCACCCTCCACATGCTGGAGAGGTTGTGGGAGCAGCGAAGGGCGATGAAGGAATACCTGCTGGAGCAAGGCACTGCTGGGCCATCACAAACACTCCCGTACATCACCAGTGTGGAGTGGGGGCAGATACACCAGGTTTGCCATGTGTTGGCCCCTTTCGAGCAGGCGACCAAGATGGTCAGCAGGGAGCATGTCGGCCTCAATGACGTGCTCCCTATAGTGTTCCTGCTGGACAGGGCACTAGATCGCCTGCTTGAAGCTGGGGAGAGTGCCTTGGTGGAGCAGGAGGAGGCAACACTGCTCCACCAAGACCAGGCCCAGGACGAGGAGGAGGAGGATGATGATGATGATGATGAGGAGGTTACTGGTGACGTCCTGGAGTCAGGGCCTGGTCAGGAGGGAGAGCCGGTGTTGGGGGCACCAATAGTCCGGGGGTTGGGCATCTCTGAGCGCGAGCAGCAGCGCCTCCAGCATGAAGAGTCAGATGTCATGGACCCGGGCAGCCATGAGGAGTCACAGCGGGCTGTGCTCTTCCCCATGGCTGCCCACATGCTGAGATGCCTCAGGAGGGACCCCCGGGTTAAGACTATCAAGGAGAGGGATGAATTTTGGATGGCCACCCTTTTAGATTCAAGATGCAAGGGGAAACTGGAGCAGTTCCTCCCAGCCAGCCAGAGGCAGCACCGGATGGAGGAACTGCAGGCACGCATAGTCAGCCGGTTGGAGCAGGCAACTCCCCGGCCTCCAGTTGTCCCCCCTCATCTCACCCAGCAGGTGGCTGCACCCAGCAGCAGCCGAGCAGGGGACCTAATGGGTGAGATGAGGATGTTCTTCCAATCTGAGCGACCCAGTACCAGCAGCAGCAGCAGCAGCAGTCACCACCAGCGGCTGGCCCACATGGTGGCAGACTACATGGGGTCAGTCGGTGCTTCTGACAGTATGAGCACCGACGACCCCATGGAGTACTGGGTTGCCAGATTGGACACCTCAGTATGCACTGGAGTTATTGTCTTGCCCCCCCTCCAGCGTACTATCTGAGCGAACATTCAGGCAGGTGGGGTGGTCACGGACAAGAGGACCCGTCTGTCCACAGACTCCGTGGACAGACTCACATTCATCAAGATGAATGAGTCCTGGATTGGCGGTGACTTTCTGGCACCCGCCGTCGGTTCAGGGCGCTGAAGGGTCCCTTGTCATTCATTCCCTCTCCTTGGCTCTCCCTCCACTCTTGCCTGAGTGATTTGACACTCTATTGTCTACTATTACTACTACTGCTGCTGCTCACGACACCTATGTCACAAGTTATTTGCCACTATATACTACTATTACCACTACTGCTGCTGTCAAGTCTTGCCCAAGTCATTAGATGATATCTAGTACTATTACCACTACTGCTTGTAAATGTTGCCTGTGTGATAATTACATTATATTTTAATACTACTGCCTTCATGCTGAGTAATGCTTCATGACCTCTCTGGCACAGCGGATCCACCAACAGCCTCCGCTACAAGCTACCAGACCGGATCGTAACAGCAAGTGTGACTAAAAGACTGAACTTTATGTTAAACCCTGGTTTGCGGCCTTTATACTGCAACCATTAGCCTGTCTGCAAGAGCAAATCAGCACTCCCTCTCTCTTTCTCGCTCTCTCTCTCTATATCTATATATATATTGTAGCTTTTGTTATAGTAATTTTTCAACAGTTTAGTTTGTGTTAGTAGTGTCTGTGTCCGTGTATTTTAGTTTGTCTTAGGTTTGTGTTAAATAAAATAATAGTATAAAATGTTTTTGGTTATTATGAAGTTAGATGTGTTGATGTTGATGTGTTAGATGTGAAGTTAGATGTGTTGAAAAACCTAACAATCTCAATAAGAAAGGAAACATTTTAAAAGAATAACATTTTTTATAACAAGAAAAAAAAATGTACATGTATTTTTGCATGAGCTTGTGAAGCTCAGCCATCGCGTCCAAATCCTTCCTCTGCTGTTGCTCCAGCTGTTGGTTTTAGAGGTCTAATATTCGCATTTTCCGGCGATTTGAGAGGATTTTCTCATTGGTCCTCTGGATGAGACTGTAATTTTCCTCCATCTTTTTGAAAACTGTTAGGATATAAGAAAAAAAAATTAGGATTAAATGCTGTCCATTTTTTACATCTACATCTTATTGTTGAAATGTTATTAATCTTTGTGCACATATTTACCCTCCTGCCTGGGGCTCACAGGAACCGTCTCATCCTCCTGCTCCTCTTCTCCATCACCCGATTCACCAGGAGTTTGGGGGGAGGGTTGCAGCTCCTCCTCTTGCTCCTTAACAGGAGCTGGGGGTGGTAAACACTGGGAGGGCCCTGGCTGCTCCTCATCCCTCTCCTCCTGTGCATCCTCCTCCTGCTCCTCCTGTGCATCCTCCTCCTGCTCCTCCTCTTCATCCTCCTCCTCCTCCTCTGCGGCCTGTCGCCTTGTGCGCTTGGGGCGCACAGATGGTAGAGGAGCTCCTATAATAACACAATGTTCATATATGTAAAAATGATTTCTAATAACGTATGCAAATTCTGTGTACTCTGCTGTATTGTATATGAATACAAATTTATTTATATAGACAGTTAACCAATGGGATAATGTTATACTAAAGGGTCTTGCTGGCACTACAGGGGACTGAGTGTGAGCTGGGCTGCAACCATGGTAAAATGAGCTGTTTGTGTTTCCTTTGTATTATTCTGACGATCTCATGTTAAAAAAAGGGCCTGATGTTGTACAAGGGATTACTATGATAACCCCACGCCTAGCACAGGAATTTAGTGGTAATTGAGTTATAAAATACCACCCCTTCCCCTTTAACCCACCACACCACCACTTTAATTCCATGGTTTAACTTGATGGAATAATGTCTTTTTTCAACAGTACTATGAATACCTTGGGTGGTGATATATGTTACCACAACATGGCGTCTGGGTTAACAACATCTGCCCTAAGGTTAATTACATATGACCTTACATAACTGTCACCAATAACTTACCTGGATGAAATTCATCTCGGATCTGTCTGACCCAAGCCATGTGGCACCTCTTTAGGTCTGACCACTTTTTTAGGGTGGTCATGTGGGCATGTGTGCGGTCATGAACTTGACGTAACTCCCGCAATAGGGAGCGGACAATTTTTTTTTTTTGTCCTGCTGGCTCCGGGTTTCATCATATCCCTGTTGCAGGAACCTCTGCAAGATGAAGAACAAAGTATATTATAATACTTTTGTTTAAACCCTTATGGATATATGACGTAAATGTATGGTATTCAACAATTGGAAGCATTCTCGCCTTATTAATCACTGACAGGGGTAACATGACAGATTTTATATCTTGCCATTTTGGTCGCCGCCTTTTTTGCATAAATATAGCAGCCATTATCATTTGCATAATTATGTATATATGAGTAACATCACAGGATACACGTATAGGGGAGAAATGAGTTGCTATTCATCTGACCGCTATAATTATTTTTTGACCCTTATACTGGGCCTGTACAATAGATTATTTTTTTTTCATCCCTATCTTTATATATGAACAATAATATGTTTGTTTCTTTTGACTTTTTGATGAATTAATTTTGAATAAATAATGGAGTTGATGTTATTTAAAAACTACAACTACCAGCATGCTCTGATACACCATGTAGCTCAACGTCACCAGCTGTACCACAATTATACTTTAACTCCCAGCATGCCTGGACAGTCAATGGCTGTCCGGTAATACTGGGGAGTTGTTTTGCAACAGCTGTAGGCTCCGTTTAGTAAACAGTGCCGTACCAGACGGCTTTCTTTTTTAGTGTGGAGGGGAGGGTGGCTATGTAGGGGTATGTGTATATGTTGTGTTTTTAAATTTTTATGTAGTGTGGTGTAGTGTTTTTAGGGTACAGTCAGAGGGGCGTGGGGTTCACAGTAGTTTCCCGCTGAGGGTTTGAGCTGCAGCGCCAAATTTGCTTCAGTAAGAAGCACACTGTAAGCCCCAGCCCAAGTGAATGTACCCTGTACATTTACATTGGGGGAGAGGGGGGGGTTATTGCAGCCAGTTGCATGCAGGGAGTTGTAGTTTTGCAACAGCTGGAGGCACAATGGTTGCAAAACACTGCGAGTTTGTTACCTAACTCAGGGTTTCAAGACCAGTGCGCCTCCAGCTGTTGCAAAACTACTACTCCCATCAGGCATGGTCTGTCAGTGCATGCTAAGAATTTTACTTTTGCTGCATCTAGAGTGCCACAGTTTAGAGACCCGTGTATAGTGGTCTGAAAAATGTGGGCCTGCAGAACTTGCAAAACTAGAAGTCCCAGCATGCCCAGGCATGCTGGAAGTTGTAGTTCTGCAACATCTAGAGGGCAATATGTATTCGAACGTCTTGGGCCTTAAGGACCCTGAAGTCAGGACGTTCGCATACGTCCTATGTTCACAACATGTTAATTATGCTAAATAGCAAGGAAAGTGCCTAAATACACATTTACCAGCCAGGGTGTCTGCAGCTGTCCAGGCATGCTGGGAGTTGTCGTTTTGCAACAGCTGGAGACACACTGTTTGGGAAATACTAATATCTGATCTTATATCCTAACTTTTAAACTAGTCTAAAATGCAGTTAAAGATAATGAAATAACAGTGGTGAAATTACTTACACTAATCAGCAGTTTTTCCTCACTGGATGAAAAGTTACTCCCCACCATCTTCGCTTCGCAGGGCAGCACAAAATAGCGATCCGAAAATAGACTGGCAAAGATCCAGGAAATGATCTCCATTTTCGTGTGTTGTTCGCGCGCATGCGCATGCGCGGACGAGAATTTCGCAATCAATTTCGCATTCGCATTAGCGAAATTTCGCAATTTTTTTTTTTTTGATAAAATATCACGAATATTCGATATTAACGAATATTTCATGAATATTCTTCTATATATTCGTGAAATATCACGAAATCGAATATGGCGTATTCCGCTCAACACTGTTCATTACTAGTGATGAGCGGAATACGCCATATTCGATTTCGCGATATTTCGCGAATATTTCGAAGAATATTCGCGAATATTCATTAATATCGAATATTCGTGATATAAAAAAAAAATGCGAAATTTCGCCAATGTGAAATTTCGCCAATGCGAAATTTCGCTATTTTTTTTTTTTTTATAAAATATCACGAATATTCGATATTTACGAATATTCGCTATATTTTATAAAAAAAAAAAAAATTGCGAAATTTATTGCGAAATTTGAAAAATACGAATATTCGAAATAGCGAATATTCGCCGCGATATTCGAGTTATTCGCGAATACTCGAATATGCAATATTCGTAGTGAATATTCGCAATGCGATTATTCGTGAGCAACACTATTCATTACACAGCTCTCAATCCTGTGTTTAAAAATAATCTGGTTTATAAATCTGGCAGGTCTATAGAATGTGCAAGCACACTCCAAACCAGCATCATGAATTTGGAGTTTCAATGCTGAGCTGCTATATTGGATTAATGACAATGATCCAAGGCAGGGGTGTCAAACTGAAAAACAGTGGAAAATACTGCGCAGGTCTAATGAAAATAAAAATTGGATTGGTGGCAAAACCAAACGATTTTACATAAAGATAAACGTGAATGCTGCTGCAGCACAAATGTCAGATGAACAAAATATAAACAGTAAATAGGGTGTGCTGCGCTGCTAAAATTAATACATCAATAGTGAAGGTGATAACAAAATGTGCATTGAGTGCAAAAAAATTGTATATAAAAAACCAACACCAAGTGTTCCAATGTATAAGAAAACAAACTGAATTGACAAAGTTCGTAAAAAGCTCCAGGGAAAAATCAAAGTTCAGTGAGTTCAGAGAAATATCCCAAGTAGGGGATTGAGATACTCCAGGACAGAAGAGAGCCTCCACCTCCACCTCTTATAGTAAATCTGCTTACCAGATAGATAATAATCGTGAGCATCAACAGCACAGCAGGCTGGATTGCCTTAACGGGTATTAAAGTGGAATCCTGTGTGTATCTCCAAGCTTGGTCTCAATGCGGCTGGATCCCAGAAAAACAATCACTCCCAGAGTGTAGCCAAGGGAAGAGAAAGGAAGCCAACATAGAGTAGTAACGTTTTAAAAGTTTAATAAAAGAAATTCGATTGCACTTACAAAAAACGAATCCTTTGGAAGCATATAAATAGTAAGCCGGCCGGCTCTCACAATCCGCCCGTCCTTCCGGATGGTCGTGAGGATAAAAACAATGGTGTCGTCACCATGACGACACCATTGTTTTTATCCTCACGACCATCCGGAAGGACGGGCGGATTGTGAGAGCCGGCCGGCTTACTATTTATATGCTTCCAAAGGATTCGTTTTTTGTAAGTGCAATCGAATTTCTTTTATTAAACTTTTAAAACGTTACTACTCTATGTTGGCTTCCTTTCTCTTCCCTTGGCTACACTCTGGGAGTGATTGTTTTTCTGGGATCCAGCCACATTGAGACCAAGCTTGGAGATACACACAGGATTCCACTTTAATACCCGTTAAGGCAATCCAGCCTGCTGTGCTGTTGATGCTCACGATTATTATCTATCTGGTAAGCAGATTTACTATAAGAGGTGGAGGTGGAGGCTCTCTTCTGTCCTGGAGTATCTCAATCCCCTACTTGGGATATTTCTCTGAACTCACTGAACTTTGATTTTTCCCTGGAGCTTTTTACGAACTTTGTCAATTCAGGGGTGTCAAACTCACTTTCATCGTGGGCCATATCAGCATTATGGTTGTCCTCAAAGGGCCGGTTGCATCCGTAAAACAATATAAATGTATCTACTCTTTATCATATTAAGCTAAGCAGCAGAAAGTACAGGGGCTGGGGGAGGGCCAGAGGAGGGCTGGAGGCAGCTGCCAGAACCTGCTGAATGCAGAGACCAGGGGGTGCAGTGACAAAGGGGTATTTGGGATGCACAGAGAGTCACAGGATCTATAAGAAGAATTCTGTCATCCTCTCTGCTGCCGACTGCTGAGACAGGGGGTTGGTGGGTTCAAAGATGAGCCTATCCTCGTCTGCATGGAGAAGCACAGGATCTGTTGAAGGAGTTCTGTCTCCCTCTCTGCTGTTGACTGCTGAGACACGGTGCGGGCAGACACAAGGTGGGTGCCCCAAATGCAGGAGAGGTGAGAGGACCACATGGCCTTGTGTTTGACACATGGGATCTAGAGCTTCATAAATGTGATGGCATGCCTATTTAGGTTTTTACAAGGCTGTGCAGTGCTGGTAAGTTTGCAATAGTAAATCAGCGCCTCAAGCTGAAAAGTAAATTTTGAATGAATGAATGAATGAGAAACTTATATAGCGCGACACATGCAAACTGAATCGCCTCTGGACACTTGTTGTTCCTGTCTCCTTTGATATCAAAAGAGATGAGTTTTGATCTTTCTCCTAAATGCTAGGTGGTTCTCCTCCAACCGAATGCTGGTTGGTAATGCGTTCCATAGTCTGGGACCTTGGACCGCGAATCTTCTATCTCCTTTGGACTTGTAGTTAGCTTTCGGTATCTGTAGCAGATTTTGATTGGTGGATCGCAGAACGCGATTGGGATTATGAGCTTTTATTTTTTTGCATAGATAATGGGGAGCATTCCCATGGATACATCTATGCGTTAGACAGAGTGCTTTAAAAGCAATTCTGTCTTTTACTGGCAACTAATGAAGGGATCTCAGTGAAGGTGAGATGGGTTCCCAGGGTTTTTTCCCAGTCACAAGTCTGGCGGCCGTATTTTGAATGACCTGCAGACGATCGATTTGGTATTTTGGGAGTCAGAGGTAAAGGGCATTTGCATAGTCCAATCTTGAGTTTACAATTGCTCCCACCACGACCGCTATGTCTTTTTTGGGAATAAAAGGAGTAAGTCTGCGTAGTAGGCACAGCATATGGTGAGATCCGCTGACTACTGACCCTATTTGTGCGTCCATTGTCATGTAGGAGTCGAAGATGAGCCCGAGACTTTTGACTTTGGCGCTAGGCGTGAAACAGGAGAAGTTCTGTTTTCGCTCCGTTGAGTTTAAGATAACTCTTTGTCATCCAATTCTCTATCAAAGAGAGACATGTCTCTAGATTGAGGTGGTGATCCTTTTTGTTGCTAATGCGGAAATACAGTTGCGTATCGTCTGCATATGAGTGATAAAGCAGTTTTTGGCTGCTGATGATTTCAAAAAGAGGTCAGAGATAGATGTTTAACAGCACCGGCGACAGAGGCGATCCTTGAGGGACTCCGCACGATACTGTGCGTTTCTCAGAAGTGAAAGGTCCCAGCTTTACTATTTGCGATCGGTTTTCCAAAAAAGAGGAGAACCAAGATAAATCGCCTTCTGCGACTCTGGCTACTTCAGCTAGCCGAGTCAGTAATAGTTTGTGGTCGACAGTGTCGAAAGCTGCGCTTAGGTCCAACAGAACCAGAAGACAAGATTCTTCTTCGTCTGCGGCCTCGAGAGCGTCATCCCATATTTTGAGCGTCCGGGACGGAACAATGGATCAAGTAGCTTGTGGGTATCTAGATGCTGTTGCAGCTGTTGTACCAGTACTTTTTCCATTACCTTTGAGAGTACATTTAGGCCTGTTATGGGACGGCGGTGGAGTGGGTCCTTGGGGTCTAGGGTGTGTTTTAAAATGTTCACATTTTAATTCAAATTAAAGGTTCTTTATTTCCTCCACTCCTGGCTTATTCAGTGAGTGCCCCCATAGGAAGTCGCTTTCAATGAGGGCACACATGTGGGCTTGCTCTTAAGGCGCCTTGTTGCAGACAGTGCGGCCCACCCCCCCGCTCCCTTGTTACAAAATGTAATTGACAACAGCGGGAGCCAATGGCTCCTGCTTCTATCAATCTGTGCAGTAAGGCAGGACAGAGGTGGGAGAGCCACTGCACATCACTGAATTGGGATTGGGCTCAGATAAGTTTAAGGGGCTGAGCACAGCACAGAAAGTTTTTTACCTTAATGCAATACGCTATGTTTACACCTATGAATTTTTGTGGGCAATGTTTGCGAGGGCATGGCAGCTCATTCAAATGAATGGCCATTTTCACTGCTGGTGGTTGCAGGTGTGGGAATCACTGCGATTCCCGCAGCCACATGCAGAAGTGTAAACCTATCATTCTTCTATATAAATAAAGAATAAAAAAAAAAACTTAAGGCCCTGTACACACGATCAGTCCAAATTGATGAAAACGGACTGAAGTTCAGTTTCATCGGTTCATCGATGAAGCAGACTGATGGTCTGATGTGCATACACACCATCGGTTCAAAAACCGATCGCGTCAGAACGCGGTGACGTAAACACACAACGTGCTGAAAAAAATGAAGTTTTTAATGCTTCCAATCATGCGTCGTCTTTATTCTGAGCATGCCCGGGTTTGGAAGCGATGTAGTAACCATCGTTTTTGATCTATCGGTCAGGCGTCCATTGGTCAAATTTTAAAGCAAGTTCTCTGTTTTTTGACAGACTGATGGGGCATACACACGGTCGGTTTGGACAGATGAAACTGAACTTCAGTCTGTTTTCATCGGTTTGGACTGATCTTCTGTACGAGGCCTTAGACTTTACATCCACTTTAACTTTTTAATACAATCCCTCACTTCTTCTGTGAAAATTTTTAAAAATATTATTTATTTCTATGGAGAAGCTGTCTATTGTTGGGACACATAATAGAGGACTTCTCCAAAGGAGCTGGCAGAGTTTACAGCAGTGGATGTGTGGCATCCCATGTACCACAGAGTATGAATCTGGCAGGAGCCTAGACAGGTGAGTATAAGACTTTGAGGGTTGCATGGGGGGAGTAAGTGGATTGGAGTTTGGGTGGAAATAATTGTATAACTATACAAAAGCATAGTTAGCCTTAAGGTCTATGCATTTTGTAAACTGTAGTTTTATATCTGTTTTTTTAATATTCATAAACAGTATCCTTTATCATAAAAGTAAACTGAAAGACTTTACAACATAAAAAGGAGCCTAAAGCGCAACATAGACAGTTGTCACTGTAACAGTTTCCCCACTGGAAGATTTTTAATCTATTGCTGTTTCAGTGACAAATTTAAACATTTGGATATTCATTCCTTTTTGTATCAGTGACATTGGTCTACCAATCAAAAAAAAAAAGAAGCTTTCGGCTATAGATATATTTTAACATAAAATGTAATATTCAAGGGGATAAAACAAAACAGAGTAGTCTTGACATATGGAAAAGCTAGAAAATCACCATTTTTTAAGTAATACAATTATACATAAGTAAACAGACTTTCTGAAAATACGTTGTACTTTGCAGATTCAAAACTGAAAACATGAAACTTAAATTAAAAACTTTTAAGATGCTGAAGCACAGACAACCAATTTCATTGAGGTTTAAGAATTATACTCTAAGCCTGCAGGGAAATACTCAGAGTCAGACCCCATATTGAAAGCATGCTGAAAAATGAACCCGGTCACGCAACATGTAATGTTCACCAGTGATGCAATTATCTAAACCCTTCCAGCCATAACTTGGTTTGTATGAGTTCATAAATGAGGAGCACTGAACACTTTTGTGGGTGACAAAAGTTTTCAGTATGGGTCAAATGGAATTTCCAGCATACTTGAAAATCTTTTTGTAATTTATTCATAAAAAGGGCGTTGAGGAAGAGAAATGTTTCAGCCAGAACTTGGATTTCCAGGCCAGTTCGTAGATATTTGGTTAAGAGAGATCTTCCAATATATGGCCAATCTTACATGTTAAGGATCCATTGCTACTCCAATCTAGTATGTTCGTCTCTCTTATGTTCATCTCGTATAATGCAAATACAGCAAGCCTATAATAAAATGGTATTCAGCAGCACTGTAAGGCAGCCCATAGATACGTCATATTTTTTTTTGTCCAACCAGTGGGTTAAATTTTAAAACTGACTTTATTCCCAATCTCTTCTGTTCAGCTCTTATAATGAGAAGCAAATGCAAGCCAATAATAAAATGGTTATTAGCAGCACTGCAAGATAGCCCATAGATGAGTCAGAAAAAATGGATTTGATTCCCTTATCCATACATTCAATGTGGATGAGGGAATTCTCCAGTTTGAGCGATTGTATTCCCACCTGTCAGAATACACTGATCAAAAGGAAAAGAACGGAGGGCGCACCGACCTAGTGTGATACCGCTAAATGAATTTTATTAAAATGTTAAAATCAATCATTGTACTCACAAATTGGAGTTAAAATCAGGCTTTCAAAGGCAATACAGCAGAAGTCCAACAACATCAGCAGAACACGATAATCGCTTGAATCTCGAGTCGATGTTAAGGCTGATGCGTTTTGGGGGTGTACCCCTTTCCTCAGAGCCTGGTGGTCTGCAGTGCTCCCTCGCCGTGGGGCTTGTGGGGGTATAAATACCCATATGCACAATTACCCGCATATGGGTATTTATACCCCCACAAGCCCCACGGCGAGGGAGCACTGCAGACCACCAGGCTCTGAGGAAAGGGGTACGCCCCCGAAACGCGTCAGCCCTAACATCGACTCGAGATTCAAGCGATTATCGTGTTCTGCTGATGTTGTTGGACTGCTGTATTGCCTTTGAAAGCCTGATTTTAACTCCAATTTGTGAGTACAATGATTGATTTTAACATTTTAATAAAATTCATTTAGCGGTATCACACTAGGTTGGTGCGCCCTCCGTTCTTTTCCTTTTTTTCTTAGTTTTATGAATTCCCAAGATTCTGAGGAGGGCTGCAAGACTCTGGAAGTTGTCTTCTAATTGAACTATACAAACCCATAGTACTTTTCGAGAGAAAAAAAACACCGGAGCGCAGGAGAATTGTTTTTTGTTTGCAGAATACACTGATCAACATTGCAGGCTATAACCCGCAGCACTGATCGGGCAGGGAAAACCCGGCAGGGCAGCTGTACAGAAGTTGATTGGAAGATGTCTAGTCCTTGCTGAATTGCCCAAATTTTGATCCATGTTTGGCCAGCTTTACTCTATGGACACGTGAAGTGTAAGGTATCTTGATGCAGCTCTGAATAGGAAAAAAAACAGCTTCCCTTTATTTATTTTTGTCAAAGATTAAAGTGGATGTAAATCCAAAAATTTTAATTTTTTGTTTGGCTGCCACAAAATGTATAGGATTTCAGATCATCTGTACCCAGTCTTGCCACAAAGAGTTTATCCATCTCTGAGCAATCCTCCTATCTTTTTTCAGTGACATAAAACAGACAAACTGAGAAAACCCTGTCTGCCCCCCCCCTCCCCTGCTGTGAGTGACAGGTGATTTACATATCTCATGCACGAGCCTGAGACAGGCATTATAATTTAATTCCCACTCCCACTCCTTTTCTGAAGTCATGTGGTTACTTTTATAGGTTTTGACTGGATGTTAGTGATCATAGCAGAATTTAGTGTAAGAAATACACAGCAGAAAATGCATGCTGACAAGGTGAGTGTAGAGGTGGGCAGGGAGTCTACTGACATCATGACTCCACCCACGAGCTCCGGACAACAGACCCACCCACAGAATCTGCATTTTTTTTAGATCACATAACAGACGGAGAGGAGACATTTGACAGGTAAGGATACATGCCGGAGGCATGTATATCCTTATAGATAACCACTATGGCAGTAGTTTAGAAAGATTGAGTGGGTTTACATAGACATTAATTGAACAAGCTGAAGGTAGAAGCTGATTGACTACCATGCCCAGCTGACCCAGATTTTGCACTCTCCAATTTTAGTAATGTAACCCCTTGAAATTCTTTGCCAACACCAAAGTTCAAATGCATCAATACTCCTCCTATCTTGCTTCTTCATTATCCAACTTTAACATCCATAGAGAATTACATAATGAACATAGTCCAAGCAATTCTGACCTTTGTTTTTATAGACACATCTGTATTTTTTGAAAATTAAGGTATTTTATAGATATAAAAAATGATATAAAGCATTAGTTTAAAAACATATACTCTAATAAGAAATATATAGAGGCTTCTATTGCTGACCTGAAATTATAGTTGCCTGCTATTCTATTGACTCCCTGGCTTCTGTACTTTTGTGAGGTCTACATTATTTATCAATGTTTTAACCAAGATTCACACATTTTGTAACAGAATATTGTGTGAAAAAAAGGTGAATCATGGGTGAAAGTTGTATAGATCTTAGATGTAAACATTGAAAGATTCCTAGGTCAATGGCCTGAAAACATTACTCATAACAGGAGAATAAGAGCTAAGACAGAGGTTCTTATCTGTGCATATGTATGCTGGATTTGTGATTGAAAGCCTGTTTGCATGAAAGCCAAGCAATTGGTGTTGGCAGAATTAGAAGTCATCAGTGGCAGCCTCCATTGATGATTTCTAAAGTATTTACCCTAAAGTATGACCTCCCATAAAAAATACAGTGCCTTGAAAAAGTATTCAGACCGGGCAAGGAGAGCATTAATCAGAGAAGCAGCCAAGAGGCCCATGGTAACTCTGAAAGATTTGCAGAGATCCACAGCTCAGGTGGGAGAATTTGTCTACAGGATAATTATTAGTCTTGCACTCCACAAATCTGGTCAGAGGAAAGCCATTGTTAAAAGAAAGCCATAAGAAGTCCCGTTTTCAGCTTGTGAGAAGCCATGTGGGGAACACAGCAAACGTGGAATAAGGTGTTCTGGCCAGATGAGACCAAAATTGAACTTTTTGGCCTAAAAGCAAAACGCTATGTATGGTGGAAAACTAACATTGTATATCACCCTAAACACACCATCCCCACCGTGAAACATGGTGGTGGCAGCATCATGTTGTGGGAATGCTTTTCTTCAGTAGGGATAGGAAACCTTGTCAGATTTGATGGGAAGATGTACGGCGTCAAATACAGGGCAATCTTAGAAGAAAACCTTTTAGAGTCTGTAAAACGCAGTCAAGGGGTATGAATACTTTTTCAAGGCACTGTATATATGCTTGTTATTTAAAGTGTATCTTTGGTCAAAATTTAAAATCATATGTTTAGTTCCAAACTTTATTTAAATTATTTCTAGATTACTATTACTACTATTAACTTGAATGATCTTAAAGTTTCCATCTTACTCTGTGAAGAGCCCCACACATTTACTTCCTTGCATTCTGTTATACATATTCACTATGCCCTGTGAGAAGGCATTGCTGTGTCACACATTTTACAGAGCCTGCCTTGTGAACTACAGAGGTGCTGAGAGGAGGAATTCAGGAAGCAAAGTCAGTACAGGAATCACTGCTTGCAGACAGCAAGGTATCATGGGATATATAGTCCTTAGAAATTAAAAATACATTTTAGAGGAGAAGCTGAAAAGCATGCAGGGAATTCAGAAAGTTGTGGAAAGTGATGACCAGCAGGCAGGCAGAAATAATTTTGGATTGTCAAAATAATTATTGTTTGCAATTCTATTACAATGATGATGTTATAGAGTGAAAGTTTATGCTGTGACTATAGAACTCCTTTAATGGGGTTCCTTTACCTCGGCCTCAGCAGCTTACGCATGTATTTCCAAATGTGTGCAAACTAAACCCCTGTTTTTACCGCAAACTGTTCGGTTGTTTGCAGGCTGGCTGACAAGTTGAGCTGGGAATCTTCTTTGGTTTTGTTTTGCATGTGTTGCCCTTCCATATGCTGCTTACAGCTAAGTCCAGTTATAGAGCAGCATTGTCACATGTAGGCAGTGCCTGCTTGCACTACACTGGAATGAGAAAATTGTGCAGTGCGCATGGCTATGTGCATTGTCCCTGAAGATTAACAAGCCTATAACCCAGCTCTTCCCATTGCTTTCTGCAATGACAAAATGGACTGCTTAAAACCCTCTTAGGCCCCGTACACACGAGCAGACAGATTTGTTCAAATCGGTCGGACAGACCGATTTGAACAAATCTGTCTGCTGGGATGTATTGGTTTGATCGTGTACACACAATCAAACCAAAATCCCCACCGGCAGACGGAGCGCTGACGTTTTGCCACGTCACCGCACCAGGAAGTGAATTACCATTCAACGCATGTGCGAAAAGATATGTCTGCTGGTTAGCGTACTAACCAGCAGACATATTGGGCGGACGGATTCCCAGCCGACAGATTTTAAAGCATGCTTTAAAATCTGTCGGCTGGCCAAATCCGTTGGCTCGCCCGTACACACGATCGAATCTGTCTGCTGGGACGGTCGGGCCGATTTGATTTGATCGTGTGTACGCAGCCTTACTGTGAGTTGCAGTGTCAAGGGGGGAAGTGTGTCTTTTAGGCTATCATTCAGGAGTATTAAGATGCACTCTAAAGCAGTGATTCTCAACCTCAGTCCTCAAGTACCCCCAACGGGCCCTGTTTTGAGAGCTTCCCTTAGATAAAATAGCTCTTATCAATACCATGTTATTTATATTGATTTAAAGCGGCTTTGCAAAGTAAAGGAAAACCTAAAAACATGGCCTGTTGGGGGTACTTAAGGAATAAGGTTAAGAACCACTGCTGTAAAGCACAAAAACAGCACAACAGTCAGCCAGCTAGAATTTTCAGAATATGCATACTTGCCAACAGTCCCGATTTTCCGGGGACAATCACGATTTCGGGACTCTCATCCTGATCGAAGGCCGTCCCGATTAAACTCCCGGGATTTTGCCTTTGTCCCAGGAAATCATGAATGTTTTTGGCTCTGCAACTGCTGGACTGTGTTTTTATAGTAAATCTGTTTGAAAAAACATTGCATCGGTTCAACCTCCATGCGGTTTGATAATCCCCCCTTCCATAATTTATATTATATTTACTTGTAGCTATACAAGTCTAAAAAAGGCCTTCAAAGTACCAGCACTGGAAGATTAAATGGATGTGCTTTGTATTTTCCTATCATATTTTTTATCTGATGATCCACTGGTAATCCTTAAAGTGATGGACAGATAAGCTGGGCAAAGCAACAGGCCCATTCTAACTTTGTCCTCCTCAGCAGCTTATACCTACCTTCCTTTCATTCCCCCCTTCATTGAGTTCAGCTTTTGGGATCAAAGGTAAGCCCTGTGTAAGCTAGAGATTGCTGGAGTTATTGCTAACACATGGCTTGTTGTTTCATAAAACAAGAGATATTTTGTTGCTGGAGACATATTCTGTACTTACAGTGTATTTCCTTTTTGGCAGCTAAGTTGGAATAGCACTTACTTTATATTTGTTACATGATCCCATTAACCCAGCATATATTTAAAAAATGTAGAACATGCTGGTTACTTTTTATAAATGCTTTTTACTTAAAATCTTTACATCGCACCCCCACACATTTGTAATGTAATGTTGTGTGAATGGGAACACATAACAAATATATACAACATTTGCTTTAAAGTATAAGAGTGGAGAGGGATCAGAACATCAGTCGGGTTTTTATTTCTGTCTGTGCCACTGATGGGGAAATGTACCCTCTCTATTTGTCCTGTTTACCATTATCATTAAAAGTGAAACTAAAATAAAATCCCAAATTGTGGGTTGTCTCGAGAAAAGTAAAAGAAGGGAAATCTTCCAATTGGATCTGGAAGTCCCCATGGGATACCCTTGATTTTAGGGGATTTCCTCTCACTTCCTGTTGTGACTATGGGACAACAAGTGATGCCTCATGCCGCGTACACACGACCGTTTTTCGGGTTGTAAAAAGTCTTTTTTTTTTAAATTAAAAACAACCGTGTGTGCGCTTCAGGGCATTTTTCGCGTTCTGAAAAATGGCAAACATTTTTTTTTTAAATTGCTCTATGTTTTGACAACATTTTTAACGTTGTTGTTTTTCAGGTTGTAAAAAATGATCGTGTCTGGGCTTTAATGACATGAAAAATATGAGATGGGAGTGCTCGTTCTGGTAAAACTACCGTTCTTAATGGAGTAAGCACATTCATCACGCTGTAACAGACAGAAAAGCGCGAATGTGTTTACTAACACAAAATCAGTTAAAGCAACCCCAAGGGTGGCATCATCCAAATGGAACTTCCCCTTTATAGTGTCGTTGTACGTGTTTTACATCACCAAGCTTTGCTAGAGCATTTGTTTTCACGATCGTGTGTAGGCAAGGCTGTTTAATGATCGGGTTGAAAAAAAAGTTTTTTCTAAAGCCTGAAAAATATTATTATTTCCAACCCGAAAAACTGTCATGTGTACGTGGCATTATACACACGACTGGTTTTCCCGACAGGAAAACTGCCATGTTAGCATTTGGTCTACAAAACCGGCCGTGTGAATGCTCCATAGCAGTTTTCCCGACAGGAAAACTGTGAGCAAAGAAACTTGTTCTCTGCTTTCCCGCTGCGATTCTCAGCATTTTTTTGCTCGGCAGTTTTCCTATGGGAAACACTCAGGGGAGCATACACATGGCCGGTTTTCCCAACCAAAGCTGTCATGGCAGTTTTCATGTTGGGAAAACCGGTCGCGTGTACACGGGGAAAAGCAACTGAGCAGATTCTCGGTTTTCCCCACGATTTTCCCGGCAGACTTTTGACCGCCGGGGAAACCGATCGTGTGTACGAGCATCAGGTGTTTCGCTTTAATGAGACAGATGGAAAACAAAAAAATCTGACATGGGTTATGACCAACCCATATGCAGAAGGAAAAAAAAAAAGTTTTGTCTATAGTACAACTTTAAAGTGTTTTTCCAGTTTTGCAGCCAGGATGGGATAACACCTAGTTTATATTTATTAACATAGCATAACTAAAGAAATATAAAAAAAATGCTGTATATCTTTTATAAGTGCTTCTTACTTGCCTAAAAATCCTTACATTACCTTATCCTCCACCCCCCCATCCCACTTTTTGTGAAATGTCAAATGCCAATCAAGCTCCACAGTGTCCGGCAGTGAGCACAGAGCACACTAGAGGACGTTGGGCCCTCAGGCCACCCCCATGAAGTCTTTTTCTGATTGTTTGGTCAGAGAGGTTCACACCAGTGGCCTGCTGGAGGTCGTTTTGTAGGGCTCTGAAAGTGCTCATCCTGTTCCTCCTTGCACAAAGGAGCAGATACAGGTCCTGCTGATGGGTTAAGGACCTTCTACGACTCTGTCCAGCTCTCCTAGTGTAACTGCCTGTCTCCTGGAATCTCCGCCATGCTCTTGAGACTGTGCTGGGAGACACGGAAAACCTTCTGACAATGACAAGTATTGATGTGCCATCCTGGAGGAGTTGGACTGTCTGTGCAACCTTTATAGGGTCCAAGTTTCGCCTTGTGCTACCAGTAGTGACACTGACCCTGGCCAAATGCAAAACTAGTGAAAAACAGTCAGAAAAGATGAGTAGGGAAAAAAAAATGTAAGACACCTCCACCTGAAAAAACATTCCTGTTTTGGAGGTCGTCTCATTGTTGCCCATCTAGTGCACCTGTTGTTAATTTCAAAAAAAGAGCGAAAATTTGGAAAAAACAAACAATATTTTGTACTTTTTGCTATAATAAATATCCCCAAAAATATATATATATAAAAAAAAAACATTTTTTTCCACAGTTTAGGCCGATACGTATTATTCTACATATTTTTGGTAAAAAATTAGCAATAAGCATTTATTAATTTGTTTGCGCAAAAGTTATATCTTCTACAAAATAGGGGACTGTTTTATGGCATTTTTATTATTATTATTATTTTTTTTACTAATTATGGCGCGATCAGCGATTTTTATCATGACTGCGATAATTTATCGGACACTTTTGAGACCATTTTGGGGCCATTTATATATCAAAGTGAATTTGCGCAAAGAAAACACACAATCAGACACTATAAAACATATGTAATCAATAGTGCAAAGTAGATAAAGTAAAATTAAAGTGAAAACAAATAAAGTCCATAGGTGTCAAAAAAGTTCATAAAGTGCAAACGTGCAGTGCACAAAAATTCTTTCAGTGAAATTGCCAAGCTTGCAGTAAAGTGCTAGTGCTCCTTCGTGCGTTCAGCCTCACAGGCCTCTCACCTTGGTGACATACATCAATGGCGTGATATTAGATAGCTATTCTGTGCCACTCCAAACCACACAGCCTCACAGGCCTCTCACCTCTCGATAGATAAAAAACGCATCCAAATAAATCCTCTAGATAGAACCAATGATCCAGTAATAATGGACAACACCAGGAGTATTCACTCTTCTCTATGTCTTGAATCAACCCTTCGCTGAGATACTCAGGGAAACATAAAGAAAAATAGGCCTCCAATGGTGTAGTATGTAACAACTAAAACATTTATTAAAACAAAGTATTCTCCTTACATCAGTAAAAAACACAGCAAGCATCAAATAATAAACAAGGCGGCATCTGCCATAGGTCTCACGTCACTTCCAGGTGTACGTCCAAATCCCTACGCGTTACGTTTTTTTGCCTTCATCTGGGGAACCTGATTGACTGTGGCAGCATCCATTTTATATGTCAGCCGGCGGATGTATCCCAATCCGTCATGATTGCATGGTCCGACGGAAATTGTCTATCCGCCATTTTGTCGGAGTCCAGTGGATATTCACGTCGGACGGACGTGTACATTCCATAATACGTCGCTCCATTGGAGCGTCGTGCGTCCGATCGTTAGGCGGACGTTATCCGCCATTAAATTGACGTTTAATGCCCGCGATCTTAGACCGGAAGTAAACAACCACGTCGTCACCGGACTCAAGACACGGACGTTCATCCGCCATTTTCTCGAAGTCCTGCTTGCGATCTATCATCACTCAGATGGAAGCCCTTCTTACTTAGTCGGGTTATCCCTAGTGATGCTAAGATGTGAAGTATTCACAACAACATATGATCAGACATAGTCTGCATCTATTACTATGTATAAAAATATATTGTAAACCTGTCACTATATATTATCTGATGCATATCAGTATCATAGTAAAAATATAAAAAATATCTATATATATAGAATTAAAATTAAATTAAAATAGTCAAAGTACATATCAGTAGATATTCATGGCGGATAATGTTACCAACATATGGAATAGATATTAAATCTCAAAAGGGGGCTACCCGTATGTCCTCTAGTATATTATTGCCTAGGGTAACGGACGTACACCTCGATTGAGCGGACCCCATCTCCATGGTACAGTTCCATTAGCATTCCATAGTTTAAAATTGAAATAAAAATACAAATAAACAGTGAATATGGAATCTATAAATCTATTCTTATATGGAAATTAAAATTAAAAATTACTCAAGACACAGTTTAAGTCGAATTCTACATTGAGGCCTCTCGGTGTCAGAGTGTTCATACTATGTATCCATTTAGATTCTAATTGACTGATTGTCCTCACCAAATTGCTCCCTCTCCATGATTTATTGTATTTCTCTATGCCCCAGAACTGTAAATGTTTGGGGTCTTTGTTGTGGACCCTTTCAAAGTGTCTCGATACATTATGTTTTGTGCACCCTTTGATGATCTTTTGGACATTCTCCTTCACTCTAACCTTCAGTGCTCGTTTGGTTCTTCCCACATACTGTAGTTTACAGCTACATTGAAGGACATATACTACTCCTTCCGTGTGACACCCGATAAACTCTCTGATGTCATATTTCTCTCCTGTATTTGTGGAAATGAATTCTGTCTTTTTTCCTTGCAACCTCTGTGCATGTTTGCATGCAAAGCAGTTTCTACAGGGAAAAAAACCTTTTCCTGTAAAGAAGGTGAATGTGTTTTTAGGAGGGGGTTCTATCACGGATTTGACAATTATATCTTTTAAAGTCGGGGCTTTCTTATATAGGATCCTCGGTTTTTCTGGTAGTATCTTCTGTAGATCTTTATCACTTCTCAGGATGTGTCAGTGTTTATTGATCACTTTGGCCACATCCTTATATTGGGTGTTGTAATTAAGGATGATGCTTGGAGCCGTTTGTTCTCCCTCTTTCCTTCCACTCATTTTATCCTTCAATATATTCTCTCTATTCATTTTGTTGACCTCTTGGATTTGGTTGTTAATCCAAGTGTCTTCATACCCTTTCATTTTAAATCTCTTCCCTAGTACTTCTGCCTGATCCTTGTAATCCGATTCTTTTGTACAATTCCTTTTCATTCTTACGAACTGTCCTCTGGGGATATTGAAGAGCCAAGGTTTGAAATGGCAGCTATCCATCGACAGATAGCTGTTCGTATCCACATTCTTAACCACTAGCCGACCAGCCGCCGCAGTTATACGGCGGCAGGTCGGCTCTCCTGCGCGAGAGCCCGTCATCCTACGTCGGGACTTTCGCGGCCACTAGGGGGCGCGTGCGCGTCGCCGGCGGCCCGCGCGTGCGCCCCCCGCTCGCCCCCGAGTCCCGCGCGCGTGCCCGGCGGGCGCGATCGCCGCCGGGCACGCGCGCTCGTTCGTTACAGAGCGGGGAACGAGAGCTGTGCGTGTAAACACACAGCACTCGTTCCTGTCAGCGGGGGAAACGCTGATCTTCCGTTCATACAATGTATGAACGGAAGATCAATGATTCCCCCTAGTGAGTTCACCCCCCCCACACAGTAAGAACACAAATAGGAACACACTTAACCCCTTCCCCGCCCCCTAGTGTTAACCCCTTCACTGCCAATGGCATTTTTATAGTAATCCAATGCATTTTTATAGCATTGATCGCTATAAAAATGCCAATGGTCCCAAAAATGTGTCAAAAGTGTCCGATGTGTCCGCCATAATATCGCAGTACCGAAAAAAAACGCTGATCGCCGCCATTACTAGTAAAAAAAAATATTAATAAAAATGCCATAAAACCACCCCCTTTTTTGTAAACGCTATAAATTTTGTGCAAACCAATCAATAAACGCTAATTGCGATATTTTTTTACGAAAAATATGTAGAAGAATACGTATCGGCCTAAACTGAGGGAAAAAAATGTTTTTTTATATCTTTTTTGGGGATATTTATTATAGCAAAATGTAAAAAATATTGCATTTTTTTCAAAATAGTCGCTCTATTTTTGTTTATAGCGCAAAAAATAAAAACCGCAGAGATGATCAAATACCACCAAAAGAAAGCTCTATTTGTGGGGAAAAAAAGGACGCCAATTTTGTTTGGGAGCCACGTCGCACGACCGCGCAATTGTCAGTTAAAGCGACGCAGTGCCGAATCACAAAAAGTGCTCTGGTCTTTGGACAGCAATATGGTCCGGGGCTAAAGTGGTTAAAGAAGGTTTTCGTTACCACCTTATTCCCTTCTAGGTTAATCTGCAGATCCAGGAAATCTACCGTCCTTTCATCAATCTTCCAAACAAGCTCTATATTCAGATTATTCTTATTAAGACCATTCAGAAATTGCTCCAGATTCTCTTTACTTCCATTCCATACAATTATCACGTCATCTATGTATCTTTTATATAGGGATAGTTCTGGTGGAGTGTTATTATATATAGCGGACTCCTCCCAGCTTGCCATAAAGGCATTCGCTACACTCGGTGCAAATTTCGAGCCCATGGCTATTCCCGTCGCTTGATTATAGTAGTTATGGTGATACCAGAAGAAGTTATACTTCAGGCAGAAATCCAGGCATTTAACCAAAAACTTCCTTTGTTTACAGATCAGGTCACTATGTTCTCGTAGTACCCATTTCGTTGCTGCTACTGCTTCGTGATGTTTCACTATCGTATACAGTGATGTCACGTCGGCAGTAGCTAGTGTTGTCCTCCCTTCCAGGACTGGTACTGTCTCTAGCAGCTGTAAGATTTGCTTCGTATCCCTTAGGAAGGCCTTTGTGTTTTGTACAGCCGGCTGCAGAAAAAAGTCAATATACAGTATTGGCCCATTCTTGCTGTTAGGGAATCAATCCCATTAACTATTGGTCTGCCTGGGGGATTTTCTTTCGACTTATGTATCTTCGGGAGAGTATATATTATTGGTATTCTGCAAGCTTCCGGGACCAGATATTTCGATTCTCTCATATTTAGAATATTTTTCTTCCTACCTAAATTTACTAGTGCTTGTAGTTCCTTCTTATATTTGTTAGTAGGATTGCCCAACAATTTCTTATATGTAGACTCATCCTGTAATTGTCTCATCACTTCCTTGTGGTACTGTTCTTTCGATTGTATTACCACTGCCCCTCCTTTGTCCGCGGGTCGGATCACAATGTCCTCCCTTTTCTTCAATAACTTCATACCCTTCTTAATATGTATCGGATCCGAGTAAGTTTTAATCTTTAAGGACTCAAGGTCTCTTAGGACTAATTTTTTGAACACATCAATATGTTGATTATTGGTCATTTGTGGGTTGTATACGGAGTTATTCCTTAGGGAACTGCATCTCGGTTCCTCTGATTCCTTTACTCCCACTCTCTTGGATTTAAACGGATTATTTAGTATATATTTCTTAATGTTGAGTTTTCTCACATATTTTTGAATGCCAATATACGTCTCAAACTTATTTAGATTTTTGGTTGGAGCATGTTTTAGACCTTTATCCAAAACTGCCAATTCTTCTGAGCTGATAGCTAGACCACTCAGATTCACCACATTCTCTCCCACTATTCTCTTCTTTGTCTGGATTCTCTTTCCCGCTCGGGTACCCCTCCTCGTTCTGGACTTCCTCCGTTCGCTTGTGGGTATCTCTTCGGTGAGCGGTAGGGAGCTTGTGGTTGTCGTCTTGGGGAGTGGTCTCTCCTCTCCCTGTCTAAAAAAGGACGTTGTGTATTATATTGGTTTTGTTGCTGGTATTGGCGTTGTTCATATTCATTTCTATCTGAATAATTCCTGATAGGTTCAAATCTATTTTGTGTATATATTGGGGATCTCCCATACCCATCCTGATGTTCATAATGTTGTGGTGGGCCTCTTGTATCCCGTTGGTCCCTATCATTATTATGTGTATTTTGGTAGACTTTTTTAAAGGGTTTCTTAAACTGTTTCTTCCATTGTTTCTTTGGTGTTTTTTTGTAGTGTTCATTGTTTTGTTAATGAGGTCTCTCATCTCTCTCTCTCTCTCTCTCTACCATTCTTATTCCATCTTGGACATATGTCCTTATTGGATCCTCAATCCTTACTTCTTTTTCAGGTGTGGAGTAGGTAGACGTAGGTACTGCTACTTCAGTCTTCTGTTGCCATTTAAAAACATTATCCGCTTTGTAATCTGCTATATCCCTCTAAAACTTCTTGATCTTACGTTGTTGTACTTCTAGGTTCTTACTGATGAGGTCTTTGTTCAATTGCGCTGATAATATGTTGAAATCTGTACTCTCCTTATGTGGATCCAGTTTAGATTTCATATCCTCTATTTGTTTTTCCACCATTCTGATTTTTTTCTGTTTGCGTTTCATTAGGAATCTCAGTCCTTCTAGACTTTTATTATTAAAAAATTGATACCATTCGTCCATTGATTCCTTGTCTGTCAGGCCATCATTCGGGGGTATATCCCACCGAAGTCTCCTGGGGACGATTTCTTCCTTAATGTATCTGTCAAATGTGTTGATATCCCACCATAGGCTGACTTTTTTCTCCATTAATTGGCCCAACCTTCTAATTAGACTATCTACATCACTAGTGTGTGTTTTGTTCTGCGGGTTGAAAATATCATCTAAATTGATATTCCTGTTCTCCACAAACGTGAAGACATCCATAATAGCAGCAACGGTAAAATAGGTAACTAGCCAAGAAATTAAATATGTAATCCTTCGCGCTAAAATAATCAATAAAGAATAATACTATACAGATTGCAGCAAAAACTAAAGTGTTTACCATACACAAGTGAATCATATATATATCAAAGTGAATTTGCGCAAAGAAAACACACAATCAGACACTATAAAACATATGTAATCAATAGTGCAAAGTAGATAAAGTAAAATTAAAGTGAAAACAAATAAAGTCCATAGGTGTCAAAAAAGTTCATAAAGTGCAAACGTGCAGTGCACAAAAATTCTTTCAGTGAAATTGCCAAGCTTGCAGTAAAGTGCTAGTGCTCCTTCATGCGTTCAGCCTCACAGGCCTCTCACCTTAGTGACATACATCAATGGCGTGATATTAGATAGCTATTCTGTGCCACTCCAAACCACACAGCCTCACAGGCCTCTCACCTCTCGATAGATAAAAAACGCATCCAAATAAATCCTCTAGATAGAACCAATGATCCAGTAATAATGGACAACACCAGGAGTATTCACTCTTCTCTATGTCTTGAATCAACCCTTCGCTGAGATACTCAGGGAAACATAAAGAAAAATAGGCCTCCAATGGTGTAGTATGTAACAACTAAAACATTTATTAAAACAAAGTATTCTCCTTACATCAGTAAAAAACACAGCAAGCATCAAATAATAAACACTTTAGTTTTTGCTGCAATCTGTATAGTATTATTCTTTATTGATTATTTTAGCGCGAAGGATTACATATTCATTTTGGGGCCATTGTCATTTTTACAGAGATCCGTGATATAAAAATGCATTGATTACTGTAAAAATTACACTGGCAGTGAAGGGGTTAACCACTAGGTGGCGTTGCAGGGGTTAAGTGTTCCCTAGGAAGTGATTCTTACTGCGTGGCTACACATGACACGTCACTGATGACTGTTCATCAGTGACAGTGTCATTAGACAGAATAGGGGAATGCCTTGTTTACAAAGGCATTCCCCTGTTCTGCTCTTGCCGACCGCAATTACAGGGCTCCTGGGAACATCGAGTTCCCGGGACCCATGGCTGCACTCACAAGGCACGTTGCTGCCGCATGCGCCCCCCATGTGGCAGATTTAAAAGGACGTACCTGTAAGCCAATCTGCCTGCCCGTGCCATTCTGTCTACGTAAATAGGTGTGCGCCGGTCGGCAAGTGGGTAATAATGCAAGTTACCAAAAAAAAACAATTCATCAATTTACATGAAATAAACTTTGAAATAGATCTATGAATCGAGGAGGTTCTAATATTACATGCTTTATGGTCACTTGGTGAGTGCAATTTAAAGTCACTTTGGGTGAAGCACTATTGTGTTTGAAGCTGTGGAGCACTTATTTTTAGAAACATAGGGCCAGATTCAGAAAGCATTTACGCCAGCGTATAGATAGATAGTCTATAGATACGCTGCGTAAATACTAAGAATAGCCGGCATATCTTTTTTTGCTATTCAGAAAAGAAGATACGCCGGCTTTCTTCTAAGATACGAGCAGCGTAATTCCCTTACACCGTCGTATCTTAAGTTGCATATTTACGCTGGCCACTACGTGGCGCTTCGCGTAAATTATGCAAATTAGCTATTTACGCAGATTCACGAGCGTACTTGCGACGGCGCGTCGTATTTTACGTCGTTTGCATAAGCGTGAGACCGGCGTAAGGTTACCCCTGCTATAACAGGTGCAGCCAATGTTAAGTATGGACGTCGGGACCGCGTCGAATTGTAGGTCGGTTACGTCGTTTGCGTACATCATTCGGGAATGGGGCTCGACGTTAGTTACGTTCACGTTGTTTACATTCAGAAAAAGCGACGTGATTTCGCGCATGCGCACTGGGAACGTCCACGGACGGCACATGCGCCATCCAAAAAAAACCCGTCAATTACGTGGGGTCATGATTCATTTACATGAATCACGCCCCCACTTCAGCAATTTGAATTGCGCAGCCTTACGCCGTGCACTGTACGCTACGCCACCGCATATTATGGAGCAAGTGCTTTCTGAATAAGGCACTTGCACATAATATTTGCGGCGGCGTAGTTTAAAGAGGAAACGCTACGCCACCGGAAAGATACATTTTTGTATCTGAATCCGGCCCATGGTGTCAGAGTATATATTAAAGAATTGTCTGTATAAACATTAACAGACTTTTATGTAAATTGATGAATTGTTTTTTTTGGTCACTTTAGTTCTGGGCATTATGAATTATTCATTTATTACTTATATTGTTCCAGTTAGCGCCCTTTATATACACTTTTCACAATATTTGTTATAACTCTCTTGTTATTTGTTAAATATGCACTATGAAAAATGATCTAAATAATTGTAAACTATATATGATTATAATGATGTTCTCTAAGGCCACGTACACACGATCGGTCCAACCTGATGAGAATGGTCCGACGGACCGTTTTCATCGGTTCACCGCTGAAGTGGCCTGATGGTCTGATGTGCGTACACACCATCAGTCCAAAATCCGATCGGGTCAGAACGCGGTGACGTAGGACACAACGACATGCTGAAAAAACGAAGTTCAATGCTTCCAAGCATGCGTCGACTTGATTCTGAGCATGCGCGGGTTTTTGGTCCGATGCTTTTTCGTACTAACCATCATTTTGGTCTGATGGTCAGGCGTCCATCGGACCGGTTTTGAAGCAAATTTTAAAACTTTGGTCCGACGGGCCGTACACACCTTAAGGCCAGTTTTATCGGACCAAACCGATTGTGTGTACATGGCCTTAGGCCGCGTACACATGATCAAATCTATCTGCTGGAAACGGTCGGCCCGACCGTCCCAGCAGACAGATTCGATCGTGTGTACGGGCGAGCCGACGGATTTGGCCAGCCGACAGATTTTAAAGCATGCTTTAAAATCTGTCGGCTGGGAATGCGTCCGCCCGATATGTCTGCTGGTTAGTACGCTAACCAGCAGACATATTTTCTCGCATATGCCTCGATTGGATTCGACGCATGCGCGGAAGTAATTCACTTCCTGGTGCGGTGACGTGGCGGTGTCAACGTCACCGCCACGTCACCGCCACGTCACCGACACGTCAGCGCGCCGTCTGCCGGCGGGGATTTTGGTTTGATCGTGTGTACACGATCAAACCAATACATCCCAGCAGACAGATTTGTTCAAATCGGTCGGACAGATCTATCTGCTCGTGTGTACGGGGCCTGAGAGTTTAATTGATATGTCTAGACACATATTTGAGTTTCCCTGAAGAAGCAGAGATACGTCTGCGAAACGCGTTTGGGGACTCTATGCTCAAGAACCCTCTAGGCTTTTGCTGGGAACAAGTATAATTTATTGACAATATAATTCATGCTGTTTTACACATTGAGATACTTATTTTTATGAATATGTTTTTATGTATATTTTGTACAATAAATATGATTTTTTAAACTAAATACACTGTTTCTGTGCTAACCTCAGTGACAGCATCACATCCTTCAAAGTCCTGGTTCTATTTGGGAAAGATAAACTATCGTTTCTCTGCTTTAACTATTTTTACTTAAAGTAAGATGGAAATTGTTATTTATTTTTCTTTGCTATTATATGTTTATATAAAATTCAATAAAAATTATTGAAATGAAAAATCAGACTTTATTTAGACATTAAATCAGATTTTAAGTGGATTTATCAAAAACACACTTTATTAGCATGATCTAAAGAGCAAGTGGGTGCAGCTAATATCAGCCAGTCATATATTTTAGGTGTTTAGTATAGCCAGAGCAATGAAAGCTGAATTTTGATTTGTTGATATGGATGTCTGCACATTATTTCTTATGACTTCTCATTATCAAAAGAAACTCAATAAATGTTAAAGAGGTGATTTTACTGCCAGGCCATCCGAAACTCCTTGTCTACCAATTCTGCATGTCAAGCAGGCATCTGGCTCGCTTCCTACCAATGCCCTTTAGAATTTTGAAGTCTGTCTGAATTGAACTACTTTAAACTCCCTTTCGATTTAGTAACTTATTTACTCATCTGAAACTGCTCACAGATCAACACCATGATGCCTGTTCTGGATCGCATTTGTTGTTGGTTTTTTAATCACAGAATTATTTTACTACAGCTGTGGCATGCACAAACATATCTAAGTGAAACCAAAGAATTTGCTTCCACATTGTAATTGGAAAGAGTTTTAATTACGCAGGCGGGATTCTAACTGGTATCAGTCCAAACAGCAGGGATTTTACTCTGTGCAGAAAAGACCCAGATACATAAACACTTGTTTATCATAAACATCAGGAAGTTCGAGTTTTGAGCCTGTCTTTGAAATTATATCTTACAGAATGACTTTTACATGTTATATAATCAGACATTATTTATTTAAAGCCAATAAGTAGAAAACCAGCTGCCGCTGAGCGTTATATAAAGAATGTGCGAAATGCCAAAGAAGCTCATTTTGAATTCTGCTCTTTGTTGGATAATCTATGAAGAACAGTAACTATTTTTAAAGGGATACAAATGGCTTATTTTTATTTATTTTTAAATAACAAACATGTTAAGTCCCTTTCACACGGCTGGGCCGTTCAGGTCTGCCTTTCAGTTTTATCAGCGGACCCGGTCACTCCATACAATCCTATGGAGCGTCAGATATCAGCGGAGACATGTTCGCTAAAATCCGACCCCATCCGATCCGCCAAAATCAGACGGTTGTCGATTTGTCCCCATTCGTCAATGGCGGATCGGATCGGGTGAAATCTGATGACATCTATATGGGGTACCCAGTCTGAGCACCAGTCCATAGGAGTCTTTATTGAGCACCATATGGGATCATCATATGTTATCATTTATGTTGCATATGTGTATATTTGTCTACCAGTTTGTTATTTATCCAAGTAGTTGATTTCTGGCACATTTTTCTTTCTTTCAATCTATATTGCTCTGTTGGTACATAGCAAGTTTATTTTGCAGCTGATATCAGGTACTTTGGGTACTCATTCATATCCAAAGGCACTTTTTAGTTCAGTTCTCTCCTCACTGGGTGTGATTGTAGGGTAGCCACTTCATCTTCAAGCCAAACCTGAACACTTTAGTGGTGCACAGTATTTTTTTTTTAGTATACACTATAGGATTGTAACAGATCTGGGACACCTTTGGGAACTCCAAAGAGAATAGTAATGTGACGCACATAGTGCCCCCTCACCCTCCTGTCAAACCCTATTCTGAGCCCCATTCCTTTTTAAATAATGTGTTCTGGGCACATGATTCAAGTTTGAATATTACAAAATAATTTATTAGCTTTTCAGTTTTTGGTTCTTAGATACAGTTTAGTTCTGCCTTAATTTTGTAACAGGAAGTGGATTTTAAGATTTCTAATATAGAAGAGTTTTTTTTTTGTTTGTTTTTTATGGGTGATTTTGTAAATATTGACATGTGGCCATTTCAGGCTCTTCTCCCAATACATATTTAACCACTTGCCCACCACCCAACGCTGTATCTTGGCCTAGGCCAACAAGGCCCAGGCCTAGGGCAGCACTTTGCAGGGGGGCAGCATGAAAAGAGTCCCCGCCGGCTTGTGCTACAATTTTAGTGCAGCGCCAGTTACATAGTTACATAGTTAGTCAGGTTGAAAAAAGACACAAGTCCATCCAGTTCAACCATAAAAAAAAATAAACAAACAAAATAAAACACAGTACATCCCATACACCCAACTCCATACCCGCAGTTGATCCAGTCTTATGAGGTGACAAATAGGTCTGGTGCAGACACATTTAGGTAGTAGGACTCTTCTTCAATCCTTTGCTTGTGTCAGTTGTACATATTAGGGAATCATCATTTTAATTCTGTTGATTGCTGATGAGAAAAACATGTATTTGTTCCTGCCCCCAATCATTCTTTTGCTCACTGCCTGGACCACATACCATCATCACTGTCCCTGGTTATAGTCCCTGTTAATTTCTTTTTGCCATCTGTTCATTTCTCTCCATTTCCTTCCCCAATTGCCAAACAAGAAGTGAGAGAAAATCTCTACAGATGAAGGGAATCCCTCCCCCTAAGGCCCTCAGAACTATTGTTTCCACTGGGTTGCATTATGTCCAAACACAGCCATTGGCTTTACAACCATTGGCTTTAGAGAAAACTTGGGGATTGCAGAGGGAAGATCCTGGCAATCCATACCAGTCATTCACCTTCTGTTGGTTGACAGTTATAATATATAAGTAAACAGGCATGTGTCATTAAGTTGGGCAGTTAATGATTTACTTAAAGCTGAGACTAATGTATGATAAAAGATGGAATAAGGCAAAATTGAGCTGTAGGAAAGGGAGCAGCTTTGGCAACCCCAGCCCTTTATTGCTATGAGTAAGGATTTCAATGGGTAGTGGTACAGAGAAACCGGCCACCAGCTCCCGCTGTGATTGGACAAAGCAGGAACCAATCAGCTGGTCTGGTGGAGTCGATGTACGCCGGGACCCGTCAGTTGTTCCCGGGGCACACAGAAAACAAAGCAGATTGCAGTTCTGTGACAGGAGAAGACAGAGGTCCTGTTTTTCTGCTAAGCAGTTTCACAGATCTCTCTTTTCTTACAGTACAATATAATATTATATTGTATAATATAGTATAATATTTTCTTATGTAAATAAATAAAAATTCAATAAAAATATCCCATAGTTTGTAGATGCTATACGTTTTGCACAAACCAATACCAATCAATATACACTTATTTGGATTTTCAACCAAAAATAGTAGCAGAATTGAAGAAGAAATTTGATTTATTTTTTTATTGGATGTGTTTTATAGCAGAAAGTTAAATATATATATATTTTTTCAAAGCTGTCGGTCTTTTTTGATTGCAAAAAATTTATCACATACTACCAAAAGAACGCTCTATTTATAATAATAAAAGGGCATACATTTTATTTGTGTACTGGCCTCGTCATGAAGGGGGGTAAACTTTCCAAAGCTGTAGAGGTTAAAATGAATGGGTTGTTATACAAGGTAAATGTTCACATATACTTTCAAGTGATTGTAAAGGCAGTAGTTTTTTTTTTTTATCTTAAAGTGGTACTAAAGCTTTGATTTGATTAGATTTGTTTAAATAACAAACGTATCATACTAACCTCCACTTTGCAGTTTGTTTTGCACAGAGTTGTCCTCTTCTGGGGTCCCACGGTGGCTCTCGCAGCTCCTCTCTGCAAGAGCTAACCCCCTCTGGAAAGCTCTCTCCCAAGGGGGTTAGCTTGCCATATAATCGGCGGTTCATAGCAGCTGATTGTATGACTTGCCCCCCCCCTGCGGCCGCGTCATTGGATTTGATTGGCAGCAGCGGGAGCCAATGGCTGCGCTGCTATCAATCTATCCAATGAAGAGCCAAGAAGACCTGGGGAAAGCTACAGGGCATCATGCCCATAGAAATTCAGGGCTCAGGTAAGTAAAATGGGGGCTCGGGGGGTGGTGACTGCAAGGTGAAAAACACAAAGGTTTAAAACCACTTGAATGCATTCTATAATGTACCATGATAGTTATTAAATAAAACAAAAAAAAATGAGACTATAGTATCCCTTTAAGTTTAGTAAATCTGATTAAAAAAAAAAAAAAGCAGAATGCTGCAAAACACTTGGCCAGTTCATTTCTTCTAATAATTTGTAGCACTCCTGGAGAGCTCATCTAAGTATCCATATAATGAGGAATATGAGGATTCATTTAGAAAGGTTCATAATGAGTCTTTTTCAATTATTTGTCTTGAATGTTCCGGTCATTGTATTAAAGCACAGCTGGAATGTACTTGCACATGGTGACAAAATTTTTAGTAAAATAATCAGGAGGCACTTTGTTACTTAAATAGCTTGTAAAGTAACATACTTCTATGCTATACACAATCGCACTACATTTTCAGAACTAAGTGTGAGGACATAAGAGAATGAGAATTTTGTGGCCCTTGCAACTAGGCAGATTCTCAATTATATTTTTAAACTTTAAATTTTTAATCTTTAGAAAAATCAAAGGTGAAATCTGTTAAGAAGTTGTCTTTTGTTCTCTTTTATAGTATGGACGTGGTTGAAAAAGTTACATGAGAGTTATTTATAGTCTTAAGCCTCGTACACACAATCGGATTTCCATCGGACAAAGCCGTGGAATTTTGTGCGAAAAGACATTGTTCGTGAACTTCTGCATACAAACAGCAAAACTTTGTTGGCTAACAAACAGAAACTACATGTTTTTTCTGCTCTTTAGTGCCACCCTTTGGGCAACTTCTGCCAATGTTGTCTTATGATGGAAGGGAGGGTGCAATAGGCAATCAGTGTCCTCTCAGAAACCACAGGTGCCGGCAATGCACAAAGAAAAAATAGGAAAATAAATATATGGACAGCCGCACTCTGAAAAAACCTTGACGGTTGCCTTTATTTGTTAAAAGGATAAAAGCACTACAAATCACAGCAGACAGTGGGATGTACAGCTGATGCGTTTCGCACTAACATCTAGTGCTTAATCATAGCAGTACATCCCACTGTCTGGTGTGATTTGTAGCGCTTTTATCCTTTTCACAAATAAAGGCAACCGTCAAGGTTTTTTCGGAGTGCGGCTGTCCATATATTTCTTTTCCTAATGTTGTGTTATGGTTAGCATTGCTTCTGAGCATGCGTGTTTGTACTTTGGATTTTTTTCCAACTGACTTGTGTACACACGATAGGAAAATCTGACAAGACACATTTGTTGTTGGACAATTTTAAAGCATGCTATTTCACATTTGTTGGCGGAAATTCTGACAATAATTGTCCGATGGAGCGTACAAACGGTCGGCTTATCTGACAACATTCTGCCATCACACAATTCCCGGAAAATCCCATCGTGTGTACGGGCCTTTAGATACATTTGTCTTGATGCAATTTTATTTAGAAAATAACTGGATTTTAATTTATTCAACTATATTGCAATATATTATATAGTATTCAAAAGTGATCATTTTAAAGCCCCATATGCAAGTTATTGTCGGAAAACGTCTTTAAGAATCCGGGTCTTCCCGCAGGGAACATGTATCAATGGAAAAAAAAGTTTTAATTTTTCATTTATTTATTTTTTATTTAAGCATCATGATGCTTAAATAAAAAAATGAAAAATTCCTTTAAATATTGTACCTGCTGGGTGTCTATAGTATGCCTGTGTAGCTTTATGGTGCACACTGCAGAGGACACCATATGGCAATACACCATGTGAAAATACTGCAGTTAGCACAATCAATTACCTGCCAGTAAATTAGGAAGAACTGATCTAGCTAAACTATACAGTGTATAAATATATGTACAGCACCTGGGATGTATATATATCCTCTACACACTGTAAATTTAACTGACTAGCCTGCCTGCTCTATCTAGCTAGAAAAAAAAACACTCTCTTTCTCTCTCTCTCTCTCTGTGACTGATATCTAACCAGCTCCGCAACACACTACACGAGGCCGTCCTGCAGGCGGCCTTTTATAGTGTGGGGCGTGTACTAAAGCCCTGAGCCATAATTGGCCAAAGCCACCCTGGCTTTGGGCAATTATGGCTTTCTGTACTGACAGCGCTGTGATTGGCCAAGCATGCGGGTCATAGTGCATGTTTGGCCAATCATCAGCGCGCAATGCCGCAGTGAATTATGGGCCGTGGCGGGTCACTCGAATTTGGCGCAAACGACCCGTTTTGTTCGTATTTCGACGAAAGATCAAACATACAATGTTCGAGTCGAACACGAAGCTCATCCCTAGTGTTTAATAAAATCAATTAGTATTGAGATAGGTGTCCCCTTGAGATGGATCTTTTCCCTTGACTATGGCACATTTTGTTACAAAATAGAAAGTTTGAGAACCACTGATCTATAGTTATTTGGAGCAACGTTCCAGAGATCTTATTTATCATCTTATTTATCATAAGATCTCTGGAACGTTGCACCAAATAAATCTAGATCAGTGGTTCTCAAACTTTCTATTTTGTAACAAAATTGAAACGTACCCATCCTGTAGCAGAGGTGCCATAGTCAAGAGAAAATATCAATCTCAAGGGGACACCCATGTCAGTACTAGATTGATTTTATTAAACACCAACGTTATGTAGTACATTCATTTATATTAAACAAAAAAAAATGCATTTTGTGACTGACCGTTACTTTTTCAAAGTTGTAGTATAACATGAACTACAGTTAATAGGAAGAATTCAATGGAAAGGGAAAGAAGATCCATAGTCAAAAATTGCAATAAAATACGGGGGTAACATAAAATTCTTAATAGGTGAGTCATGGTAAGAAAATAAAAAATTTCCACAATTTTATCAGAACATGAAGGCAGGTGCCTACTTTTGGGGTACAAACTACATCTCGTTATTATATTGCATTGTATATTTTTTAGTGAGTTCTGTGTAACTGGTTGCCTAAGGAGGTTAGGAAAGGGTTAAGGCTGCCAATGCCGGGTGTTCGTGTACTGCCCCTTTTGGTTAGCACTTAAAGCGGAATTCCATTCGAAAGTGGAACTTCCGCTTTACGGACGCCTGACCCCCTGATGTGCCACATTTGGCATGTCATTTTTGTGGTGGGAAAGCGGGTACCTAGTTTTGACAGGTACCCAGCTGCCACTTCCGCTCATGGCGCCACAGCACAGAGTGGACGTTCTCTTCTTCCCCTCCCTGCAAACTTCTGGGACATGCCACAGGTCCCAGAGGATTGCCTGGCCATTCAGAATGTGCAGCGCGACTCGAAAGAGTATGGAAAGAACTGGGCTTAAATCAGGGGATGTGTACTACAAAAGGTCTACAAGTGGCATGTGTACAGTGTGACTAGCAAGGATGATGGTGTGCTCTGGTAGCGAGGGGGTGACTGAATTCCACCCCCACCCTAGTGACCAGTGCCCCTATGCATTCAGGGCCAGAATCGCATCATGGAGACCCAATGTATCTAGTTGTATATCATTCATGGGGAAGAATGAAGATCATCCTCGAGCGTTGGCTTGTCACTGGGAGTGAGGTGGCATCAAAGCCGGACTGAACAATGGGATACAGACTATGCGGTATCCCCTCAAAAGCGCCATTGAAGAAAGACAGTTTACAGTCAAGTGTAACATTACTGTGAAGAAATGAGACAGGAAGAGTTTAAGGATATGTTACCCCAACATTTTATGTTCTTGATATGTGCCTACTGTACCATGTACTTGTGTGAAAACGTATCATGTTCTCTTTGTATTTCTTTCTTTTGTTGAAATCCCTGTTTTGTATGCCAATTACTCTGCTTTCTTTAAAAAAAAATTTACCACACACCACCTGCACAGCCCATCACTGTGAAGACTAGTGTGCTGCTGTTTCTCCTCCCTCACCTCTCTGTGCTGCTGAGAACAGAAGCTAAAACAAGGTATTTTTAATGTTTTTATATCTATATACAAATGTTTGCTTTTACATTTTACAATTTCTATTTTACACTGAATGAGTTGTTTTACAAGGTGAGGGTTTACATACTGTATGAGTATGTTGGAGTGCAGCCTTAAAGGGGTTGTAAAGGTTTGTTTTTTTATTTTCTAAATAGGTTCCTTTAAGCTAGTGCATTGTTGGTTCACTTACCTTTTCCTTCGATTTCCCTTTTAAATGTTTTTTTTTCTTTGTCTGAATTTCTCACTTTCTGTTTCTCCTCAGTAAGCTTGCCCCCATTATCCATGGGGGTTAGTCAGCCAGAACAGCTTACTGAGGAGGAACAGGAAGTGAGTAATTCAGACAAAGAAAACAAAGGGAAAAAAAAACATTTAAAAGGGAAATTGAAGGAAAGGGTTAGTGAACCAACAATGCACTAGCTTAAAGGAACCTATTTAGAAAACAAAAAACCTTCACAACCCTTTAAAGTGGAGGTTCATACAAAATGTGAACCTCCGCTTATTGGATCCCTCTCCCGTCTGGTGTCACATTTGGCACCTTTCAGGGGGGAGGGGGGTGCAGATACCTGTCTGAGACAGGTATTTGCACCACTTCCGGGTTCGGATCCCCGCGGGGAATACAGCCTGTGATGTCACCCCCCCCCCACTGTCTTCTGGGAAACACTGTTCACAGGAGAGAGCGGGGACCAGTAATGGCGCGCCGTGATCCTCGCGCATGCACAGTAGGGAATCGGGCAGTAAAGTCGCAAGGCTTTACTTCCTGATTTCCTCACCGAGGATGGCGGCGGATGCATCCGAGGACCGAGTGATTGCTCAGTCTCGGCTGCTGACATTGCGGGTGCGCTGGACAGGTAAGTGTCCATTTTTTTAAAAGTCACCAGCTGCCGTATTTGTAGCTGCTGGCTTTAAAATAAAAAAATCGTCCAAACCTCCGCTTTAATGCAGATTTCAAATGACCATGGCCTCCATCTGCTTGGGTATTAGTGAGCAGAGCTTCCAGAGTTCACCTTTTTGGGTAATAAGCTCTGCCCACACAATATAGAAAAAGTGGTGTATATACTGCGCTGCCAAGAGGAAAATAAATTGTGTAGCGCTCAAGGAGTAAGTGTCATAACAGTGAAGTGTTAGTATACACAGATTGTGAATATAATCACTGGATGTAATATAAAGATATATCACAATACATTAAAATAATAAATAAAGTTCATGTACTCGTATTCCACCAAACAAATGATGAATCAATCAATACATGATAAAGTGCAACGTGTTAAAGTCCATAGAGATAAATAACACCAGATGAAGAGTGAACTGATGAGCAAAGTTGATATCTTCTTATTAATGAAGAGCGATCATCACCAAAATTGCAAATGGAGGCTTACCAGAGGGGGTAGACTTATAGTGACATACGTCGCTGTAAGTCAAGACGAGCTTGTATGTGCAATTCACAATCGGGCACACGGAGAATATATGGATATACACATCTGGTTAGCTGATGGTAATGCTTCAAACCATGAGAAGACACATACGACAATCTGAAGGGTTCACACACGGTATTGCTCTAGTGATATCAATTAGCCAGAAAAAATAAGGAGAAAAGTAGCCACATAGCGTAATCGAGTTTCATAAAACCAAAAATGTAATAAAATAAACAGATACACTCACATGTAAGCTGTGCAAGTCACGCATGTATACATAGGTTAGGCGGCAGTGGAGGCAACTGACGCGTTTCGTGTGCTAACATATCATCTGGGGTGTCGCTCCACTGTTGCCCCCTCAAACTTATAGCAAAAACAAAGTACTAACACCAATCAAAGTTGAGAATCCAACATACCCAAATACAGCATTGCAAATGTCATCCACTTCCGGGATCTGTAACATGGCCGAACAGCGTGCATTCCAAACCTCAATTGGGATGTGTATGTTAACCAACCAACGAGAGTTAGGTAAAAATCGCGAGATCGGCACGGAGGTGATTAACTTACAGAGGGCGTCGTTACTTGGAAAACCAGGCCTCGTTTCCGAGGACTGAGGGAGGGAGGTCTGGACATCAGTTGCGTCTCAGCACAGGAGTACACAAGCAATCTAAGAGAAAGGAGTCACTAGTGTTGAGCGGAATACGCCATATTCGATTTTGCGATATTTCACAAATATATACAAGAATATTCGTGAAATATTCGTTAATATCGAATATTCGTGATATTTTATCAAAAAAATAAATTTTGCGAAATTTCGCTAATGCGAATGCGAAATTGATTGCAAAATTATCGTCCATGCATGTGCATGCGCGCAAACAACAAGCAAAAAAGGAGATCATTTCCTGGATTACTAAACTAATATGCACTAAACACTAAGGCCTCGTACACACGAGGCAATAGATTTGTTCAAATCTGTCCGTCCGACAGATTTGAACAAATCTGTCTGATGGGATTTTGGTTTGCTCGCGTGTACACACGAGCAAACCAAAATCCCCGCCAGCAGAGAGTGCGCTGACGTGTCGGTGACGTGGCGGTGACGTTGACGCCGCCACGTCACCGCACCAGGAAGTAAAACACTTCTGCGCATGCGCCGAATCCATTCGGCGGCGGTGCGGGACGACATGTCTGCTGGTAAGTGTACTAACCAGCAGACATGTCGGGCGGACGGATTCCCACCCGATAGATTTCAAAGCATGCTTTGAAATCTGTCGGGTGGCCAAATCCGTCGGCTCGGCCATACACACGATCGAATCTGTCTGCTGAAACGGTCCAGCGGACCGTTTCCAGCGGACAGATTTGATCGTGTGTACGAGGCCTAACTCTACTTACACAAACTTATATGACTAAACTAAAGCTATTTTATTTATTTTTTATATACACAAAACACAGAGACTAAACACACACTAAACTAAGCTACCTTAAAGAAATGTACACTTACACTAACTACACAGAAATCTATCTAACACTAAGCTACACTAACCTGGACAAAACAACACAAATCTGAGCTTTTAGAAAAGTCTTTTGCTTTGAAAAAAGCATTTGGTTTTAGAAGCAGGAAACTCAGAACTGAAAGCACTATAGGAAGCACAATGCTAAGCTCTAAGATCGCAATACACAGGAAAAACGCACAGAAACACTCCACTCTCTCTTGCCACCTTGTGAATCTGCACTGAAATACTGCTGGGAGTGATCTTATATAATGGTCGTGCAGGCAGGTTCCTATTGGTTGCTATGGAGGTTGCTAACCTCTGACAACTGTGGTAGGAGAACTCTGATTGGCTCTGATGCAAAAGAAGGGCAGAGAAAGTATTCGCGAATATTCGTAATATGAATATTCGCATTGCGAATATTTGGCAACATAAAAGGATCGCCTCAGCTACTCGGCCCAGGGTCTCTAATCATACCAGCAATGCTTTTAGACGTCGATGGAGATCACTAGGATGTGATCTGTTTTAAAAATAAATTTGAAAAAATACGAATATTCGCAATAGCGAATATTCACCGCGATATTCGAGTTATTCGTGAATACTCGAATATGCAATATTCGTAACAAATATTCGCAATGCGAATATTCTTGAGCAACACTAGGAGTCACGTGACATTCGTAAAATGATCACATGTGTGTGTATCAAGCCTCAATCTGGATAAGGATATGCGCTCCAGAAATAGAGCAATGGATTATAATTATAAAAACTAAACTCATAGGGGCAGATTCACAGAGAAATGGATTATCGTAGCGTATCAGAAATACACTACGCCGCCGTTTTTTACCTTGCTCTACGTGGAATTCAGGTAGATTTTCTACGGTAAACGACGGCGGCGTAGTGTATTTCTCCCGTCGCAATCCATCTGCGCGAGTAGGGGGCGTGAAACATTTAAATTAGGCGCGTTCCCGCGGCGATCGATCTGCGCATGCTCCGTTCGCAAATTTCCCGCCGTGCATTGCGCGAAATCACGTCGTGACGTCATTCGTTGTTTATGTAGCGTACTTTACGGGCGATCCACGTCCCGACGAGTTATGTAAACAAAATAAAAATTTAAATAAATTCGAAGCGGGAACGACGGCCATACTTAACATGGGCTACGTAAAGTTAGAGCAGCAAAAAGCTGCTCTAACATTACGTATAAAAAAATAGACGAAAACGATTGCGACGCCCGCTCGTATGTTCGTGAATCCCCGTAAAAACACATTTGCATATCCCGACGCACCAAAACGACGCAAACTCCTCCCAGCGGCCGCAAATAGATGGCAGCGTAGATCCGAAGGCTTACGAAGACGTAAGCCTCTCGGATCGAAGCCCGAAGCCGGCGTATCATGGTTTGAGGATTCAAACTAGTGATACGCCGCGCAAAATTTGAAATTACTCCTGTCTAACCCCAGTTAGACAGGCGTAATTGTTTTGTGAATCTGCCCCATAATGTTAAAAAGTAAATATATAAACATTTAATGCAAGAAAGTTATATTAAAAGGATAAAATGGGATAAAGAAATTATCCACATAATATACATGGTCCGGACCGAAGATATTACATATGGATATATGCAAATACAAGGAATCCGGATCAATAAACAAAAAATGTATGAATTAGTCATATTTTATAAAATTATGTCAAAAGACAAAATTTATATACATATACAAAAAATGTTAAATGTATCTGCCGATAGGCGGATTAAAATGACAATTAAATTTAAAATGGTTTCTTGCAAGGTGGTCGATGCTTAGTCTGCTGCATGTAGATAAGAGTTGGATTACCACATGATACTCATATTCATATCATACAATGGTCTATCAAGTATTAGCAACAAGGGAGAGTATATACAATAAAGTACATGGGCCAGATTCTCAGAGGCGCTACGACGGGGTATCTCAGATACCCCGTCGTATGGCCGTTTTTTCCCCGGGTATCTATGCGAGTGATTCCTAGAATCACTTAGGCATAGATACGGGTAAAGATCCGACAAGTGTAATACAGTACAATTACACTTGCGGATCATAGATGTAATGACAACTCTGGCCACTAGGTGGCCTTTACTTTGTTTTCTCATTTGCCTATGCAAATGAGGCTACTACTCAGATTCCCGAACGCTTTTACGCCGCCCCGTCGTCGCTTACGTCATTTTCGTACGCGTAAGGTTACCCCTGCTAATATGTGGAGTAACCTCACGCAGTACTGTCGGATGCCGTCGGGTGCCGTCGGATGCCATGTTAAGTATGGCGTCGGGTCAGCGTCGGCTTTTTCCGTCGGTTACATCGTTTTACTAAGACGTTCGCGAATAGGGCATTGCGTAAATGCCAATCACGTCGTTTTGACGTCGGTTTCAACAACGCTTTCCGACGTGAGCTGGAGCATGCGCACTGGGCTTTTTCCCCCGGCCGGCGCATGCGCAGTTCGATCGACGCGGGGGCGCGCTTAATTTAAATACAAGCCGCCCCCTTTGAATTACGCGGCCTTACGCTGGGCCATTGTCAAATGTCTTACGCTACGCCAGCGCTAATCTATGAGAATCTGGCCCCATATGTGTAATGACCAAGGTATGAGGAAGAGAAAAAAATAAAAAAGTACAGGGGGATATAAAATTCCTACGATTGATTAATAAAGGCATTGATGTCCCACTCGACATTCAGTCGGAAAATACGTTTGAAGTTCGTAAATCCAGTATGTTCAAGACGTGAAACGCCTCTAGTCATGGCTCCTCCTCTCCATGGAGGTGTGTATTTATCAATGATGGTAAATTGTGTGCCACTAGGATCTCTGTGATGGAATTCTCTAAAGTGCCTGGGTACGGGATGTTTGGTGTCACCGGCCTTGATCAGAGAAATGTGTTCACCCACATTAATCGCGAATGTGTGTATGGTGCGCCCAACATATTGCTTGCCACAGGGGCAAGTGATTATGTAAACAATATACTTAGTTTCACAGGTACAAAAAGATTTAATAGTGTACTGTTTAGATGTAACGGTAGAAGAAAATTGGGTAATCTTGCGTTTACCCAATGCATTGTAATGGCATACTTGGCACTTCCTGCATGGAAAGAATTTGACCATATTATGAAAAAAGGAATTACGAACAGGTGGGTTAATGATATTTGGTGCGATGCGACTCTGTAATGAAGGCACACCTTTAAACACCACCTTTGCCTGATCGGGCAATAGAGGGCCCAAGACATTGTCACCCCTGAGGACGTTCCAATGTCTATTCATTATATTTTTGACCTGTTTATATTGGGTTGAGTAGGATGTTAACATGGCGAATTTGAAACTATCATCAGCAACTCTTTTGGGTTTAACAGAAATCAGGGATTTTCTGTCCAATGTTAAAACTCGCTAAAGTTCAGATTCAACATCTGTAACAGAATAGCCTTTATCAACAAACCATGATTTTAAAATCTCAGCTTGGGCTAAATAAGTATGGGTATCCGTACAGTTCCTATGAAGCCGAAGAAATTCTGTAGAAATACTGCATTGCCTTCTGCCGCAGATGCTCATGGGTGGGTCTGATGGTGTGGTGGGACATGTGTGTGAGGATTGCAGGGAGGTTCTTATGTATCTCTAAATAAATGTATATATATTTTTTATGTAGTATTGAGTATGGCCCGTTATTACCTATAGTAGCTTCTTTTATCATCAGAGATCCCCTCCATTCTTGGAGACCCTTTGCTTGATAGTCCCCCCTCTTTTTGTCAGGATTGCGGGGACAACCTGGTGCACACATCTGCTCATGGTGGATTGTGCCATCACAGCCACGACTACACTTGTACGCTGGAACAAACCACTGGCAAGGAAATGGAGTGTTGCCAGTACCTTGACCAGTGGCTGCACTGCATGTGAGCGATCTGTCTGGCTGGTGATGTCATCTTGCAGGGCTGTGGCTATTTCCAGGATGGCATCAGGGCTAAATCGGAAGATGCGATACACCTCCAAATCACCCATGCCAAATACGTTCATGCACGTTCGGTAGATCCTCTCCCGTGCCCTCCTCCTTCCTGTAAACACAGTAGTAGTGCTATGACCATGGATGCCCCTGGCATGTTGGCATACAGATTGTTGTCCTGCAAGTGTGGTTGCTCAGCTCGTCCGTAACGGTGCTGTTGCAGCTGCTCTCCGGCTGACCTGTGCACGTCTGCTGCTAACTTACCTCTGCTTTGAGGGGTAACTTTACGCCGGACGTTGAACTTACGCGCACCGTGCGTAGCCTGCGCCGGGCGCACGTACGTTCGTGAATCGCCGTATCTCCCATATTTGCATATTTGAATAGGAAATCAATGGGAGCGCCAGATGCGTCCAGCGTATATATGCGCCCACGCTACGCCAGCGTAGGAAAGTTACATCGGTCGGAAGAAGCCTATTTTCAGGCGTATCTATTTCTGTGGATACGGCGCATAGATACGCCGGCGCAAATATACACTTAGGCCGCACATCTCGAGATACGCCGGCGTAAGTGCTTTGTGGATCTGGGCCATAGTGTTCCCCTTCACACCTCCTGACAGCTACAAAACAAGGTTGTAGGGAGGTAGTAGGAAGGTGGAAGGTGGGGCAGAGGAGCTAGGCCAGCACAGAGAGTAAATAGAGCACAGAGAGTAACTAGACACTTTCAGGAGAGTAGAGGGAGGAAGGGAGGCAGCTGTTCTAGGGCAAGTCAATTATTTTGACAAGATCAAAGGCACATTAAAAGTGAATTAAAATAATTGAAAGAAGGGAAAACACTGTATATAAGATGTAAAATACATAATTGTTCTGTTCTTTTACCTTTGTGACAAGGTCCCATTACCATAGGAATCATGCAAGCCTTACTACCATATCAACCCGCTGATTGATCTCTCAATTACCATTTAGTGAATACTCTTGCTCATACTTGGCAGATCGGCTAAGCAAATTTGTGAGTCACTAATGACCCTCAGTCTTTATTAAACTCTCCAGAGCATGTAATTAAGGCCCCTGTTTCACGATATAAATAAAATATATTTTATTTAAATATTTGTGCATGTTAACAGCTTATTATAACTGTTGCTACTTCCTCTGTATGCTGCTAACAAGTAACATCTATTTAATGTATTTTACACTAAGAAATAAATGCGTACCTCAAGGGGTGGATGACACAACAAACATTCAAAGCTTTAGAACTTTGCAGAGACCTTGTAAAGCCATTCTGTTGCTTCACAAAATCCCATTGTTCAGCACTTTGTTTTCTGATGAATGGAGAAGACATGACTGATGGCTTTGCAAGTGACATCAGCTTTGTGGGTGAAAGCATTGTACCATTCCCGGAGTCATACTCAATTTATGTTCTTAGTATGTTTAGATGTTTTATTCCATGACCATGAAAAACAAATTAACTTTACATGGTAACTTGGAGGTTTGTGCAAGGAATGCCATTAGTGTAATATATAGCTGTAGATGCAAGATAAAGAATAGAAAGTGCTTATGTCTTGTGACTTTTTTTTAAATACTAATGTAGCCAGTAGAGTCAATAATGACATTAACAAGGTGCTTTTTACAGACTGTACGTGCTATAATTACAGTAATCCATGACTGATATATATATATATATATATATATATATATATATATATACACACAGTATGGGCTAGATTCAGGTAGATTGGCGCATCTTTAGGCGGGCGTAGCGAGTATACGTTACGTTGACGAGGCGCAAAGCGGCGAACACACTATTCACAATGGAAATGCTCCCAACTTTGCACCGGCGTAACGTAATTTCGTAGGTGTAAGGCAGCGTAAGTGTAAGTGGGTGTGACCTTATGCAAATGATGGTCCGAGCGTGGTGCAATGCTTTACGCCCGGCGTATCTAATACGGCGCATGCGCAGTGACATGGACGTATGGTTTGCGTCCCTATGCTCACAACTACGCCAGCACAACTTCCTGGGATACGCCGGCCCACCGGCTAATGCCGAGCGCATATATACGCCCAGCCATACGCCCGTCTGGCGCAAAAGTACATCCTGCTTGTTTCCCCCCCTGAAGCAAGGTACTTTTGCTGAGCGATGGCGGCAGCTGGAAATGGAGGCAAGGAGAGGAGGAAGAAAAACTTCTCTAAGGAGGAGAGAGATATTATTATTGCTGGAATGGCAAAATATGATAAGTTCCTCCATGGTGCCCACAGCTCCCAGACCAGCAAGGCACGGAAGAAGGAGATTCTGGAGGAGATCACCCTTCAGGTCAATGTCGTTGGGATTGAGACTTTGGAAGCCCGACGATGTGGGAAAAAAAATCAATGACCTGAGTCCGAGAGAAGCTGGCCCTTATGAGGAGGCATGCCAGGGGGGCACGGGAGGAGGACCAGCCTCATCTTTGCGCTTGACGGATGAGGAGGAGTTCATCGCCCAATGTCTGCAGTGGGAGCAGGTGGAGGGCATCAAGGGATTTGACTCTGGTGACCAGGCCTTGAGGACAGGTAAGTGTGTTGTATCTCCTATTCAGTGTGTAGCATGTGAGGGGGTGGAAGGGGACATGTGCCAAGTGAGTGGGTCGACCGACATGTGAATGTTTTGTGTCATCCACAGATGTGCTGTAGGGAGCTGGGCCGTCGTCGGCTGCTGGGCGACCCACGACATCTCAGGATGAGAGTGCCCACACCTCACCTCTAGAGGAAGTTGTGGAGGAGCATGGTGACCTAGATGAAGTTTTATACCTTGTTGAGGATCCCATCATCCCTGGACCCTCCCAACCCTCCTCCCCATCAGGGGTAGCCCCTCACCCTCCTCCCACATCAGGGGAAGCCCCTCACCCTCCTCCATCATCAGGGAAAGCCCCTCAAGGGCCTCCCGTACACATGGTCCCAAGCCTCTCCTGCCCCAGGAAGGCTACCTGCAAGACCAGGGGAGTTCCTGAAGTCATCCAGGAAACTCTTGCCAGGGATCAGGCCCGCCAGACCCGCCATATGGGTGCTGTCGCCAGGGACATGCGGCATGTGGCAGAGAGCCTGGCCTCCTCGGCACAGATCAATGAGAGCCTGCAGGATGTCAGCGCCAACTGCGCTGCTCTGGTGACCTGCGTTGGTGAGCTGCAGGCCACTACATCATGCCTCGTGGGAGAGGTCAAGAGCCTGGCAGTGGCTGTAAAGGCCAATACAGCTGCCATCAGGGCGGAGGGGAGGCAGACAAGGCGCCTCCTGTGGCAGAGCACCACCCGGCAGCTGCGGATGCAGGCGCAGACCAATGTGTTCCTTAGCCACATTGCCCTGGCGATGGAGGGCAGGCAGCCAGCCAGGGAGAGACCAGGGGATGATCCTCCTCCTCCTGAAGCCCCACCCCTCCCACCGAGGCTCCCACCAGCGAGTTAAGGAGCCAGAGCCGTGGCACCAGGCTTAGCCCACGACATGGCAATTGATTGCTTTTTTTTTTCTTATTTGCTCTGGTTAAGAGCTATTTTGTTTTCTTATTTGCTCTGGTTAAGAGCTATTTTGTTTTAGTAGTGTATGCACACAGTCAGTAGTGCAGGCTACAGTGTGACTGGTGTGTGAATGTGGGGGTGACACTCCTGCCAGTAAGGTGTGTCACCCTGGGTCATCAGGGAGAGGTTATCCCCACGGCCATGTGAATGTGGTATGAATGGGCAGCAACATTCTTGGGGCCTTGGCGTGGCGTTGCTGCTCCCTAGTCCTGCATGGTGGACTTGGGCTAATCCAATGGGCGGTGGATGTGGTGTGTGTGAGCTATGGACCACAGTGGTGTGCATGCGTGCATTGTCCGTGTGCCATGATGAATGTGTGTGTGTTTAATGTGCAAAGATACGTTCCACGAGGCAACTCCTGATAGCTGTTCCTTCAGCAGACGGGGTAGCCTCGTTCAGGGTCGGGGGTCAGGTCATCACATATGTCAATCTCCAGGCCCTTTCTCATGGCATAGTTGTGCAGCACGCAACATGCACCGATAATCTGGCACACAAAGTTTGGGGAATACAACAGGGTCCCCCCGGACTTATCCAGGCATTGGAAACGGGACTTCAGGAGGCCAAATGTGTGCTCCACCACTGCATGGGTGCGTATGTGTGCAGCATTGTATCTTCTCTCTCCTCTGGTTTTGGGATCCCGGTATGGAGTCAGGAGATGGAGCCCAAGTGCATATGCCGAATCACCTGGAAGGGAAAAGACAGGAGGATGTTAGCCGTGCATGTGCCCCTTGTGATGTCTGCAACTTCCATTTGAAGATGCCTCACAGATGCTGAATAGGGTTTAGGTCTAGAGACATGCTTGGCCAGTCCATCGCCTTTACTCTCAGCTTCTTTAGCAAGGCAGTGGTCACCTTGGAGGTGTGTTTGGGGTCATTATCATGTTGGAATACTTCCCTGTGGCCCAGTCTCTGAAGGGAGGGGATCATGCTCTGCTTCAGTATGTCACAGTACATGTTGGCATTCATGGTTCCCTCAATGAACTGTAGCTCCCCAGTGCCATCAGCACTCATGCAGCCTCAGGCAATGACACTCCTACCACCATGCTTGACTGTAGGCAAGACACACTTGTCTTTGTACTCCTCCCCTGTTTGCCGTCACACACGCTTGACACCATCTCAACCAAATAAGTTTATCTTGATCTCATCAGACCACAGGACATGGTTCCAGTAATCCATGTCCTTAGCATGCTTGTCTTCTGCAAACTGTTTGCAGGCTTTCTTGTGCATTATCTTTGGAAGAGGCTTCCTTGGGGGATGACAACCATGCAGACCAATTTGATGCAGTGTGAAGTGTGTGGTTTGAACACTGACAGACTGACCCCCCACTCCTTCATCCTTTGCAGAAATGCTGGAAGCACTCATATATCTATTTCCCAAAGAAAACCTCTGGATATAAGGCTGAGCACATGCATTCAACTTCCTTGTTTGACCATGTCGAGGCCTTTTTTGATTGAAAGCTGTCCCGTTAAACCTCTGTATGGTCTTGGCCACTGTGCTTCAGCTCAGTTTCAGGGTCTTGGCAATATTCTTACAGCCTAGGCAATCTTTATATAGAGCAACAATTTTTTTTTCAGATTCTCAGAGAGTTCTTTGCCATGAGGTGCCTTGTTGAACTTCCAGTGAACAGTATGAGAGAGTGATTTACACTGTTATACAAGCTGTACACTCAATAGTTTACATTGTAGCCAAGTGTAATTTCTTCAGTATTGTCACATAAAAAAATTAAATAAAATAATTACAAAAATGTGAGGATTGTACTCACTTTTGTGAGATACTGTATATATCAAATATTGACAGGCGGATGGAGGAGAACCTATTTCAGATGCAAATACATGGTCTCCAAACAGGTGTGAAACTGATTGGAGACAGATTTTAAGGCACTCTAGGGATGATCCTGCCCAAACTGTCACCATGGGAGTGCAGTTGTCACTCAGCATTCCAGTATTGGGTGTCTATAAAGTTGGGTGGAAAGAGTTTAGAGTGAGCTGCTCAGTAAAGGATCATGCTAAGGAGGGATTCCTTTTTTAGAGAGATTACATTATGTGAGTGTCTAGGGCTAGGGCTTCCTTTTGGGAGAGTAAGGCTACCCTCAACTGTATAAAGGGAATCAGCATTTCTGCCCAGTATGGACCACATTGATACAGAGGAGAACTGTGAGGCACCATTTTCATTAATGAAGCACTCACTATGCCCATGATTGAAGCCTCACTGTGCCCCTGCTCCTCACTCAATTTTTGAGGGCTGCACTATATTACCAAAAGTATTGTGACACCTGCCTTTACACGCACATGAACTTTAATGACATCCCAGTCTTAGTCCGTAGGGTTCATAATTGAGTTGGCACACCCTTTTCAGCTATAACAGCTTCAACTCTTCTGGGAAGGCTGTCCACAAGGTTTATGAGTGTGCCTATGGGAATGTTTGACCATTCTTCCAGAAGCGCATTTGTGAGGCCAGGCACTGATGTTGGACAAGAAGGCCTGATTCGCTCTATTTTAACACATCATTTACAGGAATTTCCTCTCACTTCCTGTTTAGCTATGGGACAGAAAGGAAAATCTCTAAAATGGGGCACAGATGGCAAAAAAAAAAAAACCCTAATGCAGCGTACACACGATTACTTTTTGTGATGAAATAAAACGACATTTTAAAAAACATCATTTAAAATAATTGTGTGTGGGCAAAATGTCGTTTTATGTCTTAAAAAAAACGACCAAAAAAAAATTCAAACATGCTTGAATTTTTTATGTCGTTTTTCTGAATGTCGTTTTTTGTGTCATAAAAAATGATCGTGCGTGGGCAAAACTACGTTTTTAAACCCACGCATGCTCAGAAGCAAGTTATGAGACGGGAGCTTCAATGGAACAGAGTGCCGTCGAAAGTGTCTTGCGTAACCACGCTTTGCAAGAGCATTTTCAGAAAACGATGGTGTGTAGGCAACGTCGTTTTTTAAAATGAAGTTTGAAAACCTTCGGGTTTTTTTTCATGAGAAAAAAATACGTTTTTTACAAGACAAAAAACGGCCGTGTGTACGCGGCATTACCCTCCTTTGCTCTATCCAAAATAAAAAAGTTTTGCCTATAGTTCTACTTTAACTTGCTAAAGCTTGTATGAGATGTTAGTGATTGGGTTTATATCTTCTTTAATTGAATTGACATAGTAGTTTCATATTTTGTATTACAAGGATTACAGGTAAGTGCAAAAGCTCAAAATGGAAAAGGTGAATAAACAAGCCATCCACACACTAACAAATTAATATGCTGCTTAAAAAGAAATGACTTGTCTTTATGTTTAGTATTAGCTCAAATGCGGCATTATCCTGGAAGTCTGCTGATGAAAAAGGTTATATATTTCAATGTGATTTTAGATTAGAGAACACAGATAAATGCATTATAATTTTTTTTTTTTAAGTATACACATAAATAACACAGTACTCATTTGCTTGATATAACTTCTTAATTTCCAATTCATAACATGTCATCTTTTGTTGCTAACTTCCTTTCCAATTCCCTTTATGGTTCTTGCTGAGTCTGCTTCATGCTGCAAAATGACAAGACAAGTGGTATAGCTGAGCTGCCCCCCACAAAGACAGCAGCTGCCACCGTCTCTCACTCGCTCCTATTGCATATCATCTGATTGCCGTTTATCTTCATCAAGTGTGCTGCTTGCTAATTCTGTTTTTGACTGTTTTTTTTTTATTATTTATTTTATTTTGAACACAGAAAACTCTCTGTTTTGTAATGAATGCATATTGTATTTATATGTTATGTGGAGTGTTTGTTTTTTCTGATGTATTATGCTTATTGTGAAAATGTTTTAAATATTGTTTATATGGTGATATAATAATTATCCACTTAAAGACCACCCATATCAGTTGTATTGCCACAGGGCGGCTCTCCTGTGCAGGATCACATATATACTGTATATACATGATTCTGCACTGAGGCCTGCAGGGGGCACAAGCTCACCGCTAATGAGCCACTTCTGCAGTGATTATTTACAGCAAAAGCCAATCTGCATGTGTTGGACGCTGAATGTCCACCGGCATCCACCGATCGTCAGTAAAACACACAGAAGGGGTATCTGCTTATATAAACAAGGCAGACAGGGGAGAAAGGGATGGAGTTTGTGTTTGTGCAAAGCAGGGGATAAAATAAATCTCTTCCCTTAGTAAAACCACCTAACACTGTATACAAAAACACTGGCTACGCACATAGTTAACCCCTTGATCACCATTGATGTTTAACCCATTCCCATCCAATGTCATTTGTACAGTGACAGTGCATATTTTTTTTAGGACTAATCACTGTATGAGTGTTACTGGTTCCTGAAAAGTGTCAGTTATTGCCCAATTGTCCACCGTAATATCTGTGATGAGAAAAAGGAGAGTGCTCTATAATGTGAACTTTTATCAGTGAGTCTGAACTATCAATGTGCTGAAATGTTCTTGTAACTAAATAATTGTGCTGGAGGACAGTTGTGCAGTAAAGCAATGAAAATGTAACTGGTCCGGACATTTGTTTATTCCAGGCAACAGGCCTCAGGTTGGGAACATGTGTGCGAGCAGGTTTCAGGTCACAAGAAGGTGACACAATGGGGCTGATTTACCAAGCCTGTGCGCCAAGACTCATGGTGCACAAGCAGGAGTAAACCTGTTTTTGACATTTACCAAAGAAACACGCTGCTAGTGCAGCGTGTTTCCTCATTTACTAAAGTGCCTAATGCGCCCAGAAGAGGGCGCACAGCACGCCAGTACAGAGCTGGCGTGCGGCATTTAGTTATGTAAACATCGGGGATTCGGGCGGGAGTTTATGAGGGGAGGGAGGGGGGTGATGCAGGGGAAGTGTGGTGACATGTGTTTCAACTTGTGTGGCGGGCCGATTTGAAAGGGAAAGTGACTTTTGGGACCCGATCCCCGGGCGCTTGCAAAGTACGCTAGAACCTCGGAAGGTTCACTTGCATACTGGGCATGCGCAGAGGGAAAAATCGGAGCTCACCGCGCGCCTCTTCAGAACGCCGGGAAATCCTTGGTAAATACCAGGCGGCGTAGCAGTGTTTGCACTGCCTGGAGCGGCGTACGGCAAGCTCCGAGCTGTTCTCGGGCTGCGCTGACACTGAAGGGGAACTCCGCGCCAAATTTCAAATGTGAAACCGGCGCGGCTTCCCCCCCAGGGGTACAATAGGCTCTCCGGCTTGGTCCGGAACGTGAGGGGTTAACCCACGCCAAAATCGGCGTGGGGTTCCCCCCCAGATCCGTACCAAGCCCTCATCCCAGGCATGCAGTCTGGCCGGACAGGAATGGGGGTGGGGACGAGCGAGCGGCCCCCCCCCTCCTGAGCCGTACCAGACCACATGCCCTCGACATGGGGGAGTGTGTGCTTTGGGGGAGGGGGGCGCTGCCCCCCCACCCCAAAGCACTCTTGTCCCCATGTCGATCGGGACAAGAGCCTCTTCCCGACAACCCTAGCCATTGGTTGTCGGGGTATGCGGGCGGGAGCCAATCAGAATCTGGGAGCCCCGTTTAATAATGTGGCCCCCAGATTTCGGGCCCCCACCCTATGTGAATGAGTATGGGGTACATCGTACCCCTACCCATTCACCTGGTGAAGGTGGTTTGAACTTTGAGGGTCTTCTGCCGCCGCCCCCTTCGAATTTTTCGGCCTGGACGGGGGTCGCACATCCCATCCAGGACTTGGACGTGGCGGGCTTCTCGTCGCTGTCTTCTGCCGCTGCCCCCTTCACCACGAAGCTCCGTGCTTGTTTGATGAGGGCAGCGGGCTTCCGTCGTCTTCTCCGGGGCGAGGGTCGTACATCCCACCCCGGATTTCCTCGCCGGCTTCTGCCTGGCTCCTACTGGGGGCCAGGCCTTCTTTTGCCGTCTTCCGCCGGAGGGCGCCACTCTCCGGGCTTCTCGACGTTGTCTTCCGCCGCGGGGGCCAGGCCTTCTTCTTTGCCGCCCCCTTCGATTTTTTCGGCCTGGACGGGGGTCGCACATCCCATCCAGGACTTGGACGTGGCGGGCTTCTCGTCGCCGTCTTCTGCCGCTGCCCCCTTCACCACGAAGCTCCGTGCTTGTTTGATGAGGGCAGCGGGCTTCCGTCGTCTTCTCCGGGGCGAGGGTCGTACATCCCACCCCGGATTTCGTCGCCGTCTTCTGCCGCTGCCCCCTTCACCACGAAGCTCCGTGCTTGTTTGATGAGGGCAGCGGGCTTCCGTCGCAGTCTTCCGCCGCGGGGTGACACTCGCGGGCTTCTTCTTCCATTCGATGTTGACACGGCGAGGTCCGGCGCTGAAATGCCTTCTGAGCGGCGGGCAAGGACTTATATTGGCATTGGGCGTGGGCGTGGTTATGCCAACATGTGACCTTAACCCATGTGACAGTGATGTGACGTGACATCACTGTCACATGGGTTAAGGTCACATGTTGGCATAACCACGCCCACGCCCAATGCCAATATAAGTCCTTGCCCGCCGCTCAGAAGGCATTTCAGCGCCGGACCTCGCCGTGTCAACATCGAATGGAAGAAGAAGCCCGCGAGTGTCACCCCGCGGCGGAAGACTGCGACGGAAGCCCGCTGCCCTCATCAAACAAGCACGGAGCTTCGTGGTGAAGGGGGCAGCGGCAGAAGACGGCGACGAAATCCGGGGTGGGATGTACGACCCTCGCCCCGGAGAAGACGACGGAAGCCCGCTGCCCTCATCAAACAAGCACGGAGCTTCGTGGTGAAGGGGGCAGCGGCAGAAAACGGCGACGAGAAGCCCGCCACGTCCAAGTCCTGGATGGGATGTGCGACCCCCGTCCAGGCCGAAAAAATCGAAGGGGGCGGCAAAGAAGGCCTGGCCCCCGCGGCGGAAGACAACGTCGAGAAGCCCGGAGAGTGGCGCCCTCCGGCGGAAGACGGCAAAAGAAGCCCTGGCCTCGGGAGGAGCCAGGCAGAAGCGGAGGAGCCCGAGGTGGGGCGACACCCCCGTTGTTCTCCGCTGTTTTCGGCCGGCCCCCCCCGGATGTAAAAGAGCTTCATTTTGGAGTGGGGGCACAGTCGAGCATGGCGGAGAGCATGGGTGGGTGTTTCCCCCCCCCGGCAGAAGACGGCTAGAAGACCGAGGAGTGGCGACGCCCCCGTTGTTCTCCGCCATTCCCGCCGGCCCCCCCCCGGATGTAAAAGAGCTTTGTTTGGGGTAGGGGGCCTGGCCGAACATGGCGGAGAGCATCGGTGGGGGTCTCTCTCCCCGGCGGAAGGCGGCGGCGAAGACCGGGGGGGGTAGGTGTACCCCCGCGGCGGAAGACAACGTCGAGAAGCCCGGAGAGTGGCGCCCTCCGGCGGAAGACGGCGAAAGAAGCCCTGGCCTCGGGAGGAGCCAGGCAGAAGCGGAGGAGCCCGAGGTGGGGCGACACCCCCGTTGTTCTCCGCTGTTTTCGGCCGGCCCCCCCCGGATGTAAAAGAGCTTCATTTTGGAGTGGGGGCACAGTCGAGCATGGCGGAGAGCATGGGTGGGTGTTTCCCCCCCCCGGCAGAAGACGGCTAGAAGACCGAGGAGTGGCGACGCCCCCGTTGTTCTCCGCCATTCCCGCCGGCCCCCCCCGGATGTAAAAGAGCTTTGTTTGGGGTAGGGGGCCTGGCCGACCATGGCGGAGAGCATCGGTGGGGGTCTCTCTCCCCGGCGGAAGGCGGCGGCGAAGACCGGGGGGGGGGTAGGTGTACCCCCCCGGCGGAAGGCGGCGGCGAAGACCGGTGCGGGGCTGGAGCCCCCCCGGCAGAAAACGTCTGGAAGACCGAGGGGCTCCGCCCCCGTTGTTCTCTGCTTCTTTCGGCCGGCCCCCCCCGGATCTGAAAGAGCTTATTTTGGGGTGGGGGCCTGGCTGGACATGGCGGAGATCATCGGTGGGTGTCCCCCCCCGGCAGAAGACGGCGAAGCCCGGGGCCCAATGGGCTGGTGGTGGGGGGTCCCGGCAGAAGACCCCCGGAGCTGACTAATAAATTATTTTTTTCTGTGTGTTTTTTTTTGTTTACACTTTTCCACCCGGTGAATGGGTAGGGGTACGATGTACCCCATACTCATTCACATAGGGTGGGGGGCCAGAATCTGGGGGCCCCCTTAATATAGGGGGCTCTCAGATTCTGATAAGCCCCCCGCCCGCATACCCCGACAACCAACGGCCAGGGTTGTCGGGAAGAGGCTCTTGTCCCTTTCGACATGGGGACAAGAGTGCTTTGGGGTGGGGGGGCAGTGCCCCCCTCCCCCACAGCACACACTCCCCCATGTCGAGGGCATGTGGTCTGGTACGGCTCAGGAGGGGGGGGGGCGCTCGCTCGTCCCCACCCCCATTCCTGTCCGGCCAGACTGCGTGCCTGGGAGAAGGGTTTGGTCTGGATCTGAGGGGGAACCCCACGCCGTTTTTTGGCGTGGGTTTAACCCCTTATGTTCCAGATCAAATCTAAGAGCCTGTTGTGCACCAGAAGGGGGACCCCCACGCCGTTTTTTTTTCTAATTTGGGGTGGAGTTCCCCTTTATCCCGGTCCTGTCAGGGGGGGGGGGGGAATGCCTGCTCGTCTGTCCCTACAATGTATGAACAGCGATCTGTCATTTCCCCTACACAGTCCCACCCCCTTTACAGTTAGAACACACCCAGGTAACATATTCAACCCCTTCCGCGCCCCTAGTGTTAACCCCTTCCCTGCCAGTGTCATTTTTATAGTAAGCAATGCATTTCTATACCATTGCTCGCTACAAAAATGCCAAATCTCACAAAAATGTGTCCGCCACAATGTCGCATTAGACAGAAAAAACAAATGATAGCCACCATTACTAGTAAAACAAAAAATTATTAAAAAAAAACCCATAAGACCAACCCCTACTTAGAACTTTTGCCCAAACCAATCAAACGCTTATTGTGATTTTTTGCAACCAAAAAGATGTCCAAGAATACTTATCGGCCTAAACTGAGGGCAAACATTTTTTGAATATATTTTGGGGGAGATTTATTATAGCAAACCGTAAAAAAGATGTTTTTTTAGTTACCAAATTGTCGCTATAGTTTTGGGTCAAGCAAAAATAAGAAAAAACGCAGAGGTGATCAAATACCACCAACAAAAAAAAAAAATTGAATTTTTAGGGGGGGGGGGGGGGGGGGGATGAGGACGCCCAATTTTTTTGGGGGCCACGTCGCACAACCACGCAATTGTCAGTCAAAATGACGCAGTGTTGAAATGCAAAAAATGGCCCCGTCAGTGACCAGTAATATGCTCTGGGGCTCAAGTGGTTACAAATTAAGAATACACTAAAGTTAGCCCAATTTATGGCCATAATGTGAAAGATGATGTTACACCGAGTAAATAGATACCCAACATGTTACACTTTAATATTGCACACACTCATGGAATGGCGCCAAACTTCAGTACTTGAAAATACCCATAGGCAACGCTTTTTTATGTGTTTCAGGTTACCAGTTTAGATTTACAGAGGAGCTCTAGTGCTAAAAGTATTGCTCTCGCTCTAACGTACGCTATGATACCTCACATGTGGGGTTTGAACGGGGGTTCAATATGTGGGCGGGGCTTACACATTTAAGGCCCGCCCCCATATATGGAAACATTCTTCAAACCACACATGTGAGGTATCATAGCGTGCGTAACAGCAAGAGGAATATTTATAGCACTAGACCTCATCTGTAAATCTAAACTGGTAACCGGAAACAATAAAAATGCTGCTTGTTCGCTTCTGACTGCGAGCTACTAGGGACAGGGGCGTTTAAATTATTACTATTTAGGTTTGTTACGTAAAAATTCTATAAGACCTCCCGTTCAGCTTGTAAAGCATCACTTCAGGGGGACCAAAAAAAAATTTAACACCTCTAATGCTTTCATCCGCCATTGCAGATTTGATTCTGGTACTGCATTTCGAGTGAACTGGGCATGCTCGAACAGTTAGAAAAAGAAGTTGGAAGTTTCATCCTGAAAATGACTTGCATCTTTCTGAGCATGCTCAGAAAGCTCTTTTTTTGGCTTAGTAATTTAAGGACATCCTTAACAGGTGTAAGCAGTTCCAAGTGCACACAAACTAGAGGCTGACATTTCTTCATGTGTTTCCAATTGGTTCATTAGCACACATGTTATAAAAAGCGTGGATACTGCACGTGTCAGCTGCCCCTCAGAGGGGGCAGATTTGCTGGCTGGAAGGAATGGCGGAGTGAAACAGAGATGTTTTGGAGCAAGTTTTGTATTTTTTGATGTTTTCTCTGCTACATAATTTTGCTAAATGTTTCTCAAGATGTTAATGACTAATGTTTTAATCCTGTGGGTCTATCCTGTTATTTCAAAAGCATGATTTATTTTCCAATGACTGTGAAATAAACGTTGGTCTTTTTTGTTTTTAGGTGTTTTTATATATTTTTGGTGTGTTTATTTGTAATTTTTTGTTTTGCTTTCCTTGTTTTGTGGACCAATAAAATTTACTTTCAAATTTTGAAGTTTGTTTTGTGATTATTTTTTTCCTGCTATGGATTTCAACCGCTGCAGCTGAACTAGTTTGGGCCTAAACCATCAAGTGTGATTTGTCTCTAAGCTCTTTCCTGGTGTGTATGCATGAAATGTTTAGTCACCAGAAAAGGAAGGACAAAGCGGTAAGTAATGTTTCCTAGAACTGATGTCCAGACTGACTTTTTAAAGCACATGTGCAAGATGTAGGAAAAGCTGCAAACAGGGCCTGTTGGAGGGGGGGGGGGGGGGGGGGGGTGGTGTGTTTTTTTTGGACAGGCTTGAAGTGCTGATTTACAGCGCTGTGCTTGAAACTAGCACAAGACAATCCTATTCTAATTGTGGGTTGTTTGAGGGAAGCCAATTGAGTGTTAGAACCCCTGCTAGTGTTTTTAGGTTGGGCTTTGTGTCCCTTTTCCTAAAATTGGCTTCACTTCCTGTCACACAGCTGAACAGGAAGTGAGGTTAAAACCCTACCAATGGTCTTTTCTTTGGGACACAGGTCAATCTAACTAGTGTCACCATTAAGCAAATTGCACTGCAGTGTACACCCCAAATGATTAGTTACTTTGGGGTTTAGTAAAGGCAAAGCCGCTCTGCAGTAGAAGCGTAGGCAATGAAAATCAGAAGGGAAGCACTGATGGTTTTTACTTCCAATCCCGCCAAGTTTTGAGTTTTCTTCCTTGCTTGTCCACTTGTAGTGCAAAGTGGATTTGCCTTTAGTAAATGGACCCCAAAGTCCAAGATTCCTACTAATTTGGGGTGTACACAGCAAAATGCCATTTCCAAAATGGGAAACTATTTATATTGATCTGTGTGTCCCCAACAAAACATTACTCAGGTGTTTCCCTCACTTCCTGTTTGGCTGTGTGGCAGGAAGTGAATGAATTAAGTAGAAAGTGACAACATTTGTGAGGTGTCTTTACCCTATCAGGGGTGCAGGCATCCCCAAAACAAACATGAAAATAGTTGATTTAACATTGGGTGGTGTTTGTGGGGGTCCCTAACACACATTCATACATATTAGCAACGCTGGATCCTGGCCTATTGGCATGGTTATATTTTCTTAAGCCTCTCAATAAAATGATCTGAAATTTGGGGTTAAACTGGAACAATAATCATCACTTTTATTTTTTGGATTTCTTTCATTTTGGATAGAGTTGGTGGGGGGGGGGGGGGGGTTAGAAGCTCTGTCAGTTTATTTTGTATTATCCCTGTCCGTTTGGGGAGATTGGCCTTCACTTCCTGCCCCATAGCCAAACAGGAAGTGATCGAAAAAGTAGGCAAATTAAGGGCCCCCCCAAGTCCCCCCCCACAGAACTTGTGTGTGTCCCCTGAAAATTCCTGGGTGGGTCATAAAAAAACAGGGTGTGGCCTTGACAGGAAGGGTGGGTCATTTTTCTATTAGGGGGGTGCCAAAATTTGGTCAGGCCTAGGGCAGCACAAAACCTAAATCTCCTACTGCACATTAGGGCTTATTTAGACAGGATCCAATTTACAGCATGTTTTTAGATTGTGGGAGGAAACCCGCACAGGGAGAACATGCAAACTCCAGGCAGATAGTGTCACGGGTGGGATTCGAACCAGCAACCCTTTTGCTGCTAGGTGAACATGCTACACACTACGCTACTGTGCTGAACGAACATGATCGCAGCTGAAAGCATGAGATGTTTTTTTTTTTACCAATTCCATGCTTTCCAGCCTGGAGGACAGATGTGGGGTCTAATTGACCCCGCCTTTCTCTATAAAGAGGACCTGTCACACACTAGTCCTATTACAAGGGATGTTTACATTCCTTGTAATAGGAAGAAAAGTGAAAAATAATACAAACAAAGGGACAAACAAGTGCAAAAAATAAAATATTAAGTAAAAAAATAAAATAACAAAGGAATTTAAATGCTCCTGTCCCTAGTAGCTCGCACTCAGAAGCGAACACGCATGCAAGTCCCACCCACATATGTAAACATCCTTCAAACCCCACATGTGAGGTATCATAGCGTGCGTTAGAGCGAGAGCAATAATGTTAGCACTAGACCTCCTCTGTAACTCAAAAGTGGTAACCTGAGAAAAAAAGTCAAGCGTTGCCTATGGAGATTTTTAATAACGAAGTTTAGCGCCATTCCATGAGTGTGCGCAATATGAAAGCGTGACAAGTTAGGTATCTATTTACTCGGTGTAACATCATCTTTTACCTTATCCCTAAAAATTGGCCTAGCTTTACTGCTTTCTTATTTTGTCATTCATGAAACAGGTTTTTTTTTGGAAAGCCAAAAAAAAAAAAAAACGTTAGAAAATTTTTGGCACAAATACTGTTGGAAATGTGTCCGAAAAAATGGCCGCCACTTTATTCCCTAGGGTGTTTGTTAATAAAATATATATAATGTTTGGGGGTCCTGAGTAAGTTTCAAGGAAGAAAATATAATTGTTACATGAAGGAGAGAAGTGCCAGAATAGGCGCGGTATGGAAGTGGTTAAAGTGCACCAATAAAAGTGAAAAATTCCTTGAAATTTCGTACCATGGGGGGGGGGAGGCAATTAGGGGCGCCATCAGGAATTATGGGGCCCCTTACACAGCTTCAGGCATGGGCCCCCTGGAGCAGAGAATAGGGGGGGGGGGTGCCGCCTGATATTAAGAAGGGGGGGGGGGCTGCCGCAATTTGATAAGCGGGGGGTTCCTTTACTAAAAAATACATATAGAAAAATATATATTAAAAAGGGTGGTAGCCATCCGGGGGCCCTGGGGACCACTGGGCCCTTTAATAAAAAGAAACTTCTGGGCTCTTTAATGAAAAATAAATTACAATATCTACATATATAAAATAATAAAAAAGGGGGTTGCCTTGGGAGCTCTGGGCCCTTTAATAAAAAATAACTACCAAAAATCTAAAAAAAAAATAACATTGGGTGGGAGCTGTGGTGGCTCAACGTGAATGGCACTGCGCTGACAAGCCGTTCACCTCTGCAGCCAAGGGTTCGGATCCCGGTCTCGGCTACATGTGAATTGAGTTTGGTGGTGTCAGCCCGGCTCCCGATGGGTGTGCTATGCAAGGTACGCCTGTGCTTAGTATAACCACCCCCCCCCCCCCCCCCACAAAAAAAACACCACACTTGCACACACTTTGGCCATGAGGTCTCCTAAAATAAAGGGAGGTGAAGGACCTACAGGGCTGGCTGGGTGGGCTACACTCCTTCATAGGGGGAGTCCCTCTGTCCCATTGGGCTCCCAAGTGTAGCAGGTGGGGTGAGTGGGAGGCCCCCCTCACACCCACCATTGCCACCGGGGGCATGGAGAAGGATGGCGATTGCAAGTCCAGCTCCTCTCTCTCGACTTCACGCACAAAATACACTTTAAAAAAGAAATTAAAGTAAAAAGTAACAAACCTGGGGAAAATGTTTATAACATTTTTAGAAGCAAAAAGGGGCCCTCTGGGAGCTTTCAAAATTATATTATATATATATATGTTTAAAAAATAACCAAAAAATATATCATATGTTTTTTTTTTTATTTTTTTGTAAAGGTGGGGGGTTGTCATCTGGAGCCCTGGGGATCTCCGGGCCACTGGGGACCAGGCCACTGGGGACCTCCAGACCCCTAAACCAAAACATTGGCCCTTTAATAACAAAAAATTTGGGGGGTTGCCACCCGGGGCCCTGGGGACCTCCAGACTGCTAAAAAATATTAAATTCCAAAAATTGGCCCTTTAATAAAAAATCCTACAAAAACCAACTAACAAATATATATACCAAAAAAAAAAGAGGGGGGTTACCATCTGGGGCGCTGGGGGGCCTCCAGGCATCTGGGCACCTCCGGACCCCCGGGCCCCTTACAGGTGTACAGGGCCGCCATCATGAATTTTGGGGCCCCTTACACAGCTTCAGGCATGGGCCCCCTGGAGCAGAGAACCGGGGGGGGTGCTGCCGCATGAAATTGAGAAGCGGGGGGGGGGGGGGGTGGTGCCACAAATTGAGGAGCGGAGGGGCCCTTTACAAAAATTTTGACAGAAATAAGAAATAAAGAAAAATATATATAAAAAAGGGGGGTAGCCATCCGGGGCCCTGGGGACCTCTGTGCTCTTTATCAAATAAAAATACAAAAGAGAGAAAATACATATATATATATTTTTTAAATATAACATTTATCGAAAAAAAGTAAAAAAACAAGGGGGTAGCCTTCCAGGGCCCTGGGGACCTCTGGGCCCTTTCCTTAAAAAAAAAAAAAAAAATAGATTAAAAAAATATATATATTTTTTTAAATATATATATTTTATTTTAAAAAAAGGGCTTGCCATCTGGGGCCCTTAGTGGCCTCCGGGCCCCTGGGGACCTTCGGAGCCCTTAAACAAAAAAAAAAAAAATTGTTTTTTTTGTTTTAGGGTGGTTCCCATCCGGGCCCCTGGGGGCCCCTGGGGACCCCCGGGCGGTGTAATGCCTGTACCCCCCTAATGGCGGCCCTGCAGGTGTACTGCCTGTACCCCCCTGATGGCGGCCCTGGGTGTAATGTCAGCATGTGAAAAATGACATTCTGAAGGAAAAAAGCCATTTAAAACTGACTCGCGGCTATAATGAATTGTCAGCTCTTGGAATTTGCAGGAGAATTCATTCATTAAAAACACCAAAAAAAAAGCGTGGGGGTCCCCCCAAATTCAATAACCAGACCCTTTAGGTCTGGTATGGATATTAAGGGGAACCCCGCCATCAATTTTTAAAAAAAATGACGTGGGGTTCCCCCCAAATATCCATAACCAGACCCTTCAGGTCTGGTGTGGAATTTAAGGGGAACTCCACTCCAAATTAAAAAAAAAATGGCGTGGAGTCCCCCCTAAAATCCACACCAGACCCCTTATCCGAGCACGTTGACCTGGCCGGCCGCAGAAAAGAGGGGGGGACAGAGCGCGGCCCCCCCCCTCTCCTGAACCGCACCAGGCCACATGCCCTCAACATTGGGAGGGTGTTTTGGGGTGCCCCCCAAAACACCTTGTCCCCATGTTGATGAGGACAAGGGTCTCTTCCCCACAACCCTTGCCCGGTGGTTGTGGGGGTCTGCGGGCAGGAGGCTTATCGAAATCTGGAAGACCCCTTTAACAAAGGGGCCCCCCAGATCCCGGCCCCCCCCCTGTGTGAAATGGTAATGGGGTACCTTGTACCTCTACCATTTCACGAGAAAAAAAATGTAAAGGGTTAAAAAAGACAAGAGCCGGTTTTTGACAAGTCCTTTATTATCTTCTTTCTTCTTTTCTTCGGGTTTCTTCTTCCTCCTTCTTCTTCCTCTGCTTCTGTCTTGGGTCTTCTATTCCCGCATCTTGCCCGGCGTGTTCTTCCATCTTCTTCCGCTGTCCTTCTCGTCCGCATCTTCTTCTTGTTCTTCTTCTTCGCCGGAGCGGCCGCTTCCAATTGAAATCCCCGCTGTCTGCCGGACCACGCCCCCCCCTCTGACGCCACGGGCAAGCTCTTAGGAGTGTGCTGCCAGTGCGTCAGAGGGGGGCGTGGTCACATGTCAGAGGGCGGGCAATTCAATTTGAAGCTCGTGCGCGGCTTTTTCTTTGCCAGAGTCGCCGCTTCCAATTGAATTGCCCGCTTTCTGGAACATGTGACCACGCCCCCCTCTGACGCACTGGCACCACACGGGGACTTTCCTAAGAGCTTGCCCGTGGCGTCAGAGGGGGGGGGGGGGCGTGGTCCGGCAGACAGCGGGGATTTCGATTGGAAGCGGCCGCTCCGGCGAAGAAGAAGAAGAAGGAGAAGATGCGGACGAGAAGGACAGCGGAAGAAGATGGAAGAACACGCCGGGCAAGATGCGGGAATAGAAGACCCAAGACAGAAGCAGAGGAAGAAGAAGATGGAGGAGGAAGAAACCCGAAGGAAAGAAGAAAGAAGATAATAAAGGACTTGTCAAAAACCGGCTCTTGTCTTTTTTAACCCTTTACATTTTTTTTCTCGTGAAATGGTAGAGGTACAAGGTACCCCATTACCATTTCACACAGGGGGGGGGCCGGGATCTGGGGGGCCCCTTTGTTAAAGGGGTCTTCCAGATTTCGATAAGCCTCCTGCCCGCAGACCCCCACAACCACCGGGCAAGGGTTGTGGGGAAGAGACCCTTGTCCTCATCAACATGGGGACAAGGTGTTTTGGGGGGCACCCCAAAACACCCTCCCAATGTTGAGGGCATGTGGCCTGGTGCGGTTCAGGAGAGGGGGGGGGCCGCGCTCTGTCCCCCCCTCTTTTCTGCGGCCGGCCAGGTCAACGTGCTCGGATAAGGGGTCTGGTGTGGATTTTAGGGGGGACTCCACGCCATTTTTTTTTAAATTTGGGGTGGAGTTCCCCTTAAATTCCACACCAGACCTGAAGGGTCTGGTTATGGATATTTGGGGGGAACCCCACGTCATTTTTTTTTAAAAATTGACGGCGGGGTTCCCCTTAATATCCATATCAGACCTAAAGGGTCTGGTTATTGAATTTGGGGGGACCCCCACGCTTTTTGTTTTCGTTTTTTTATGAATGAATTCTCCTGCAATTGCCGGGAGCCGACAATTCATTATTGCCGCGAGTCAGTTTTAAATGGCTTTTTTTTTTTTTTTTTTTTTTTTTTTTTCAGAATGTCATTTTGTGCAAAGACATATTTCTAACCGCAGGAAAAGTGCGCTTTATTCACCTGCTGACATCCCCCCCCCCCCATGGTACGAATTTTAAAATAATTATTCAAATGACGTGGGGGTCCCCCCAAATATCCATAACCAGACCCTTCGGGTCTGGTGTGGAATTTAAGGGGAACTCCACCCCAAATTAAAAAAAAAATGGCGTGGAGTCCCCCCTAAAATCCACACCAGACCCCTTATCCGAGCACGTTGACCTGGCCGGCCGCAGAAAAGAGGGGGGGACAGAGCGCGGCCCCCCCCCTCTCCTGAACCGCACCAGGCCACATGCCCTCAACATTGGGAGGGTGTTTTGGGGTGCCCCCCAAAACACCTTGTCCCCATGTTGATGAGGACAAGGGTCTCTTCCCCACAACCCTTGCCCGGTGGTTGTGGGGGTCTGCGGGCAGGAGGCTTATCGAAATCTGGAAGACCCCTTTAACAAAGGGGCCCCCCAGATCCCGGCCCCCCCCCTGTGTGAAATGGTAATGGGGTACCTTGTACCTCTACCATTTCACGAGAAAAAAAATGTAAAGGGTTAAAAAAGACAAGAGCCGGTTTTTGACAAGTCCTTTATTATCTTCTTTCTTCTTTCCTTCGGGTTTCTTCTTCCTCCTCCTTCTTCTTCCTCTGCTTCTGTCTTGGGTCTTCTATTCCCGCATCTTGCCCGGCGTGTTCTTCCATCTTCTTCCGCTGTCCTTCTCGTCCGCATCTTCTCCTTCTTGTTCTTCTTCGCCGGAGCGGCCGCTTCCAATCGAAATCCCCGCTGTCTGCCGGACCACGCCCCCCCTCTGACGCCACGGGCGAGCTCTTAGGAAAGTCCCCGTGTGGTGCCAGTGCGTCAGAGGGGGGCGTGGTCACATGTTCCAGAAAGCGGGCAATTCAATTGGAAGCGGCGACTCTGGCAAAGAAAAAGCCGCGCACGAGCTTCAAATTGAATTGGCCGCCCTCTGACATGTGACCACGCCCCCCTCGGACGCACTTGCAGCACACTCCTAAGAGCTTGCCCGTGGCGTCAGAGGGGGGGGGCGTGGTCCGGCAGACAGCGGGGATTTCAATTGGAAGCGGCGCCTCCGGCGAAGAAGAAGAAGGAGAAGAAGATGCGGACGAGAAGGACAGCGGGAGGAACAGAAGATGGAAGAACACGCCGGGCAAGATGCGGGAATAGAAGACCCAAGACAGAAGCAGAGGAAGAAGAAGGAGGAGGAAGAAGAAACCCGAAGGAAAGAAGAAAGAAGATAATAAAGGACTTGTCAAAAACCGGCTCTTGTCTTTTTTAACCCTTTACATTTTTTTTCTCGTGAAATGGTAGAGGTACAAGGTACCCCATTACCATTTCACACAGGGGGGGGGCCGGGATCTGGGGGGCCCCTTTGTTAAAGGGGTCTTCCAGATTTCGATAAGCCTCCTGCCCGCAGACCCCCACAACCACCGGGCAAGGGTTGTGGGGAAGAGACCCTTGTCCTCATCAACATGGGGACAAGGTGTTTTGGGGGGCACCCCAAAACACCCTCCCAATGTTGAGGGCATGTGGCCTGGTGCGGTTCAGGAGAGGGGGGGGGCCGCGCTCTGTCCCCCCCTCTTTTCTGCGGCCGGCCAGGTCAACGTGCTCGGATAAGGGGTCTGGTGTGGATTTTAGGGGGGACTCCACGCCATTTTTTGTTTAATTTGGAGTGGAGTTCCCCTTAAATTCCACACCAGACCCGAAGGGTCTGGTTATGGATATTTGGGGGGAACCCCACGTCATTTTTTTTAAAAAATTGACGGCGGGGTTCCCCTTAATATCCATACCAGACCTAAAGGGTCTGGTTATTGAATTTGGGGGGACCCCCACGCTTTTTTTTCCCTTTTTTTAATGAATGAATTCTCCTGCAATTGCCGGGAGCCGACAATTCATTATAGCCGCGAGTCAGTTTTAAATGGCTTTTTTCCTTTGAAAAATGACATTTTGTGCAGAGACAGTTCTAACCACGGGAAACATGCGCTTTTTCACATGCTGACATTAGAGACCCCCATAGTACGAAATTTAAAGGAAAATTACACTTTTATTATTGCACTTTTAGCATTATTAAAATCACTGCTCCCGAAAAAACGGCCGTTTTAAAAAATAAAAAAAGCATTGGTACATGTCCCCTGGGGCAGGACTGAGGTCCCCAAACACTTTTTAGGACAAAACTTGCAGATTAGCCTTTAAAATTCACAATTAAGATTTCCCCCATAGACTTATACAGGGAGTTCGGCGGCGGCTTTACTTATCAATCACATCGCGCTGCTGCTGCCGCCGGTTCATGCGCCTAATTAGGGCTTCATCCAGCGCACTAATTAAGGCATGTACCGGCGCAGCGCAGATTCATTAGTAAATCAGCCCCAATATGTTGGAGTTTCTCTAAAACAACAGGTGTGTGACTGTTGGAACTCAGAATTGTATTTTTGTGCAACAACCATTGTATATCAGTATTTAGTAAGGATATATTTTTCAACCAGTAGATGGCAGTGTTTGTAAATTTCCAGCTACATCTATGGTATAAGCCAGGGATCTACAATTAGCAGACCTCCAGCTGTTTCAAAATGACAAATCACATTATGCCTTTGCCTGTGGGTGTCATGCTTGTGGCTGTCAGAGTCTTGCTTTGCCTAATGGGACTTGTAGTTCTGAAACAGCTGGATATCCCTGGTATAAGCTATGTCTTTTCTGTTTGTTTTCTGCAGTTAAGCAGCAAAGCCAATATGGACTGTGCACTGTTGGTTCTGTAGGGATATATACAGAATTACTAACACTGTCTCATGCAAGAAGTTGGGTGAGTCCAGGATCCACATGGCACTAACAGCCAACCAATGTGGACCCACCTTGCAAGTATATGGAAGCCCCTTCACAGTTTTTATAGGTAAGGTGTATCTCTAGCCAAACATATTTTCTTTTGGGTCCTGTTGGGGAGCTTTACCCTCTCTATTTGTCCTGATGATCAGTTGAGTATTGTCCTAATAATTTTACAGTATTGCATTGAATGAACCGATCGTGTGTGGGCCCCATCGTTTTTTTTTTCCCATCGGTGAAAAAAAATAGAACCGGTCAAAAATCCACGCATGCTCAGAATCAAGTCGATGCATGCTCGGAAGCATTGAACTTCATTGTTTTCAGCACGTCGTAGTGTTTTACGTCACCGCGTTTGGATACGATTGGATTTTTAACCAATGGTGTGTAGTCAGCTTCATTGGATATCTGATGAAAAAATCCATCGGATTAGATTCCATCAGATATCCTATTGTGTGTACAGGGCTTAAGGCTCCATGCACACTAGTGTGTTTTTAAGCTAAAAAATGGCTGGAAAAAATCACTGGATAAAAAAAAAAAACTGCTGGTAATAGATTTTTTTAGTAGCGGTTTAGCAGTGTTTTAGGAGTGTTTAAGAGTGTTTAGGAGCGTTTAACCACTTAACCCTCGGACCATATTGCGTCGTTTTAACTGACAATTGCGCGGTCGTGCGACGTGGCTCCCAAACAAAATTGGCGTCCTTTTTTTTCCACAAATAGAGCTTTCTTTTCGTGGTATTTGATCACCTCTGCTTTTTTTTTTTTTTTTGCGCTATAAACAAAAATAGAGAGACAATTTGAAAAAAATGAATATTTTTTAAATTTTGCTGTAATAAATATCCCCCAAAAATATATAAACAATGTTTTTTTCCTCAGTTTAGGCTGATACGTATTCTTCTACATATTTTTCGTTAAAAAAAATCACAATAAGCGTTTATTAATTGGTTTGGCAAAAGTTATAACGTTTACAAAATAGGGGGTATTTTTATGGCATTTTTATTAATATTTTATTTTTACTAGTAATGGCGGTGATCAGCGTTTTTTTTTTGGTACTGCGACATTATGGTGGACGCTTCGGACACTTTTGACACATTTTTAGGACCATTGGCATTTTTATAGCGATCAATGCTATACAAATGCATTGCATTACTATAAAAATGCCACTGGCAATGAAGGGGTTAACACTAGGGGGCGGGAAGGGGTTAAGTATGTTCCTGAGTGTTTTCTAACTGTATAGGGGGGGTGGACTGACATGGGGAAATCACTGATCTTCCGTTCATACATTGTATGAACAGAAGATCAGCATTCCCCCCCCCCCCTTACAGGGGAGGGAGCTGTGTTTTTACACACACAGCTCCCGGTCCCTGCTCTGTAACGAGCAATCGCGGGTGCCCGGCTCCAGAACAAGGCAAGGTGATAGAATCGCCATAGATGGAGAAATCTACGGACATAAATGGATAAAGCATAATAATAAGGACGTTTTACCTCCAAAATATCGCATCTAAGGATACTGTATATTGCACTACATCAGCGGTGCACATGGAGGACTGTGTCTATAGATAAGATAAATGTACCTGTTCGCAGCTGCATAGACAGTATGGCTCCCAGAGACTCCATTAGCTTGAGAGACACTGCATGGGTCTATTTGCACTCCCCCTATTGCATCAGGTAGGCGCAACGTGTGACGTCATGCCGTACTGATGCAAAGCGGATGCTAGGGGATGACGCTGCGTCACAGACAGAATGCCACCCCTACACCTCACCACGGCCCTATGTCACATTGATGGCTGCCAGACAGATGTATCCCCCCGCCCACAGCCCACCTATAATGGGCGTGCCGAGCGTGGTGACACCACCACACATGACAGCCAATCACCCACAGGGCCAATTTGGCCTCATGGGCAGGAAAACATCTTCCTGTAGACCCCAAGACATCAGACGGTTCCCACATTATTTTATATTAGAAAAGTATGGGAATAAAAACAAACAAACATACATACTCACTCTATGCTGCAGCATTGGTCTAAATATACAGCTGCCCCATGTTGTCTCTAAGATGAAGAACTGAGCGATCACTGGACCACTGATCACTCAGTTCTAAGTCTGCTTAGAGAGGAGGGCAGTGATTGCCAGTCACCGTTCTCCACTCTGCTTCTACAGTGCTCACTGGATCGCCAGACTGTAGAGGGGATAGGCACTAGATGGCTTTGGATCTTCAGTCACAGGCTGAGCTGGAGTCAGCTATCAATCAGGCAGCTTGGGGGATTTCAAGCCTGGAGCGACTCCATGACATCAGCTAATAGCAGTCAATAGCTTGCTATTGGTCAATAGCCTGCTATCAGCTGACTCTGTGTCATAGGAGTGCAAAAATAAGTGCATCTTATTTTTTTTGGTTCATTACAGATTTTGCCACAAATGGAGCCAATCGATAAATTCCAATACACATATGTGTGCTGTCTACCTGCATACTACATTATGTAGAACACCACCATCCCTTTCCTATTAATGTTATTGACAACATATCCAATTTTTACTGGCCAGATGGCAACACTAATGCCAAAGGATTTGATTTTCTCTGAGATGTCAACTCACCTAGATTTTTCTGGGGTCACCCAGGTTACTGTGTCATTACTGTGTCTCTAGTATCTATTCTATGGAAATGTTTTAAAATGTTCCAAGCACATTTTGCAGACATTTTATTTAGGTATGACGATTGTGGGTCAGATAATACCGTCTGTTCACTTGAGGAATACTCCCCCATTTTACCAAACAGTGTGCCCAAAACCAAAATGCAAATACAGTATGTAATTATTTTCATTACTTGCTTGTATCATCTGTATGGACAGATTATTGAGAGAATCGTTCATTTATATATTCAGGTTTAGAAAGAAACACTTATTTTACTGTATATTTTTTATTGAGGTAGCTAATGGATGTCCTGGAAAGCTGACGATATGGAAATAGCGTGCAATGTTCTAATGGAAGAATCTATCGAGCCATGGCTATAATTTCCATATTTCGTTTTTCCTGGACAGCACTGTGCCTTTGTAAAAAGACATTTTCTAGTCTAGACATAAGGCCTATATTCTTCCAAGCCATTATTTACAACAGTTTTATAAACGTAATTTCCAGGAGAACTTACATTCACAGCAATGTACAATACCAAAGAAAAATGAATGGTCATACAATCACTGGATGCAACTTTATTCCAAGAGTTTCCGTGTAATCCACCATATCCTATGACCAATGTTGCTCATCTTACTTTAAAAAAAGTAATTAGTTACAGTTACAAATCTCTTCTCCGAAAAAGTAATTGCGTTAGTGATTCAGTTACTACATTGAAAAAGTAATTAGTTACTCAGCAAAGTAACTGTGACTTTTTTTTTTTGTATTCTACAATGCAATTACGTTCTATAACATCTTGCTAATAGCAAGCCACATAAACGCAAGGACCTACCTAAACCATTTCTATTGAGCGTTAGCAATCACCTCTGTTTCCATCACACACACCAGTGGCGTAATTATAGGGGTGCTGAGATCGCCATGGCGACCGGGCCCCTTGCTGCAGGGGGCCCTTTAGGGCCCCCTCTACACTTTGATAGGAGGAGCAGCAAGGGCGGCTGAGATGAGCTCCCCGGTCATCAGCCGAACTGTGCAGGGAAGGAGCTTGTCACATTAACCTAAAGTGAAAGTAGTGTGTGCTCTTTGTCTCCCCCTAGAGTGCAGTAGCCGGCAGGTCCGTTTTAGCTGCGAATTTGGAGACCTGGGAGAAGTTACAGGGGAGAGGAGAGTGGGGGGGAAGTGTATTGGGCTGAATGAGACAAATCCTGAAGAGAACTGAACACATCTGCGAATCAGCTGCGTACCCATAGAAGATAATGGGCCTGAATTCGCACCTGAGCCGCACCGCAAGTCCTAAAATACGCACACGTTTTTTCGGCAATGCGCAGTGCGAATGCATACATATGTGAACCAACCTCATTGAAAACAATGTGTTTAGAAATGTTCTGCTTATTGGATGCGGTTTAAGCGCACAGGTGTGAATCCGGCCTCAAACACAAACTCACGTGTTCCTTCCTGGGCACCAGAGATCAGCCAGACCCTGAGCACCAACCAGCCCCTCACAACTGCAATTGTTTTCTCTCCTTCCAGCACAGCAGTATTTAAACTCTACTAATCACAGCTGAGAGTAATAGTAATCAGAGTTTTAATGTTTCCTTCTCCTGTGTATGAAAGGCATTCATGTGATGGAAGATGCCTGACTCTGTGTCCTGGGCCCTGCCTCATCGCTCATATGCGTTTGGGTCACTTACTGCTTGGTTGCTTCGCCTGTTAGGGAAGTGAGAGGCTCGTCCTCGCTTGTGCCGGGTGCAGAAGCAATTATTCTGCTGCCATCTAGTGGCGGTAGATGTAATTGCAGTAATGCCGCCCAAGTAATGGGAACGGCATTTCCATGACTGGAAGAGTAATCAGTTAGATTACTCGTTACCCTCAAAAGTAACTGCGTTAAGTAACAGCGTTTACTTTAACACAGTTACTTACAACACTGCCTATGACTGTTTCACACAGGTGAGGTGTGGGCGAGTGCAGCTCTTATTGTTATTCACAACAGTGAATTTTGCCCAAATGAATATGCATAAAAAAAAGACAATCTAATGCCAGGCAATATCACTTGAGATGCTGACATTTGAGATAAGGTAGTACATCCAAACATAGCAAGTACATAAACAAGTGGCGGCACCACAGGATAACATATATAATGGAAATAGCTGAGTCCACAGTGAACTATTAATTTTAAAAATAAATATACCTAATGATATTCCAAATCAATATACCATCTTTAAAAATCCAAAGTGTTTGACAGACAGACCCTTGTATAGCTAATAAACACTTATGCCGCGTACATATGGTCGGAATTTCCGATAAGAAAAGTTTGATGTGAGCTTTTTGATGTGATTGGAAGCATTGAACTTTGTTTTTTCATCATGTCCTTGTGTTCTACGTCACTGCGTTCTGGTCCGATGGGATTTTGGTCCGATGGTGTGTACGCATATCAGACCAACAGACCACTTCAACCTGGTCCGATGAAAACGGTCCGTCGGACAAGTTTCATCGGGCATGTCTGATCGTGTGTACGCGGCCTAAGAGTGAACCATGAGAGCAACATTCTCTCCAGCACAATGGTGATCTGAAGGAGTCTATTGTGTGTAGGATATGTGGGGTTCGGTACCATCTGAAAGCAATCTTATATGATAAATCCCATAAGTTGGCTGATTTAGTTGCTTTGTATGGCACATTTAAGGCCGCTCTCCATTGCTCTTCTGAGACATGTGTTTTATTGGGATTTTATGTGACAGACCAACACAAAGTGACACATAATTGTGAAGTGGAAAGAAAATGATTTTCCATTTTTTTTTACAAAAAAATATCTAAAAAGTGTAGCGTGCTTTACTCTGAACCCCCTAACTAAAATCTAGTGGAACCAACTGCCTTCAGAAGCCACCTAATTAGTATATAGAGTCCACCTGTGTGTAATTTAATCTCAATATAAATACAGCTGTTCTGTGTAGCCCTCAGAGGTTTGTTAGAGAACCTTATTGAACAAACAGTATCGTGAAGGCCAAGTAACATACCAGACAGGTCAGGGATAAAGTTGTGGGGAAGTTTAAAGCAGGGTTAGGTTATAAAAAAAATATCCAAAGCTTTGAACATCTTACAAAGCACTGTTCAATCCATCATCTGAAAATGTAGAGTATTACACAAATGCAAACCTACCAAGACATGGGCGTCCACCTAAACTGGCTATTATGCCTTGTACATACGGTTTTCACGATAGTGACATTTTTTATATTGCTCATGAAAACCGGTCGTGTGTATGCTCCCTAGGGCCCCGTACACACGAGAAGATATGTCAGATGAAAACGGTCCTGCTTTAAAACTTTTGTCCGCTGAAAACCTGTCCGCTAGGCCGTACACACGATCGAATCTGTCCGCTAAAACTGGTCCGCGGACAAGTTTCAGCAGACTTGTTCGATCGTGTGTACGCGGCCTAGCAGTTTTCTCGACGAAAAGACTGCCTGCAAAAAATTGAAACCAGCTCTCTTTCTTCTCGTCGTGTTTCCTGTCTGTTTTTTTCTCGTCACGAAAAAAACTGTCGTGTGTATGCTTTTCTGAGGAAAAAAAAGTGCATGCTCAGAATCAAGTATGCAACCCAAAAGCAGCCCAAAGGGTGGCACTATTTGAAAGAAACTTCCCCTTTATAGTCCCGTCGTACATGTTGTATGTCACTGCGCTTTGTTTGGAAGTTTTTTGCATGAACGTGTGTCGGGCAGGAGAGGTATCGCGTCAGGAAAAACTTTGTTTTTTTCCTGCCAAGAAAAATGGTCATGTGTACGAGGCATAAGTCATGCACTTCACAAATATGGCTTTTATTGAAGAGTGGCAAAAAGAAAGCCGTTGTTGAAAGAAAGCTACAAGAAGTCCCATTTGCAGTTTGCAAGAAGCAATGTGGGGGACACAACAAACACGTTGAAGAAAGTGCCCTGGTCAGACGAGACCAACATTGAACTTTTGGACTAAAAGCAAAATGCTAAAGCAAAATGCGTGGCAGAAAACTAACTGTCACGTACCTGGGTGAAGTCTGAAATGACGAGGTCAGCCTCTCTTGAATCTCCGGCCCTGATCCCACTGAGATTGGAGACAGGGAAAACCAAGGGCCAGGGGAGACACGAGTGCCTGCAGATGTAACTCTGGAAACCCGCAGCAGGTGATGCGAATCTTGAAAGGCAGGAAGTCGTAGCAAGTTGCAGCGACAAAGTCACAACAGGTTGCAGGGATGAAGTCGCAGCAGGTTGCAAGGACAAAGTCGCAGCAGGTTGCAGGGATGAAGTCTCAGCAGGTTGCAGGGACAAGGTCGCAGGTATCCGGGAAGTAGAGAGGAGCAAAACAGGAGACAGGATCGTGGTCACATGGGAAGCCGGGTTCAGCAACGAGCGGGCAGCAAGGCACATAGTCAATAGGCAGGAAACAGGGTCACGTGGGAAGCCAAGATCAGGAACCAAGAGTCAGCAGTGAAGCGAGTCCAAAAGCAAGGTCAGGGAAGCTGAGGTTCAGTAACCCGGGATCAGGAGCACAGGAACAGGCACAGGATACAGGGACCGGAACCGCTGAGATCCGTCAGCACTCGGCTGGGGTCAGTGCATCCTTTAAATAAGCTGTCTGGCGCCAAGGGATGCGTGGACACGCTTACGTGCACACGCCCGTGAATTCACATGAGAAAACTCCCACGAATTCACGCTCGAGCGCTCCCGCGAATTCACGCGCACGCTCTCGCGAATTCACGCACACTCGCTCCCGCGAATTCGCTGGGACAACTCTAATAGATCTCTTACACTAACACTGCACATCACACTGAACACACCATCTCCAACTGGGAAACATGGTGGCAGCATCATGTTGTGGTTTATGGCTGATGCTTTTCTTCAGCAGGGACTGGTAAGCTGGTAAGAGTTGATGGGAAGATGAATGGAGCCAAATACAGGAAAATCTTAGAAGAAAACCTGTAAGGCCGCGTACACACGATCGAATCTGTCTGATGAAACCCGTCTGACGGGCCGTTTCAGCAGACAGATTCAATCGTGTGTACGGACAAACCGACGGATTTGGCCACCCGACAGATTTCAAAGCATGCTTTGAAATCTGTCGGCTGCAAACCCGTCCGCCCGGCATGTCTGCTGGTTAGTACGCTAACCAGCAGACATATCTTCTCGCATATGCGTCAAATGGATTCGACGCATGCGCGAAAGTATTTCACTTCCGGGTGCGGTGACGTGGCGGCGTCAACGTCACCGCCACGTCACCGACATGTCAGCGACACATCAGCGCGCTGTCTGCCGGTGGGGATTTTAGTTTGATCGTGTGTACACGATCAAACCAATACATCCCAGCAGACAGATTTGTTCAAATCTGTCTGTCCGACGGATTTGAACAAATCTATTTGCTCGTGTGTACGAGGCCTTAGAGTCTGCAAAAGACTTGAGTCTGGGGCAGAGGTTCACCTTCCAGCAGGACAACGACCATAAACATACAACCAAAGCTACAATGGAATGGTTTAGATCAAAGCATATTCATGTGTTAAAATGGCCCAGTCAAAGTCCAGACCTAAATCCAATTGAGAATCTGTGGCAAGACTTGAAAATCCATCCAATCTGACAGAGCTTGAGCTATTTCCAAAAAATAAAAGGCAAAAAAATCACTCTCTAGATGTGCAAAGCTGGTAGAGACATTAAAGACTAGTTGTATTAGCAGCAAAAGGTGGTTCTACAAAGTATTGACTCCGGGGGGCTGAATACAAATGCAGCCACACTCTTCACATATTTATTTGTAAAAAAAATGGAAAACCATTTATCATTTTCTTTCCACTTTACAATTAGGTGCCACTTTGTGTTGGTCTATCACATAAAATCCCAATCAAATACATTTATGTTTTTGAATGTAACATGACAAAATGTGGAAAATTTCAAGGGGTAGGAATACTTTTTCAAGGCACTGTAATATAATATGTGATATATTATGCAATAATATGACTATTTTCACAAATATAATGACAGCTTCCTCCACTTTGTTTCTTAATTTTTAAGTTCTTTAATGATGTGTTTATTGAAGAGGTATTTTATATTGTATGTCCTGCAGACATTGTGAATAACTTTGTTATATTTTTATACCCCAAACTGATCTGTAAAACTATAAAATGTGTAGAAAATTTGAAGTTAAAAAGGCATATACTTATATTTATATATAGGCATCTTTAAATGCAAATTGCATGTTATTTTTCTATAAAAAATATAGTTTAATGTAAAGATATTATCTGTAATGGATACAAATATTTTGCCATAGAAGCACCTTGTCTTTGTTTGCATGTTTTCTTTTTAAATTAAAATCTGTGTTTTGTAGCTTTCTGGTTTTGTTCTCTGTGATGTCTAAATCCTTCCAACTCTCTCCTATGTCTCTGACTTTACATAAGGGTGATGGGGTAGAAATTGAAGGCAAAGTGGCAGTGTGCCAAAAATCTGACTTGAGTCACTTTTTCATAATTTGGTTATCTTGCACAACACATACTGTATCTCCATGTCTCTATTTTTATCAAAGCGACAACGTTTTCCAGACTGGATAAATCTGACTCAGCTAAGAGTCACTTAACTACGAGTTATATGTCTTTTTTTGATTGTCATTACTATCCCACCATCTGTTGTGTTACCATATGTATGCTTAAACTTTCAGTATTTTTAAGAAATGAGAGTAAATGGAACATTAGATAATGCATGCAGACAAGATACACTGTCAACTTAGGAATCAAAACAAAGTGCATTGAAGCGGAGGCTGAGCTGACTGCAGCATGGTGGTGTCACCAATTTGCCTGAAGGGAAAGTTGTGGAATTTTTAGAGGAAAGTGCTGTGTGGATGTTGCTGGGTGAAATGTAACAGATGGTGCCTTGGAAGGGAGACCCGAGAAAAGCTGGTACTAACTATATAAGTGAACAGCATGTCATTTTTCATTTTTCAGAAAGATGAGTTTGTTCACTGATATTCTATCTTTGCTGAGTTAATGTTTATTTAAAGAATATGTCTGCCTGTAAACCATCAATTCAGCAAGAGATGATTAAGAGCTCTTTCACACGGAACATAGCCGTATTGATCTGCCCCGTGTGTGTCCGTCTGCTCAGCGGGGATCATCCGTAATTCCCCGCTGAGCTGTCGGCTGACAGGGCGGTCCCCGCACAGTGTGCGGGGACCGCCCTGTCTTTTCTCCGCTCTCCCCTATGGGGAATCGGATGAATACGGACCGTGTGTCCGTATTCATCCGATCCGATCCGCCAGACGGAAGAAAAATAGGATTTTCTTCCGTCCGAAAAACCGGATCTTGACGGAGGCGGATGATTACGGACATTAGCGAATGCATCATCTGCTAACGTCCCGGATCCCATAGGGATGCATTGTGAGTCCGTAAAAGGACATTTGAAAAAACGGACCGTTCTTCCGCCCGTATGAAAGGGCCCATATTTGTTCCCAGTGCATTTTTTTTCCCTGTTTTATACATATCATGTGTTCGCTGTACATACTTGCTATTCATTCAGAGTCATGGAGGGACAAGGTGCCAGTTCCTCTAAAAAGTGAGTTCTGTGTCCTCTCTACATATCCTACATATGGCTTTTTCTATTTTTCTTTCACTGTAAGGCTGACCACACCTTAAAGCTGCGTTCATCTTTTTTCCCCTCTAAATTCCAGCTCCCCTATGTACCAAAATAGCATTATTGTACTTCTTTTGAAAAAATAAAACAGTTTTCCATTTATTCTACACATCACTCTTCCAATGGCTGTTAAAAACCCTGTCCCATTACTTCTGCCTTACTTCCTGAACAGAATTTAGGTCATGACACAGGAATGAGTTGACCAGCTGATCTGCATCATCTACCCTCAGCTGGTCAATTTTTTTCTTTTAACTTAAATGGAAAGATTTTTTTATTTTTGATGTAAATTAATGCTATATTGAATTTAGAAAAAAAGGGTGAACAAAGGTGAGCTTAGACTTTAAAGTTTCAATGCCTCCTTCCCAGTCACTGTCTGATGCCATCTCTGGTGTTATTTTTTCACTCACTAAACTATATGTGACTTGCTTAAGGTGACATTAATGCTGAAGCTTAGCCCTTTGGGATGCCTGTGATACCTAAATTTGTTTTTACACCAATTCCTTGGAACCTGGGCACAAAGCAGGGTCTAGGCCTCTCGTTAGGTCAAAATTAAGCCTCACTTTCTTTTCATTCTAAGCCCTATCCTTTTCATTCAGCCTCTCATCAGGTTCTTGAACAGTCAACATCTGCCTTGACACAATCCATGGTACTTGGATTAAGTTGACTGAATAACCCATGTGGCAGTAAATGCTGAGTTATATTGGTTACACTCATTAGAACTGAAGATAATGCTTGGGTGAGTAGTGCTCCATGGGTGTCAGATACACTCTTTTTTTACAGACACTAGATTTGGGGATTCATGGGACATTACATTACTCCTGTATATAATCATTTCACAGCAGGACACCCCTTTCCTGTTTCCTTATCTCCTATTGATATACTATTATGTGCAGTAGATTTTCAAGTGCTAGATTCCCACTTAAGTGAGTCTTGCTTTTTGCATCTGAGGGATTGTGACCTCATCTACATCTATTTTGCTCAAACCAAGTTGACCATGTGTGGACAGTGAGCGCTACTGTGATGGGGATTTATCGACACTTAGTGGGAAATCTCTGTCTTCATCAACCTATATGCTGACTTACTAGAATGGCTATCTATCACGTAAACTGCATCTAATTTTAATTTTGTTTATGCAATACTTTTAAACTTGATCTAATAAAAATGATACTCTTTTATATATGATTACATTTTGTTGATGCCCTACAAAATTCAATTCAGGGGTTTCTTTTTGTGCTGAATGCTTGGGTGAGTAGTAAAATGTCTAAAGCATTACAGACCATGCCTAGTTGAGTGTGACTAACCTCTACCAGCCAGGAGTATGATCCAAAAACACAGGGTTACAACAAAAAACAGAGTCACTCAAACAGAAGAAAGTCAGTATTTATTCAGTACTTCTGAATAATAATTTCAGCGTTCTGATCTTATCTTTACTGAAATGCTGTGGCATGATCTAAAGCAGGCTATTCAAGCAAGATTCAAATATATATATGAATTGTGACAGATTTTGATATAGCTTTATGCTACCAACGGATGGATGGCTCTCCACTTCTTTCAGTTCCACTCATGACCGACCTGACAAACACACTAGAAGCAACTCTCATAAACATCAGAAACAAATAGTATGCCAGATTTTTGGAGTGCACGATGAATATTCTCCCACCTGAGCTGTGGATCTCTGCAACTCCTCCAGAGTTATCATGGGCCTCTTGGCTGCTCCTCTGATTAATGCTCTTCTTGCCCGGCCTGTCAGTTTAGGTGAACGGCCATGTCTTGGTAGGTTTGTAGTTGTGCCATACTCTTTCCTTTTTCAGATGATGGACTGAACAGCGCTCCATGAGATGTTTAAAGCTTGGGATATATTTTTATAACCTAACCCTGCTTTAAACTTCTCCACAACTTTATCCCTGACCTGTCTGGTGTGTTCCTTGGCCTTTATGATGCTGTTTATTCACTTGGGTTATGTAACAAACCTCTGAGGGATTCACAGAACAGCTGTATTTATACTGAGATGGAATTACACCCAGGTTGATTTTATTTACTAATTAGATGACTTCTGAAGGCAATTGGTGACACTAGTTTTTAATTAGGGGTTTCAGAGTAAAGGGGGCTGAAAACAAATGCATGTCACACTTTTCAGGTATTCATTTGTAAAAAAAAATTTACACCTGACTATCACAGCTATATGAGTTTGCTTGACATTCCACTTCAGGAATTAATATGGAGTGGGTTCTCTCTTTGTGGCTATAATGTAACAGTTACCACTCACCTAAGAAAGCTTTCCACAATATTTCACAGTGTATATTTGTGAATTTGTGCCCATTTAGCTAAAAGAGTATTTCTAATGTTATGTACTGATATTGGACATAAAACAGTTAGGTAGGGTTTCAGTCAGGGCTCAAAGAAGACCACTTGGGTCGTCTACACTAAACTTATCAAATGATGCCTTGTGGACCTGGCTTTGTGAACCTAAACCCAATCACTTTATGGGGTGTCCAGTACGTTCAGGCATATGGTGCATTTATATATGTCAACAGTAATGAATATATTATATTAATGTTTTAGTGGCATGTGCATTATGCATTCCACAACACTTAGCATATTTTCTGATTGGCTGATTGACTCTTTTGATTGATGTGTTGAATAATGGATGTCATGACTCACAAATGCATAGGTTTAACTATATTGATTAAAGGGAAGAGTGACCTTGTGTCCTTGGAATCTGTAAAAAAAAAAAATACAGACAGTTTATCAATTTGGGACCAATCTTACAGCATACGATTCTGAGATTCTGTTATTTTTAGTTGTCATTAAGCACATTGCAGCAATAATTCTGCTTTTCAAGTAATAACAGTTCTATTAATGAAATAAAAACTAGGAAGAAACATTTAATGAGCATTTGGGATGATGCAGTTCACAAATTAATAGCTTAAAGATATAATTTGTGAGCCACAAATGAGTGCTGAAATTACACTAACAACATCAAATTAGAATTAACAGTAATTTACAGTCCTGGGTCAGTCCTGGAAAAACAATTTTGTATATCTGTATTTAAAAACTGATACTTTTATTACCAAATTGCATTATTTTAATTAGCATCATTTTCCCAGCACCTGGCATAGATTCTAGTGCATGTCAACAATACTTCTCATCCTCCAACAGATAGGCTTTTTAGAAATATGAATTATGAAGTATTTTAAATAAACACAATTAAAAGGACAACCCATTTCACACATTTATCGAGCCAACAAAAAATGGTTTACTGATTTTTAAGGGCTAAGCTAAGGGCACATTAAAAATGCATAAGATGTCCAAGTTACTTCCATTATTTTCATTAGCGATAGATCTTCAATTTACTTGTTTTGAAATAACACTTAAAATTATCAAATGAAATGTGAAAGTGAAAATAAATCAGGGTCAACAATTCAAGATTGAAAGTGTAATTATATTTATGTATGGAGGTTCAAGGTACACCCTTTTACTGTAGCAAGTTTATATTTTACACAAGACACTCATCGAGTTGTGCATGCAGAAGTAAGAAAGGCAACACCAACACAGAGAATGTATTATATATATTTTTATTTTATCTTATTTTCTGGTAAAGAAAAATGTCCATATACAGTTAATTATGGACTGATGAATTACAGGTTGGTACAGATACAAATCGCAAGACTTCCTATGGCTTTCGAGATATGTGGCCGATTCCTCACTTTCTACTGGCTCATAACTGGCAGCAGCTTATTTTACTTTCTATAGTGGCTCATGACTGGTTGAGTTTAAATTCCAGTTTAAATCACTATTAGTTTCAGTTTCAGTATCAGTCAGAAGGTATATACTTAGTTAATGAAATAATAATTGGATTTACCATAAGCATTAAAAATGATTCAACATTTTCCCCTGCACCCCTTTATTGGGTTTCCACACCACCAGGCAATGTAAAATGACTGCTTCTTTTAGTCTTAAAAAGATAAGGTATTTGAGTAAAATGAAAAATACATGATTTCCAAACGACACTTGAAGGGAAGATATATGGATGTGCATGGAGGAGCGCCTGGTACATAAAAAATGTATCTCACTTAAAGGACTTTTTGAACTCTAATTGGTAAAATAAGAAACTCAGCTGGCCACCTTTAATGCCACCAGGTGATGCTAGTCTTTATCAATCCTTAACGCAGGTCCCTTATTGCATTCTGTTACGATTTTCTTAACATCAAATGCTTAAGTCCTGAAAAAAGGGAGAGGCTCGTTTCCCCCGAAATGGGCTGACAGTATTTGATGTGCTCAATCATTGAGCCCTGGTTCACACTGATGCTACTTTGAAATCATGCTACTTTACTTGAAGTAGCGCGATTTCAAAGTAGCAAGGTCAGCGCGATTTCAGGTGCTACTTGATAGACATTTGTGTGGCTTCATACACATATGTCTATAGAAATCGCACCTGAAATCGGCAAAAGTAGTGCAGGGACTACTTTTGCAAATCGGTGTGGCGCCGCGATTTGATCTACGGTGTGGCGCGATCATGCAATTTGATCTACAAAAAATCACATTACAAATCGCTCCAATGTGAACCTAGGCTAAATGTTTCAAAATTCCTTCAGGCCTCGTTCCTGGTTTACACTATTGCGGTTCTGCAAGTCACGTTTGCACAGGCACGGCAGCCTATTAATTTCATGCGTTTTATGCAGGTAAAGGTTCCTGTGCTATTTTTAAAAATCAGCAGCCAAAATTTCCAGACTGTTTTTAAATGTGTAGGAATACTATTAAGAATGAATGGGTGCCTGTTTTCATGTACCCACAATTCCCCCACCTATATAAGTGTGAACCAGGTCTTAAGTGGGATGAACTTTTGTACCAGGTGCTCCTCTGAACACCCAATAATTGACCATCTATGGTGCACTCCCTTTGTCACTATCAGGGGGGTAGCAGTCTAGGACCAGAACAGAGTCCTTTTATAATAGATCTGCTTCTTTGAATAATTTAGTAGTTTATGGTATATCCATCTGAACCATCTTTCACTTCTATCGGTCCAATGCTATCACACACACACACATCAGACACTAGAAGTCAGGAGACATTGTAATTTTTTTTTTTAGACATTGTACACTGATCAAGGGTTTTTTAAATATGACAACCACTAAGTGAACCACTGGTGAGGGATCTGAAAGACACCTTTACTATTTCACAGTGATCACCAGTCTGAAGACTGCTTCTCTCCTACCCTTATGTACTCATCCCTAACAGATGGGCAGACCTGATAATCAGCCATGCACATGGGAAGCATTCAACAGACTTCAGCCTGTAGAAACCTACTCCAACCTAAAGTAAATGCATCAGCTTTCCAAGCTTTTAAAATACAAATGATTCCTCTGTACATGCTATTGCTTCTTTAAAGTCTCAAAGTGCCACTGTTGCTATTAAAACCATTAAAGAGTTTGTTAACCCACTAGGATAAAATTACACAATCCTCTCTATGTATTAATGTAATGTGCCCTGTGTTTATGCCTTAAAAAATAATGCTGCAATATACCTGTTTCAGAGCTCTGATCAGCGGTCACGTGATCTGCCACATCTCTCCTCTCTCGGCCTGACAACTACAGTGAGCGGGGTCGAGTATCCCTTGCTGATGTCAGCCAGGAGGGGAGAAGGAGAGGAGGAGAGAGGTGGCCCCATCCACTGCAGCTGTCATGCGAGAGAGGAAAGAGATGGCTGATCACGTGACCACCGATCAGCGCTTTGAAACAGGTATATTGCAGCATCAGTTTTATAAAGCATAGACACAGTGCACATTACATTTATACATAGAGAATATGATATAATTATAACCATAATTTTAGGAGGGGGGCAGAGCGGCACAGGCACAGAGCTGACAGGCAGGGAGGAAGGGGGAGGAAGCACAGAGGAGACAGAGCAGGACTGCGGATGACAGAGGCACGTAAACTGTCCACGGTGTCAGGGCTCTGCAGCCTTGATACACCGTGATCAATTAACGGGGGAATTGCCAGGTATTGCAGGTGATAGAGGGGTCCAAATGACACAACACAAGCACTGTGCTGTATAACATGTTTTAGGGGAACACAATTTTTTGGGGGGTTAACAAACACAGGTAAATACAGAAATACACTGCACCCCAATATGTGAATTTACCCAAAAAGTGAATAATAGAGATCATGTACAATGTATAAGGATTGGCTTAAATAAAATACAAAATGAATTAACTGTATATCAAATGATGCCATAAATGAACAGTTTATATATTTCAGAAATGTTCCAAACTGTGCTCTTACAGTAAAGTCCATATAATACATTAAATCTACATTCACTCCCAAAAATGTGCCAGAAACACCATCCAATGATAAACACCGGTTTTCATCCCCGTCCTTATGGGTTTACATGACCCAAACATCAACTAAACTTCATGGAATCATGCACATTCCCAGTATTTACATACAAACTGTATGCTCAGAAAGGCTAAGAGAGGTCCACAATCAATTACATGTAAATATATACCAAAAATCTGTGGTATTGCTGTTTCTCACGTGCATTATTAAGTGCAATGACTGCACACTTTAAATGTGAGCTTTCATTGCTTTTGCATTAATGAAAGTACATTAACAATATTTCACTATGTGAGCCTCTCTTTGTCTGCTATAACGTCATATATCAGGATGTGAAGTGTTTTAACTGTTTCTGGTGTCAGTTTTAAGATCTGGCACTTTGGGCTGTATCAAAGGTTTACTTACAATTAGGGATGAGCCGAACACCCCCGTGTTCGGTTCGCACCAGAACCGTCGAACGGACCGAACGTTCGCACAAACATTTAGAACCCCATTGAAGTCTATGGGACTCGAACGTTCGAATTCAAAAGTGCTAATTTGAAAGCCTAGTATGCAAGTCATTGTCGCAAAACGTCTTTGAGAACCCGGGTCTTTCCCCAGGGAACATGTATCAATAGATTTCAGGAGCAGGACTCCTGAAAAAAACAACAGTTTTTAAAACTTTTTTTCCATTGATACATGTTCCCTCGGGCAAGACCCGGGTTCTCAAAGACGTTTTCACAGGCAAACTATAGACACCCAGCAGGTACAATATTTAAAGGAAATTTTCTTTTTCTTTTTTTTATTTAAGCATCATTAAAATCACTGCTCCAGGAGCAGTGATTTTAATGGTGCTTAACCCCTTCCATACAGGGCATTTTCACCCCCTTCCTGCCCAGACCAATTTTTAGTTTTCAGCGCTGTTGCACTTTGAATGACAATTGCGCGGTCAGGCAATACTGTACCCAAATTAAATCATTATGTTGTTTTCCCCACACAAATAGAGCTTTCGTTTGGTGGTATTTGATCATCTCTGCGGTTTTTATTTTTTGCGCTATAAACAAAAGAAGAGCGACAATTTTAAAAAAAACACAATATTTTTTCCTTTTTATTTAATACATCTCACAATATTTTTTAAAAAAAAAACTTTTTTTCCCCTCAGTTTAGACCGATACGTATTTTACGTATTTTTGGTAAAAAAAAAACGCAATAATCGTATATTGATTGGTTTGCGCAAAAGTTATAGCGTCTACAAAATAGGTGATAGATTTATGGCATTTTTATGTAATTTTTTTTACTAGTAATGGCGGGGATCTGCGTTTTTTTTTTGTGACCGTGACGTTGCGGCGGACATATCGGACACTTTTGACACGTTTTTGGGACCGTTCACATTTACACAGCGATTATTGCTATAAAACTGCACTAATTACTGTGTAAATGTGACTGGCAGGGAAGGGGTTAACACTAGGGGGCGCTGAAGGGGTTAAAATGTGTCCTAAAGTATGTTCTAACTGTAGGGGGAGGGGGACTCACAGGGGGAGGAGATCGATGTGTGTTCCTCTGTACTGGGAACACACATCAGTCTCCTCACCGCTGACAGGAGGTGGATCTGTGTGTTTACACACACAGATCCACGCTCCTGCCGTGATTTCCAGAAATCGCGGGTGCCCGGCGGCAATCACGGGCGTCGGGCACGCGCGCGGGATCGCGCGCGCCCTAGAACGCCGTGAAGACAGGACGTTGTGCAACGTCCTGTCTCATCGGCAAGGGGATCACCATGACGTGATTCCCCTATAGGCCGGTATGGAAGTGGTTAAATAAAAAAAAATTGAAAAATTCCTTTAAATATTGCACCTGCTGGGTGTCTATACCTGTGATAACGTCTTTAAATAGCACAATCACCTGCCTGCCAGTAAATTAGGAATAGCTGATCTAGCTAAGCTATACAGTGTATAAATATATGTACAACTCCTAGGGATGTATATATATCCTCTACACACTGTAAATTAAGCTAAACTGACTAGCCTGCCTGCTCTATCTATCTATCTATCTAGTAATAAAGACACTCTCTCTCTATAGGACTTATCTCTTTAACAACGCCGCAACACACTACACGAGGCCGCCTTGCAGGCAGCCTGTTATAGTGTGGGGCGTGTACTAACCCCCCTGAGCCATAATTGGCCAAAGCCACCCTGGCTTTGGACAATTATGGCTCCCCGTTTTTTGCGCTCTGTGATTGGCCAAGCATGTGGGTCATAGTGCATGCTTTGCCAATCATCAGCGCGCAATGCTGCAGTGAATTTTGGGCCATGATGCGTCACTCGAATTTGGTGCAAACAACACATTTTGTTTGAATTTCGACGAACGTATGAACAGACAATGTTCGAGTTGAACATACGTTTGAATTGAATGCGGAGCTCATCCCTACTTACAATTACTGACACACACAGGAACCTGGTCTTAGGAGCTAGTATTGCCTCAACACAATCACGTTATTTACTCTAAGTTGTGCATTAGCTTGCAATAGGCATATATGGTAAGTACATTTGGGATTTGGTATTGACTTGTGGAGTCATTACTAAATCCTTATAGTTTTTTATTAAATTAAGCCTGATAATGTACAAAGCAAAACAATCTAATTAGTACAATGTAATGAACAAACTTGATGTCGACAATGTGTCATTGTAAAAGAGCATTACATTTCTGTACATGTTCTAGAAATTAATGTATATTTTCTTACTCTACATTCTTAAAGGGAAGCTATATGTGTTTATTTATTTATTTATTTTTTAGGCTTATAAATTTGTTTTAATATATTTGTTATTAATATTATTATTATACAGGATTTATATAGCTCCAACAGTTTACGCAGCACTTTACAATATAAAAGGGAGACAGTACAGTTACAAAACAATAAAATACAAGATAGTTAACGACTTAAGGACCATGTCTATTTCTGACATTTGTTGTTTAAAGTTAAAATCAGTAATTTTTGCTAGAAAATTACTTAGAACCCCCAAATATTATATATATTTATCAGAGACACCAGAGAATAAAATGGAGATTGTTGCAATAATTTATGTCACACCGTATTTGTGCAGTGATCTTACAAACACAATTTTTTTGTAAAATATACACTTTTTTGAGTAAAAAAAAATATTAAAACAGTAAACTTAGCCCAATTGTTTTGTATAGTGTGGAAGATGATGTTACGCTGAGTAAATTGATACTTAACATGTCATGCTTTAAAATTGCGCACGCTTGTGAAATAGTGACAAACTGCGGTACTTAATAATCTCTTTAAAAAAAAAATACAGGTTACCTGTTCAGAGTTACAGAGGTGGGCTAGTGCTAGAATTATTGCTCTCACTCTATCATTCATGGCAATACCTCACATATGTGGTTTGTACACAGTTTACTTATGTGGGTACGACTTGCATATGCATTCGCTTCTGCATGCGAGCGCGGTGGGATGGAGTGCTTTTATTTTTTATTTTTTTATTTTACTTTATTTTTTATTTTTATCACTGGTATTTATATTACAAGAAATGTAAACATCCCTTGTAATAGAAAAAAGCAGGACCTCTTAATGCGAGATCCCCGGTCAAAAATATTTCTCATTTACACTTAAAAGCCAAAAAAAATAATTATTTGGATTACACTGAGAGACAGCTGATTGGAGGAAAAGCCCAACCCCCCACTCCACATTGGTATAAGAATGAAAATACTTTCAGAGCTCTGCTCTGAATAGACCAGAACTGTGCTAATTTATTTATAGCAACTTCCCACTACACAAACTTCAGGCTGCATTTATTTCCCATCTTGGAGAACTTGTCAGAAGTTATGAGGCTCATAACAGAGCTACGGAACAGAAGAAGCACATGGGACTTAGTGCTTTGGTGAGAGATAAGAAAACACTACAGATATATGTGCCCAGCTCAAATTTCATGAATCGGGTTTACATCTAGAATTGACGTTTGACATCGTTCTTGTCCTCTAGGGGAATAGAGTCGAGTGGGGGCCATCTTGACCATACTCTACTTCCTGTCCATCGCTCCAGGGGAGCCCCTATTGTGTTAGACTGACCAATCTGTGACTTCCCCATAAGCTGTCCAATAATTTTAGGGTGATGGAGCAGGCTAACATTTGCCAATTGATCAAATTAGGATGTGACACTTTAATGGGAGGGTATTAAATAAGAACACTGTTTCCCCTGGGTGGGATTTTGTAAGCCAGACTCTGATATGTATAAAAAGGTTTTCAATAGTACAAAATAAACATGGTTACAACTGTATATAAAAAAAACATGCAACAAAAACAAGGTGTGCACGTGTGTGAAAAAACAGCATGGACAATACAAAACAGTACATATATAAGAGTGACACCAAGACTCTCCTGTAATGGTTGTTCCCTAGCACCCTCCTTTAATGGAAGTGGAGATGGTCATAAAACCAGACCAGCCACAGACACAGGCCAAAGTCATAAAAGGTAATTGATTATTTTTGATCATTAAAGGCAAAAGGCAGTAAGAATCAATCACCAATTATACAGACAAGTTAAAAAGGATACGAAATCAGACATTTACCATAAGCATAGCAGTGTTAATTATCAGGCATACATAGCAGGGGGAATGTACATATAAATGAGGCATCAGGTGGCATTTTCTATTTACTTTATGTGTACTACCTTTTGCTTTACAAACTTTTCATATGTAACAAATGATTCCTAGGAGGTTAGCAAAATAGAAAACATAGCAGTAATCGCTTGCCTTGTCTGATTGAATCTTGAGACTGAGCTAGTCAATGCTATAACAATTATTTCCATTTACAGATTGGAGCTTCTAATCTCTGTAAACCACAGGTTTTTATCAACTCTCTGTGAGCCGCTGAGAGCCTGAGCCAGCCCCCACCCCTCCACAGTCCAGTGCTCCGGTGAGTGCTGGAGAGGAGAGCAGAGAGTCAGTGACTGACAATCACGGCTCTCTGCTCAGAGCAGAGGGGAGAACCTAGCTATCAGCAGTGTTTCTAGGGGTAGAGACAGAGGGAGATAGCTGTAGCTGACATCAGTGCTGCAGTCATCTAGGTGAATATGATTTTATTTTTATTTTTTGACATTCCTACACTTCTCTTTTAAAGCTAGCATGGCTTTCCATCACAGTAATGGCCAATAAGAATATAGGAAAGGCAGACGTGGATGAATCAGATCTTGGTGCTACCTGGAAGTGTTGAAAGTGGCATGTGACAGTGGCCTGGGGCATCAAAGACCTTGCATGGGTAAAGATCTGTATAGACAACCTAGGTGCCTGAATTGTGATGTTCAATGGATCAAACAGGGCTAAAAAGAACACCTTCTGAGAAAGAACACCCTCTGAGATACCATGCCAGTACACCAGACAAACAGTCTAACGTGTGTTCGGCCTCACTCAGCTTTGACACCAACCATTTTTTCCATCGGCTTTGGGGTGTTGTAAAAGGAAGTAGTTTATCTGCAAACTTCTGCCCTCATGAATAGATATGGGTTTCCATGATCATTCACCACAGCACAAATATAAATGATCAGTTAAAAAACACCCTGCCTTACCAATTTATTGATTAGTCAGGACAGAAATAGTGACCTCAGGGCTCAATCCTGCTTTCCCATTTTTTCAGAGCACTGGATATACACAAGTTGCATGGCCAATGACAAGGAAGTGAAGGAAGCATGAGGATAACAATCCAGCATAAGCCTCCAAAACTCATCAATGGCATGTTTCTATCCTGAAAATATATATATATATATATATATATAAAGAAAGGAGGAAGGAGAAACCTAAGATTGTAGCAAATCTTGACTGAAGTTCATTCCATCAACGGTATATTTAAGCCAGTGGCGTAATTATAGGGGTAATTATAGGGGTGCTGAGATCGCCATGGCGACCGGGCCCCTTGCTGCAGGGGGCCCCCTCTACTCTTTGATAGGAGGAGCGGCAGAAGCGGCTGAGATGAGCTCCCCGATCGTCAGCCGAACTGTGCAGGGAAGGAGCTTGTCACATTAACCTAAAGTGAAAGTAGTGTGTGCTCTTTGTCTCCCCCTAGAGTGCAGTACCCGGCAGGAAGTGCCAAGGTAAATGTCTGCCGTTTTTTTATGACTATCTGCTGTATGTGTGTGTGTGTGTATGTATATACTGTATGTGTATATGTATGTACTGTATGTGTGTGTGCATGTATGGATGCATGTGTGTGTGCATATGTATGTGTGTATATGTATGTACTGTATGTGTGTGTATATGTATGTATGTATATATATATGTATGTGTGTGTGCATATGTATGTATGCGTATATGTATTTACTGTATGTGTGTGTGTGCATATGTATGTATGTATGTACTGTATGCGTGTGTATATGTATGTACTGTATGTGTGTGTGCATGTATGTGAGTGTGCATGTATGTGCATGTGTTTATCAGTGGCAGTGCGTCCATAAGGGCGCATGTGTGCCGATCCCTCTCCCCAGTCACTCACTCTATGACCAATGGATAGATTCCAAAATGGAGCTTCGCTTGTGTAGGCAGAAATCCTTGCACCGGCCCTGATGGTCAGCTTTCTTTATCTTTACCTTTGCATCTGGGGAACCTATATCACAAAGCTCTAAGTAACAAGAGCATTGTGGATGTTTTACTTCTGTAGAAACTTAAAACAAATCTAATGTTTTTTAATTAGACAGAACATGCCTAGTAGACTTTTAGCAGATTAGCAATTCAAATCACTGAAAAGAATTGCTTAGCTGCTGTTGAGTCTGTTGTAATGAGCATCGCTATCTTAATGAATAGTTATAACAATCTAACATGTATATATAGGAAAATTGTCTTTGAAAAATACAAGAGTACCATATGCATTGTTATTCTATTCATTGAATCTGCATATATTATATACTTTGCAGGCAATAGTTAAAATCTAAACTTATCCAGCTTCACTTTCAGACTCCATATAGCTTTATAATTAATCTTATTAAACCAACCAATGGAAAGCGTGACTAATGTAACATTTAAACACATGTGAGGAGACAATAGGAGCCATTGCAATTCAATTTCTGTTATGATAATAAAAGCTTTTCCCATCACACAAATATAAAGTGAAGGAAGAAAATATGGAATAAGAGATATAGGTTTCTTTGGGTAGGTCACATCCTGAGAAATTACATCCTAATTAGACTATGCAAATTACTTTGTGTGTTTTGTGTTTTATGAATAAAGTATCGGGGATATTGCCTTGTTATAGAACACTTTTCATTTTGATTTTTACAATCTTATCTCTTCAATGTGTGACTATAGTACCAAATTAGAAATACATGTTCATCTTAATTGCCTTTTTTACAGCCATGGTTCTTCTGTGTATAACAGAAAAGACAAAAAGAAAAAATCCCCTTATAAAATAATATGAAATTAAGCTTTGTTTAGCACAGATGTGGTGAAAATTAAAGTTTATTAAAACATTTAAAGAAATTAAAGCGTATCTTCAACCAAAGGGGTTGTTCATGATGGGCAGGGGCAGGGTTCTAGAATGACACTAATGGGAAAATTTAAAAAAAAGGTTTTCTGGTATGGATATTTTATTTATAGTTTCAGTGGTCCCTATATATTATAGCTGGCCGATACTCCTGGAAGCTGAAAATCTCTGGGTCCTGTGAGACTACACTGGATTCTGAACACAGGAGGTCAAAGCATTCTCAGACTGGCAGGTTTGACACTGTTCTTAGGAGCAAATAAATCCTTAAGGCTGCATTCACACCTAGGTGTTTTGTCGCCTGAAGCAGGACGCAAATGCAGCCCAAAGATGCTAGAGGGGAAATTTAACATTCCCCTCTATGGAGATGGTTCACATCTCCACGCCGAATGCCGAAACGCCGAACGCCTGAAGCTCAAAACAAGTCCCGGACCTTTTTTTTCAGGAGGCTTTGGCGTTCGGCATAGAGATGTGTACCTGGAAAAAAAATGGGGGCTGAAATCGCGGCGTTTTGTCGCCGCAAATCGCGCCACAAGACGCCCTTAATTTGTTGCCGCAAATCGCGGGACAAAGCGCCGCGTTTAGTGTGAATGCAGCCTTAGTCCAAAGTCAAAGCACTGTAATATTCACAATCTTGTCAGTGACTCAAAACCCAATTATGGTATGCTTAGTAAAAAGTTAATATGGACCTTCCTTGATAAAACTAAAATAAAGTGTCTGATGATTTAACCACTTTAGCCCCGGAGGATTTGGCTGCCAAATGACCGGGCCACTATTTGCGATTCGGCACTGCGCTGCTTTAACTGACAATTGCGCAGTTGTGCAACGTGGATTCCAAACAAAATTGACATCCTTTTTTCCCCCACAAATAGAGCTTTCTTTTGGTGGTATTTGATCACCTCTGCGGTTTTAATTTTTTCCGCTATAAACAAAAATATAGCAACAATTTTGAAAAAAAAAACATATTTTTTTTTTGCTATAATAAATATCCCAAAAATATATAAAAAAAAACAAAAACAAGTTTTTGGTAAAAAAAAGTCAAAATAAGCACTTATTGATTGGTTTGCGCAAAAGTTATAGTGTCTACAAAATAGTGGATAGTTTTATGGCATTTTTATTTATATATTTTTTTACTAGTAATGGCGGCAACCAGCGATTTTTATCATGACTGTGACACTATACCGGACACATCGGACACTTTTGACGCTGTTTTGGGACCATTGTCATTTATACAGCGATCAGTGCTATAAAAATGCACTGATTACTGTGTAAATGACACTGGCAGGAAAGGGGTTAACCAGTAGGGGCGAGGAAGGGGTTAACTGTGCCCTAGGGAGTGATTCTAACTGTGTGGGGGGCTGGGCTACGTGTGACACGACACTGTTCACTGCTCCCGATGACAGGGAGCAGAAGATAGATGTCCTGTTACAAGGCAGAAAAGGGAGATGACTTGTTTACACAGACATCCCCCCGTTCTGTTGCTCTGTGACACGATCGCGGGACACTGGTAGACATTGAGTCCGTGGGTCCCACGTTTATCGAGCTTGCTGCAGGGGCACGTGCCTCTGCTTGGCATGAGATTCAAAGCCACGTATATATATATACATTGCTTTGCGCATCACAAACCTTATAATCCACATATGTGTTGGAATGTATAAAGTGCCTCCGTATTCCTTGTAAAACCAAAAAAATTCATACAAAATAAAATCAAGTCAAAAACTTCATGTATCAAATATAGTGATCCAAATACATGCAAAAAAATATATATTTAAAGTGATCCGGTGATCAAAAGTGCTGAGTGCCAACACAATAAGTGTCAAAATTTTATATAAATATTAACATCATTAATTTTTGCAGTCCATTCCAAAATTAATCACAGCTTGTACTGGTGATAAAACGTGTGTTCTTGTGTTCACTCAGAAGCTCACTTTTTTAGCGGCGCTTTACCGTCATTTTTGCGGAGGTATTCGGGCGCTAGCAGGGCGCTTTTAATCCCCGCTAGTGGCCAAAAAAAGGTAAAAACCACCCGCAAAACGTCACTAAAAAAACACTTGCAAATCGCCCACCTGTTCAAAAATGAATTTGTTACACTGAGTGTGTATTTTTCTCCTATTGCCCCCCCTTTGTTTGGGTGTAGTACTCTCACTGCTTGAGATGGCATCTTAAAGACGAAATGCGTAGGGTAGAGATTGTAGCGTCTTTGGTGTATACACCTATACACTAGTGCATTGTTGGTTCACTTACCCTTTCCTTCTATTTCCCTTCTAAATGTTTTTCCTTTGTTTGAATTCCTCACTTCCTGTTTCTCCTCAGTAAGCTTTCCACCATCATCCGAGCGATGGAAAGTCATTTAGAACAGCTTACTGAACACCTTACTGAGGAGGAACAGGAAGTAAGAAATTCAGACAAGGAAAACAAAGAAGAAAAACATTTAGAAGGGAGATCGAAGGAAAAGGTAAGTGAACCAACAATGCACTAGCTTAAAGTAACCTATTTAAAAATAAAAAACAAACCTTTACAACCCCTTTAATAATATATACACATCTCTAAAAGGTAAATCATATAAGCATATGGTAACATATGGTAACAATTAGTGTGCAATATTATGTAAAGTGACTGGTGCTCCAATGAATTCATGAAAAAAATGTGAAAACATTTTTGAAAAAATTATCATATGCTCTGTTCTTTTAAATCCACAGTAAAGTAACAAAGTGCTCTTCAGTCGTGTGTTTCTTTAACTATAAACTTGTGCTGGTGCTCTCCTAAAGGTGTTGCACTCACCAGAGATATTCACCCCTCAAGGGGGTATTCCACATTCAGTGTATGCCACTGTGCAGCAGATCCCAGATCCATGCCAGTGTGTACCCCTCCTCTCTTTGCTCCTTTAAAGGTTCAGCCCCTCCGTCTCATCCACATGCAATGAAACGTTTTCTCCCATAGCATAATATTTTCAAAAATATTTACTGAATATACACAGTTGTGAACATACTCACATTTCCTCTGTTATACAAAACACGTTTTGTCATCAAGACCTCATCTGGAACGTCACCATCTTGCTACACTTCCCAACTTTATATAGCACAGCAACCCTGACCGCGTGATTAGTGGCTATTTTTGGTTGGTCTGGGGTTTGTGTATTGCATGATTCTGATCTATTTAACCACTTTCCCACCGCGCCATAAGCATTTTACTGCTACGGCGCGGCGGGGTTATCTTGGGACGACGTCCCTGGGACGTCGTCCTTCACTTTCGCGATTCGGCACTGCGCTGCCCCCCTGGGCGAAAGTGTCCGTGCTCATCACGGATCACGGTAAATTGCCGCTGATCGCGGCCGTTTACCACGTGATCGCGCCGTCAAATGACAGCGCGATCACTTGTAAACAAACCGGCGTCATTTGATGACGCCGGTTCCTCCCTCTCCTCTCTGTACAGTGTGCGAGGAGAGGGGGGGGAGCGGGGTGTCAGCAGCTGAGCTGTGGCTGGATCTGTGACAAATGCAGTCACAGATCCAGCCATCCCTCAAAACATCCCAGCTCTGCAATCCCCCCAGTACCCAGAAATCCCCCCAGTACCCAGCAATCCCCCAGTACTCAACAATACCCCAATACTCAACAATACCCCAATACTCGGCAATACCCCAGTACTCGGCAATACCCCAGTACTCGGCAATACCCCAATACTCGGCAATACCCCAGTACTCGGCAATACCCCAGTACTCGGCAATACCCCAATACTCGGCAATACCCCAATACTCGGCAATACCCCAATACTCGGCAATACTCCAGTACTCAACAATAGTCCAATACTCGGCAATACCCCAATACTCGGCAATACCCCAGTACTCGGCAATACCCCAGTACTCGGCAATACCCCAATACTCGGCAATACTCCAGTACTCAACAATACTCCAATACTCGGCAATACCCCAATACTCGGCAATACCCCAGTACTCGGCAATACCCCAATACTCGGCAATACCCCAGTACTCGGCAATACCCCAATACTCGGCAATACCCCAGTACTCGGCAATACCCCAATACTCGGCAATACTCCAGTACTCAACAATACTCCAATACTCGGCAATACCCCAATACTCGGCAATACCCCAGTACTCGGCAATACCCCAATACTCGGCAATACCCCAGTACTCGGCAATACCCCAATACTCGGCAATACCCCAATACTCAGCAATACCCCAATACCCTGCATGATACTTTGCAATACCCCAATACCCTGCGCGATACTCTGCAATACCGCCTATGGGGATTTTTAAGTAGCGAAGTTTGGCGCCATTCCACGAGTGTGCGCAATTTTGAAGGGTGACATGTTGGGTATCTATTTACTCGGCGTAACTTCATCTTTCACATTATGAAAAAAAATTGGGCTAACTTTACTGTTTTGTTTTGTTTTAAGCACAAAACAGTTTTTTAAAAAACACGCGTTCAATAAATTTCTGCGAAAATACCGTGCGAGATAAAAAGTGGTAACGGCCGCCATTGTATTCTCTAGGGTCTTTGCTAAAAAAGCATATATAATGTTTTGGGGTTCTATGTAATTTTCTAGCAAATAAATGATGATTTTTCCATGTAGGAGAGAAATGTCAGAATTGGTCTGGGTGTTCCAGAACGCCTGGTGGCGTTCCCTGCATGTTGGGCCTCTGTATGTGGCCGCGCTGTGTAAAAGTCCCACACATGGGGTATCGCCATACTCGGGAGGAATAGCAGAATGTGTTTTGGGGTGTAATTTGTGGTATGCATATGCTGTGTGTGAGAAATAACCTGCTAATATGACAGAAACAAGTTTTTTTTTTTTTTACAGAATTTTCAGTAGTTTTTCTTTTATAGCGCAAAAAATAAAAAACCCAGAGGTGATCAAATACCACCAAAAGAAAGCTCTATTTGTGTGAAAAAAAGGACAAAAAATTCAAATGGGTACAATGTTGTATGACTGAGTAATTGTCATTCAAATTGTGAGAGCACCGAAAGCTGAAAATTGGTCTGGTTAGGAAGGGGGTTTAAGTGCCCAGTGGTCAAGTGGTTAAACCAATAATCAATTAGCCAAATCTGCCATACACCTTACTTTTAAAACCCAAGATTAATCTCTTTCTGTGGGCCGTCATGCTCCTCTACTCAAGGTGAATATATAATCAAACCTGGATTTTACACCTGCCTCGGTCGAATTGTGTCACTAATCAGGAAGTTCCTGCTTCGTGCCAGTCTCTGTCTAGACGCCAAAAGAGGGCGAATTGCGGATCGAGTCTCCCGGTGGGACGGGAGGCCCGGTAAGAGCGGCGGAATGCAGCGGGAGGGGGGATGTCCCTTCCCACTCCTCCAGAATAACAGAGGCTTTTAGCTGCATCGGTTGTTATCACAGGAAAGCCGACTGCCCGCTCTAAAAAATGGTACCGGGATGATGCCTGCAGCTGCGGGCATCATCCCGGTATAATCCCTTAAAGCCGAGGCGGGAAGGGGTTAAACATGCAAACCTGTATTACAAATAACATGATCTTTAAAAATCCTAAAAAATTACAATGCAAACATATGTTCCCAGTGAATGCATAGAACAGGAAGAAAATACTATAAAAATGAATTTTGAAAAAATATAAAAATGAAAAAAAAAATACATAAATAAAAATAACGAGATATAAAAGTAAAGATACTTAACCACTTCAATACCCATCCATAGAAAATTGAAGGCCTGGGATGGGATTTACCATCCTAAGTGGCCGTCAATTGACGGCCTGGGCATTGCAGGCGAATATCTGGATGATGCCTGCAGCCAGAGGCATCATCCAGATATCCTCTTCTTCAGCCGACGATTCTGCACAATGTAAGAACGATCATAGCGGCGGTTCCGCCGCTTGATCGTTCTTACAGGCCGCGGGAGGGGACATCCCCCCCTCCCGCTGCCATCCGGCACTTCTCCGGGCTTACCTGTGCCTTCGGGGGCCCGGAGAACGAATCGTCAGCGGCGGCAGGAAGCATAGAGATGACTGGTGACCAGATGGTCACCAGTCATCTCTATGACCGTCGGAGGACCCGGGCGCGATGTGATGACGTCACGCCCGGGTCCCCATAAGTAAACAAAGCCGCGATTGCGGCTGTAAGCCCCCATTCATGAGATCGGTAAATTTTTTTTCACCGATCTCATGGTTTCCAGCCTGGAGGAGAGATGTGAGGTCTTATTGACCCCACATCTCTCCATAAAGAGGACCTGTCACACACATTTCCTATTACAAGGGATGTTTACATTCCTTGTAATAGGAATAAAAGTGAAAAAAAAAATGAAAAAAAGTGTAAAAAAAAAAAAAAAAATAAAAAAAAAAAAAAAAAAAAAGATAAAAAAAAAATTAAAACGCCCCTGTCCCCGATAGCTCCCGTGCAGAAGCGAACGCACACCCAAGTCCCGCCGACATATGTAAACGCCGTTTAAACCACATAAGTGAGGTATCGCCGCGTGCGTTAGAGTGCCAGCAACAAATCTAGCACTAGATCTCCTCTGTAAATTTAAACTGTAACCTGTAAAAAATAAATAAAGCGTTGCCTATGGAGATTTTTAAGTATCGAAGTTTGGCGCCATTCCATGAGTGTGCGCATAATTAAAGCGTGACATGTTGGGTATCTATTTACTCGGTGTAACATAATCTTTCACATAATACAAAAAAATTGGGCTAACTTTACTGTTTTGTTATTTTTTTAATTCATAAAACAATTTTTTTACAAAAAAAAGGCGTTTGAAAAATAATTGCGTAAATACCGTGCAAGATAAAACTTTGGAATGACCGCCATTTTATTCCCTAGGGTGTCTGCTAAAAAAAAACATATATAATGTTTGGGGGTACTGTGTAATTTTCTAGCAAAAAAATGATGATTATTACATGTAGGAGAGAAGTGTCAGAATAGGCCCGGTATGGAGGTGGTATAAAAGCCTGGTATTGAAGCGGTTAAAAAATGTAATGACTGTCTAGTCCTGTGTGCTTTTGTTTGAATGCAAATCATTGGCTATTTTCTTCTTATTTCCAATTAAATAGAATGGAATATATATTTCATGGTGGGTGTTTTTAAAAGTTAGTAATGAAACAGTTGAGGTCTATATTTAACCCTTCAGGTTGAAGAGTATTGAGCAAAAAAATCTATTTTGTCTCGTTTGTGTCGTTTTGTGAGACTTTTTTCTTCTTGTCATCACCCCTTCAATGTCCTTTGATTTTATCTATTACATAAAAGGTCATGACTGATGGATCTTTTTTGTGACCGTCTCTGAAATGCCTTAACACTGTGTTTATTAAATCCCTTTTTAATGTTATTAATGTGTTCTTGGATTCTAATGAATTGAGGTCTTGTTGTCCTCCCTACATATTGCATTTGACATGGGCATTCTTTGATGTATGTTACATGTGGGCTAGTGCATGTTATCAATTCTCAGATCTTATATTCCTTGCCTGTGACTATAGATCTAAATGTTTTCTTTTTTCAACCCATTTTTTGGTAGACATTTCCCACATTTATAAAATCCTTTGAGTTCTTTAACCACTTAACCCCCGGACCATAGTGCTGGTCAAAGACCAGGCCACTTTTTGCAATTCGGCACTGCGTCGCTTTAACTGACAATTGCGTGGTATTTGATTACCGCTTTTGCACTATAAACAAAAAATTTTTATCGGTACTGCCACATTATGGCGGACACTTCGTATTTTTATAACGATCAGTGCTTAAAAAATGCATTGATTACTATACAAATGCCACTGGCAGTGAAGGGGTTAACACTAGGGGGTGAGGAAGGGGTTAATCATGTTCCCTGGGTGTGTTCTAACTGAAGGGGGGGCTGGACTGACATGGGGAAATGACAAATCTCTGTTCATACATTATATGAACAGACGATAGGTAATTTCCCCCCTAACAGGACCAGGAGCTGTGTGTTTACACACACAGCTCCTGGTTCTCGCCCTGTAACGAGCGATCGCGGGTGTTCGGCGGTGATCGCCACTGCCGGGCACGCGCGTCGGCATCAGGGGTAAGTGTGCGCCCTTATTGGCTGATCGGCGAGATGATGTTTAGCTACCTGATCTCGCCTAGCAGAGCCGCCCTGCCGCCGTATAACCGTGGCGGCTGGTCGGCAAGCAGTTAAACAATCAAATTTGTTTAAGCGGGTGTAGGGCATTATGTACAAGTTTATTTCTCATTGAGGGTGCTTTTCTATAAATGAAATAAAAATTCACACTCCCTCTCACCAAAAAAAAAAATTCTCACCACTCCAAGAGCAAATCTTTGTCCCCTCCAGCCATCTCTCCCCCTCCCAGAATGAATCATCCCCCTCAAATTCCCTCCCAGCTCAATTCCCCTTCTTCCCCATCCTAGCACATATCCTTGCCACCTCAAGTCAATTCCCCCTCCCAACATAAATACTCTTCCCCAATCACTCCTCCCAAAATATGTCCTCTACCACTTCCAAATCCTCCCTCCCAGCACAACCCCCATTCCACTACAAAACCTCCCCCACCTAGTTCTCCTCTCCAAATTCCCCCAGCACAAATCCTCTATTCATTGACAAATCCTCCTTACTCCCTCCCAGAGGAATAAACCCCCCCCCCCCATTACCCTCAACAAAAAATTCTCTTTAAGCACAAATCCCCCCCCCTACATACCACAAATCGTCCTCCTTCCATGGTAAATCTTCTGCCTCAAATGTTCTTCAATCCCCAAATCACTCGCTCCAGCACAACTCCTCATCCTGGAACAAATCCTCTTTCTCACAAATCATCTCCCTAATTTCTAGCACAAATCTTACTCCTCTCATCCCAGCACAAACTTTTCTTCCCCTTCTTCAAAACCCTCCCAGCACAAAGCCTCCTTTTTCTAGTCCCTACTTCTAGCATAACCACCCCTAACCATCCCGGATTTGGCAGCACCTGGCTGAAATCTGAACAAAATCCAGATACATGAACAAGGGGGTAGCAGGTGTGCGCTAGTGTGGGCACCCAAGGCACATGCCCAGGATCTCATTTGGGGTACCTAGGGCCTGAGACACCATGGCCTACTCTATGGCAGCTGGCATCTCTCCGGGAGGGGGGTAGGGGGATATGTGCTGGTGGTGTGCTTTTTTTGCAAATGGAGAGGATTTGAGATAGAAGGGGGGGTGTGGGGAGGTTGGACTTTAAATCCACCCCCCCTTCTAGCACAAGTCCTGCCAAATCCCAAAGCACCCCACCAGCACATGTTAGAAGGGATAGTGGAGCGGAGTACCGGGACTAGTTTCGGCATTTGGCTCCCGGATTTAGCCCAGAATCATGGAACTTTGGGATTTTAAAAAATTCCAGGATTTTCCCAGCGAATCCGGGACAGTTGGGAGGTATGGGTACCTGAGGCACAAGCCCAGGGTTCTCCTAAACATGCTGTGTCTCAGTTCTATGACATTAACATATAATTATTCATTGGGGATCACTGGTTTTACTTCCTGTGCTTTTTTTATGGATCCCCCATACAGCAAAAATGTTGTTGTGACTCAAGAGCTTTCACTTTCTGCCTACAGCAGACCTCACAGCCACCTGGAGTGAAGTGAATGCCATGAACAGCTCTGGTTCTTAGGTGTCACAGGCCAGAAAAATAGTGATTTTAGGCTCACTGCATTCTCAAACAGAAAATAGTGATGGGACTGTTATTACTTGCAGCTCAATGATCAAATAGTTCTTAGTGGTTTCTGCTGTAGGGGGCTAAATGCCCCTGAAATTGTTAAACCATAAAAATACTCCACTCTTACCCAAAAGATTTGCAATCACAAGTGATGCAGCCTAGCACTAAGGTGTGTTCAATCACCAATAAAAATAAAAACTTGAAAAAAGTGCAGTTCAACCACAGCAAATACTACAACAAAGTTAAGTGGGTCAAACCCCCCCCCAAAAAAATATAATTCTCTTATAAAATGATGAAACAATGTAAAAAAATATGTGTGCATGCTTTTAGAAACTACAACGTGCAAATAGTCCCTGAAATTGTATTTGAAGGAGTGTGTTAAATGCTGCTAGGCCAACCACCTAATGCCTCCTCTGTCATTTGACAGTTCTTATATAGGTAAGGACAGGGCCACCTGGTGATGTCACTCCCTTGTGTTGCCACAGACTGGTGTATGCTGGGTCCCTAGATTGCTGCTCGATTGCGATTACAAGCAGCAGGAGGGGACGTACCCTCTCCCGCTGCCTTCTGCAGCTTGCCCGGGCTCTCCTGTCCCATCGGGATACCCGAGCTATCAGCCGGTATGTCTGCCAGCTAGTCAGACACCCAAACAAAGCCGGTTTCGACTTTCATCAGGTCTCTACCATAGTAACCAATGACATGACATCACTTCCTGTCAACGGCACAATTTATTTTTAAATCAAAAATATTTCAAAAACACCAATCTTGCTGTTTTGAATGCTTTTAAGGACAGAGGAGAAATTTGGGGTCTTATAGACCTCAGAGCCCTCCATAAACAGTTGTCACAAAGGATGGTTGCATTCATTGTGACAGCAATAAGTGATAACAATAAATAAAACAACAGTGTCAAAAATAAAACAAAACATTTATAATTGTATGATTATCTATCAGCTGTGCACTTGCACAGCACTAATGAGGAAATCTGCTGGGCCTGCATCCCTTTAGACATGTTCCTATTGATAGTATCTCACCAAAAAAAAAATTGCCTGAAATCTGACTTGAATTTTAGGCTGCTTTCACAACAAGGCGCTTTACAGGCGCTATAGTGCTAAAAATAGTGCCTGCATAGCACCTGTAAAGAGGTCTTTCACACTGGAGCGGTGCGCTGGTAGGACTGCAACGCTGTAGGAGCAGTGTATACACCGCTCCTTAAGCACCCCTGCCCATTGAAATCAATGGGCAGACCTGCCGATTTGCCGAAAAAGCAGCAATTTTAACTTTTTTTGCCCACTTACGGGAGTTAAAATGCCCCGCTAGTGGCCAAAAAGCTTTGCAAAAAAGACGATAAAACGCACCTAAAAATAGCAGCGGTTTACCGCTGACGCCCCCAATGCCTTGGTGTGAAAGCAGCTTTAAGGCTGCCTTGTTAGGTGCGTTTTACCGTCTTTTGGGAAAATGGTGAGCCAATCACACAAGCAGGAAAAATTATGTTACCGGGGAGTGGTCAGTGCAAACTCTGTGTAAAGAACAACTCCAGGTAGCCATATTACTTTGCATTTACAGAATATTACAGCGATTGACCCCTTAATCAACCCAACGCCTCCTCTAGATCATGGCTTGACACCCTTCATCTCCCTACCCTGAACCATGAACAAATAGACTCTCTAAACAAACCATGCTCTGAAGAGGAAATATCCCAAATTATCAAGTCCCTGAAGTCGTCCACAGCCCCAGGCCCAGATGGCTTTACATCCTCTTATTACAAAAAATTTGCCCCTCTTTTGACACCATACCTAAAAACTCTGTTTAATCATGTTTTAGAGGGTAACTATTTTCCAGAGGAAATGTTGTTAGCGAATCTCTCACTGATCCCCAAACCCAATAAGGACCATACACTCCCCCAAAATTACCGTCCTATCTCAGTACTAAATAATGACCTGAAAATCTTCGGTAGAGTTCTTGCAGATAGACTTGCGAATGTTATCTCCCCTCTGATACAGGCAGACCAAACTGGCTTTATTCCGGGCAGACAAATTAGCGACAATATTAGGTTAGTCACCAACATTGTTCAGGACGCCAACTTACACACCAGACAGGCCTGTCTTCTAAGCCTAGACATACATAAGGCTTTCGACAGTGTTAGTTGGTCGTATATGAACAATCTTCTCCCCAGATATGGAATCTCGGGCAATTTCCTCCAAGGCTTTAATGCACTCTATCACTCCCCTCATACCCGTATCAAAATCCCTGGCAATAATTCAGAATTTTTCCCTCTGGGTCGCGGGACAAGACAGGGATGTCCTCTTTCCCCACTACTGTTCGCTTTGGCTATTGAGCCCTTAGCTCAAGCCATAAGATCCAACCCAGACATCAGGGGTTACTCTAAAGGTCAACACGAATTTAAGATCAGTTTATATGCTGATGACGCCCTTGTCTTCCTCACTGACCCCCTCCTGTCCATTCCTGTCCTTCTGACCATACTCAACACTTTCCAGGATATCTCGGGTCTCAAAGTTAATCCCAATAAATGTTCTGCCCTCCCTTTAAATCTCGACCATAATTTACAACTCCTCCTACAGGATAACTTCCCATTTGTGTGGTGTCCCATATCTTTTAAATATCTAGGGGTTAATATTACTTCCTCACATAAATTCCTATTTAAAGCTAACTACCCCCCCCTAATAGCTCACATTAGCTCCCTCCTAGATACCTGGTCATCATACCACATCTCCTTTTTGGGTAGATTATGCGCCATCAAAATGAACATCATACCTAAATTACTTTATTACTTCCGTACCCTACCCATCAATGTATCCAAATCTAAACTGGACCATTTGCAAAGAATAATCAACAAATTTATATGGGCAAATAAAAAGCCCAGATACAGCTATGCCCTGATGCATAGGCCACAATCCAAAGGTGGCCTGGGCCTCCCTAACCTGTGGTACTATTTTCTAGCTGCGAGACTCTCACAACTATCACAGTGGTTTTCCCCCTCCCAAAACATACCGTGGAGGAAATTTGAATTACAGCAGTTAATCCACTTTCACCTCCACGGTATTATGGTCCAATCTACTGTTCTATATCGACAACCTCTTAAACAACAACATCAATAGTCCAGGCCCACCTATTCAACTATGGCAAAAAATTAAAGACACACATTCTTATCCTCCCCAATTTCCCTCTGACCTCCTTCCTAGGTGACCCTAGGTTTAATTTAGCTTATACTAATAAATCGTTATTCACACCCTGGATTGACAATGGCTTACCACACTACGTTCCCTACAATCTAAATGGGTCTTTAGATCTTCGATTCGATACGAAAAGAATATAATCTTCCCAGTGCGGAAATAGAACACTATCATATGATTCAAATCTTATTTTGACACATATTACTCATTATCCACACCCTCTACGAATACACCCTTTGAGAGGATCTGCATGGTAGCATCCAGAGACAGAGGTATTATCTCCAGATTATACCACTGGATTAACAACTTAAATCTCCAAGAAAAATCTAACAATGTTACAGTGGGAAAGAGAATTGGAATATGAGGTCTCTGTTGAAACATGGTACAATATGGCTGAAAATTTGCGTAAATGCAACAGAGCTATATCATTTAGAGAGACCCCCTTGAAGATTTTTTCCAGGTGGTATCTCACCCCCTCCAAATTAAGTGTGTTTTACCCCTCAATTTCACCCAACTGTTTCAGGGGCTGCCAAGCTGAAGGTACTCTGTTACACACATTTTTGGAGCTGAGCCCCATGCTGGGGCGGATCTGGGACATGGCCGTCTCAGATTTGAGAGTTCCTCTGGCCAAAAGATCTCTATCTCCCCCAAATATGTGTCCTCTATTCCAAAATCCCAGATATTCCTGCCCCATGTTCTAGGCTATTCCACTCCCTCTGCAGCTCCATCCAATGGATGATAGCCTTTAATTGGAAATCAGACAATCTACCTTGGTCAGGTCCTTGATAGAATGGAAATGCTCAAACTCTCTGAAAGGATATTCCATACTCTAAATGATACAATGCATATCTATAACACTAAATGGTCTTACTGGTATGTTGCCCAGCAGGTATAGTGTCACTCCCTCCATCTTTCCCTTCTCCTTACAGAAAGGTTTTATTAACCCTCCCCTTTATGTATACAATTGCATCCTTACTTATTGTTACCTCATTCTTAATACTATACTCGTGTATTTACACATATTGTTATGTTTGACCTGTTTTCTTACAATACTCTGACTTTTTGAACTATGTTTTTGACTACAATGACTCTGTATGCTTATACAATTTTCAATAAAAAATTTTGTAAACAAAAAAAAGAATATTACAGCGATTGAAAAGGAAAGGTAATTTTTAATAACATTCATTATAATATGACTTGTGTCACAATTGTATACGCTATATTATTTTTTCTTTATTTGCTATCCCCCTCCCACGAAAGTGAAGTTACCCTTGTATTATTAACATTTCTGCTCATTGGCATCTGGCAACTGAAATTAAAGAAAAAAATTTTTGCTTTGGAACATCTTTCTCAGGGCACATCCCTATGCAAATTTTTGACAATTTCTTGCCTTTTGGCCTAGAAAATTACACTTTCTGTTCTTTAAACTCAGCTTCTATTGACTTCAATAGGGTTTGAATTCAGCACATGAACTTTAGTTATGTTCTTTGAACCCACCTCAGACCAACCCCAGGTAGATTTGGCTCATCCCTAAGAACATATAACAAGCTCCTCCTATTTTTTTTTATTTTTTAAGTTTATTAAAGATATTCATGTGATTTGTAATGACAGGGGATGTAAGGGCACAATGGTATGAGTGCTAATGTTGCAGACAGCACCTGATCAAACCATAGCCAGGACACAAGCTGAAGGACATCAACAGCCGAGCAGCAGGGTACCTGGAAGGAGAGGACAGAATCAGGATACAGCTGGGTCAGCAACAGCCAGTCAGCAACATACAGGAACATAAGGCAAAGGGAGTGTCAGGACACAGGCTAAGGTCAGTTCACAGGCTGGCAGTATGGTACAAAATTGGACGACAGAGAGTAGAGTCCAAAACACAGCCTGAGATCACAACAGGCTCACTCCAACTTATATAGGCCGTATGGTGCTTATATCAGTGCTGAGCATACCCAAGTGCCTACATGCACGCTGCTTTGTACACACACTAATACAAGGCTGGTATAGACCCTATGCACAGAAACATGCACCTGCAATGGTCTTCTCATACTGGAACACACTGGACCTTCCTTAAAAGTACAGACCTTAAAAAGGTACAGTTGGAACCTGAACTGGAACCCATTTACTTGGAGTATCTGGTCCTCATTCCCAGACTTAGACTCTACAGTTAAGGGGCCAACCAACTATGCAATTCTACATTAATCCATTAGGTTCCACAATAAGTATAACAAGCATGCTTTACTGCAGGCATCTCCAAACTACGGCCCTCCAGCTGCTGTGGAACTACACTTCCCATGAGGCATTGTAAAACTCTGACATTCGTAGACATGACTAGGCATGATGGGAATTGTAGTTCCTGAACACCTGGAGGGCCGTAGTTTGGAGACTCCTGCTTTACTGCATAGACAGATTGAGTTTACTGTTGTGGGTTTAGTAAAACTTTAACAGTTATAATTTTGTGTGCTGTAAACAGTGTTTCTAACAGAAAAATTTGAGTGTATCAAGGTCATATTTCCTCCTCTAGAAAATTTAAGAGACATATTTCCAGGATTACAGGATACAGGTATGTATAGCAAGGAAAAAAGCATGTTTCCAGTAGATGGTTATCACCAACCAGGACCAAATCAAATAAAAAAAGTGGTTGTGTACATCTCAGGCCGCGTACACACGATCAAATCTATCTGCTGGAAACGGTCGGCCCGACCGTCCCAGCAGACAGATTCGACCGTGTGTACGGGCGAGCTGACGGATTTGGCCACCCGACAGATTTCAAAGCATGCTTTGAAATCTGTCGGCTGGGAACCCGTCCGCCCGACATGTCTGCTGGTTAGTACGCTAACCAGCAGACATGTCTTCTCGCACAAGTGCCGAATGGTTTAGACGCATTCGCGGAAGTGTTGTACTTCCTGGTGCGGTGACGTGGCGGCGGCAACGTCACCGCCACGTCACCGCGCCGTCTGGCGGCGGGGATTTTGGTTTGATCGTGTGTACACGATCAAACCAATACGTCCCCAGCAGACAGATTTGTTCAAATCGGTCGGCCCGACCGATTTGAACAAATCTGTCTGCTCGTGTGTACGCGGCCTCAGAGTTCGTAGTCAGTATACATCCCATTTTGTGTAGGCATGTTGACGTTAAATAGGTTTAATGGATAACATATGGTTGGATAAATGTATTATTCACAAGGCCAGTGACACCAACAGATCAATCATTATCAGACTTAGGGTGTATATGACAGCCATTTGGACTTTACTGATAGCGGAGCATTACCTAACTTAGCATGTAATAAATGTGAATACAAAGTAGAAACCATACCTTCTAGTCCTTAGGTTTTAATAATGCCAATTGGAGGATAATTTCCTTTATTCCCAAACTAATTGCTCTATTCCAAGCCTCATGGGAGGTCATGTTTTGATTGTGATTGATTTGTATGAGCATAGACTACCATTATGGTTAATGTAAAAAAAACACCATAACTTGATTTTTCCATGTAGTGTCTTACAGTACATTTAAATATATTAATGGAGCTGACTCATTTGTCCCATTTGGAGGTATAAACAACAACATACTACAATTTGCTGTATTAATGTCTTATTTTCTTGAATATTCAATATTTCATCAAGAGCTCTACAGAGGGAAGTAGACAGTTTATTAATCAGCATGTTCTTTGTTACATCATTTGTTTATTTCATGCTTCAAACATCTCCTTGGAAGAAATGACAGATCTAATCTAATCCAATTAAAGAAGAACACAATTAGGCATTATTTGCGTCTGATCTAACAAAATAACATAACTCAAATGCAATTTAAAAAATAACACAATGACGTGAAAAAAATAAAATAAAATGTTCTCCTGTCTTATATGTTCATGAATGTTTTTGACAGCAGTGGAGCCTCTAGTCATAGCAGCTCTGTGGCCACTCCTCACAATGTTATAGCAGTAAGGTATGCACAACCACAGCAAGGAGGGCACTGACAATATTTGCTTCTGTTTCTGAAAGTCAGTTAAAGTATATCTAAATCCATTTTTAGATTAGTAAGAATGATGACAAACCCTATCAGGTTTTTTGGAGGGGAGTATTTTTGTCCAATTGGCTTCCTGTCCTCTAGACACAACAGGAAGTGAGAAGAAATCTTTGCCATGATAAACTCCCTTTAGATTAGGGTGACCAGACATCCCCGGTTTCAGGGGACAGTCCCCGGATTGAGGACACTGTCCCCTGACCAAGTTTGTCCCCGATTTTGTCCCTGGATTGGATTTAAACAGGGGCTGGGGCAATTTCAAAGACAGTCAGTGCAGAATAAAAATAAATTATAATTTTGAATTACACCCCTCCGCTCCGCCGCTTAGGGTGGTGCATTTTTTCCACTATCTGTGCCCCTTTCTGATGATCATGTGCTGGTCGGAGCGGAGGGAATATTTCTTCAGTTTCGGGTGCCCATTTAGCTCCGCTCACATGTTCTTCTGCCTTGGCTCAAGTCCCGGCCAGCCACCTGCCTGTTTATCTCCTTGCCTCCCCTGGTGGAATTATCTTCCTCCCCTCCCCACCCAGTAGTAGCCGGGGCCTGGAGAGTGAGACTTGACAGGCTGTGAGGCGGGCGGTGACGGGCAGAGAATCACTGACTGTCTCCATTACTAGTGAAAAAAAAAATGTCCCCGGATTTCATTTGAAAAATCTGGTCACCTTACTTTAGATAGTTGTCATCATAGGCATATTATTGGAAAATGTCCCTATAATCTGTCCTGGTGACACAAATAAAGAAGATACGTCTCTGCAGTGGGGAAACAAAATAAAAAGGATGTATTTAGAAATACAGTGCCTTTAGAAACAATATAATATAATTTAGATCAGAGTTCTCCTTTATGTAGAAAGCAAGGGAATCTTTTTTAATGGTTTACTGCAGCCTTGAAAAGAGATTATGCGCTATTGTTACAAAAGGTTAAAACTGAGAGCGATAGGAATTCAGTTTTCAGCTAATGCATGTTTAGCTCTATATGATAAGTATAGTGGTACATATTTTTATTACACGGGACAATTATGTAATGTATGTTAAGTGAAGTTTTATGTAAATAGTATATATAAGTTATTATATAGTATATTGTGACTTTAAAAAGCTAATTTGGACAAAAGTGTCTGTTGTGAGTGCTGTATAAATTGCATATAACATACGCTACATACAATATACAAAGCTGTGGCCTGGCAGTTGTATGAGAATTTCCCATTTTGTGCCCAGAACAAGATTGAGTGCTGCTCAGCCATTCACAGGAAGCCTTGTATTTCATCAATGAATACAAAGCTTCCACTGATTGGCTGGATCATGACATCATCTACCTGCCTCCCCACCCTGTACATTTGGTAATGAAGCAAATCATTTGTTTGAACCAGCTAGGCCCAAACTAACTATTTAACCACTTGCTTACTGAGCACATATACCACCTTCCTGCCCAGGTGAAATTTCAGCTTTCAGCACTGTCACGATTTGAATGACAATTGCTCGGTCGTGCGATATGGCTCCCAAACAAAATTGACGTCATTTTTTCCACAAATAGACATTCTTTTGGTGAAATTTGATCATCTCTGCGGTTTTTATTTTTTGCAGACTGACAATTTTGAAAAAAAAACACAATTAGCCAGATTCAGAAAGACTTACGCCGTCGTATGTTTAAGCGTATTCTGGAAACCAGATACGCTTAAATTTTGTCAAGATACGCCCGGCGTAAGTCTCCTACGCCGTCATATCTTAGCTGCATATTTACGCTGGCTGCTAGGGGTTTTTATGTTGATTTACGCCTAGAATGGCTAAAACTTGATAAAACTGAATTAGACTTTAAGCCATAAATATTAAAAATGACGGCCACAAGGTGGCTCTACAGGTCCGGGAGGCCATCATATGACATCCTCGGGCCTCCGGCCCGCCGCGTCACTCAGGTGCCGATGCGCGTGCCTGGCAGCCGTGATGTCCGCCAGGTACCCGCGATTGGCAGTCACAGAGCCAGGCACGTGGATCTCTGTGTGTAAACACAGAGATCCACGTCCTGTCAGGGAGGGGAGACCGATGGTGTGTCCTGTGTACATAGGAACACCCATCGATCACCTCCCCCAGTCAGTCCCCTCCCCCCACAGTAAGAATCACCTAGCACGGCACACATTTAACCCCTTGATCGCCCCCTAGTGTTAACCCTCTTCCCTGGCAGTCACATACGTATACAGTAATCAGTGCAGTTTTGTAGCTTGCTGTATAAATGTGAATAGTCCCAAAAATGTGTCAAAAGTGTCCGATGTGTCTGCCGCAATATCGCAGTCCTGACAAAAATCACAGATAACTGCCATTACTAGTACAAAATAAATAAAAAAAAAAACATAATTCTATCCTCTATATTGTAGGCGCTATAACATTTGCGCAAACCAATCACTATACGATTATTGCAATTTGTTTTGCCGAAAAATATGTAGAAGAATAGGTATTGGCCTAAACTGAGGAAACAAATATATATATATTTTTTTAATTGGGATAATTATTATTGCAAAAAGTAAAAAATATTTAGCTAGATTCAGGTAGGGCGGCGTATTGGTAAGCGGGCGTAGCGTATCGAATATACGCTATGCCGCCGCAAGTTAGAGAGGCAAGTGCTGTATTCACAAAGCACTTGCTCCCTAAGTTACGGTGGCATAGCGTAGATGGGATGGCGTAAGTTCGTGTAATTCAAAGTAGGTGGAAGGTAGGCGTGATACATGTAAATGATTCGTGACCCCACGTAAATGGCGCGCCCAACAAACGGAGCATACGCCGGCCATGGACGTATCCCAGTGCGCATGCTCAAAATCACATCGCAAATAGTCAATGCTTTCTACGTGAACGTAACCTACGCCCAGCCCCATTCTGAATCGACTTACGCAAACCACGTAAACAACATAAAATTTGACGGCTGTTCCAACGTCTATACTTAACATTGGCTGCGCCATCTTTTTGGTGGTTTAATTTTACGCCTGAAAAACGCCTTACGTAAACGGTGTAGCTTACTGCGACGGCTGTGCGTACGTTCGTGAATAGGCGTATCTTGTTTATTTACGTATTCTAGGCGTAAATCAACATAAAAACCCCTAGCAGCCAGCGTAAATATGCAGCTAAGATATGACGGCGTAGGAGACTTACGCCGGGCGTATCTTGACAAAATTTAAGCGTATCTGGTTTCCAGAATACGCTTAAACATACGACGGCGTAAGTCTTTCTGAATCTGGCTAATTGTGTTTTTTTTTCAAAATTGTCAGTCTGCAAAAAATAAAAACCGCAGAGATGATCAAATTTCACCAAAAGAATGTCTATTTGTGGAAAAAAGGACGTCAATTTTGTTTGGGAGCCATATCGCACGACCGAGCAATTGTCATTCAAATCGTGACAGTGCTGAAAGCTGAAATTTCACCTGGGCAGGAAGATGGTATATGTGCTCAGTAAGCAAGTGGTTAAATAGTTAGTTTGGGCCTAGCTGGTTCAAACAAATGATTTGCTTCATTACCAAATGTACAGGGTGGGGAGGCAGGTAGATGATGTCATGATCCAGCCAATCAGTGGAAGCTTTGTATTCATTGATGAAATACAAGGCTTCCTGTGAATGGCTGAGCAGCACTCAATCTTGTTCTGGGCACAAAATGGGAAATTCTCATACAACTGCCAGGCCACAGCTTTGTATATTGTATGTAGCGTATGTTATATGCAATTTATACAGCACTCACAACAGACACTTTTGTCCAAATTAGCTTTTTAAAGTCACAATATACTATATAATAACTTATATATACTATTTACATAAAACTTCACTTAACATACATTACATAATTGTCCCGTGTAATAAAAATATGTACCACTATACTTATCATATAGAGCTAAACATGCATTAGCTGAAAACTGAATTCCTATCGCTCTCAGTTTTAACCTTTTGTAACAATAGCGCATAATCTCTTTTCAAGGCTGCAGTAAACCATTAAAAAAGATTCCCTTGCTTTCTACATAAAGGAGAACTCTGATCTAAATTATATTATATTGTTTCTAAAGGCACTGTATTTCTAAATACATCCTTTTTATTTTGTTTCCCCACTGCAGAGACGTATCTTCTTTATTTGTGTCACCAGGACAGATTATAGGGACATTTTCCAATAATATGCCTATGATGACAACTATCTAAAGTAAGGTGACCAGATTTTTCAAATGAAATCCGGGGACATTTTTTTTTTCACTAGTAATGGAGACAGTCAGTGATTCTCTGCCCGTCACCGCCCGCCTCACAGCCTGTCAAGTCTCACTCTCCAGGCCCCGGCTACTACTGGGTGGGGAGGGGAGGAAGATAATTCCACCAGGGGAGGCAAGGAGATAAACAGGCAGGTGGCTGGCCGGGACTTGAGCCAAGGCAGAAGAACATGTGAGCGGAGCTAAATGGGCACCCGAAACTGAAGAAATATTCCCTCCGCTCCGACCAGCACATGATCATCAGAAAGGGGCACAGATAGTGGAAAAAATGCACCACCCTAAGCGGCGGAGCGGAGGGGTGTAATTCAAAATTATAATTTATTTTTATTCTGCACTGACTGTCTTTGAAATTGCCCCAGCCCCTGTTTAAATCCAATCCAGGGACAAAATCGGGGACAAACTTGGTCAGGGGACAGTGTCCTCAATCCGGGGACTGTCCCCTGAAACCGGGGATGTCTGGTCACCCTAATCTAAAGGGAGTTTATCATGGCAAAGATTTCTTCTCACTTCCTGTTGTGTCTAGAGGACAGGAAGCCAATTGGACAAAAATACTCCCCTCCAAAAAACCTGATAGGGTTTGTCATCATTCTTACTAATCTAAAAATGGATTTAGATATACTTTAACTGACTTTCAGAAACAGAAGCAAATATTGTCAGTGCCCTCCTTGCTGTGGTTGTGCAAACCTTACTGCTATAACATTGTGAGGAGTGGCCACAGAGCTGCTATGACTAGAGGCTCCACTGCTGTCAAAAACATTCATGAACATATAAGACAGGAGAACATTTTATTTTATTTTTTTCACGTCATTGTGTTATTTTTTAAATTGCATTTGAGTTATGTTATTTTGTTAGATCAGACGCACTACAGGATACAGGTATGTATAGCAAGGAAAAAAGCATGTTTCCAGTAGATGGTTATCACCAACCAGGACCAAATCAAATAAAAAAAGTGGTTGTGTACATCTCAGGCCGCGTACACACGATCAAATCTATCTGCTGGAAACGGTCGGCCCGACCGTCACAGCAGACAGATTCGACCGAAAAGGAGAAGTTTGGGGTATTTAAAAAAAACAAACAAACATTGATACACATCTCCCTGTCCCATGTTGGCTCCAAGCCCCACCGGTGGTCACTCAGTTTTCAGTCTCCACTCTGCCCCCCAGCATTCACTGGAACACAAAGCTGGAGAGGGGTGGGGGCGCAGCTGGCTTTAGCTCTCAGCCACGCACTTAGAGCCAAACCCAGCTGTCAATTTGGGTGGATCCTGACTATGTAGTTGGCTGAGCCAGGAGCGGCACCATAACGTTAGCCATCAGCGGGCTTTAGCCTGCTATAAGCTGACTCTGGGTCACAGGAGAGCAAAAGAAGGTGCCCTCCTGTGACCCAGAAGAGAAATATGACCAAAAAAGCTTTGGCCATACTTCTCAATTGTTTGCACCACACTAATTAATTAAATCCTATAGGTTTGTTTATGCATATGCTTATGCGTTGTTTGGAACATACACTAAAAGCACAATAAAGACATACTAACAAAAAATATAGAAACAAAAGGATCCAGTCAATTATTCCCTGGGAGAGCCTACTCCAATCCAGCTCTGTACATTATTCATGATTTAAGTGGCTTTTACATGCTATTTTTACAAGGTGAGTCATCTCTGGCTCCCTTTGTGGCTTCTTTGGAACTAGTTGTCAATAATAGAAGCTGATAGAGGATAACATTTTTTTATAACAAAAGCGAAAGACCACTGTGAGAACTAGTTCCCACTACACAGTGTTCTTTTTATGTTACTGTCACATTTTTGCATGCTTCAGTGAGCCTGTGATACGACTTTATACACATTCAGCTTTGCAGAGTAGCAAACTGTAAGGCAAAGTGTGCTTCAGCTCAAATAGAACATTTTTAACTTGCCCTCAAAGTAGGCATTACCACAGTGAGAAGTCAGTGCAAGCTGACACACTGAATGGTTTCCTGAGAAATGCATGAAAGGGGGAAAAAAACACACACAAAGATCAACACTAATTTTAAATGGAGTGTGAAATGCTTAAATTGTTAGGCTATGACTCTTGTTAAATATGCTTAATGAAATATGAAGTAAACTCATAAAAGTTATAGAACGTAAAAATAATGTGAAATACCAAAATATTCAGTTTATTCTAAGTAAAAATGTTACTTTGCAGAATGTCCCATATCTACAGGTGAAAGTCAAAAAATGTGAATATCGTGCAAAAGTTCATTTATTTCACTAATGCAACTTAAAATACAAGATACTAATATATGAGATAGACTCATTACATGCAAAGCAGGATAGTTCAAGCCATGATTTGTCATAACTGTGATGATTATAGCTTACAGCTCATGAAAACCCCAAATCTACAATCTCCGAAAATTAGAATATTACATGCAATCAATAAAACAAGGATTGTACATAGAACAATATCGGACCTCTGAAAAGTATAAGCAAGCATATGTACTCAGTACTTGGTTTGGGCCCCTTTTGCAGCAATTACTGCCTCAATGTGGCGTGGCATGGAAGCTCTCAGCCTGTGGCATTGCTGAGGTGTTACGGAAGACCAGGATGCTTCAATAGCGGCCTTCAGCTCTTCTGCATTGTTCCGTCTCATGTCTCTCATCTTTCTCTTGGCAATGCTCCATAGATTCTCTATGGCAGGGCTCAAAATTTCAAGTCCTGAGCTACTAGCCAGGACTCAAGAGTTACTCGCCACCAGTTGCCCCACCTAATTCATACACTGCCCTGCGCCTAATTGCACCCGTAAACACGCCCTCGTAGATTATCTCATGGAATGACACTGTTAAATGTTTTATGCAGAATCAAGTTACAAAATTAAATATTACCAACAACAACTTCAACAAAATGGGACAGGGCACTGGGGGCAGACCAGAGGGACAGGGCACTGGGTTCAGACCAGAGGGACAGGGCACTAGAACTGGGTCTCTTCCCCATTCTCTTGCTGTCTCCTCTGCAACTCCCATTCACCCTCTCTCTCTCTCCCCCATTCATCTCATCATCAGGAGCCTGTGTGTGCGGCTCCACGCTTGCATGTCCCCACTTTCCCCTTTTATTCAGGGTGGCAGTGAGGAGAGGAGCTGCAGCAGAGCGGGAGGTAATACAATCCATCGCTGAGATCCACACAACTGCACAGCCATTGACACTATAGCACAGCACACACTGACACCACACAGCACAGATTGAGACCAGTCTGTTCACAGTGCTCAGGCTGAACTGTTGGACACTTACATAGAGCACAAGGAGAAGAAAACTGCACAAACTGGAAGGCTGCCGCTCTCATGTCAGGGCAACTTTCAGTGAGTGCTGCACCGGAGTGGTAATTTTCCCATCCCTCCACCTCACTCATTACTTTCTGCTCTCCAGCTACATTTGTCAAAGGAGGGGGGCAGGCTCAGAGAGGTCATACTGTTAGGTCCAATGGTTTAATGAGAATTGTAAGGAGAGCACCTGTGTACTGCTCTGCCTGTGCGCGGCTCACCAGACTACTTTTCCTGAGCATGCACCTTTCCTCTTAGGCCACCAATCTCATCGGGACTCTAAGTGTAGGCACAGATTGGAGGAAGTTTGGTCATGTAGCCCTGTCATCACTCGCACCCAGCTTAAATCCACTTGCCAAATGCTAGTAGGCAAGTGGAAATTTTGAGGGCTGCTCTATGGGGTTTAGGTCAGGCGAGTTTGCTGGCCAATCAAGCACAGTAATCCCATGGTCATTGAACCAGGTTTTAGTGCTTTTGGCAGTGTGGGCAGGTGCCAAGTCCTGCTGGAAAATGAAGTCAACCTCCCCATAGGGCTTGTCTGCGGAAGGAAGCATGAAGTGCTCCAAAATCTCCTGGTAGACAGCTGCGGTGACCCCGGACTTAATGAAGCAAAGTGGACCAACACGAGCAGATGACATGGCTCCCCAAATCAACAGACTGTGGAAACTTCACACTGGACTTCAAGCATCTTGCAGTGTGTGCCTCTCCATTCTTCCTCCATACTTTGGGTCCTTGGTTTCCAAATGAGATGCAAAATTTGCTCTCATCAGAAAAGTGGACTTTGGACCACTGAGCAACAGAGCAGGTCTGTTTTTCTTTAGCCAAGGTAAGACGCTTCTGACATTGTTTGTTGTTCAGGAGTGGCTTGACAAGAGGAATATGACATTTGAAGCCCATGTCCAGGATCCGTCTGTGTGGTGGCTCTTGATGCACTTACTCCAGCCTCAGCCCACTCCTTGTGAAAATCCCCAACACTTTTGAATGGCCTTTTCTTGACAAGCCTCTCCAGGCTGCGGTCATCCCTGCTTCTTGTGCACATTTTTCTTCCCACATTTTCCCTTCCACATACCTTTCTATTAATGTGCTTTGATACAGCACTTTGGGAACATCCAACCTCTTTTGCAATTACATTTGAGGCTTTCCCTCCTTATGGAGGGTGTCAGTGATGGTTTTCTGCACAACTATCAGGTCAGCAGTCTTTCCTATGATTGTGATTCCTACTGAACCCGACTGAGAGACCATTTAAAGGCTCAGGAACCCTTTGCAGGTGTTATGGCTTAATTGACTGATTAGAGTGGGACACTCCTGAGCCTAGAATATTGCACCTTTTCACAATATTCAAATTTTCTGAGATTGTGGATTTGGGGTTTTTATGAGCTGTAAGCCATAACCATCACAATTATGACACCACACGGCTTGAACTATCTTGCTTTGCATGTAATGAGTCTATATCTTATATTAGTTTCACCTTTTAAGTTGCATTAGTGAAATAAATGAACTTTTGCACGATATTGTAATTTTTCAAGTTTCAAGTATATAGAAACTAGCTGAATACCCGGCATTGCCCGGTCTTCCTATCTTAACCTTTTGGGGAGGAAAATCTTAGTTATATAAATATAAATAAATAAATAAATAATAAATAACACAATGTTTAATTTTAGAAATTTGACAGATAAAAATATGAATATTTACTATTTGATTAAGTATTGTATTTCATAACTTTTATAACATTTTCCTTTTCAGTTTGTGAATGTTGAAACAGAGCAAAATATGGTACAATGAAGCAGATTAGTACCAACTCACAGACCTTTAAAAAGTGCGGTTAACTCAACTGACATATTATTGCAATACTTGTTTGTATACTATGGGCCAGATTCTCATATATTTTCGGCGGCGTAGCGTAAGCCATTTACACTACGCCGCCGCTGCGTACTAGAGCAAGTGCTTTATTCTCAAAGCACTTGCTCCGTAGGTTTCGCCTGCGTCGCGTAAATCGTAAATTAAGCGCGCCCCCGCGTCGAACGAACTGCGCATGCGCCGGCCGGGGAAAAAGCCCACTGCGCATGCTCCAGCTCACGTCGGAAAGCGTAGTTGAAACCGACGTCAAAACGACGTGAGCGTCATTTACGCAACTCCCTATTCGCGAACGAGTTAGTAAAACGACGTAAGCGACGGAAAAAGCCGACGCTGACCCGACGCCATACTTAACATGGCATCCGACGGGACACGACGGCATCCGACGGGACCTCGTAAGGTTACTCCACATAGAAGCTGGGGTAACCTTACGCGAATGAAAACGACGTACGTGACGACGGGGCGGCGTAAAAGCGATCGAGAATCGGCGTACTACTTAATTTGCATATGCAAATTAAAAAACAACGTAAAGGCCACCTAGTGGCCGGAGTTGTCATTACACCTACGATCCGAAAGTGTAATGCTTTTACACTTGTCGGATGTAGAAGCGTATCTATGCAAAAGTGATGCTCAGCATCACACGCATAGATACGAGACAAAAAAAAAGGCGATACGACGGGGTATCTGAGAATCTGGCCCTATATTCTTAGTTTCTCCCGCATTTGCTAAAATGAACAAATTATTTGGGGAACCCACCCTGGAGCACGCTACATAAAGTTGCCCATGTGAAAAACATGGTGATCTTAAATCAACTCCGCAGTACCAATTGGACTGCCCTTGTGACTTGTTGATCGTGCTGTGAGTCTTGTACTGCGCTCCTCAGGAGTTTCTAGCCTACGCTGTATTTTTTATTTTTTTGCCTTAGATTGCACTTGGCCTATAGCTTTACTTTTTCTTCGAGGCATTTTCACACTTTAAAATAATCCACAAACAAAAATGTTAATAAACTTGCAAGTCACAATTGAAATGTACTGTATCACATTTTTCAACATAAAATTGAAAAAGTTACTGAGGTAGCCCTCATAAAAAAGGGCAGAAATTTGAGGGGGTGAGGCTTGTGGGAGGGGTGTGGAGAGGGCATGGTTAGTGGCATGCGCATGGTTTGCAAGCCAGCCCACATACTGACCTGAAGATGCAGTGCAGAGCTTGTGGAGTAAGGTGTAGCTGAGCTGTGATAAAAAAAAAAACTGTGGTTAAAGGACCTGTGATGACATTAGTAGGTGTGGCTAAGCTGTAATGAAGAGATAGGTGTGGCTAAGCTGTGATGAAGAGATTGTGGTAAAAAGACCTGTGATGAAATCGGTAGGTGTGTCTGAGCTGTGATGAAGAGATAGGTGTGGCTAAGCTGTGATGAAGAGATTGTGGTAAAAAGACCTGTGATGACATCAGTAGGTGTGGCTAAACTGTGATGAAAAGATTGTGGTAAAAGGACCTGTGATGAAATCGGTAGGTGTGTCTGAGAGGTGATTAAGAGATTGTGGTTGAAGGACCTGTGATGACATCAGTAGCTGTGGCTGAGCTGTGATGAAGAGACCACAGTCCCATATACTTGCATGGGACTTGAAACAAAAACCGCCATTTGGAAGTTATGAAGTAACATGTATGAGCTCCAGACCATGAGACAACATTATGAGCTCCAGACCATAAAAATATAAGAAAAAACAGAAGGTGCAAGTAAAGTTTTGCAATATTTTATTAAATCAAAGAAATCACACAGTAACTCTGTAACAGGCTCGTAGCGGAATGTACAAATTGGTTATGGTAAAAAGTCCTCCACAGCCTCACACAGAATCTCCTACCGTCCTGTCCCCTTCCCTACACGTGTTCCCCCTGAAGAAGATACAACGCCCCCTGTATCGACACGCGTAGGTGAGGGTTTTATTAGCAATGACATGGCAGTTCAATTTATGTAACATTACACTGTAAGCCAATTGGACCATGAAGATCCTCTAGAGTGTTGAAGCTGCCTGTGTAGAAACAAGATAATTTACATCAACATCAATACTAAGATAGCAATACCAGTGAGATAAACCAATGGGCACAGCATCGTGGAAAAAGAAGGGTTCAGAAGAGTGCTGTTTTTAAATGTCTGGACCACTACATCACCTATCGTGAGCAGGTAAAGTTAATCCTCCAAACCCGGCGGTGTGGGAAGGGTGTTGAGTTAGTTCATCTTTTTAATGTTTTGTAAAAATGTGAGCTAACACTTTAACTACATACATTATTCAGGTCAATGACTCAAAATATTAAAGTAAGAGAGTCAGGATATAATGAAGACAATTATCATTTTAGGCCGCGTACACGCGATCGAACAAGTCTGCTGAAACTGGTTCGCGGACCAGTTTCAGTGGACAGATTCTGTCGTGTGTACGGCCTAGCGGACAGGTTTCCAGCGGACAAAAGTTTTAAAGCATGCTTTAAAACTTGTCCACTGGAAACCTGTCCGTCGGACATGTCCGCTGGTTAGTATGACTAACCAGCGGACAGAAATCCCCCGCATGCACCAAATGGATTTGACGCATGCGTGGAAGTATTTTATTTCCTGGTTTGGTGACGTGGCGGCGTCAACGTCACCACCACATCACCGCGTTCTCACCGTCAGACCAAAATCCTGCAGGAAGCATGTCCGATGAAAACGGTCCACGGACCGTTTTCATCGGACATGTCTCCTCGTGTATACAGGGCCTGAGAAGGAAAAGTCGGCAAAAGCAGGTTCCATAATTATGTTGACAGATCACCAAAACACTAAAGGAGTTAGAATATTAGACACAAATTACTTTTTTCGTTTTTAACAGAGAAAGGAATGGTTAAAACTTGTGTATTGTTTATTTTCTTTTTTGCAGTCTACGTCCTGTTGGGAAGACTCAATTTCACTTCTTGTTCAAAAGACACAACAGTAAATTCGGTGTGATGTGAAAACTTCTTGTCACCAGGACAGGAGTGACCAGTGTAGACCTCACATCCTGTATCAGTAACATTCAAAAAAGTTTGGATTTACAATCACTTTCTATACAAGTGACTATGGTTACCAAGACAATAAAAGAGACAGAGTGGGTGGTACAGGTATAGCGATTGGTCGCTATTAGTAACTAACATCTACCATATCACCCTGCTGCCAGACCTCAGAGACAATAACAGTCATTTGAGTTGTTTTGTTTTTGAGGCATATAACTTGGTTGGGGGAAAGGGGGTATGGTATGCCCATAGAACATGCCCATAGTCATCCTGCTCCCTGTCCTCCTCACACAGATCCATTCCTCTGCCTGTCACACTGCTCCTCTGGTTGTTATCTCTCCCCTCCCTTCCCTGATTTTCCCCTGCAGACACTTCACTTCACACATGTGTGTGTGTCCCAGGATCTACAAACATTACAAATGTCTGGACACCCCCCCCCCCCACCTTGCACACCCCCAACACTGTCTCTTTACTAGGAAATGGAGATCTCTCCCCTCCCTGTCAGACAGCCCATTTACTTTTTTATACTATGGCTATCTATTACCAGCTGAGAGTATGCCCCATGCCCATCTCTGATTATCCCACTCCAGTCCCCCTGACAGCCATCTATCTGATCCCCACCAGCACAAATCCTCCTTTTTAATCCCTATACAGACCAGGATTTCCCCAGTCTTATTCCAGTTCTTCTCCACCCATACTCCATCTCAACCCCCCCTCCTCTTTCTCCCCTACCCCATGGTTCTCATTCCCATCCCATTTTTTTCAGTGCTTAAAGATGAACCCCGAGGTGGAGCATATTACTACTGCTGCTTGTGTGGGTGAGATGTGTACTGTGTACTGCGCCAATCCCTGCTGACCCTCTTCTCCTATTCATCCCATGTGATTGGCGCAGTACACATCCCACATGCACAAGCAGAAGTAGTAAGATGATCCACCTCGGGATCCTTCTTTAACCCTGCAAAGCACCAGAAGAGAGACAAAAACTCAGATGGGGAACGAAGATAGGAATTGTCATTCCTGTTGTATATTTAGCCCAGTGACAGCCTTCCAGAATATAGAGGATCTGTGACATCAGCTTCCCTGCTTCAAGAGACCATATCTGTATTCTACATTGCTGCCCCTATACTGTACCCTCTAGCTACCTGTACTATGTCCACTTACCCTCCCCCTGTACCGTATCTGCCTAACCCCACCATATGTGTCAGGTAGGTGGGTTTAGTGTTCAAAATTGATGGGCAATGGTAAGCCAGGCAGCAACCAGCAAGTGAGCTTACCCCCCCCACCACACAACCCCACCGCCCAGCCAAAACACCCAGTGCCATGACCATCCCGGATCCAAAGCCGCCGACGCCCACTGAGGAGCTGCGGCTGAAGGCAATGACAGATTTCTACAGAATTGCCAGATTCCCACGCACCGTGGGGGCCATTGATTGCACACATGTGGCACTCCAGCCCCCCCCAGGAGACAGAGCACATGTACTGCAATCGGAAGCATTGGCATTCCATCAACGTACAGGTGATAGTCGATGCCCAAGGCCTCATATGGCACGTCCGTGCCAAACACCCAGGGTCCAGCCATGACAGCTACATATACAATTAATGCCACATCCGAATCGAATTCGATCAGAACGTGTATGGGGACACCTGGCTGGTTGGTGAGTGACATGGGAGTCAGGCATGACTATCCCCTCCCATGATGCACACATCACAAGGGGCACTTACTCGACTAACATCCTCCTGTCTTTTCCCTTACAGGTGACTCTGCATATCCACTGGGACCTCATCTCATGACTCCTATCCGGAACCCCCAAACCCCAGGAGAGGAAAGATACAATCAAGCACATGCCCAAACACGAGCAGTGGTGGAGCGCACCTTTGGCCTCCTAAAGTCACGTTTCCGATGCCTGGATAAGTCTGGGGGTACCCTCTTGTATTCCCCAAACTTTGTGTGCCAGATCATCGGTGCATGTTGCATGCTGCAGAAAGAAATTGGATTGGCACCAGTCCACCATGCTGGACTTGTGAGCAGCAACGCCACGCCAAGGCTCCAATTATGTCACTGCACATTCATACACCATTTACACGGACCTGGGGATCACTTCTCCCTGGTCCTGGGGAACCCTTCTCCACCAAAATTGAGGGTGACACCCCTTTTCCGGTAGGAATGTCACCCCCACATTCAAACAGCATTCACAACCCAAAAAAAATAAAATAAAAAAATTACCAGCAAAATAAAAAAATTTCCAGCAAAAAAAAAAAAAGAGGGGAACAAAAAAAATTATTGCCCTTGACATGAGCCACGCCTGGGGCGCCCCCGGCCACGGCCCCGGCTCCTCAGGGGAGACTCATAGGGGAGGGGGAAAACCGGGGAAGGAGGAACAGCCCCTGATCTCTGCCCACCTGGCAGCCTGCCCTCCAAGGCCACGGCTATTCTGTCCAGGGCAGCACCAAGTGTTGCCATGTTGGCCTGGATAGCCTGGGTAAGGGCCCTCACATCCTGCTCAACGCCTGCTGATGTAGTCTGCAGTTCGTTTAGGCAGGTTGTGAAAGCCCGGGAGTGGGAGTCCAGGTTCCCCAGCGTATACTTGATGGAGGACAGGCTCTCCTCCATCCGCACCAATGTCTGGCTGACCTGTCCCAGATGGCGGGTCTGGAGGAACTGGTCCCTTCTCAGAGTGGCGGGCAGGAGATCGGCCAACCCCCTGGTGTTCTGGGATGAAATCCTGCCTCCAGCTGATGCTTGTGGCCGGGGAGAAGGGGAGGCCCTTGGGAGTGGAGCCATGTTGGAGGGGGGGGGGCTCCCTCTTAGGGAGGGCTGCCTGCTGCCAGCCAGAGGGGAAGAGTCCTCAAAAACCAAACGTCCAGTGCTTGACATGGACTCCTCCTCCTCATGATTCTCCTCCTCCTCATGATTCTCCTCCTCCTCTTGAACCTCCTCTGCGGACTCCGGCCTTGTTGGGGGGGCCTCATTAGGCTGCTGTCCTGGGGATGGTGCGGTCAGGCCAGATGGCCCTGCACCCTCCTGCACATCTGTGGATGACACAAAACATTCACAGGTTGGAGGATCCACACACTTGCCACATATTCCCTTTCACCCCCTCCCCCACACATGCTACACACCTGATATAAAAAAAATACTTACCTGGCACCACGGGCTCCGGACTTGAGTCAAAGCCGGGCAGGCCCTCAACTTCATGCCGATGAAAGGTCAGGGCCACCACACGCTCCTCCGCTGTCAGCCTAATACGGCATGGTGGGCCCCCTCCTGTGCCCCTGGCATGGGCATGCATTCTGGCCAGCTTCTGTTTGACCAGACGCCGGAGGTCATTGATTTTTTTGTCAATCCCAGACCGGGTCCTTGTCTCCCCCTCCCCCGCTGAATTGGCCTGCTCAGTGATCATATCCAAAATCTCCCTCCTCCTGGCCGGGTTGGTGTTGGCACTGTCTGGGCCGTGGAGGAAACGCCCATAATCGCTAATGCCCCGGCAAGAATTTGTTTTTCCCCCACAGTAAAATTGAGCTTTCGCTTTCTCTCTGTCATACTTCCAAAAAAACTCACTCCCAGTCAACCAAAATCACTCACAAAAACAAGCACAACCAATCAAGCAAAAACACACACAGAGAGAAAACTAAGACCCAAAAAATCACACAAGCAGCAAGCACTCAGCAAGAAACAGTCACAAAAACAAACAGCAAAAAAACAGCAAGAAAACAAACGAACAGAAAAATATCAAACAAACAGTCTCTCAAACACTTATCAAAAAACACTTTCAAAGATCTACTAACAACCACTTGATCACACAGAACACTAATCTGACAACTACAAAACACACCGCAACGAACAACAGGACAAAAGCACTTGGTTAAATGGGAAGGGACAAAGGGATGTACTTTTGCAATGCAAGTGCGTTTGTGTGTGTCTATTTATGCTGTTTGCGTAGTTCACAACGTTGCCCTAGTCCATTTCCAATTTCACTGATTGCGCCGCTCCCGAGTTGTGAGCATGCGCACAGCGGAGCTGACCATGGTCTCCTTCAAGCGCGCATGCGCGAGCCGGCCGGCCCTTCATTTGCATGGGGTCACGGCTCATTTCAATGTAACACGCCCACGTCCTTCCCAATTTGTATTACTCCGCCTTACGCCTCTGAAAAAACATTACGCATTCGCAATTTCCTGCGCAAAAGCTACGAGAATAGGGTGATTACGCGGCAAAATTGCGCAAGTCTAACGTAAAGGCGGTGCGCTACGCCGGTCCAATAATGCGCAGATGTACGTGAATCTGGGCCTATAACTTTTGTGCAAACTAATCAATATACGCTTACTGCGATTTTCGGCCTGAACTGAAGAAAAAAATTATTTTTTATGTATTTTTTGGGGATATTTATTATAGCAAAAAGTAAATATATATATATTATTTTTTCGAAAGTGTCACTTTTAATAAAAAATGCAGAGGTGATCAAATACCACCAAAAGAAAGCTCTTTTTGTGGGAAAAAAAGGACGTCAATTTTGTTTGGGAGCCACGTTGCAACAACCGCACAATTGTCAGTTAAAGCGACGCAGTGCCGAATCGCAAAAAGTGGCCTGGTCTTTGGCCAGCAAAATGGTCCGGGGCTTAAGTGCTTAAATTACCAACTCATATTCTCCTCAATTTACATTAGAGATACCCAAATATCAAATGTATCTTTATTATGCACAGAAAAAAGACTAAACATGCAAACAGACTAAACATACTCAATAAAAAACTAATATAATTAATATATGACTGCCACTGCTTTTATCTTATTACCACAGTGGGCAGAACTCTAAGGCCGTGTACACACGATCGGTCAAACCGATGAGAACGGTCTGATGGACCGTTTTTATCAGACCAAACCGATCGTGTGTGCGCGCCATTGGTTATTTATCCATCGTTTAAAAAAAAAGCAAACTTGTTTGAAATTTAACTGATAGATACCTAACCGATACCAAAAAAACTTCGACCATCAAGTCGATGCATGCTTGGAAGCATTGAACTTCATTTTTTTTTTCAGCACGTCGTTGTGTTTTACGTCACCGGGTTCTTTTTTTAACCGATGGTGTGTAGGCACAACTGACCATCAGTCAGCTCCATCAGACCGTTCTCATTTGTTTGACCGATCGTGTGTACAGAGTTTAACATCATATATGAACATGCCAGTGTACTAGAATTTATAATTCCCATTTGTGTATAGATTAAATAAACTTGCACTAATGTGCCCTCAAATCTCCAATGCACCCTATATTTGTTTTATCATATTTTAATCCATTAGTACTTCTTAATTGTATTCTTGCCTTTTCAAGATCAGCCTGTCACCTATTTAAGACAAGACCGTGACTCTCACTTTTTGATAATCTCTTAATTTTTTGCTATGACTTCTCTAGATGTAATAGTAGGAGAAAATTGTAAAAGGGTGTAAAATACATTTACAGTGGTGAATAACATCTGCCTTTAACCTTCTTTACCTAATTGTGGAACTAGGAGTGAAAACTAAAAGAAGTAGGGCACCCAACTGTCATATTAGCTATCAAGAACATGCATGAGTGCTTATTTTTTGCCTTGGCAGATAAGCACGATGAATCAAACAATGAAACAAACAATTATGAAAACATGATTTCAAAATCCAACCTTTATAGACTTATTTTTAACACTTTAATTAAGACAAATAATGTTTGCTGAATCTGTAGGATAAAGAGACATAATTGGTAAGAAAATAAAGTAAATCATCAGATATTAGACAACAATGCATAAAATATGGTGCAAACTACACAGTCTGTAACTATATATTTTTAGACTATCAATGTACAAGAAAATGTACAATTTATGATGTTCAAGTTATTTTAGATATTTAGAAGCTCTAGGGTTAAGAATCCAAGCTTACTAGGATTTCGTTTTTATAAGCCAATATTAACTTATCTAGGTTCTGTTTTAATAATGGTGACTATTCCTAAACTATTTTATAGGCACAACATACTGTAGGTCCAGTTTAAAGGTGCTGGCTTTGTTGCTTTCATCTTACTATCATTACCTACCTGCAACAACCATGCTGGTACCTTACCTGCTGCATGCTTCCTCTAATTCAGTAGCTAATCAAAATTAAAGGCCCGAAGCCTAAACCTTTAAAATAAAGTCAGCAATGGCAATGTATATACAGCCCATCTATCTGGATAGATACCATTTAAAAAATGTAGTATCCGCCACTTACCAATGAGAGTTCAGTTTCAATTGTAGCTTCCTATTCCTTTATTTATTCTGTTTACTGATTGTTCCCATTGGGGTAAACAAGATATCTTAGATACTTTTACTAAAAATGTGTCTAAGCTCTTTTTGTGATGCTTATACAGTATATGACCTGTATATGTCATTATGTTAAACTTAATTGTCATTTGTATTATTATTATTATTATTATTATTATACAGGATTTATATAGTGCCAACAATTTGTGCAGGGCTTTACAACATAAGGGCAGACAATACAGTTACAATACAATTCATAACAGGAGGAATCTGGCGGGGGGGGGGGGGGGGGGGGGGGCAGCTCATTAGAGAATTTCAACAGCAATGCCAAATGTTACCTATATTTCGTTATTCCATTTGACAACTCCATAAAAACGATATAGATACAATAACAACAAAAACAAACAAACAAGAATCTAGAAAATGGGAGGCCAGTGGTACTCTACATTATCATTGTGTATCTCCATAGTCCTACAGAAAAGCATGCATACCTTTTCTAGTCTTAGATGAAGGTATGCATACTCACTATGTAAAATTTTATATATATATTTATTTTTTTACAAATTATTAAAACACCTTTTAGAAGTATTTGAGAGCAGCTCATATGTTCACACAACCACAATGTTATTAACAGCTCACAGTCTTCACCCACTATTTCCCCCTCCTTTATTTTCTACTAGTTTTCAATTATGGAATAATTTGTATGTACATGCAAGTAGAGTCCCTCAATATCATGAAGTAGGCAGGGGCAAGGCCTAGACTCTTTACGAGTTTCTTGGATCAAAGACCCTTTCATTAGGAGGTGCAAAGGTATATGTACAAATTATATATTAACATATATTAACATCAATGATTAAACATCCAATAGACATGTTGTAGCTAATGTTGTAATGTCATATCGATCAACAATATGATTCCTGTAAGCGAATTCTAGTACAGTGACTGGCGTATAGCATTGCTCATATAAAAAAGAATAGGCACATTGCTCATACAAATGCGCATGTGTGCACACGTGCAGGGCCGGGACAAGGGGTGGGCAGGAGGGACAGCTGCCCCTGGCGCAATGGTTTATTGCAGGGATGGGGGGGCACCCTGACCCTAGCCCTAATGGAAAGGGGGGCACCGTTTGGCATCTTTGCCCTGGGCGCTGGATGACCTTGTCCCGCCACTGCACACGTGTACACTCATGCGGGAGCATGCCCACAGTTTCTGGTACCAAATAGGCTATTTAGGGAATGCTCTTGTTCACTGTCAGTGCTGACTGATCTTCAGCTTTCCCTGTGTCCTGAATGTATCCTGTATCTGACTTCTATTGATGACCAGACTTTCTACCGACCTGATCCTGGATTGTGCTTGTACCTCTGCCCACCTATTCCTGACTTTGGCTTTGTTCCTGACCACGCTTCTGCCTATGTTTCTGTACCTTTTTGCCCAAAGGAGGGGGAGATGAGGAGGGTCATCAAGGAAAGAGAAAGGTGCCTCTAAGTACAGTGGTTAAAATATTTATTACAGGCACTACGGGATTAAAAACACAGGTTATACTGTAGGCATATAATGATTTATCCTCATGCAGATTGCTGGATCCTCGTCTGTCTGGGAAAGAAAGAGAGCTGTCCTTCAGCTGTCAGAGTCACTGGTGACGTGGAATGGCGAGGAGGTGAAGATTCGATGAGGTGGCCCAGGTTTTGGAACCAAGCTGGAACGCACGCAGCCGATGTGACATTAGGTGAAGGTGGTGGGCAGTAATGCTCTTCAGACTCTTGTCAGACCTCCTTTGTCAGACGAAGGAGCTGTGCATGCTCCAAAACGCATTACTGTCCACCACCTTCACCTAATGTCACATTGGCTCCAGAACCCGCGTCGCACCTTCACCTCCTCACCAATCCATGTTACCAGGGACATGGCTCTCTCTCTCCCCCAGACAGACAAGGATTACAGTGATCCACATGAGGACAAAACATTATATGCCTATGACCTCTTACTATCTTTTAAGCGTTTTTAATCCCATTGTGACTGTAATAAATATTTTAACCACTGCACTTAGAGGCACCTTTCTCTTTCCTTTACGTACCTCCATGCTGCCAGTTACTGAGCTCGGCTACCTCTGTGACCTTACTCCTGCTTACAACTTGGCTTCATACTACTTCTGAGTGTCTGCTTCAGCTTTCCTTCATAACCTCTCCAGTCATCACAGTGTGTTCCTGCCTGAAGTCTGCTGAGAGCATAAACAAGCCATGCTTCCAGAACCTGAATTACATGCAGAGTGCCCTTTTATCCTCATCTGGTCCAGCATGCATTACATCTGCTCCCGGCCTAATGTCCTGACTGACTTCTCAAGTCTACATCTAATACTGCAAGTTCTGCCATCAACACCTGCCAGCACTCGTGTTCCTCCTGTCCCTCTGCACCATCTGTTCCACCTTCAGTGGGGCCTGGGCTGGAGATACAAGAGAGGATAACCTCATCAATTCATTCTCCTACCAAATATGTGATGAATCCTTACATATACATGACCTGAAATAATTTACAATCCTGCATTACAACCATATATGATCTGCTGTGCAGTATCTTAAGGCTGACGGGGGGGTATTGGGGGTCGAAAAGGTTGATGTAAAGTGCTGAGCTTAATGTTTAACAGAAAACCAAGAAAATGTCCTTAATTCATCTTTTTCAGATTATAACTACTGCCGCGTACACACGATCGGAATTTCCAATGAAAAAAGTCAGACAGAATTTTTTCATCAGATATTCCGACCGTGTGTGTGCCCCATCTGAGTTTTTCCTTCGGAAATTCCGACGGACTTAGCGAGAGAACATGTCTTTTTTTCCGATGGAAAAAAATTCAATTGGAAATTCCGTTTGTCTGTATGAAACGCCAACGGAGGATAAACCATGCATGCCTAGAATCAAGTAGATGCATGCTCGGAAACATTGAACTTAATTTTTCTCAGCTCATCTTATTGTCACCGCATTCTTGACGAACGGACGGTGTAACAGTGTGTATGCAAGACAGCTTGAACGGAATTCTGTCTGAAAAAATCCATCTGAGTTTATCCTAATGATCGTGTGTACAAGGCATATGTTTTAGGTGCGTAAAGTTAAAGTGTGTATAAATTCAACACCTTCTTATTTTGTTTTTGTATATACTGTGGAAGGATCAGATCCAGTGTTGTAAAATAGAATACCAATATACATATAGGTACTTTTGAAGACCCTAAGCAAAGACTAGATGCCATCTGGAATTATACATTTATTCGCCTGGTGCTTTGGAAAGAAAATATTTAAAAACAGACAGTCTTTTCTGCTAAAATATAACTAGCAATCAGAGCCCTATGAGCACATACTTACATCTGTCCTATTTAATACCTACAGTATCTCAGCTGAGTTGAATGCTAGAGAAGCTACTTGTGCTACACAAGAGCTAACAAATGGAACACTAAGTTGGGAAAGCAAGTGATATATAATTATACTCAGTTATTACAGTACTTCTAATTGCACTCATTCTAGAACTATTAGCTCCCATATCTGAAAACCATCTACCATTACTTAATTTAATTAAAATTATATACTCTGATGGCATTGCATTTAAGAAGGGGGTGTGAATAAGTTTGAAGTGCTCTTCAAATACATTATAGCATTGTACGATTTCCGCACACGCTTCCATTTCTCTCGTGGCTCTTTTATCCTCTCTTTAAACAATAAGTTCAAGAGTGTAGCTCTATCAAAATATATTATCACATCTCAATAATATATATTATAAAAAAAGAGTTTTAACAAATATGGCATTAAGCACAGCAAGCCTCTTGCTATAACAATATTCTGGCTTCCAGTCCATTGTTTTAGGGTTCTGCGGTAATTTTTCTCCACACACAAGATTATACTTTATCGCGTCCCAGCTACAACAACTGGCGGGTTGTGGAACCACAGAGATAGACACTCCTAATAACCGATTACTTTTAACAGGGAACCCCCATAGGCTATTGGTGGAAGCCCTAGAGGCAGATGTTTTCCCCTATAAATGCCCAATTATAAAATTAGTTAGGAAAATATGGCAGACGACAAAGGTACTATTGGGGTACTCTCGGATAACAGAATTTTCTCCTATATAAAATAATAAAAACTTGCAGGAATTAATGAGCATAGAGGAATCTAGTGAGTGGATGGGACAGGGCATAAACCGCTTAATACATTTGTTTAAGGGAGAAACTATGAAAGCATTTTTAGAACTATCAAGGGAATATGCTATATCAAATAAAACATTCTATAAGTACCCTCAGGTTCTTCACGCCATTCAAACACAATTTAGAGAACAAACAGTTGTATGGACCCAGATTCCTGTCCTTCTCAAGGTAATTAAGGCGAGAACATCCAAAGGCCTAATTTCAGCAATGTACAGTATATTGGGGGATAGAGCAATAAGTAGAGCGGGCCCCACTAAGAGCAGAGAGGGGTGGGAAAGGGATTTGGGGACACTTACTTCTGAGCAGTGGGATAAGATCTTGCAACAAGGACTATCAGTTTCGATTGCCCCAGCGCAGAGACTGTCCCACTTGTTCTTACTGTATAGAGTATATTTTACCCCCAAAAGATGTTCAAATTAGGCCTAAGGCAAAATAATGAATGCCCAAGATGCAAGGCCAAAGGAGACCTCATACATATGGTATGGAAGTGCCCAAGGTTGTATAGCTATTGGGCGGAGATAATTGTGAGGATTAACAAAGCCTTTGGAGCTTCCTTGGAACCAGAGGCTAAGACTTGCCTCCTGGGGAGTATGGGGGACAATGAAGTCCCCCCAGTCAACTTAGAAGCAGTTTTGAGATGCCTATTTCAGGCATGCAAGATAATCGTTCAAAAATGGCAGGCACATTTTCCCCCGTCCGTAGAAAATTGGAATTGGGAAGCAACTATTAATCTAACCATCTCCTGCAAAAAAGTGAATTTTATGAGACAAGGGAACTATGGCAAATTTGTGAGACTATGGGGACCATGGCTGAGAGGTGCGGGAGAACCTTTATAGGGCAACCCAATAACGGAGTTTGTCTTGATCCACCAAGAGTCTACTTCCGCTGGCTATGATGGCTTCAGCGGACTAGCTGCTTGGTCAACTTATATGCCCTAGTAGAACCTAGAGTTATATTACGCTCCAGGAAGACTCCCCAGTTAATAGCCCAAGTTTAAGGGAATATACTAGTACGTCCTCTCCTTAGGTTAGGCAACATAAGAGAACTACGCTCCACTGAGGTGGGGAAGGGGGGCACAAGGGACGGCATATAAGGGGGAATAGCAGGTAAATGGCATTCCCTGGTGACCTAAGTACAGCATATAGCTTATTTTATGGTTGTTCACTTACTTGATTTTTGTGCTGTTATTTATATATGATGTAACTACAGTTTTTGTATTTGATAATGCTGACCCAAGAAAAACAAAATAAAGATGAATGAATTTAAAAAAAGAACTTAATTTTTCTCAGCTCATCGTATTGTACGTCACCGCGTTCTTGGCGGACGGACGGTGTGACAGTGTGTATGCAAGACAGCTTGAACGGAATTCTGCCTGAAAAAATCCATCTGAGTTTATCCTAATGGAAATTCGGATTGTGTGTACAAGGCATATGTTTTAGGTGCGTAAAGTTAAAGTGTGTATAAATTCAACACCTTCTTATTTTGTTTTTGTATATACTGTGGAAGGATCAGATCCAGTGTTGTAAAATAGAATACCAATATACATATAGGTACTTTTGAAGACTCTAAGCAAAGACTAGATGCCATCTGGAATTATACATTTATTCGCCTGGTGCTTTGGAAAGAAAATATTTAAAAACAGACAGTCTTTTCTGCTAAAATATAACTAGCAATCAGAGCCCTATGAGCACATACTTACATCTGTCCTATTTAATACCTACAGTATCTCAGCTGAGTTGAATGCTAGAGAAGCTACTTGTGCTACACAAGAGCTAACAAATGGAACACTAAGTTGGGAAAGCAAGTGATATATAATTATACTCAGTTATTACAGTACTTCTAATTGCACTCATTCTAGAACTATTAGCTCCCATATCTGAAAACCATCTACCATTACTTAATTTAATTAAAATTATATACTCTGATGGCATTGCATTTAAGAAGGGGGTGTGAATAAGTTTGAAGTGCTCTTCAAATACATTATAGCATTGTACGATTTCCGCACACGCTTCCATTTCTCTCGTGGCTCTTTTATCCTCTCTTTAAACAATAAGTTCAAGAGTGTAGCTCTATCAAAATATATTATCACATCTCAATAATATATATTATAAAAAAAGAGTTTTAACAAATATGGCATTAAGCACAGCAAGCCTCTTGCTATAACAATATTCTGGCTTCCAGTCCATTGTTTTAGGGTTCTGCGGTAATTTTTCTCCACACACAAGATTATACTTTATCGCGTCCCAGCTACAACAACTGGCGGGTTGTGGAACCACAGAGATAGACACTCCTAATAACCGATTACTTTTAACAGGGAACCCCCATAGGCTATTGGTGGAAGCCCTAGAGGCAGATGTTTTCCCCTATAAATGCCCAATTATAAAATTAGTTAGGAAAATATGGCAGACGACAAAGGTACTATTGGGGTACTCTCGGATAACAGAATTTTCTCCTATATAAAATAATAAAAACTTGCAGGAATTAATGAGCATAGAGGAATCTAGTGAGAGGATGGGACAGGGCATAAACCGCTTAATACATTTGTTTAAGGGAGAAACTATGAAAGCATTTTTAGAACTATCAAGGGAATATGCTATATCAAATAAAACATTCTATAAGTACCCTCAGGTTCTTCACGCCATTCAAACACAATTTAGAGAACAAACAGTTGTATGGACCCAGATTCCTGTCCTTCTCAAGGTAATTAAGGCGAGAACATCCAAAGGCCTAATTTCAGCAATGTACAGTATATTGGGGGATAGAGCAATAAGTAGAGCGGGCCCCACTAAGAGCAGAGAGGGGTGGGAAAGGGATTTGGGGACACTTACTTCTGAGCAGTGGGATAAGATCTTGCAACAAGGACTATCAGTTTCGATTGCCCCAGCGCAGAGACTGTCCCACTTGTTCTTACTGTATAGAGTATATTTTACCCCCCAAAAGATGTTCAAATTAGGCCTAAGGCAAAATAATGAATGCCCAAGATGCAAGGCCAAAGGAGACCTCATACATATGGTATGGAAGTGCCCAAGGTTGTATAGCTATTGGGCGGAGATAATTGTGAGGATTAACAAAGCCTTTGGAGCTTCCTTGGAACCAGAGGCTAAGACTTGCCTCCTGGGGAGTATGGGGGACAATGAAGTCCCCCCAGTCAACTTAGAAGCAGTTTTGAGATGCCTATTTCAGGCATGCAAGATAATCGTTCAAAAATGGCAGGCACATTTTCCCCCGTCCGTAGAAAATTGGAATTGGGAAGCAACTATTAATCTAACCATCTCCTGCAAAAAAGTGAATTTTATGAGACAAGGGAACTATGGCAAATTCGTGAGACTATGGGGACCATGGCTGAGAGGTGCGGGAGAACCTTTATAGGGCAACCCAATAACGGAGTTTGTCTTGATCCACCAAGAGTCTACTTCCGCTGGCTATGATGGCTTCAGCGGACTAGCTGCTTGGTCAACTTATATGCCCTAGTAGAACCTAGAGTTATATTACGCTCCAGGAAGACTCCCCAGTTAATAGCCCAAGTTTAAGGGAATATACTAGTACGTCCTCTCCTTAGGTTAGGCAACATAAGAGAACTACGCTCCACTGAGGTGGGGAAGGGGGGCACAAGGGACGGCATATAAGGGGGAATAGCAGGTAAATGGCATTCCCTGGTGACCTAAGTACAGCATATAGCTTATTTTATGGTTGTTCACTTACTTGATTTTTGTGCTGTTATTTATATATGATGTAACTACAGTTTTTGTATTTGATAATGCTGACCCAAGAAAAACAAAATAAAGATGAATGAATTTAAAAAAAGAACTTAATTTTTCTCAGCTCATCGTATTGTACGTCACCGCGTTCTTGGCGGACGGACGGTGTGACAGTGTGTATGCAAGACAGCTTGAACGGAATTCTGCCTGAAAAAATCCATCTGAGTTTATCCTAATGGAAATTCGGATTGTGTGTACAAGGCATATGTTTTAGGTGCGTAAAGTTAAAGTGTGTATAAATTCAACACCTTCTTATTTTGTTTTTGTATATACTGTGGAAGGATCAGATCCAGTGTTGTAAAATAGAATACCAATATACATATAGGTACTTTTGAAGACTCTAAGCAAAGACTAGATGCCATCTGGAATTATACATTTATTCGCCTGGTGCTTTGGAAAGAAAACATTTAAAAACAGACAGTCTTTTCGGCTAAAATATAACTAGCAATCAGAGCCCTATGAGCACATATTTACATCTGTCCTATTTAATACCTACAGTATCTCAGCTGAGTTGAATGCTAGAGAAGCTACTTGTGCTACACAAGAGCTAACAAATGGAACACTAAGTTGGGAAAGCAAGTGATATATAATTATACTCAGTTATTACAGTACTTCTAATTGCACTCATTCTAGAACTATTAGCTCCCATATCTGAAAACCATCTACCATTACTTAATTTAATTAAAATGATATACTCTGATGGCATTGCATTCAAGAAGGGGGTGTGAATAAGTTTGAAGTGCTCTTCAAATACATTATAGCATTGTACGATTTCCGCACATGCTTCCATTTCTCTCGTGGCTCTTTTATCCTCTCTTTAAACAATAAGGTCAAGAGTGTAGCTCTATCAAAATATATTATCACATCTCAATAATATACATTATACAAAAGTGTTTTAACACATATGGCATTAAGCACAGCAAGCCTCTTGCTATAACAATATTCTGGCTTCCAGTCCATTGTTTTAGGGTTCTGCGGTAATTCAATTATTTGGCAGCAAAAGAGTAATAAAGGAGATATGTATTTGAAAGTTTCAATGTTCCATGTGCTACAAGCTGCAGATGTATCCAGAGTTTTTCAATGTCCCAGTTTATTCCGTCTCCCTGCTATTTATGTTTACTGGCTGTTGTAAAACTGTAGAAAAGTTAAATATGCTTACTCTTCAAAAGATTGATTCCCTGCTCATGCCATAAAAAATGTTGTTTTGAGCTATGAAGCAATACCAACAATGTGAGATTCAGCAAATTTGTAAGAACACAATGGGAGCATTAAAAACCAACATTGAGACATACTACTTTAGTGTGTAAATAAAATAAATTAAACAGAGCCTATAGCATGTAAACAAAAATAGAAAATTGAATGCTGTAATTATTCCAGTAGCTTGTTCATGAGCGGCTGAGCAACTGCTATTCTTGCCTACCTGCATTGCTATAGTCAAATTAGTATTTAGGGAAATTCATAATCTGAGACATGAATGCAGACATAAATGCAAAAAACAAAACAAAGCACAGTCCCATGGGTTGTTGCAGAACATTGGTTCAATGCAATAGAACGTGATACATATTACAACATTTTACACGGGCACTCTCAAGTCACGATCCTGGGTAATTCAAGCTTCCAGGATGCATCTGGAAGGTAGAAGGTGTTTTTTTTACTAGTGAGGAGCTTTGAGTTTGGGTTGACCATAAGTTCAAGAGGAAATCTGTCTGTTCATGGTATGAGAAAAGTGTTAAGTATTATGTTTGTTCACTGCCATAGCAACAATTGCCAATATAGAACTTTTTGGCCTCTGTGCTGAGAGGACGGGCCAGTTATGCTTATATTCCTATAGACAGGTGCAGTCTACTTTCTTCGATGCAGGTGCGCTCTTTCGTAGCAGTACCGCAGTTGGAGAGGAGATCAAGAGGAATACAGCTCATATATGGTTTCCTGGGTAACTGGGGAAGCACCCAATTGGATGCTGCTGCCCCATGAGACTCCGGCAGCCACTCTGTCTATTTAAGGCCCTGGATCCCAGGCTTGGCGAGCATTTTGCAAGCTAACACAGTGGGGACAGGTACCCTATCTGTCTGCGACAGTAGTTGCATTAGGGAGAAGTTCCTTATGAGGAGGGAAAGCTTAGGGTCGCATCCCTTCTTGATATTTTCACGATTGGACACTAAACAGACAGGCTGCATTATGTCCCCTGTCTTCTATTGCTGTCAGTCTGGCTGGAATCTGCCTCTTCTACGTGTCTGGAAACTGAGAGTGCACCAGGCTGGGTAGCCTTTCTATCGGGTTTGTTGAGAATGGATATTGCATTACCTCAATACATGTCTTCTATTGTGCCTGACTGTGTGAATAATTGCCTCTGCACCACACTCAGTTAGCTACTGAGTGCTCATTACTCAAAAAAGGTCTCTACCTTTTCACAGATGCACACAAACAGTGGGTTATACAATAGTCTAAAAAAATAGGGAGAGATTTGAGGGTTTTACCAGAGACAGAGGGCTGTACACACTAGCAGAATATTGTGCGGCATCGGTGCTTTTAATATTATTACTATACGCGATTTATATAGCGCCAACAGTTTATGCTTTACAATGTGGGGGGGGGGAGCACAATTACAGTACAGTTCAATACAGAAGGGACAGGAGGGCCCTGCTCATAGAGCTTACATTCAAAAGGGAGGGGGTGGTGTTAGAAAAAGGTAATAGATGCAGTGAATGGTTTGATGGGGGTGACTCGGGGACAGTTGTTAGGTGGGTGTGGGATAGGCTTCCCTGAATAAGTGAGTTTTTTCAGGGATCTTCTAAAGGTGGACAGATTAGGGGCTGATCAGACATACTGGGGCAGGGAGTTCCGGAGGATGAGAGAGGCTCTGAAGAAGTCCTGAAGGCGAGCATGGGAGGAGGTAACAAGGGAGCTAGAGAGCAGGAGGTCCTGGGAGGAGCGGAGGGGACAATTTGGGTGATATCTGTAGACGAGGTTGGTGATGTAGATGGGGGCGATGTTGTGGATGGCCTTGTATGTTTGGTTAGAATTTTGAATTTTATACGGTGGGGTAGGCAAAGCCAGTGAAGGGATTGGCAGAGAGGAGCAGCAGTCATGAATCTGTTAGTGAGGTGTATTAGTCTAGCAGCAGCATTCATAATAGACTGAAGGGGGGATATCATGCATTCAATAGAAACCATCCAACACTCGGTCCTTTTATGTGGCAGCCAGTCCGACAGAAGCCGGCTGAATGTCTGGCTTCTGTAAAAGGACCATGACTGAAAAAGGTCTGCTGATCTGCACCCGATCAATACTCTCAGCCAATGGCGGTTGTTACTGGTATGTTCTGGGGGGGGGGCACTCCCCCGGCAGAAGACAATAGCTCAGTGGGGGATATTTCTAACATACATTTACTAACACTGGATAGTTAGTACATTGGCTCTTTCTTTCTGAGCTCTTCAGTTTTTTTTTTCAATCAGCCCAGGGGGGTTAACGGAAAAAAAGTGGATAGTGTGTACCAGGCTTTAGAAGCTGGTTCTGACAACAGAAACAATTGATCCGTATTCTTACATGCATTCACAGACACACTCACAGAGTTCATATGTGTTACAGTAGAATAGGAAAGATGTTCAGTGCATTATCGAGGACCATTACATGCTGGTGGTCATTGCAGGATTTATCCATATTTATATTGAGAATGTATGCTTTGCACTTTTAGCAGAGATATTCTAGAATATATATATTTTTTTGAGACATGCCTTATTTGTGTGCTACACCAACAACTTAAGTTGCTATATGGTGGTGGTTCCCACCCACACCTCATCCTTAGTTTTGTTTGGGGGTACTTTTTCTTTTTATGTTTTAATCCTTAAAAAAAAAAAAGATAAAAAAATAGGGGTGCAGTTTAGTAATTAAAAAAAAAAAACGGAATTGTTGATTTTTTTAATGAAAATCTGCCTATTGTGGCTCCTGTTAGTATGTGGCTTAATTATTTCACTACTATTAGTTCACATTTTGAGTGCTGTCATCCCATATTGTCTCCAAGGTGGGAACATGAGCCTACATGATGACGATGACGATGACGATGACGATGGCGATGGCGATGACGATGACGATGATGATGTCACTCACATGACTTGGGTGCCAGGTAGAGCAGAGGAGCAAAGTGAAGGTGAGGCACAGCCTTCATGGAACAGTAGACAGCTACCCTATTCCAACAGATTGTAGAGCTGTTATCTACCAGCCCATTTCCCACAATTCTGCTTCTCCACACCCCTCACCTTTCCGGTCTACCCCTGTTATACCTCATGACCTCTCAGCAGCCTCCACTGACAGGCATGATGGTATAGTGCAGGGTGTCCCAGGTCCTTACAGCATGTCTGCCAGTAGCACATCACCAGCTGTAGACTACAGCAGGCTATTTTTATCTGTCCCATCTGCTGCAGTCATTGCTACCCACATGCCCAGCGTCAAAGATTCAAGCTTGTCAAAGCTGCTGGCTTTACAACTCCTGCCTTTTCATCTGGTGGATTCTGCCCCCTTCCATGAATTTGTAGAATGTGCTGTACCATAATGGCATGTTCCCAGTCGCTATTTATTTTCACGTAAGGCTATACCAGCTCTCTAACATCACATGGAAGGCAATGTTGGGGCATTGTTGGGCAATGAAGTCAGCCGCAAAGTATACAGCTGTCTCATAATCCTGCTCTTTTTCAGTCTGTCTGCAGAGAAACAGTGGCACGAGGAGCTTAAAGTCCTCTGCTGCTGGTCACATGTTAAAAAGAAAAAAAAATACATCCTTAGGAATACTGTTTTAAATTGTTATACAAATAAATATTTATAAATTATAAATTATAAATTCTTTTTGCCAATAACATTATATTAGTGGATTTCTGCCAATCACAGGCTGTGCCACAGCCCTCCAGCCTGTGTCTATGTACTCCGAATTACAGTGAGGTGATTCCTCCATCAATTAAAGTGGTTGTAAACCCACAAAAAAAAGCATATAATACTAGCTCATTATGAAATACTCATCGTAGATTGAAGCCCCCGCAGTGGTCCCAGCACACTGCTCTGACCGACGACGTGTCTCCCACAGTTATTTCCGGGTATCGCGGGCTCCGGCTGTGGTTGGCCTGGAGCCGCAATGATGTCACTCCTGCCTGCTTGAAAGCTGCTGATGATGGCACGTCACTATGATGTCGGCACATGCTGATACAGGAGATATCTCCTACACCACGCATGTTTAGGAGATATCCACAGTAGCTATAGGTAAGCTTTATTATAGGCTTACCTGTAGTGAAAAGGGTTGTAAAGGGTTTACAACCACTTTAAGCTGTAATATTCCACCCCCATTGTGTTTAGCTGGTTAGTGGGCATTAAAGAGGAGACAGGGAGTGAACTGTCATTTACCATTGTGTATACGTCCACATGTGTGACTCTATAGTCACATGGGCTTCTTAGATGTGATCAATGAGCAAATACTCAGCATAGAAACTTGCTGTGCAGAGCTGCCAACAGTTGCTTTGCAGAATCCCCAGCTGCAGTGGGAACATGGATAAGAGGGAGAAATAGAGAACAGCAGGATAAACCATTTTTTTTTTTTGCAGAATACAGAAAATGAATCCTATAGTGACTGAGTGAATATGAACATCATGTAATACAGAATTTATTCCCATAAATCCAGAGCCTCTTAAGAGGTTTCTGAGGCCGGGCAGGGTTTCTGAATATGTGGAGGCGGCGTCCTGACGTCACCGCGCTTTTCTCTACCCGGATACGGGCTGCATGTTCCAAGCCGGCCGGCTTTAATTTGAAACGCTCTACACATCGAACCTGATTGTAAGTGCATTTTATTTGCTTTTCGTCATTAAATGAAGATTTTACACTATGTGAGTTCCTTGTTTCTTACATACCCTCGGATTAATCATTTGGGAGTGCCATCCACATACTAAGGACACTGACCGTCCCGGCTATCTTCGATCCCAGGCTCTTACCACGCTGTATATGATCTCCTTTAACCAGGGATCATTCCTATTTGGTAAGAGTATATATACCATATTGGTGGAGGTTCTCATCTTTCTGGCACTGGTTTAGTGTGAAACGGCCTTTTTTGCACCTGGTGAAGATTACCCATGATTTTTCCTTTGGTGGACTGTGTTTTTTTTCTGTGATTACCCTTTACCTGAATACATTGTCCACAAATTTTACCCAATCAATGTTCACCTGACTATATAGTTTCAAGGACTTTATTTTCATTTTTATATTTTTTTAGCGCAATCTTTTTTCCTTTTTTATTTTCTGAATATGTGACTGCCATGATTGGCTGTCACAGAAGTTACATGATTGGAAAGCTCCTGATCACAAGTAGAAATGGAGAGCTTTCCGCTAACCGGCGGTAGCTGTACCGGGAACGCAGGTTGCTGATATGCAGCCTTTGGGAGTTTAAGCCCCACCTGTCGAGAGGTCGCATATATACGTACAGCTGGTGCAAATAGGTTAACAACTAGACATGTGCACACTGAAATATTTTGTTTCGTAATTTCGTTTTCGTCCGAAAAATACATTTATTTCGTTTACCGAAATTAGTTTTTATTTATTTTGTTTTTCGTTAAAAAAATGCATTTGTCCAAAAATCCAAATTAAGGTCGAATCTGTCATTGAAGGCTTATGGGGCCAGATCCACATACAAATAGATGAGCGCAGCGTATGTGAGATAAGCTACGCCGCTGTGAAAAAAGATTTAGCTCATGTATAGAGGCATGCTGTTGCCAACATCCCAAGATTAGACAGAAAACATGAATACCTCTAAGGAGGTGGGACTTTTAGGGCAACCATAAAAGGTAATGACAACTAGGTCATAAAAAAATATATAATTTATTACAAATATCATTAGACTATAGAAAATACATTCACAAACACATATTGATATACAAATCAAATTAGAGGCTACGCCGCTGTAACTTACTTTTTAAATCTTTCAATCCTCAAAGAATTTGCGCCATAATTTACGGCGGTGTAGTGTATCTCGGCACGTAATTCAAATCGATGAGGGGACGTGTTTCATTTAAATGAAGCGCGCCCCCACGCCGATCGAACTGCGCATGCTCCGTTCCGAAATTTCCCGCCGTGCATTGCGCTAAATGACGTCGTAACTTTTTTTAACTTAGACGTGAATTAAGTCCATCCCTATTCACGGACGACTTACGCAAAAAAAAAATCTAATTTCGACGCGGGAACGACGGCACATAACATGGCAAGTCTAACTATACGCCGCAAAATACCAGCTTTAACTATACGCCGGAAAAATCCGTCTAGAGACGACATAAGAGAATGCGACGGCCGCGCGTACATTTGTGGATCGTCGGAAATAGCTAATTTGCATACTCGACGCGGAAAACGACGAGAACTCCACCCAGCGGACGCCGAAGTATTGCATCTACGATCCGAAGCCATACGCCTGTCGGATCGAACCCAGATGCCATCGTATCTTGGTTTGAGGATTCTAACTAAAGATACGACGCGGGTAATTTGAAAGTATGCCGGGGTATCAGTAGATCCGCCGGCGTACTCTCTCTGTGGATCTGGCCCATGGTGTCTGTCGAATGTTTTAAGAAAAAAAAAAATATTCGATAGAATCTTTAAAAAAAAAAAAATTGACTCTTCATGTCTCTCTATGTCGAATCTGTCATTGAAGGCTTATGGTGTCTGTAGAATGTTCTAAGAAAAAAAAAAAGAAGATTAGACAGAGGGCCAGATTCAGGAACAGTTAGGCTGGTGGATCCAGTGATCCGCCAGCCTAACTGTGACTTTAAGCCGGCGTTTCTGTTTTCTGTAACCAGAAAACAAGAAACGCCGGGTTGAAGCTCCGATGCGAGCAGCGTAACTGAGTTTCGCCATCGCATCGTTACTTCAACTTAAAAATGGCGCCGGGGGCGTTCCCGCCGATTTCCGCTCAAAAAATATGTTAATGAGCGGAAATCGGCAATTCACGATCGCATTCCGGCGCGACGCAGTGACGTTACGACGTTTCCGGACGGGATACGCGGCGCATAGTTATACCTACATGGGGTTGGAATATCCTATGTTAGGTATAGGCGTCGTCATCGCGTCGGAAAAAAAAAAAAAAAACGTCGCTTGCGTAAAACGTTCATGAATGGGAATGTGACGTCATTGACGTTCATTCACAGAATTTGGAGCATGCGCACGGGGATGTTTTGACACTTGACGCATTCGCAGTACGTTCGCGGCGGGAACGCGCTTCGTTTTAATACTACACGCCCCGTACCCGCCCAATTTGAATTCCGCCGGCTCATTTGCGATGCGCTGCCGCAACTTTAGGAGCAAGTGCTTCGTGAATGACAGCACTTGCTCCTAAAATTTCTGCAGCGTAACGCAAATGAGAAGCGTTACTCTGGAGCAAAGATGCTCCCATCTACCTGAATCTGGCCCAGAATCTTTAAAAAAAAAAAAAAAAAAATTAAACTCTTTGGGCCAGATTCAGATAGGATTTATGCCGGAGTATCTCGAGATGTGCCGCCTAAGTCTAAATTTGCGCCGGAATTTCTATGCACCGTACCCACAGAACTAGATACGCACCAAAATAGGCTATTAACGACCGGCCTAACTTGCCTACACCTGCACATCCTGGGCCAGATTCTCTAATATTTTCGGCGGCGTAGCGTAAGCCAGTTACACTACGCCGCCGCTGCGTACTGGAGCAAGTGCTTTATTCTCTAAGCACTTGCTCCGTAGGTTTCGCCTGCGTCGCGTAAATCGCGCAGCGCAAACCCGCGCAATTCAAATGGGGCGGCTTGTATTTAAATTAAGCACGCCCCCGCGTCAAACGAACTGCGCATGCGCCGGCCGGGGAAAAAGCCCAGTGCGCATGCTCCAGCTCACGTCGGAAAGCGTCGTTGAAACCGACGTCAAAACGACGTGAGCGTCATTTACGCAAGTCCCTATTCGCGAACGAGTTAGTAAAACGACGTAAGCGACGGAAAAAGCCGACGCTGACCCGACGCCATACTTAACATGGCGTCCGACGGGACACGACGGCATCCGACGGGACCTCGTAAGGTTACTCCACATAGAAGCTGGGGTAACCTTACGAGTTCGTAAACGACGTACGCGACGACGGGGCGGCGTAAAAGCGATCGAGAATCGGCGTACTACTTCATTTGCATATGCAAATGAAAAAACAACGTAAAGGCCACCTAGTGGCCGGAGTTGTCATTACATCTACGATCCGAAAGTGTAATTGTATTACACTTGTCGGATGTAGAAGCGTATCTATGCAAAAGTGATGCTCAGCATCACTCGCATAGATACGAGTCAAAAAAAAAGGCGATACGACGGGGTATCTGAGATACTCCGTCGTAACGCCTCTGAGAATCTGGCCCCCTAGGTGCATATTTATGCCGGACGCATCTGGCAAACCCATTGATTTCCTATGCAAATATGCAAATGAGGGAGATACGCCGATTCCCAAACATAGGCCCGTTCGGCACAGGCTACGCACGGTGGGCCAGATTCTCAGAGGCGTTACGACGGAGTATCTCAGATACCCCGTCGTATCGCCTTTTTTTTTGACTCGTATCTATGCGAGTGATGCTGAGCATCACTTTTGCATAGATACGCTTCTACATCCGACAAGTGTAATACAATTACACTTTCGGATCGTAGATGTAATGACAACTCCGGCCTTTACGTTGTTTTTTCATTTGCATATGCAAATGAAGTAGTACGCCGATTCTCGATCGCTTTTACGCCGCCCCGTCGTCGCGTACGTCGTTTACGAACTCGTAAGGTTACCCCAGCTTCTATGTGGAGTAACCTTACGAGGTCCCGTCGGATGCCGTCGTGTCCCGTCGGACGCCATGTTAAGTATGGCGTCGGGTCAGCGTCTGCTTTTTCTGTCGCTTACGTCGTTTTACTAACTCGTTCGCGAATAGGGACTTGCGTAAATGACGCTCACGTCGTTTTGACGTCGGTTTCAACGACGCTTTCCGACGTGAGCTGGAGCATGCGCACTGGGCTTTTTCCCCGGCCGGCGCATGCGCAGTTCGTTCGACGCGGGGGCGCGCTTAATTTAAATACAAGCCGCCCCATTTGAATTGCGCGGGTTTACGCTGCGCGATTTACGCGACGCAGGCGAAACCTACGGAGCAAGTGCTTAGAGAATAAAGCACTTGCTCCAGTACGCAGCGGCGGCGTAGTGTAACTGGCTTGCGCTACGCCGCCGAAAATATTTGAGAATCTGGCCCGGTTTGCCTAAGCTGTTTGGCCGGCCTAAAGTTACCCCTCATAAAGCAGGGGTAACTTTGCACCAGACTTGCTCAAGTCAGCTTCAGCAGCACCGTTACAGACGAGCTGAGCAACCACACTTGCAGGACAACACATGGCAGCCGTGGTCCTAGCACTACTAATGGGTCCCCCGCCACCAGGGCCACCATCACGGGGGTACAGGCAGTACACCTGTAAGGGGCCCGGGGGTCCCCAGGGGCTCGGATGGGAACCCCCTTAAAAAAAAAAGAAACCTTTTTTTTCATTTTTTTTTAGGGGTCTGGAGGCCACCAGGGCCCCAGGTGGCAACCTCCCTTTTTTTATATAAAAATAAATTACCAAATACAGGGGGCTTTCCATCCGGGACCTCTGGGCCCTTTAATAATAATAATGATAATAATAATTATATATATATTTTTGTCCGAAAGGCACTGGCCGTGAACTTGTTCTGCATACAGACGGCAGAACTTTTTCAGCCAACATTCATGAAACTACGTTGTTTTTCTGCTCTTTTGTCCGATGGAGCGTACAGACGGTTTGATTATACGACAAAACACGTCCATCGGAATATTCGATCGTGTGTGCGATCCTTTAGCCTGTAGGGTTCAATATTGGGTTGGCTCACCCTTTGCAGCTATAAAAGCTTCAACTCTTCTGGGAAGGCCGTCCACAAGGTTTAGGAGTGTGTCCATGGGAATGTTTGACCATTCTTCCAAAAGTGTATTTGTGAGGTCTGGAACTGATGTTGGACAAGAAGGCCCGGCTCACAGCCTCCGCTCTAATTCATTCCAAAGGTGTTCTATCGGGTTGAGGTCAGGACTCTGTGCAGGCCAGTCCAGTTCCTCCACCCCAAACTCACTCATTTATGTCTTTATGGTCCTTGCTTTGTGGACTGATCCAAATCATTTGATAAAAGGGGGATTATGGACTGGGGTTGTTTTTCAGGGGTTGGGTTTGGCCCCTTAGTTCCATTGAAGGGAACTCTTAAGGCGTCAGCATACCAAGACATTTTGGACAATTTCATGCTCCCAACTTTGTAGAAACAGCTTGGGGACAGCCCCTTCCTGTTCCAACATGACTGCTCACCAGTGCACAAAGCAAGGTCCATAAAGACATGGATGAGCAAGTTTGGGGTGGAGGAACTTGACTGGCCTGCACAGAGTCCTGACCTCAACTCGATAGAACACCTTAGAAATGAATTAGAGCAGAGACTGCAAGCCAGGCCTTCTTGTCCATTAAAAAAATATAAATAAAAATATATAATTTTTTTTTTTTTTTATAAAAATAAAATAAAAAAGGGGGTTCCCATCCGGGCCCCCTTGGGACCCCCGGGCCCCTTACAGGTGTACTGCCTGTACCCCCCTGATGGCGGCCCTGGTCATAAGCCTCCCTTTCTATTATGAGGGCTGACATCTCCTGGGTGTTAAAGCTTTTTTTCCTCCTCTACCTGTGGGGAACGGGAGCAGCCATCTCACAGCAAAAGTACCTTCCCTGGCGGGGGAATAAAACTGGATGTACTTTTGCATCGGCTGGGCGTAAGTTGGACCGGCGTATCTCTGTAAGTTGGGCCGGCATAGTTGTGAGCATGCTCACAAGAGAACGAACGTACTGAGCATGCTCCGTCCAAGATACGCCGGGCGTAAATCACTAGACCATCATTTGCATAACGACACACCCACTTCCACTTGCACCGTCTTACGCCGAAGGAATTAGGTTACGCCGGCGCAAAGTTAGGTGCAAGTGCTTTATGAATACTGTAGTTGCCTCGGCGTAGTGTATCTGAGATACGCTACACCCGCCTAAAGATAGGCAATTCTATCTGAATCTGGCCCTTCATGTCTATCTATGTCGAATCTTCATGTCTCTCTGCCGAACCTTATGGGCCAGATTCACGAACACTTGCGCTGGAGTATTTGGATATGCGCCGCGTAACTGTGCTGATGCGCCGACGTTTCTATGTGCCCGTACCCACCAAACTAGATGCGCCCAATAACGGCTCATTTGCGACCGGCGGAACGTTCCGACGCCAGAGTATCGTCAGCGTTTATTTTCGCTGGGCGCATCAGTCGCGCCCATTGATTTCCCCTGCAAATATGCAAATGAGGGAGATTTCCCAATTCACGAACGGATTAGCACCATACGCTGGCTACATGCGCCGCGCGTATCTGATCCGTCCAGCGCAAAGTTATTTCTACAAAAGGCTGCTTTATCTTTACTCCAGACGGTCACAGGTCAGCAGGAGAGCAGCTACAGCAGCGTTACCGACGATAGGAGCTTGCTGAGCACCCCCACTTGCAAGGACAACACCTCTGTGTGCCAACATGCCAGGGGCACTCGTGGTCCTAGAACTACTGATGGGTCCCCTGGAACCAAGAAGGCGGGCACGTGAGAGGATATACCGCACTCGTATGAACCTCTTTGGCATGGGGGATGAGGAGGTGTATCGCCTCTTCAGATTCAGCCCTGATGCAATACTTGAACTAACCACAACCCTGCAGGATGACATCACCAGCAAGACACACCGATCACAAGCAGTGCAGCCACTGGTGAAGGTCCTGGCAACACTCCATTTCCTTGCAAGTGGATCATTCCAGCGTACAAGTGGAGTGGTGGCTGGGATGTCACAATCCTCCATAAGCAGATGTGTGCACCAGGTTGTCCCTGCAATCCTCAGACGCATGTCCAACCAGTTCATCAGACCCACCACTGAGGAGCTGCGGCAGAAGGCAATGACAGATTTCTACAACATTGCCAGATTCCCACGCACTGTGGGGGCCATTGATTGCACACATGTGGCCCTACAGCCCCCCAGTGCCACAGAGCACATATACCGCAATCGGAAGCATTGGCATTCCATCAACGTACAGGTGATAGCCGATGCCCAACGCCTCATATGGCACGTCCGTGCCAAACACCCCGGGTCCAGCCATGACAGTTTCATATACCGTCAGAGCCCCATCCCAGCAGAATTTAACCAGAACATGTATGGGGACAGCTGGCTGGTTGGTGAGTGACATGGGAGTCAGGCATGACTATCCCCTCCCGTCATGCACAACAGAAATCGCACATGCATGACTAACATTCTCCTGTCTTTTACCTTACAGGTGACTCTGCATATGCATTGGGACCCCATCTAATGACTCCTTTCCGGAACCCCCAAACCAGAGGAGAGAGAAAATACAATGAAGCACACATCAAAACCCGTGCAGTGGTTGAGCAAACATTTGGGCTCCTGAAGTCCCGTTTCCGCTGCCTGGATAAGTCTGGGGGGGCCCTATTGTATTCCCCTACCTTTGTGTGTCAGATCATCGGTGCATGTTGCATACTACATAACTTTGCTATGAAAAAAGGCCTGCATATTGACATACGTGATGACCTGACCCCCGACCCACACAGTCCCCCCCTGCCAGAGGACACCCAGTCTGCTGATGGAAGAGCAGTCAGGAGGGTCCTCGCCGTAGGCATCTTTGGACACTAACCCAAAACATTAATTACACAGACAGTGCACGCGTGTACACCACTGATGTCCCTAGATCACACACACCACATGCACATCGCATTGGATTAGCCCAAGTCCAGCATGTAGGAGTTGGGAGCAGTAACGCCGCGTCAAGGCCCCAATGATGTCACTGTCCATTCACACACCTTTCACACGTCATTCATACAGCCGTGGGGTTCACTTCACCACCACGGCCGAGGGTGACACCCCTTACTTTCAGGAGTGCCACCCTCTCACATTCACACACCATTCACACTGTCCCCTGCACTCCTGACCGTGTGCAGTACAAAAATAAATTAGAAAGATCATATCCTGATCAATACAAGAAAAATAATCTCATAACCTGAGAAAAAAAAAAAAATAAACTCATGACCTGAGTATGTCAAAAATAATAATATAAAACCAGCAACAAAAAAAAGGCCTCATCGGGGATGCCGGGGGCTTCTTCTGGGGGCCCCTCTCTGGCTCCGCAGCTGCCTGGATGGAGTGGGTGGGGGTGGGGGGGCATCTGGAGGTGGCTGATCCCCAGGTGGGCCACTCCTGGCAGGTGTGGCCTGCGTGCCCTCCAAGGCCCTGGCTATCCGTCCAAGGTATGTGTTCGTCTGGGCCTGCATCCGGAGCTGACGGGTCATCTGGTAATGCTGGGCCCGCCGACTCAGCCTCCCCTGCTCACGGATGGCAGCACTGTTCCCATGGATGGCAGCAGTGTTGGCCTGGACGGCTGCAGTAAGGTGCTGGATATCCCCCTGCACCTCCCCCAAAGTGGTGACCACTGCAGCGCAGTTAGAGCTGACATCCTGCACTGCGTTGCTGAGGTTGGCAACGGAGCCCAGGCTGTCAGACACTTTCTGCAAGTGGTCCGCTATGGCCCCCATTTGTTCTGTCTGTCTGGCGTGATCCCTCGCCAACTGGTCCTGGACACCATCAGACACCCCCCTGGTCTTCTGGGTCGCCTTCCTGGGGCCCGAAGATGGATGTCCTCGGGTGGAAGGTGTCGCCCTTGAGGGGCTTCCAAGGATGGGGGAGGGGACGACAGACGGGCCAGGAGAAGGGGAGGAGACAGACAAGACTAATGAAAAGTCCTGCTCTGCCACAGCAGGATCTTCCACAACCACCTCGGCAGGTGTGGTGTGGCCACTCTCCTCCTCCACAACCTCTTCACCACCCAGTGGCTCGGGCACACGATGGCGTGGGGGAGATGGGGTGGAATGCAGGCTGACAGATGATGGCCCAGCTCCGTCATCTGTGGATGACACAAAGCAGACACATGTTGGTGGTCCCACACACTTGGCACATGTCCCCCCCCCACCCCCCCAAATGCAAAACATCAAATAGGGGATTATAAAACACTTACCTGTCCTTGTGCCTTCCTCCACGGAGTCATAGCCTGCGACCCCCTCCACCTGCTCCCTCTCCAGGCAGCGAGCAACCACCTCCTCCTCTGCGGTCAGGGTGACAGGACATGGGGGACCACCACCTGTGCCCCTCTCATGCCTCCTGATGGAGGCCACCTTGTCCCTCACCTTGCGCCGCAGGTCATTTATTTTCTTTTGTATGTCCCCAGCAGTCCGGGTGGAGTAGCCCAGGACATTGACCCTGGCAGCAATCGACTCCAGGATGCCCTGCTTCCTCTCCCGGCTGGTCTTGCGGCTTTTTTTGCCATGGAGAAATTCATTCTCCGTCTCCATAGCCGAGATAATGACAGAGACCTCCTGGGTATTAAAATTGAGGTTCCTCCTCTCTCTGGGGGTAGCGGGAGCAGCCATTACAGAGCAAAAGTATCTTCCCTGGGGTGGGGGGAAACGGAACTACTTTTGCGCCGGAATGGCGTTTCCGCCAGCGCTTTTAAGCGCCCAGCGGAACGCATTGCGCTGACGTTTCCCAGGAAGTGGTGCCGACGGAAGTTGTGAGCATGCGCACAAGGGGGCGAGGGGAGCCGCACTCACTGCGCATGCTCCGTGGATGATGCGCTGAACGTAAGCCTCTGCGCCGGCCTCCGCCCATCATTTACATATGATCACACCCACTTCCACTTGCGTCGGGTTACGCCAGCGCATTATCGTTACTCTGGCGCAAGTTTACGCGCAACTGCTATGTGAATTACAGGAATTGCGCTGAAAGGGTCTTCAGAGTAACGTAAATGAGAAGCGTTACTCCAGAGGAAAGATACTCTCATCTACCTGAATCTGGCCCTATCTCTCTATGGGCCAGATTCAGGTAGATGAGAGCATCTTTGCTCTGGAGTAACGCTTCTCATTTACGTTACTCTGCCGAAATTTTAGGAGCAAGTGCTGTTATTCATGAAGCATTTGCTCCTAAAGTTGCGGCAGTGCATCGCAAATGAGCCGGCGAAATTCAAATTGGGCGGGTACGGGGCGTGTATTATTTAAACTATGCGCGATCCCGCGGCGAACGTACTGCGCATGCGTCGAGTGTCAATGCATCCCAGTGCGCATGCTCCAAATTCTGTCAGTGAACGTCAATGACGTCACATCCCCATTCATGAACGTTTTACGCAAGCGACGCGATTATTTTTTTTTCCGACGCGATGACGACGCCTATACTTAACATAGGATACTCCACTAGGGGGCTGCTTTATCTTTACGTCGCGTATCGCTTCCGGAAACGTCGTAAAGTCACTGCGTCGCGCCCGAAAAAGATCGTGAATTTCTGACTCCCGCTGATTAACATATTTTTTCAGCGTTAATCAGCGGGAACGCCCCCGGCGCCATTTTTAAGTTGAAGTAACGATGCGATGGCAAAATTCAATTGCGCCGATCGCATCGGAACTCCAACCCAGCGTTTCTTGTTTTCTGGTTACAGAAAACAAAAACGCCGGCTTAAAGTGACAGTTAGGCTGGCGGATCAATGGATACTCCAGCCTAACTCTACCTGAATCTGGCCCTATGTTGAATCTTTTCCCTCTATGTAGAATAATATTGGACTAATAGAGTTAGGGTTAGGCACATTCGACCGCAACGAAAACTAAAATAAAGCATTTGTTTATGTCGGATCTTTCGGTTTTCGTTTCCTGTGCTTTTGTTATTGTTTATTAAAACCATAACGAAAATACCTGAAATTCAGACGAAAATGCATTCGGACGAAAACGAATGCACATGTCTATTAACAACATAGGCGATGCAATGTATCCTACTCAGGGCTTTTTTTCAGGGGGAACTTGGGGGAACTCAGTTCCACCACCTCTGACTCTTTGGTGCCTGCTCACCACAATCACTTGTAATCACAAAAGTCTGGTTTCTGTGTTTACAAGTGACAGCTCTGCACTCTGTGTGTAACCCCCTGAACTCTGCACTCTGTATGTAATGCAATCCTGGTATTTCATACCCCTTTAAGACCTTTCCACTGTTTGTGAAATCTGAATGAGGTCGTGGTTGAGTTCCTGCACCTATTTTCTGAGAAAAAAAGCTCTGATCCTACTAAAAGTGCTTAAACACTGTGCATATAGTCAGTACAACATTTTTCCTTTTTAATTGTGAGTAGTAGAGCTAATAGAACTTGAGGTTTTCAATCCCTATGGTTAAGTGGAGACTTTTGATGTTGCAAAGTGGCAAAGATGAGCAACAACTGAGTGTCTCAGCTCATGATGGTGAAGACGGATTTGTGTTGCTTTCACTCTCAAGCAGTGGCTGTCACATCTACAAAAGAGATGTAAAGTAGAGCTAATAGCAATTGCTTCCTCCTAAATGTCAGCCTTATAAACGTGCTTACTTACTGTGGAGTGAACCTGTACCAAAATTTGACTTTTGCCTCTGAAATAATCAATTGTCATTTTTTTTTACAATTAATTTTATTGTATCTTTTTCATTTTTTTTTTTATCCATCATTTAGTATACCTTTTATAACATGAGTTATAAAATTAAGCTTCTCAGCACAAACTCAACTCACTGTGTTGAAAGGCCCTTTTAGTCATGACATTCTCAGCTGGAAGACTAGTACCTAAATGCATGTAAAACCCCTTCCTCACAGTAATCCAGTCTGAACATCCAAAAGTTATTGAATGTGATCAGTAAAAAAGTGTGCTGCAACCCCACCGCAGCCTATTAAAAGTCAGCTTTTCAGTCACAAAATCACCCCACTGATTTGAAGGCTTATCTAATATGACACTGCAGCAGGGCAGTGTCTAAAGCTTTCAAGGGCCACCTGCACTCAGTGATCCAGCATGGGCACCTAAACATAATGGGCCAGATCCACAAAGATTGGCGTATCTTTGTGCGGGCGTAGCGTATCTTCTTTACACTACACCGACGCAACTTAGAGAGGCAAGTGCCGCATTCACAAAGCACTTGCGTCCTAAGTTACGGCGGCGTAGCGTAAATGGCCCGGCGTAAGCCCGCCTAATTCAAATGTGTTTGATGTGGGCGTGTTTTATTTAAATTAAGTGTGTCCCCACGTAAATTACGTTTTTTACTAACGGCGCATGCGCCGTCCGTGAACGTATCCCAGTGCGCATGCTCCAAATTACGCCGCTGAGACTCATTGGTTTCGACATGAACATAATTTACGCCCAGCCCCATTCACCGATGAGTTACGCAAACTATGTAAAACTTGAAAAATTTGACGCTGTCCCGACGTCCATACTTAACATTGTGTATGCCTCTATATAGCAGGGGTAACTTTATGCTGGACATACGCTTACGCAAACGCCGTAAAAAAATGCGCCGCCCGCAAGTACGTTCGTGAACCGGCGTATCTAGCTCATTTGCATATTCAACGCGTAAAACTAAAATAACTGCACACAATTATGCGCCGGCGTAGGCAAGTTACGTCGGCGGAGGAAGCCTATTTTTTAGACGTATCTGCCTTTGAGAATCGGCATAAAGATACACCAGCGCAGATTTGAAATTACGCCAGTTTTGTGGATCTGGCCCAATAAGTTGAATCAATAAAGCACTGCACCCCCCCCCCCCCGAAAAAAAAAACACTGCATCTTCTCAGTTAAAAATTCACCCCGCTGCATTGAGGTCCTCTCTGGGATGATATGTGGGCAGACTTTTACCTCAAGTGTGTGTTTAGCCACCTCAAGACAGTGGTCCAACCTGGTCACCCAGTAGTTCATGAATGTAAGCACTTGTAAGTGTTTTATTTACAGCCTTGTCAATCCAACCAACCATCTTTGATTGGCCAGTGTGGGGACAGCCTTACAATGAAAAAATAACCCAAAGAATTTTTCATGATAAGAATTTTGAACAATAAACAAACGCTACTTATGAAATATTGTTAGTAAATAACATAACATAAATGCTGATGACTGAAGGAACAGTTGCTGGGTCTGGTTCAGTGTTTAGCTCTAAGCATTATCAACAGACATGTTTCTGCCCCTTATATCTTTTTTTCTTATGCCGTGTACATGCTATTGGAATTTCCGACAACAAAACTTGTATACACACGGTCACACAAATGTTGAAAATTCCAAACGTCAAGAACGCGATGACGCACAACACTATGACAAGTTGTGAAAATGAAGTTCAATGATTTTGAGCATGCGTAGGATATTTGTGCATCGGAATTGCATATAGACAATCGGAATTTCCAACAAGAACCTTTCCAGTCGGCAAATTTAAGAACTAGCTCTCAATTTTTTGCTGTCGGAAATTCTGACAGAAAATGTCTGATGGGGCCTACACACGGTCGGAATTTTCGACCAAAAGCTCACATTGAACATTTCTTGTCTGAAATTGGGATCGTGGCATTAGGGTGGCCAGGCTTAGGCATTAGGACAGCTTTACTTGTGTCAGTAACAAGTGGCACAATCAAAGCCAACTTGTTTCAGGGTGGCTAGGCTTGCCCTTTTGTTTACCCTCTGCAGCTATGCCTCTAGTGTGGTGTTATAAAGCCACTAGATTAATTAAAATTTTATGGAAAACATCTGAAATGTTGAGACAAAATAAGGGGGTTGTTTAGAGTCAACCTCTGTTGTGCTGAAGTGTATCAGATATCAGGTGATGCAGCTATGCTGTCACAGACTAGGGAACTTTATGCTCTCTCTTGAATTAGGGCAGAAATCCCCAATGCCTTTCTCCCAAAAGATGCTGGCCCTAAGATAACAGTAAGTTCTTCTTCCTATTGCAATGTGGGCTCTGGCAGAAGCACCAGAGGGATTGTGAGCCTCAGTGAGGCTGTCAGGAAGGGCACGCCAGCAATCAAGATTGCTGCTTTGGTCGTTCCTCTGTCTTACCCCAATAGGCTATTTAGGCTGCCTTACTTCCTTGAATCGTGATGTCCGGTCTACAGCATTACCTGAGACCTCTAATTGTCGTTTACCTGCATTCTGCCCCAGCTGACCCTACCTGGCTTGCTCTGACTACCCTATTTATCTGCCTGCATCTGACCTTGGCCTGTGTTGACTACGTCCCTGCCTGTTCCTCATGCTACCTTGCTGCCAGCCTGTTGCCGAACCTGCTTGTATCTGACCCTGCTCCAGTGTTCACCTGCTTTGGACTTGTGTGTCTACTGCTCCAGTCCATCTGCCTGCACCTGCCTGAGCTCCTGGTTCCAGTCCAGCTGAATAGTTCCAGTCTGTTTCTAGTTCCAGTCCAGTCCGCTGAACGGTTCCAGTCTGTTCCTAGTTCCAGTCCAGCTGAGCGGTTCCAGTCTGTCCCTAGTTCCAGTCCAGTCTGCTGAACGATTCCAGTCTGTTCCTAGTTCCAGTCCAGCTGAAGGGTCCCAGTCTGTTCCTAGTTCCAGTCCAGTCTGCTGAACGGTTCCAGTCTGTTCCTAGTTCCAGTCCAAGCTGTTCCAGTCTGCTGAATTGAGCCTGTTTGTTCCTGGTTCTGGTCCAGCTCGTCTACCAGCAAGTTTGCCAGGCTCTCGTGCGACTCTGCACTCCTGCGCCTCCCATCTTCCCTATCAGGGGCCTTGAGTCAGAGGTGTAAGGGAGGCCTCCCTCTGCATACCAGTCTCTTCCACCAGGTACGTGACAGAGGCTCACGGCTCACCGTTCTGGTCATCTTTGGCCTAGCACAAGCTGGAATGGGGTCAGCCACTTCTCAATGTGCCAGTCATTAGAGAACCTACAACGTCTTTGTCTCAGAGTAGCTTCTTTGGGCATGTTGGCAGGCTTTGGGCGGAAGGCATCACGATTGACATGGATCTACAGGACTGGATGACACGATTAATGGGCCTTTTTTAAATTAATTGACTTGTTAAAAACTGAATCTGTCTTTATTCACACTTTTAAATTTTTATGTAAATAGACAGGGATACTATGTATTTCACATGGGGGAGGGAGGGCTTCAGATTATGCCCATGCTGGCAGATTCCCACAACGATTGGGCAAGGGTTGAGGAGATGAAGTCCTTGTCCTCATCAACATTGAGGCATAGGGCCAAATTCAGGAAAGAGATACTGTAAGACGGCTTATCTCCAGATAAGCCATCTTATCTCTGCGTCTGAGCCCTCCTATCTATGCGACTGATTCATAGAATAAGTTACGTATAGATTTGCATTAGATCCGACTTGCGTAAGTATCTTACGCCGTCGAATCTTATTTTCATATTTAGGCTGGACGCTAGGTGGCGTTCCCGTCTAAAATATGCAAATGAGCCTATACGCCGATTCTTGAACGTACGCCCGGCCGGCGCAATTTCTTTATGTCGTTTGCATTAGCATAGGTCCGTCGTAATGTTAACCCTGCTGTATGAGGCGCAGGCAATGTTAATATCACTGATGCTGATTAAATTAGCATCATAACTTAGCATCATAACTCACACTGCTTCCATTAGTCCTATCATATCACGACCTAGCCTCACATTCCTGAATTGGTTAAAGTGTGGTTCCCTATAAGCCTAGGCAAAGACAGCCTGCTGTATGTGTCCCATTGGGGAGATTTCCTTGCACTTTTTGACCCTAGAGATATATAAGGAAGTAAAAAGAAACCTGTAGCTGTAGCCATGGGAGTTTTGTGTTGCTTCACTTCTTGCTCTGAGGACAACTCTAAACATTTGGATTTCCCCTCACTTTCTGTTCCAGTGCCCATGAACACCAAAACAAAATGAGAGGGCACATCTACCTTGAGGGGATACAGAGAGCAATAAAGCCCCAACATGGAGTTCTAACTCTCTAATATTCTACTGCAAAACTAAAAACATTTGTTTTACATAAACATTAATGCAAAGAGAGAGGAGGATGCACTTCTGCTTCTGTCTGGTCAATCAGTACTGTGATTAGCAGGCCATGGTTCTATACAAGCAAGCATAGGTACTATGGCCCAGATTCACAAAGCACTTACGCCGACGTAAGTGGAAATTTGTGCCGGTAAGTGCAGATACGCCGGACCCACAAACCAACATACGCCTAAAAACTGGCCACCCTACGCCGACGTAGCTTACATATGCCGGCGTAGTGTGTGCGCACATTTCGGTCTGGACGCATGTTGCTGCTCCCATTGATTAGGCATTCAAATATGCAAATGAGGGAAATATGGCGATTCACAAACGTACGCGCTCGGACCATCATTTGCATGCTCACTCCCACTTCCACCTACGCTGGCCTGCGCCTTCGAAACTTACGCCATGCCGATGCAGCGTTGGGAGCAATAGCTTGCCGAATGCAGCGCTTGCCTGCATCAGCGTAGCTTATAACGTTTGCGCAATGGCGGCATAATGTGCGCCCAACTCTTTGTGAATCTGGGCCTTTGTGTTAGACCAGAAGAACACTGAATAATAAATAATAATAATGTGTGTAGAGTAGTATAGCCCAATCTCAAATTATCCATCACTCTATGTTTGTATAGCTTCTATTTCCAGCTAGTTATTGAGAAAAATTGTGTCATACTCTTATTTAGAGACATCACTCTGGCCTAATCCACCACTGCTTCCCGTACCATTTTCCCTTAAGTCCTCTGTGTTGTGTCTTTGTTACCACTAATTGCTACTTTGTTCAATATCTTCCTCCTCTATGTTATTATGTCACTTCTGTCATTTTTGAGTTTGATTGCCTTGACAAGATAGTGCTGAGCCTGAAATATATTCAGACTTGTCCTTCAAGGTCCTGGTGACCTACTTCCATCTGTTCTGAAAAAGAGATAGGTCAAATATAATTATGAACAAAGGGCAAGGTTTATTAAGATGTAAAATAGCTGCTTAAAACTTGAACTTGCAAAGTCATTTTATTAATATTTTTCAATATAATGTTAGGCTTTGTGTCAGATTTTTCAGGTTGCAAAATGAAGTGAACATTTACATGTTTTCCTTATTGTTGTTTTAGAATTGTCCAGATATCTAATAAAATTGCTGTTAAGAGTGCAGTTTTATTTTGTCTTTGTAATGGATTTATCATTCCATTTCTAAAAGTCAAAGATATACAGTATAATACAATTTTATTTTTATTTTTTTCACATACGCATGGTACAAGGTAGCAATGTTATCACCATCATCAACATAATATTACCGGTATGTAGTTTTACATTCTATATGTAGGGTTACTGACCTATTAAATAGTCAGACTTAGGCCGCATACACACGATCAGACCGGTCCGATGAGAATGGTCTGATGGACCGTTTTCATCGGGTCACCGCTGAAGTGGCCTGATGGTCTGATGTGCGTACACACCATCAGTCCAAAATCTGATCGGGTCAGAACGCTGTAACGTAGAACACAACGACGTGCTGAAAAAACGAAGTTCAGTACTTCCAAGCAAGCGTCGACTTAATTCTGAGCATGCGCTGGTTTTTGGTCCGATGCTTTTGCGTACTAACCATCGGTTTGGTCCGATGGTCAGGCGTCCATCGGACCGATTTTAAAGCAAGTTTTAAAACTTTGGTCCGATGGACAACGATCCGATGGGCCGTACACACAATCGATTTGGTCCGATGAAACTGGCCTTTAAGCCAGTTTCATCGGACCGGACTGATCGTGTGTACGCGGCCTTACTTAACCACTTGACCTCCAGGATATTTACCCCCCCTTATGACTAGGTCATTTTTTGAGATACTGCATTACTGTAACTGAAAATTGAGCGGTCCCGCAAACACTCTATCCAAATAACATGTATGTCCTTCCCCCTACAAATAGAGCTTTCTTTTGGTGGAATTTGTTCATATCTGCGTTTTGTTTTTGCGCTATAAACAAGAAAAGACAGATAATTTTTAAAACAAAAAAACAAGTTTTTTACTTTCTGCTATGCACTGGTCCAAATCATTTGGTGGAGGGTTGGGCTTGGCCCCTTAATTCCAGTGAAGGGAACTCCTAAGGCAGGGATCCTCAAACTACGGCCCTCCAGCTGTTGTGGAACTACACATCGCATGAGGCATTGCAAAACTCTGACATTCACAGACATGACTAAGCATGATAGGAATTGTAGTTTCTGAACAGCTGGAGGGCCGTAGTTTGAGGACCCCTGTCCTAAGGCATCAACATATCAAGACATTTTGGACAATTTCATGCTCCCAACAGTTTGGGGGTGGCCTCTCCCTGTTCCAACATGACAGTGCACCAGTGCATGAACCAGATCCATAAAAACATGGATAAGCAAGTCTGGGGTGGAGGAACTTGACTAGCCTGCACAGAGTCCTGACCTCAACCTGATAGAACACTTTTTGGATGAATTTGAGCGGAGATTATAAACCAGGCCTTCTCGTTCACATCAGTGCCTGACCTCACAAATGCGCTTCTGAAAGAATAAACAATGTAGGAAAATCTTGATAAACCGCCCCTAAGATTACCTCCTCTGCGCTAGAAAAGATCCCCTAGCAGCTGTTTAAATATAGAATATGGGAATAGATATAGGTGAAGTCACTTAAATGGAGTGTAAACCTATAAACAGCTCTGTGACATGTGTACAAATCACAAAAACTTAAAAGACAATACAAGTGTAAAATAAATTACCAACATAGATTAATAGTGTAGGCAATAAATTAAACAATGAATCCGTGCACAAAAAAGAGTGAATAAATGAAGAAAAAAATGTCCATATGTTTCAGATAATTAATCTTCAAAAAGCTCTTCCACCACACCTCCAGTGTTCAGTGCATCCGTCACCCGTCAGAGTGCTCACTCACCAAATAAAGATGCCGCACACTCTCGTGTGCAAGCAAATCAGCTTATAACAACAAATCTCTTCAAATTCACGATCCAGAGATGATCCACACCATTCCACATTATGTGAGATAAAAATGAAGCACAATAGTGTAATACCGTAAAACCAATTTAATACACTAAAATAAACAAAGTTACACTCACACGGCGTTTGTGAGCCGGGCCATTTACACTATGCCGCCGCAAATTACGGAGCAAGTGGGTTTTAAAAAGGAAGCCAAACAGAGGGTCTACTTCCTCTTTAAATTCCTCCCTAAACATTAGTGTCCTCCCTATATGCCAGAGTGCCCCCATCATATCAGATTGTCCCCATTACCGAGTCCCTTTCTTACATCCAATTCCCCTTACTACAAAGTCCCCCCCCCCCCCCAGATCACAGATCTTCCCAATCACACAGTCCCTTTTCACAGCCATATTTTGTGGCTCCAGCAGAGTGGTAGAGGGCAGAAGACGGAGCAGCAATGGAGGAGCCAGACTCTGGAGGCTTAGGGTGGTCCTGCATGGGACCTGCCCTAGATCAGCCTCTTGATTGCCCATTTTGCAGGTGAGCTAGTTATTTTTTTTTTTTTTTCTATTAGCTCTGCCGTGCAACGCGCACACACAAAACAAAACTACCGGTGCAATAAAAAGGTGAAGACACAAAAAGGCGCACAGTGTGCATCACATGGTCCTCCTCCAAAGAGAAGAGACCCTGCTCCTCTGGGGAGTGATGCTGCATACAAACGATCATTTTTCAGCATGAAAAAACTTTGTTTTAAAAATGATCGTGTGTGGGGCTAAACATCATTTCTCAGGTTCTGAAAAATGACAAAAAAAAATAATTTGAACATGCTGCATTTTTTAACATTGTTTTAAACTATGTCGTTTTTCGGGTTGTAAAAAATGATCGTGTGTGGGCTTAAATGACGTTTTAAACCCGCGCAAGCTCAGAAGCAAGTTATGAGACGGGAGCGCTCGTTCTGGTAAAACTACCGTTCATAATGGAGTTAGCACATTCATCAGACTGTAACAGACAGAAAAGCTCAAATTGTCTTTTGCTAACACGGAATCAGCTAAAGCAGCCCCAAGGGTGGCGCCATCCGCATTGGAACTTCCCCTTTATAGTGCCGTCGTACGTGTTGTACGTCACCGCGCTTTGCTAGAGCATTTTTTTAAAACGATAGTGTGTGGGGAAACGTCGTTTTAATGATGAAGTTGGAAAAACATCGTTTTTTCTACACGCCGAAAAATGATCGTGTGTACGCGGCATAAAAATTGTGAAAGGGCCAGCTGGCAAACCATGGCATTGAATGACACCATGCATAGTGCCCTAGAGTGTTATTTGTGGTTATGGTTAGCCTGCCCACACCATGGCAACTTATGACACTGTTCCAGGGCAAACTTGGCTCAATGCTTGAGCACCCCGGGGGGACCCAAACGACACCCAAATTGAGAAACATTAATCTAAATCATGGGTCTCCAAACTATGGCCCTCCAGATGTTCAGGAACTACAATTCCCATCATGCCTAGTCATGTCTGTGAATGTCAGAGTTTTACAATGCCTCATGGGATGTGTAGTTCCGCAACACCTGGAGGGCCGTAGTTTGGAGATCCCTGATCTAAATGAAGCAAACAATCAATAGCAAAACTGATAACATTTTCATTGCTCTGACTACTCTAAACAATTGTTCTATAGTTTACAGTAATTTACAAATACTTGTTGTTACTGCAGCAGTTTTGCAATACACAGTATGCTGGACCACCATGATGAGTGTATTCAAGAGCGACAGAGTCGTAAAAGTAATCATAACCTTTATGGCTTTGGTTTTTTTTTTTCTGCCTGTTTACAAATGTAGCAGATTATAATAAAAGTGTTATTTGCAGATTAAGTTTGCAGGCAGGGCTGACTCATCTAACTAGTGCTGGAATATTGACACAAATCTATGCAATTCCACAAGGCAATAAACGATCCAGTTGATTAAATAGTAATACTTGTGAGGCACATATTTAAAACTAATTAGTTTTATGACTATGATCTCAACACAACATCTTTTCATTCTGGTTTTACATTAAGTCACTTATAATTACTTATTAATTGCAAGAAGATTTACTCATGCATATGCTTTATCCTTCAGCATTGCTTTTGTTGCATAATTATTTATTTTGCTTTTCACTGTAGATCAGCAGCATTAACTAATTGTGAGTTGTTTATTGGTTTGTTTCAGAGATGACTTCACTCTATATACATAACAGCAACATGCAAGTGTTGTTTGCCACAAAGTTGCCTCTGTGTATGTAGTGCCTGGTTACTTCTTAAATTTAGAGGGGGTCAGAGAGCTAGTTTGATCTGACCAGGCTGATTTGTTTAAATTTGGGTCTCTGTCTCAGCTTGGCTGTGCTGTGGGCTTATTCTGTCGCTTCTGGGGTGCTGATCTCACCCCAGGACGACAGGTGGCAGCAGTGGAGTCAAGGTTTGGGTACTTTTCCCCAGCAGCCAATCAGGAGGAGTTGTCCTCACTGGGCATGCTGGGGGAGTGCATTTATGAGACAGACGCCATTGGTCTGGGTCTTCTTCCAGTGTGGCGCCCACCTTCAGGGTGACCATACCACGGCGCCCCGGCAAAATGTCATTATAGGCCAGAGTGCAGGTGCCACGTGGTGTTCCTAGTGCCGTAACATTTGAGCTGTGGCTGCGCCCCAGTAATCGACTGGGTCCCTACTCCTAAGATCCCAAGCGTTGTTCCTTTGAGAGGAAGCTGTTCGGTGGGGATTCCGCCAGAGGAGAGCCAAGAGAGGCTGGCAATCCAATAGGGCCTCGACTATCCAATGGGGATCAAGGTAACCAGGTACAGAAAGGCTGGACGTTGGTCACCTATCAGTCCGTAACCTAACTGCAAACTACTTGAAGGAGATCCAGGTGTAAAGCCTATTAAGGAGGATTATCTCCGCTATCCAAATTCTGAGGAGGGTCTGTGGCAGAGACCTTTTCCTATGTTCCGAGTGATACTCTGGCTGCCAGGTCAGTGAGAGAGACCTGTCCAGGTACGCTATACCCACTCAGGCTGAAGTGGCCAAAGAAAGTGTTGTTGGGAGCAGGACTGTTTCCCTATTGCTACGCCTGAATCTGCTATTTCTCCTTCTGCTGAATCTCTACTCTTCACCACAAGTTTTATTGTTTTTACCTGGCTGGGTAATAAAGAGCACAGAAAAAGACACTTGTCATGGACACACTCCAGACTCCAGTCCTCAGCTCCCCACTTTGATGTCCTCAGCCCCTCCCCCACGTCACTGCAATCCTCAGCATCTTCCTCCCCACATCCAGTTGTTAGCTATTCACTTCACACATCTCACACAGACAGATCGGAGGGAGGCACAGTGTGTCTGGATGGGGGCAGGAGTTGCAGTGAGAGAGACGAGACAGTTCTGCATGGAGGGCAGAGCTGCCGAGGTAATAAACAGGTGATTGGCTGCTAGGATGAAGGACGGTCCTAGCAGCCAATGACCTGATTGAAAAACTTTGGTAGCTCCGTCCTCCACCCAGAGCTGTCCTGCCCTTCTCTGTTGACTCTGTGAAGATTACAGAGTGACAGCAGGAGAAAGAAAAGGCTCTTAAATGGCGGTACTTCTGTCATATTTTGTCTGGCGGTACCAGCAGCTCTTGCGACCCACTCCAACTGGCACTCCGGACCTACATTTATTGATGAACCTGTTTACCTATTTATTGTAAGTAGCCCTGTTGTGGGGTCTTTTAAAATACAAAGTATTATTGCACTTAGAAGCACTTCTCTGCTTTTGTCTTTGATTGCTATATTACTGCCTTCAATTATGTTATGTTAATGCCCTATTAATTCATATACAGCATCTTACAAAAGTGAGTACTCCCCTCAATTTTTTGTTAATATTTTATTATAACTTTTCATGTAACAACACTGAAGAAATGTCACTTTGATACAATGTAAAGTAGTGAGTGTACAGCTTGTATAACAGTGTACATTTGCTGTCCCCTCAAAATAACTCAACACACGGCCATTAATGTCTAAACCTCTGGCAACAAAAGTGGGTACACTCCTAAGTCAAAATGTCCAAATTGGGCACAATTAGCCATTTTCCCTCCCTGGTATCATGTGACTTGTTACAAGGTCTCAGGTGTGAATAAGGAGCAGGTGTGTTAAATTTGGTGTTATCACTCTCACTCTATCATACTGGTCACTGAACGTTCAACATGGCACCTCATGGCAAAGAACTCTCTGCCGAGACCCTGAAACTGAGCTGCAGGGTGAGAGGTCAGGGTGTCAGTACTCAAACCATACGCCGCACACAGCATCAAATTGGTTTGCATGGTTGTTGTCCCAGAAGGAAGCCTCTTCTAAAGATGATGCACAAGAAAGCCCACAAGTGATTTGCTGAAGACTAAGGACATGAATTACTGGAACCATGTCCTGTGGTCTGATGAGACCAAGATACATTTATTTGGTTCAGATGGTGTCAAGAGTGTGTGGCAGCAACCAGGTGAGGAGTACAAAGACAAGTGTGTCTTACAGTCAAGCAATGTGGTGGGAGTGTCACGGTCTGGGGCTGCATTAGTGCTGCCGGAACTGGGGAGCTACAGTTTATTGAGGGAAGCATGAACTGAAGAAGAGCATGATACCTTCCCTTCAGAGACTGGGCCTCAAGAGAGTATTCCAACATGATAATGACCCCAAACACACCTCCAAGATGACCACTGCTTTGCTAAAGAAGCTGAGGGTAAAGGTGATGGACCGGCCAGACCTAAACCCTATTGAGCATTTGTGGAGCAACTTCAAATGTAAGGCGGAGAAGTGCAAGCTCTCTAACATCCACCAGCTCTGTGATGTCATCATGCAGGAGTAGCAGAGGACTCCAGTGGCAAGCTGTGAAGCTATGGTGAACTCCATGCCCAAGAGGGTTAAGGCAGTGCTGGAAAATAATTTGGCGCAGAAGTAGGGTGTTACTACCCAATATGATCAGAAGATTGTTTAGAGCTACCTGAGTGCGGAAAGGCTGTCACACAGCTGCAGTAGTAATCATGAGCAAAGATGGTCTGCAACTCCTTGCTTGCTCCTTAACCACATGCCTACAGGGCACATTCACCCCCTTCCTGCCCAAATCAATTTTCAGCTTTCAGCGCTGTCACACTTTGAATGACAATTGCACAGTCATGCAACACTGTACCTGTGTTTTTCCCCACAAATAGATCTTTCTATTGGTGGTATTTGATCACCTCTGCGGCTTTTATTTCTTGCGCTATAAACACAAGAAGAGGGATACATTTAAAAAAAAAAAAAAATGTTTTTACTATAATAAATATCAATTTAAAAAAATAAAATAAAAAATGTCCTCAGTTTAGGCAGATACATATTCTTCTACATATGTTTGGGGGGAAAAAAAAAAGCAATAAGCATATATTGATTGGTTTGTGCCAAAGTTATTGCAGCTAAAAAATAAGGGATAGATTTATATAGCACTTTTATTATTATTATTTTTTACTAGTTATGGCGGCGATCAGCGATTTTTATCGTGACTGCAATATTGCAGCGGACACATCAGACACTTTTGACACATTTTTGTGACCAGTCACATTTATACAGCGATCACTGCTATAAAAATACATTGATTACTGTATAAATGTGACTGGTAGGGATGAGCCGAAAACCACCCCGTTCGGTTAGCACCAGAACCTGCGAACAGACCAAAAGTTTGTGTGAACTTTAGAACTAGGGTTGTCCCGATGCCTCTTTTTTAGGACCGAGTACAAGTACCGAAACTTTTTTCCATGTACTCGCCAATACCGATACCTTTTTTACTGTGTCCCCAAATGCAGCCATGTCCCCCCACATATTGCAGCCATGTCATGTCCCCCACATATTGCAGCCATGTCATGTCCCCCATATATGCAGCCATGTCATGTCCCCCACATATTGCAGCCATGTCATGTCCCCCACATATTGTAGCCATGTCTTGTCCCCCACATATTGCAACCATATCATGTCCCCCACATATTGCAGTCATGTCATGTCCCCCATATATGCAGCCATGTCATGTCCCCCACATATTGCAGCCATGTCATGTCCCCCACATATTGCAGCCATGTCATGTCCCCCACATATTGCAGTCATGTCCCCACATATTGCAGCCATGTCATGTCCCCCACATATTGCAGCCATGTCATGTCCCCCACATATTGCAGTCATGTCATGTCCCCCATATATGCAGCCATGTAATGTCCACCACATATTGCAGTCATGTCATGTCCCCCACATATTGCAGCCATGTCATGTCCCCCATATATGCAGCCATGTCATGTCCCCCATATATTGCAGTCATGTCATGTCCCCCACATATTGCAGTCATGTCATGTCCCCCATATATGCAGCCATGTCATGTCCCCCACATTTTGCAGCCATGTCCTGTCCCCCATACCTTTAGTACCGTAGATAATGCCGCATACCGCTGTGTATTGTAATCGCCGCATTACAGGCACCTGTTTGAATTCTCAATGTCCGCCGCGTATAGACACTCCCCTTCCCGGGATTAGACGCATCCGTCCAATCCCAAGCAAGGGGGAGTGTCTATACACACGGCTCAGTGCATAGACACTCCCCCTTGCTCGGGATTGGACAGATCTGTCCAATCCCGAGAAGGGGAGTGTCTATACGCGGCGGGCATTAAGAATTCAAACAGGTGCCTGTAATGCGGCGATTACAATACACGGCGGTATACGGCGGTATGCGGCGGCAGCGGTGGCTTTGTAGTATGCGGTGGCGGCGACGGTGGCGGCGGGAAGTATTCTATTTAGGCATCGGGGGTATTTGCGCGAGTACAAGTACTCCCGCAAATACTCGGTATCGGTCCCGATACTAGTATCGGTATCGGGACAACCCTATTTAGAACCCTGTTAAAGTCTATGGGACTTGAACGTTTGAAATCTAAAGTGCTAATTTAAAGGCTAATGTGCAAGTTATTGTCCTAAAAAGTGTTTGGGGACCTGGGTCCTGCCCCAGGGGATATGTATTAATGCAAAAAAAGTTTTAAAAACTGTCATTTTTTCCGGAGCAGTGCTTTGAGGGGTTACAGACCCCCAAAGCATCCTCCCAATGTTGAGGGCATGTGGCCTGGTACGGTTCAGGAGGGGGGGCGCTCTCTTATCCCCCCTTTTTCTGTGGCCTGCCAGGATGCGTGCTCGGATAAAGGGTCTGGTGTGGATTTTTGGGGGGAACCCTACGTCTTTTTTTTGACGCGGGGTTCCCCTTAATACCCATACCAGACCTGAAGGGCCTGGTAATTAAGGTCGGGGGGACCCCCACAGTTTTTTTTTTGTATGAATGACTTTTCTCTGTATTGCCGGGCGCCGTCTATTCATTATAGACGCTTTACAGGCATACTATACACCCCCCCCCGGTACGAAATTTAAAGGAATATTTCACTTTTATTGTTTCACTTTAAGCATTATTAAAATCGCTGCACCCGAAAAAAACTCTGTTTTTAAAACTTTTTTTTGCATTGATACATGTCCCCTGGGGCAGGACCCGGGTTCCTAAACACTTTTTATGACAATAACTTGCATATTAGCCTTTAAAATTAGCACTTTAGATTTCTCCTATAGACTTTTACAGGGTGTTCCGCAGCTTTTCGAAATTGCCGGGAACACCCCAAATAGTTCACTCAAAGCTCATCCCTAGTGACTGGCAGGAAAGGGGTTAACACTAGGGGGTGATCCCTGGGGAGTGATTCTTACTGTGGGGGGAAGGAACTGATTGGGGGAGGTAACCAGTCCTGCTCAGTTACTGGGCAATCGCAGGTGCCCGGTGGCCATCGCAGCCAGCAGGCACGTGCATCGCGTCCCCAGTGACGCGGCGCTCGCGCCCCCTAGTGGCATGTGAAGGCGCAACATCATTTGACGTCCGCCCAGAACAAGAGAGTCTTCCTCCCACCGTCATTTGACGGTGGGCGGTGGACAGAAGGTTAAAATCTTCAAAATGTAATGATTCTGCATAAAAGACATATACGTCTGTCTTTTATGGAGAATTAATACATTTTGAAGATTTTAAAGAGCAAGCAAGGAGTTGCAGACCATCTTTTCTCATGAGTGCCAGAAAATAATGGTGGGCACTCAAAATATTGACACTTTGGGGTGCACTCACTTTTGTTGCCAGCGGTTTAGACATTAATGGCTGTGTGTTGAGTTATTTTGAGGGGACATCAAATTGACACTGTTGTACACTCACTACTTTACATTGTAGCAAAGTGTAATTTCTTCAGTGCTGTCACATGAAAAGATAGAATACAATTTTTACAAAAATGTGAGGGTGTACTCACTTTTGTGAGATACTGTATATGCTATACTGCTAAAGGCTATGCAAGCTTTTAATTTGTTCAGTAATGCGTTTTTTTGTTGTTGTTTTTTTACAATAAAAAAGATATTAACCTATAAAAAGAGTGACACTAATCACATTGATGTTGATTTGCTTTGAATAATACATATGAATTAAATAGCATTTTCAGCGTGTGGTGCTTAGATATGTTAAGTTACGCTTTAAGTTAATAGGAAAATAAATACACTTTTTTATTATTAATGCATAACCTGATGTTTTTAAAATCCTACAGTTTATTTTCAGTATTGAATTGTTTAGTGCATCAATTTGCTAACTAATTGACACAGAGTGGTAGGAGCAAAATAACCTGTTACTACTACAATATGAAAAGGGCAAAACAAAGTTGAAAATTAAAAATGTAATTGTAATTGTAGGTCTAACATAATCAATGTTTATTAATCTCAGGACAACCTTAAGCAGCTTTTAAGCACTCCATTCGGGCTAATTGAAACGATTCAGGAATTAAAGAGATTTAATTATTGTGTTTTGGTTAAAATCACTGGTGCAGGATAAAGTTGCAGAAATGATAAAGCTGGCACTCCATGACACTGCCACTAGATTTATGTAGCTGTGGAATGTCATTTTAAGTTCCCTGCTGACACAGGAAAAGTATAATGATTTGGTGGCCATCCAAGTAAATTCATATGTTCCCACAATCGGTTCAAACAACTTTGTAGAAGCTCATCAAAATTCAAAGGGAAAAATTTGTGCTGTACAAAATGCCTGCAAGTCATCATGCAAGGACTATAGCATTTTTTTTCATGGGTGAACAAAAGATCCCCATGCCTTTAGAGGTAGTAGTGCCATTGGTGGAGCCATACAGGAAAAAGAAAGCCAGATAAAATGCTACCTGTTCTGTAACTCACAGAGCTGAGCTTTTACTGTAAACATTGCTAAACCCAAAAGTAATGTACATTCTATTTAATCAAGTGCTTGGAATGACCTCTACACAGTGCCCTATCCTACTGCTTTGTCTCTGTTGCTTAGCCCACCATAAAGGACAAGAAAAGTTATACTGTGCCGCATTCATGTGCACTTATTAACCACTTAAGGACCTTGGGTGTTTTTCAGATTTGGTGTTTACAAAACTCAAACAGTTTTTTTTTTGCTAGAAAATTACTTAAAACCCCCAAACATTATATATATTTTTTTTCTAACACCCTAGAGAATAAAATGGCAGTCATTGCAATACTTTTTGTCACACCGTATTTGCGCAGCGGTCTTACAAGCGCATTTTTCTTGGAAAAAACTAAATTTTTTTAATTAAAAAATAAGACAACAATAAATTTGGCCCAATTTTTTTTATATATTGTGAAAGATAATATTACGCAGAGTAAAATGATACCCAACATGTCACGCTTAAAAATTGCGCCCGCTCGTGGCATGGCGTCAAACTTTTACCCTTAAAAATCTCGATAGGCAAAGTTTACAAAAATTCTAAAGGGTTGCATCTTTTGAGCTACAGAGGAGGTCTAAGGCTAGAATTATTGCTCTCACTCTAACGACCGCTGTGATACTTCACTTGTGTGGTTTGAACACCGTTTTCATATGCGTTCGCTTCTGCGCGCAAGCTCGTTGGGATGGGGCGCTTTAAAAAAAATTGTTTTCTTATTTATTTTTATTTATTTTATCATTTCTTACATTAAAAAAAAAATCACTTTTATTCCTATTACAACGAATGTAAACATCCCTTGTAATAGAATAAAGCATGTCAGGTCCTCTTAAATATGAGATCTGGGGTCAAAAAGACCTCAGATCTCATATTTAGACTTGAATGCAAAAAAAAATGGAAATTTTGTCATTTAAAAAAATGACAGCAAAACAAGTGCCTTTAAGACGCATGGGCGGGACTGACGTTTTGACGTCACCTCCACCCTGCTATGCTATGGGGATGGGTGGGGCCATCTTGCCCTCACTCGCATCCCCACACAGCAGGCAGCAGGACCCGATTGCCTCTGCCGCTACCGCCGGCGGAGGGAGCGGGAGAGCGGCGGGAGGGGGCCCCTCCCCCGCGGTCGATAACGGTGATCTTGCGGCGAATCCTCCGCGGAGACCACATTATCATTTACAGGACCACTCGTGCTAAAGATAGATACCTCGGTTGTGGCAGCAGCTGCTGCCGTTACCGAGATATCCATCTTTAAAATACCGACGTATATGTACATGAGCGGGTCCTTAAATAATTAAAACTAGATTCTGAGAATTAAAGTGTTAGTAAACTCTTTATTACCACTTTTACCTACAGGTAAGCCTATAATAAGCCTTACCTGTAGGTATAAAGAATATCTCCTTTAGGAGATATTCCCCTCGCAATGCCCCGCTGATTGCAGCGGTGCATGCACAGCGGGGATTCTCGGCTAAAGGCCTTGCCGGAATGAAGTCTCCCGCATGCATGCACGGGAGTGATGATATCAGTGCTCCAGCCAATCACAGCGCTGGAGCGGCGATACCTGAAAGACATGCCGAGGCAAGATGACATCTCTCCCGGCATGGACCAGGTAAGTTCACCACACCTCGTTCCAAGGTAAGCATTTCATAATAAGCTAGTGTGCGGTACATACTAGCTCATTATGCCTTTTGCCTTTCAGGTGTAAAAAAAAAAACTTGTTGCGGGTATACAACCGCTTTAAATCCAGCATACAGGACAAAAGAAATACAGTAAAACCTTGGATTGCGAGCATAATTTGTTCCAGAAACATGCTTGTAATCCAAAGCACATGTATATCAAAGCAAATTTCCCCATAATAAATAGTGGAAACTCAGATGATTTTTTCCACAACTATTAATCCATAGGTCCTTCAGTTTATAGTCCATATAAAAAGATTAACATGGCTGAACTAGCTGTGCATGCTGGCAACAAGGGTTATACCAGGGGTGTCCAACCTTTTGAAGCATGAGGGCCATTTAAGCAACTTGGAAACTGGTCGTGGGCCACAATCAGCGGAGCGGGCGGATGGCAGGTCCATGTCCGCTCTGCATATGTAGAGCGGACACGGACACAGCCGGATTGGATTGGAGGTAGGACACAAGTCGGTTTACATCTGCCGCTCCTTAGAAGTGAATGGAGGCTCCAATTGGGTTGCACTGTCTGTGTGAGGGGCGCCCAAGGCTGCTTTTACACTGATGCGCTGCGATTTACCTGCAGGTACTGTACAACACAGTGTACCTTTGGCTTTTCTGCACTCTGCAATAGACTTCTATTATATTCTGCAGGTTTGGTGCACTTTCAGACAGCTCATCAAACTTGCAGGTAATACCAGAAGTGTATGGCTCAGTGCAGGTAACCCTCAGGTGCGCTGCTCTGCATCTGTGGATTAGTTTGAAAGAAGCCCAATAACCACTAGACATGTGCAGACTGGAATATTTTGTTTAGTTTTTTTGTTTTCGTTTGGAAAAAAAATGTATTTAGTTACTCCCGAAAATCGTTTTGATTTATTTTGTTTTTCGTTGGGGAATAGGTTTCGTTCGAAAATCCAATAATACTTGGTTTCTGTCGAATGGTCAAAAGAATATTCCACGGAACGTCGAATCTTTACGTCGAATCGTACATTTCCGTTCGAATAAGAATTCTAATGTTGTATGACTAGTAATAATGTCGAATCTATTCTCTATAATGTAGAATCTATTTTCTCATAAATCAAAATCTATTCTCTGTAATGTCGAATCTATTATTTCTCTAGCGTCAAATCTTTTCTCTATAATGTCGAATCTTTTCTCTATGATGTCGAATCTTTTCCCTATAATGTCAAATCTCTCTATCGAATTTTTACCGCAACGAAAACGAAAATAAAGCATTTTTTATGTCAGATCTTTCGCTTTTCGTTTTTTGCGCTTTCGTTATCGTTTGTTAAAACGATAGCGAAAAATCCAGATTTTCGGACGAAAAATGCATTCAAACGAAAACGAATGCACATGTCTAATAACCACTGGAGAGCAGATATGCCCATATATACACTGTGATTTAAGTAATTAACTGACCTTTAATAACCATATTCTATTCCATCCCAGAGCACATCAGGTTGGACACCCCTGGTTTAGACTTTCTTATTGGTAGTGCTAAGTTGGGGCGTATATCTCATCTCACACCATGCAAATCCAAATGGCCCTTGGCAGAAAAAAGGTTCCCCACCCCTGGTTTAGACTGTAACATGGCTGCCTGTTATAGATGTGTTTCATAGGGACACTTCATCATGTACATGATTTGGTCTTTAAGATTTTGTTGCATTCATTCACATATTTACTTGTGCTCAAACATTTAATACACTTACTAATATATATATCTATAGGTCCTGCCCTTTGTTTTAATGTGAAGAGCGTGCATATAGTGGTCTCTCCTTACATTAAACACAAGTCCATTAAGTTCACAGTTCATTGCTTTAGACAGTGAGCTGCTGTTCTCTTTGTGTTGACACAAGCACTTGGCAGACATGACTTAATGAGACTTGGATGAGAGAGAGGTTTTATTCAAATTGTAGAAACTCAATTTCCATACAGCTGAATGTACTCTACGGACACTTTTTTTATTTGAATTCTACACATCTTATAATGATTGCAGTACAATGTCTGGAAAATGGCCATGAATCGTTTAAGATCCCTATATACCGTTTGTGAGATGTGAGATGTGCTCAGAACTGCCATGTGAGCTTCTCATTTAATACGTCCAGAGACCCGTGCCAAAAGTCTGATGCGGCGGGGGTGATAATGTAAAGACATCAATGCTTAAAAGAAGCGCATCCATTATATGCACTATGGAAATCAATTAAAACTCAGATGATATATGCTGAAAGGACCTTCCATTTCAGGCAAATGTGTAATGTAACTTTTCACCGAGTAATGAATCTTTCAGCAATGGGCTTTTTGAAGACGCTATCAGCATTTAAGAGCATACGGCACTTAATTACAGCAGCAAGTAGTTTGCCACATGCAAAATGGCTTGAGGTTATAGCACAGTCATCATCATTCTTTCTTAAAGCAGACCTTTCCCCTGTATTTGACTAATCTATGTGTGTCACCCTAGCCACCATTTCAGAAAAGCTGTGCAATGGTAATCAAAACTGCAGCATAAATTAAAAAGCACTTAGTTTTATTAGCTTCTCTAAGTAACCAGACAAAATACAGAAATATAATGATGAAACCTTGCAAGAAGATTAAGTATTGAACATGTCACCATCTTTCTAGGTAAATATATTTCCAAAGGTGCTATTGACATGAAATGTTCACCACATGTCGGTAACAACCCGTGCCATCCATACAGTACATACAAAGAAACCAAAACAAATAAGTTCAAAAATTAGGTGTAATTTTGGCCCATTCTTCCACACAAACAATCTTAAAATCTTGAAAGTTCTGTGGGTCTCTTCTACAAACTCTGATCTTTGGTTCTTTCCATAAATGTTCTATTGGATTTAAATCAGGTGATTGGCTGGCCATTCTAGCAACTTTTTTGTCTTTCTTTGAAACCAATTGAGCGTTTCCTTAGCTTTTTTGTCTTGCTGAAATGACCTCCCTCGTTTCATCATCATCATCCTGGCAGCAGCTTTTATCAAGAATGTCTTGGTAAATTTTTCCATTCATCCTTCCTTCAATGATATGAAGTTTGAAGTACTGTATGCTGAAAAAATCATCAGTAGCCAAAAGTTACTTTACCACTCTTATGCAGATGACACACAATTGTATTTTCGCATCTGCAACAAAAAGGATCATCATCTCGGTCTAGAGAAATGTCTCTCTTTGATAGAAAACTGGATGAAAATGAGTTATCTTAAACTCAACGGATCGAAAACAGAACTTCTCCTGTTTCACGCCAATCAAAAGAATCATCTTGCAACAACGTGGACACCCCCGCCCATTCTGGGCAAAACTATCACCCCCTAGCACCAAAGTCAAAAGTCTCTGAGTCATTCTCGACACCAACATGACAATGGATGCACAAATAGGGTCAGTAGTCAGTGGATCTCACCATCTGCTGCGCCTACTACGCAGACTTATTCCATTTATTCCTAAAGAAGAAATAGCAGTCGTGGTGGGAACAATTGTGAACTCCAGACTGGACTATGCAAATGCCCTTTACCTCGGACTCCAAAAGTACCAAATCTCTCGTCTGCAAGTCGTTCAAAACACGCCCGCCAGACTTGTGACTGGGAAAAAAACGTGGGAATCAATCTCACCTTCACTGAGATCCCTTCATGACGCATAAGTGTATCCATGGGAAGACCCCCCAATATCCACGTCAAAAAATAAATGCTCACAACTCCAATCGCGTTCTGCGATCCACAAACCAAAATCTACTCCAAATACCCAAAGCCAGATACAAGTCCAAAGGAGAGCGAAGATTTGCGGTTCAAGGCTCCAGACTATGGAATGCTTTACCAACCAGCATTCGGTTGGAGGAGAACCACTTGGCCTTTAGGAGAAAGATCAAAACCCATCTCTTTTGAGTTCAAATGGTTTTCACTCACTTACTCACTCAAAAACAGCCCCACACCATGATGTTCCCACCTCCTAACTTTTCTGTTGCTATAGGGGTGTTTTTGGGGTGATGTGCAGTGCCATGTGACCTCCAAACATGGTGTGTATTATGGCATCCAAAGAGTTACATTTTGGTCTCATCTGACCAGACTATATTCTCCCAGTATTTTACAGTCTTGTCTAAATGTTGTGCAGCAAACTTTAAACATGCTTCAACAATGGAGCCTTACATGGTGACTGTGCATACAGGCTATGGTGGTTGAGTGCATTACTTATTGTTTTTTTTTAAACAAGTGTATCTGCTAATTCCAGGTCTTTCTGAAGCTCTCCACAAGTGGTCATTGGCTCTTGGACAACTCTTCTGATAATTCTTTTCACTCCTCTGTCAGAACTCTTGCGAGGCGCACCTGGTCATGGCTGGTTTATGGTGAAATTATGTTCTGTCCACTTTCGGATCATGGTCCCAACAGTGCTCACTGGAATATTCAGAAGTTTAAAAAGCCTTATGTAACCAATGCCATCAGTATGTTTTGTAACAATAAGGTTGCGAAGGTCTTGAGAGAGCTCTTTGCTTTTACCCATCATGAGATGTTTCTCGTGTGACACCTTGGTAATGAGACACCTTTTTATAGGCCATCAGTTGAGACTGAATCAGCTGATATTAATTTGCACTGACAAGGGACAGAATTGATTTTATAATTACTGATAGATTTTAGCTGGGGTCTTGGCTTCCCATGGCTTTTTGCACCTCCCTTTCTTTATGTGTTCAATACTTTATCCCTGTGTCATTCCATTTTATTACACATAACTTAATTTCTGAATGTATTTGCTTTGGTTTCTTTGTATGTATGGGTTTTATGGGTTGTTACCAACATGTGGTGACAGTTTCATGTCAACAAAAAATATGTTTACTTAGATAAATGGTGACATGCTAAATACTTATTGTAAAATATTTATATATATATATATATATATAATATATATATTTATACCATATTTGCCGGTGTATAAGGCGGCTTGGCGTATAAGACGACCCCCTAATTTTACAGTTTTTTAAGATGTTTGCCTGCACTCACAGTATAAGACAACCCCCCTTGCGAGGCTTCTGACGCTTCATATTTCTTTCTTTCTGGAGCCATAATCTTCGTCCTTCTTGCTAGAGCTGGAGCCAATCACATCGAGCGATGTATTCTATCTATGTATACAAATCCTGCTTGTATTGGCAGAGGCTGTATTATCATTAGCCCGCGCCTCTCTGACTCTTAAAGCCAATCCGAGCAGGCTACTATTTGTAGCCTGCTCGGATTGTCAGAGGTTATTACTCCAATCCGAGCAGGCTCTGTATTCATTTGTATAGGTCGCTCATCGGGATTGGCTATATATATATATACTAGTGGTGCAACAACGGATAGCATATGATCCGAGATCCGAATGGGTCACCATATGCGGTATGGCACACCACGTGATCCGCGGAGCTCCGCTGCTGCCTCGGCCATAGGGAAGGCCGTGGCTTTGGCCTATCTCCCGGAGTGGCGGCCATCTTGGTCCACCCTGCAGTGGCCTAGGTGAGCCTAGAGCGGCGCGCTGACATCATCACCCGGCCTCAACTGCTCGTGTTCGGCCGGCTTCTCTTGTAAGTGTAGGCAAGTTCTAATCTTCCTATACAGTGGGGGAGATGTGGACCGGATTACAGTGGGGAGATGTCTGTAGATATTACAGTGGGGGAGATGTGGACCGGATTACAGTGGGGAGATGCCTGTAGATATTACAGTGGGAGAGATGTCTGTGGATATTACAGTGGGGGAGATGTCTGTGGATATTACAGTGGGGGAGATGTCTGTGGATATTACATTGGGGGAGATGTCTGGGGATATTACAGTAGGGGAGATGTCTGGGGATATTACAGTGGGGGAGATGTCTGTGGATATTACATTGGGGGAGATGTCTGGGGATATTACAGTGGGGGAGATGTCTGTGGATATTACTGTGGAGACTATATATGGTGGTGATCCAAAAAATGTATGTACGTTATAATTAATAGAAATTAGTCGATTAATCGATAAAAAAAATTGATTAATCGAACACAACATTTTAATCAGTAATAGCTCTAATATATATTATATATATATATATATATATATATATATATATATATATATATATATATATATATATATATATATATATATACACATACACAATATACTGTATAAAAAAATGTATGATTGTTTATAATACATAGTATATAAGCAAGCTTAAAATTAGAGTTTAGGCAGATTTAAAAGACACAAAATAATGCAGCTCTGTAATCATTAAATATTTTTCCTAGTTTTTCTTTCACAGTCTAGTCACAAACTGGGGCAGGTTCAGGATGACCTGGGTTCAGAGTTAGTAGATCGAACAATGCTGATCATTAGACTGAACCATCTAGTAACAGAAAAAGTACTGCAAGGGAGTCCTCTGTACAGAGATTGGATATCACAAAACAAGTCGGTTATGTTATTTTATCTATTGATAGTCTTAATTTGTACCTTATTTTTGCATGGAGTTTCGTTTTAAACTAAGTGTAGTCTTCTTATTAACTATATCAAGGGATAGAAGCTCACAGGCAGAAGCGGAGATTGAGTACCACAGTGCTGTATGTAGATAAGTCATTGTACCTTGTCCCACCATTATAGCATAACCAAAACTACAGTCATTAAACTTACAGTAACAGTAGCAAAGACAAAGATTATGTATACCATTTGTTGCTTTCTTACCTGGAACTATACTGACTGGAGTCATGGCTAAAAGACTTTACTGTACTTTTTTCTGCAGGCTAGACACCAGCCAGACCTATAACTTCAGCTTCATTGGCTTGAAAATATGTACAGCAGGCACTCCTCATGTCTTAACAGATTAAATCCTTTTAATAAGCTTTGAAGACAGAAGTGAATTTATAGAAATGTCTCTGTCTGAGTGTACTTATGTCTTATAGTAAAGTTTGCCATCTGCCTTAGCACTCCTGATGAAGTATTCTTGAACCTATAAATATAGCGTGACATATGTTGCACATATCTGGCTGATCTTGAATCACCACTTGCAGAAGACAGACATACTGCTAACGATCACCAATATGCACGTGTAATGGTTAATGCAATGTCTGATCTATGTAACCAGAGAGAAATGCGATTCCTCAGCAAAAACTGAATTTAACAATGTGCTAAAATATATGTATTTCATCGTAACTGCCTGATCACAGCTACTTTCCACAGGCTTTCAAGCTCAGGGACAAGGTTATAATTTTGTAGAAGTTTCCATAAGGTACTACAGTCAGAGTCGGTTCACACTGGGGCGACTTGGGATCCGACTTGAAGTCTCCTCAAGTCGTCCCAAGTCGCGCTGTCCAGAAAAGCAATGTAAGTGAATGGGAGCCGTCTTAATACACACTACTGAAGTCGCTCTGACTTCAGAAGAGGTTCCTGTACTACTTCAATCAGACTTCAAGGCGATTTGTACCCATTGATTTCAATGGAAGTCGCCTCCAAGTCTGATCACTGTCTTAACTGAAGTGACTTTCCAGGAAGATAACATACATTTCTCAGGCAAACCCCTGCCTCCCCCTCCCTCCCCTAGAGCTTATTGTTGTTTGATTGGCAACTGGAAAGTCTCCTGTCCTGGAGACGACTTCAAGTCGTGTTGTAAATCGCCCCAGATCGCCCTGTGGTTCATGCTCAAGTCGTGTTGGAGTTGCCTCTGAAAGTCGTGCTGGAAGTCATGTCGCCCCAGTGTGAACCGACTCTCAGGGGTAGCTAAACTCCTATGTTCCAAATGCAAAATATAAACAGTGCTCCACAACATTTGGTTCTAAAGAAAGATTTCCATGAAAGCATGGTGGATCTGTTCAGCTTCTGAGGTCTGTGGAAGGGGATATTTTTATGAAGAGAGCAGAAGGAAAGAATTAGCTTTTTATAGCTACTTTTGAAAGCATATAACAAATGAAGACATGGTCAGGGGCGTGTGTTGTATAGTTGTGGTGCTACTTCTGAACAGCAAAGAAAGATATGAAAGAATCATGACAAGCAGCAGACAAGGAGCATGCCAGGCAAAAGAGGGGGAAAGAGAGCTGAGTGAGCAAAGGGATAAGCTCATCAATCTGGTGTTGCTCCTTTACTGTGTAATTCAGGCATGTCCAACGTCCGGCCCGCAGGCCATTTGCGGCCCATGTTCCGGTTTGATGTGGCCCCCACTTGGGATTTAGATATACATTCTAATGTAAAGTATATCCGCGTGTTATTTAAAAAAAAAATTTGGGATACATCTTCAGCATGACAAATCCCGAGTGCCACTCACATTGTTAGGATGTGTAGCTGGGTGAGTAGCTGCGCGTGTAGATGGGTGTGTTCACAAGTCTATTTGCCAGAGCCACTATGAAGCTGACAGCGCGCATAGCCAATCACAGGCACTGTGACATTTCCCCAATCTCTGCATCTGCAGTCCACCTGGTCCAGGTCCTTCTGCTTCAGGCAGTGATAACCCGTTCAAGTAGTCCCTGAACTAACTGATTTACCTGTAATCTACACTGGTTTTATTGGGCAATCATTCCTCGCAAAAAGTTAAGAATAGGTAACAGACTAGTCTTCTCACACTGAAACACACTGTTGCAATGTTAGAAGACTAGTGCACATATATGCATATGTTTCTGGGTATAAGGTCACGGCCAGACGTACTATCATGTACTGTACCTGGCGAGACTGGAATGTGATGAAGACCTCTCTTGCTCCTCCCGCCTACACTCCTGAAGGTAGGGACAGAAAGTGTAAAGACAAGGAGTGGCATGAGTGCCAAGTAGCTGGCTGGTGATGTCCACTCTGCAGGTAGGTAGAGCTGGTAGTCACAGTCCTCAGGGGAAGGATGTAAGTGCAGCTTGGCACCAGAGCATGGGACGGAATCAGAACCAGGAGAGGAGCAGCAGTCAGCGACAACTGGGCAGTAGGGTACAGAATCAGCAGGCAAAGCAAGTCCAGAAGGTAGGCCAGGGTTGGAAACAGCCGGACAATGCGGTACCAAGTCAGCAGGCAGATCAGATCCAGTAAACAAGCCAAGGCCAGGATACCAGGTAACAGAACTAGGGAACAAGCGGAGGCAAAGTCCAAAGTTGAGCCGGGTCATACACGAACAAACAGAACAGAAGCAGCAGATCAGGTCTTGGGAAGTCAGTAACAACCAGTAACATCCAGCAACTGTTTACCTTGACAGAGCAGTTAAAATAGGCCACTTGGCGCCAAGTTCACACGTGCGCACAGAATTGCGCACGCACACAAATCTGTGCGCAATGAACTGACGCTGCAGAAATTACATTGGCTCTTTGCTTATGAATATTAGCATGTGTGCAATGTGCACGAGCAGGAGCATGTATCCACACTGGTCTTTTAGTGGTGGAGAGCCAGTTTACCTTGCACAGTATATTAGCCCTCAAGGTGTACATACTCACTCAGTACTCAGTACTGGGATTGGTGCCAAACAGCCTATTTAAGCTTAAATGTGATAAGGATAGATTGCTGAGTGGTCTCCTGATTTACCTGTCCCCTGACCTGCTTTTTCTGCTATCCTGTGTATGACCTGGTTTGCCTTTGCCTTGTCTCTGGATACTTGTCTGCCCATTGTAACCTCAGCCAGTGCTTTTAAGCTCTGCATCCCTCTGATTCAATACCTTGCTGCCCAGCTGTGTACTGCCCTTGGCCTATGTTCTTGTAACTTACTGTCCAGCTGTTGCTGACCTTGGCCTGTAAGCTGATGCTTTCCTTGGCTAATGATTTGGTATTTCGCTGCTCAGCTGCTCAGATGACCTGCAACTTGTGTCCTGGCTACATTCCTGTCTGCTCATAAGGTGCTATTATGTTCTTACATCTGGTTCTTACTGACTGGTGCACAGTTACTGTCCCTCACACTCAACAGCTGCCATTGTATGCACCTACAGCTCTTGTGCCACTTTGTGTCCTCATATACCCTGTCACTAACAGCAAAAGTCTGATGGAGCATACACACGGTCGGAATTTCCGACCAAAAGCTCAAATCTGACTTTTCTTGTCGGAATTTTCGTTTGTGTGTATGCTGCATTACTGTGAAGAAACCTTTCTGTATTTGGAAAGGAAATCTTGTTTCCTCTAGATGTAAAGAGTCCCCCCATGTCTTTTGTGTTGACCGTATAAGTGAACAACTCAACACCAAGTTCACTATATGGAACCCTTATATATTTGTACATGTTGATCATATTCTCCCTTATTATCCTCTTCTCATTCAGTTCCTCTAACCTTTCTTTATAGCTGAGCTCCTCCATGCCTCTCTGTTTGGTTACCCTTCTCTGCACTTTTTCCAGTTCCCTGATATCCTTTTTGAGAACTGGTGCCCAAAACTGACCTGCATATTCCAGATGAGGTATTACTAATGATGTGTACAGGGGCAAAAAGACCTCTCTCTCTCTGGAGTCCATACCTCTCTTAATACAAGAAAGGACTTTGCTCACTTTGGAAACCGCAGCTCTGCGGTTTCCAAAGTGAAACTGAAATGCCCCAACAGAACTTTTAACATCCAAATAATGCTTTATCCCAAAACCAAATAAAAAGGAATTCCATGTTATTTAATTTTGTATCTGGATGTTGAAAGTTCTGGTGGCATTGGTCTCGGTTTCATCCCGTTACAAGTTAATCCTGTTGCATGAATAAGCAGCCTGCCTATAACCCAGATACCCTGACCAATCTATCATTTAAATTCTTACAACAAAATGTCAGTCCTAAGGTCCCATTTTTTTTAATGATTTTATGCTGAGACAATAATTGTTAATTAAGCGAATTGGTAATGTCACTAAGTCTTTGCTAAAAAGTGTGTACTATTTTACAAGTAGTTTGCTATTTTAGGAGCTGACTCTAAACAGTATAATCCTCTTTCTCATGGCAATGCTGGTTTCAACAATGGGTTACATTTGGTCATCCATGAAACTGAGTGGAATTACTTTTTTCTGACCTAATGTGGATTCCTGCTTACAATAGCGCAATATATCACCTGTCAGGTGGAGAGGATTAAAATCAATCCTTGTCTGTACATTGTAATGTTTTCCTGTACAATTTGTACAGCCTAATCTGTCTTTCCATTTGTATTGATATCAATATAAATTATAAATTAGTCAAACGGAACAGGAACAAATGGTAATTACTTAGAAAATGCTGTCAGGCTTTGGAACCTTTGTATTGCTTATAATGTGCTGGGCACATAGTTACTGAAGTATTTTTGCAGGAGATAGTGGTTAATGTATGTTTGAATAAAAGCCTGCGCTCAGTTAAAAAAACATAAAACACATTGCAAATCAATTGTCAAATCAGTTCTCAAGTCTTTTGGAGGGCAGTGTTTTCAACATAAAGCTATGTTTAAGAACATGGCATGACCTCAAATTAGCATGAGGATAGTTCAAAACTAATCTTAGAAAGTATTATTTTACAGAAAGAGTAGCTAAAGCTTGAAATAGACTTATATCAGAGGTAAGTGAGCCACTTATATTAAGTCAATTCAAACATACTTGGGACGAACATTGATCTATATACCGTAAATAATAAAGAAATGAGGCAGGCTTAATGCGATGGAGCACTTGCACTTTTTTCTGCCATCACTTTTCTATGCTTCTCTGTCTCTTTTCGTTAAAGGATAATTGTAAATGTATACAGTGAGTCTCTAATATATCCAGAGATACCGATATAGCGTCCAACCAACCCAAGTTAGTGAAAACGTTTCTCTATTTACAATCAGCCTGTCTGTAGCTAAACTTTAACTGTAGACAAAGGGTAAGAGTAAAAAAAAATCATCTGGTCTAGATGCTTGCTTGCTTCAACATCTTCAAGGTAAGGTTAAAAGAGAAGTACGTAATTTCAAAAAGCATGCATACATACACTATATTACCAAAAGTATTAAAGGGTTACTATAGGGAAAAATGTTTTTGCTTAAAATAACAAATATGTTATATTTACCTCCACTGTGCAGTTCGTTTTGCACAGAGTGGCCCCAATCCACGTCTTCTGGGGTCCCTCGGCGGCTGTCTCTGGTCCTCCCCGCAAGAACTCATCACAGTCATGCGAGAGCGCTCGCATGGTGGCGAGTCTTTGCGGGTGCGCTCCCGTCAATTTTGTTTGGGTGCAACATCGCACGACCGCACAATTGTCAGTTAAATCGTCGCAGTGCCGATTTCCAAAAAAATGGTCATTGGGCAGCCAAATCCTCCGAGACTGAAGTGGTTAAGTCAAGTCTTGCCAATTATTTCAATTTTTTTTTTAGAACAGATCACATCCTAGAGATCCCCATCGACGTCTAAAAGCATTGCTGGTATGATTAGAGACCTTGGGCCGAGTAGCTGCAGCGATCATTTTATATTGCCGAAAAATCGCAATGCGATTATTCGGCAATAGCGATATCGCGCGATTATTTTCGAGAAATTCGCAATATTGTTTTTAGCTAAAATAACACATATATTTGATTTCAGAATGTTACTGTCGAAATTCCGCAATCAATTTCTCATTCGCATTTTTGCGAAATTACGATAAAATATCAAGAATATTCTGAGCCAATCAGAGTGCTCCTTCCGCATTTGCCGAATATTCGCAATTATTTTGTATTGTAATATATCACGAATATTCTGAGCCAATCAGAGTGCTCCATTCCGCATTTCTCAAAATTTCGCAATTATTTTGTATTATAAAATATCACGAATATTCTGAGCCAATCAGAGTGCTCCTTCCACATTTCTCGAAATTTCATTCGCATTCGCAATTCGCATTCGCATTCGCAATAGCGAAATTTCGCAATCATTTCATTTCCAAAAAATATCGCGAATATTCGCATTTAACGAATATATCTCGAATATTCGACTATATATTCGAGATATATCGCAAAATCGAATATGGCATATTCTGCTCTACACTACTCATTAACTCTAAAAAACACCCAGGTGTGCATGGGCACATAGACTAACAAAAAGTTAAGTTTATGGGCTTTAAAAAAAAAGCCAAAACGCCAATAAACTGCAGTTTATCAGCTTCAGTGTGCATGGAGCCTTAAACTCAGTCAGGGTCAGAGCCCTGTGGTGTTAGAGCTCAAAACACCAAGCAGCAATGGGCCAGATTCACGAACACTTGCGCTGGAGTATTTGGATATGCGCCGCGTAACTGTGCTGATGCGCCGACGTTTCTATGTGCCCGTACCCACCAAACTAGATGCGCCCAATAACGGCTCATTTGCGACCGGCGGAACGTTCCGACGCCAGAGTATCGTCAGCGTTTATTTTCGCTGGGCGCATCAGTCGCGCCCATTGATTTCACCTGCAAATATGCAAATGAGGGATTTTTCACAATTCACGAACGGATTAGCACCATACGCTGGCTACATGCGCCGCGCGTATCTGATCCGTCCGGCGCAAAGTTAGTTCTACAAAAGGCTGCTTTATCTTTACTCCAGACGGTCACAGGTCAGCAGGAGAGCAGCTACAGCAGCGTTACCGACGATAGGAGCTAGCTGAGCACCCCCACTTGCAAGGACAACACCTCTGTGTGCCAACATGCCAGGGGCACTCGTGGTCCTAGAACTACTGATGGGTCCCCTGGAACCAAGAAGGCGGGCACGTGAGAGGATATACCGCACACGTATGAACCTCTTTGGCATGGGGGATGAGGAGGTGTATCGCCTATTCAGATTCAGCCCAGATGCAATACTTGAACTAACCACAACCCTGCAGGATGACATCACCAGCCCAACACACCGATCACAAGCAGTGCAGCCACTGGTGAAGGTCCTGGCAACACTCCATTTCCTTGCCAGTGGATCATTCCAGCGTACAAGTGGAGTGGTGGCTGGGATGTCACAATCCTCCATAAGCAGATGTGTGCACCAGGTTGTCCCTGCAATCCTCAGACGCATGTCCAACCAGTTCATCAGACCCACCACTGAGGAGCTGCGGCAGAAGGCAATGACAGATTTCTACAACATTGCCAGATTCCCACGCACTGTGGGGGCCATTGATTGCACACATGTGGCCCTACAGCCCCCCAGTGCCACAGAGCACATATACCGCAATCGGAAGCATTGGCATTCCATCAACGTACAGGTGATAGCCGATGCCCAACGCCTCATATGGCACGTCCGTGCCAAACACCCCGGGTCCAGCCATGACAGTTTCATATACAATCAGAGCCCCATCCCAGCAGAATTTAACCAGAACATGTATGGGGACAGCTGGCTGGTTGGTGAGTGACATGGGAGTCAGGCATGACTATCCCCTCCCGTGATGCACAACAGAAATCGCACATGCATGACTAACATTCTCCTGTCTTTTACCTTACAGGTGACTCTGCATATGCATTGGGACCCCATCTAATGACTCCTTTCCGGAACCCCCAAACCAGAGGAGAGAGAAAATACAATGAAGCACACATCAAAACCCGTGCAGTGGTTGAGCAAACATTTGGGCTCCTGAAGTCCCGTTTCCGATGCTTGGATAAGTCTGGGGGGGCCCTATTGTATTCCCCTACCTTTGTGTGTCAGATCATCGGTGCATGTTGCATACTACATAACTTTGCTATGAAAAAAGGCCTGCATATTGACATACGTGATGACCTGACCCCCGACCCACACAGTCCCCACCTGCCAGAGGACACCCAGTCTGCTGATGGAAGAGCAGTCAGGAGGGTCCTCGCCGTAGGCATCTTTGGACACTAAACCAAAACATTAATAACACAGACAATGCACGCGTGTACACCACTGATGTCCCTAGATCACACACACCACATCCACATCGCATTGGATTAGCCCAAGTCCAGCATGTAGGAGTTGGGAGCAGTAACGCCAGCGTCAAGGCCCCAATGATGTCACTGTCCATTCACACACCTTTCACACGTCATTCATTCAGCCGTGGGGTTCACTTCACCACCACGGCCGAGGGTGACACCCCTTACTTTCAGGAGTGCCACTCTCTCACATTCACACACCATTCACACTGTCCCCTGCACTCCTGACCGTGTGCAGTACAAAAAGAAATTATAAATATCATATCCTGATCATTAAAAGAAAAAAAATCTCATAACCTGAGAAAAATAAAAAATAAACTCATGACCTGAGTATGTCAAAAACAATAATATAAAACAAGAAAAAAAAAAAGGCCTCATCGGGGATGCCGGGGGCTTCTTCTGGGGGCCCCTCTCTGGCTCCGCAGCTGCCTTGATGGAGTGGGTGGGGGTGGGGGGGCATCTGGAGGTGGCTGATCCCCAGGTGGACCACTCCTGGCAGGTGTGGCCTGCGTGCCCTCCAAGGCCCTGGCTATCCGTCCAAGGTAATTGTTCGTCTGGGCCTGCATCCGGAGCTGACGGGTCACCTGGTAATGCTGGGCCCGCCGACTCAGCCTCCCCTGCTCCCGGATGGCAGCACTGTTCCCATGGATGGCAGCAGTGTTGGCCTGGACGGCTGCAGTGAGGTGCTGGATATCCCCCTGCACCTCCCCCAAAGTGGTGACCACTGCAGCGCAATTAGAGCTGACATCCTGCACTGCGTTGCTGAGGTTGGCAACGGAGCCCAGGCTGTCAGCCACTTTCTCCAAGTGCACCGCTATGGCCCCCATCTGTTCCGTCTGCCTGGCGTGATCCCTCGCCAACTGGTCCTGGACACCATCAGACACCCCCCTGGTCTTCTGGGTCGCCTTCCTGGGGCCAGAAGATGGATGTCCACGGGTGGAAGGAGTCGCCCTTGAGGGGCTTCCAAGGATGGGGGAGGGGACGACAGACGGGCCAGGAGAAGGGGAGGAGACAGACAAAACCAATGAAAAGTCCTGCTCTGCCACAGCAGGATCCTCCACAACCACCTCGGCAGGTGTGGTGTGGCCACTCTCCTCCTCCACAACCTCTTCACCACCCAGTGGCTCGGGCACATGATGGCGTGGGGGGGATGGGGTGGAATGCAGGCTGACAGATGATGGCCCAGCTCCGTCATCTGTGGATGACACAAAGCAGACACATGTTGGTGGTCCCACACACTTGGCACATGTCCCCCCCCCCCAAATGCAAAACAACAAATAGGGGATTATAAAACACTTACCTGTCCTTGTGCCTTCCTCCACGGAGTCATAGCCTGCGACCCCCTCCACCTGCTCCCTCTCCAGGCAGCGAGCAACCACCTCCTCCTCTGCGGTTAGGGTGACAGGACATGGGGGACCACCACCTGTGCCCCTCTCATACCTCCTGATGGAGGCCACCTTGTCCCTCACCTTGCGCCGCAGGTCATTTATTTTCTTTTGGATGTCCCCAGCAGTCCGGGTGGAGTAGCCCAGGACATTGACCCTGGCAGCAATCGACTCCAGGATGCCCTGCTTCCTCTCCCGACTGGTCTTCCGGCTTTTTTTGCCATGGAGAAATTCATTCTCCGTCTCCATAGCCGAGATAATCACTGAGACCTCCTGGGTATTAAAGTTGAGGTTCCTCCTCTCTCTGGGGGTAGCGGGAGCAGCCATTACAGTGCAAAAGTATCTTCCCTGGGGTGGGGGGAAACGGAACTACTTTTGCGCCGGAATGGCGTTTCCGCCAGCGCTTTTAAGCGCCCAGCGGAACGCATTGCGCTGACGTTTCCCAGGAAGTGGTGCCGACGGAAGTTGTGAGCATGCGCACAAGGGGGGCGAGTGGAGCCGCACTCACTGCGCATGCTCCGTGGATGATGCGCTGAACGTAAGCCTCTGCGCTGGGCTCCGCCCATCATTTACATATGATCACACCCACTTCCACTTGCGTCGGGTTACGCCAGCGCATTATCGTTACTCTGGCGCAAGTTTACGCGCAACTGCTATGTGAATTACAGGACTTGCGCTGAAAGGGTCTTCAGAGTAACGTAAATGAGAAGCGTTACTCCAGAGGAAAGATACTCTCATCTACCTGAATCTGGCCCAATGTGTTTTAAAAGTATAGTTATTCTTCAATTACAGCCATTGATCAACCTAGCAACATTTCAAAATCTGTTAGGCCTCGTACACACGATAGGATAGCCAGAGGACAACGGTCTGATGGACCATTTTCATCGGTCAAAACTGATCGTGTGTGGGCCCCATAAGGTATTTTAACCTTAGGTTAAAAAAAAGCCAACTTGCTTTAAAATTAACCTATGGATTCCTAACCAATAGGTCAAAACCAATTGTTAGTACGCACGACCATCAATTAAAAATCCATGCATGCTCAGAATCAAGTCAACGCATGCTTGGAAGCATTGAACTTAATTTTTTTTAAGCACATCGTTGTGTTTTACATCACCGCATTCTGATACGATCGTTTTTTTAACTGATGGTGTGTAGGCACATCAGTCAGCTTCATCGGTTAACCTATGACAACAGTCCTGTTGTGTCCTGTGTGTTGTAAGAGACACAAGACTCTGGTCTGGAACAATGGATGTTTATTTCAGGCTACTATGCCCCTTGACCCTTGTCATCACTGCTGGGTGGAGCCAGCCTTAAAGTGCCAGTACATGTGGAATCCTTCAGGTATAACACCTTCCATCCATCCCTAAAAAAAAAAAAAAACACAACAAAACAATAACAGGCACAAAACATTAACTGATAACTGTCCAATAACAGTCCTAAAAACACAGGAGGATTACAGGACTTCTCCCACATCCAGATGGGAGACTAAGCTCCAGGGACAGTTGCGGGGTTAATAGGTCATCGAATCACTTCCGTCGGCCCCGTTGAAAGTCTCGTAACCGCTCTTGCAACTGAAACCGGTCAGGAGGGCGAAAGTGTCGTTGAGGCCGGGCATCCAGAGATTCGGGACCGGAGGAAACAGGGCTGGCCGGAATGGGTACCGGCGGGGCCAAGAAGGGATCCCCCAGCTCAGAGGGTAAACAGACCTCTGGACCAGAGCTGGAGGGCTCTGTTGGAGCGGAGTTCAAAAGTTCAGAGTCCCCACAATCATCAGTCTCTGTGCAACCTGATTCGCTGGGAGCAGATCCTTGAGACACTGGTGGTTCAGCCAGCATCAGGGATTCGGGCAGTTGAGAACGAGGACGCAGTTGGTCCGCATGACGTCTGCAAATGAAACCATCTTCTAGGCGGACCTTGTACATCTTGAGTCCCAAAGTCTCTGCAATGACAGCAGTAAGCCAATGGGTGTTGGAAGGCTCATAAGATCGGGCCCATACCTTTTGTTGGGTTGTGAATCGGGGGAGAGTATTGTGTTTGACCATTTTGTCTTGGGACTGCAGTACATGTTCCTGGACTGTTTGAGGGCAGAGCATATCCAAAACAGTCCATGGCTCCCGACCCAGAAGGAGTTCTGCTGGAGTTTTCCCAGTGGTTGCATGTGGTGTGTTTCTGTAAGCAGAAAGGAAGGGGTCCAGCTGCTGGGGTGACAAGGACTGTTGTTTACTTGCAGCCACTGTAGCTTTGAAATAGCTTTTGAAAGTCTGCACAAACCTCTCTGCTTGACCATTTGTAACTGGGTGGTAAGGTGCAGTCAACTTGTGCTTGATGTTGTGGGCAGTCAGGAAACGCTGAAACTCCTGACTGGTGAATTGTGCACCGTTGTCTGTGATGATTTCTCTGGGGTATCCAAACGTAGCAGCGAGATGTAACAATATGGAAACCGTTGCCTTAGTCGTTGGCTGAGTAACTGCAATGACTTCAGGCCACTTTGAATGGGCGTCCACTAGGATCAAGAAGGTGTGTCCTCTGATCGGGCCTGCAAAGTCCAAGGCAAAACCAAGGAACTGTGGGCCAAGTCCAGTGCTGGACGCACCCTCGAGGAGGGTCTCTTGCCGTTTTTGCACATCCAGCACAAGCATTCACATATGTTGCGATATCTGAGTCTAGATTTGGCCACCACACACAGCCTCTGGCCTTTTGTTTCATACGTGTGCCCCCGGGATGACCAGTATGTAGCAAGTCCAGAATGTGTCTCCAGAGGGTCTGTGGAATGATCACTCAGTCTCCCCATAAAACACAGTTGCCAGCCACAGTTAATTCAGTACGCCTACGGAAATAAGGTTCATACTCCTGTGTGACAGTTGCAGGTCAACCGTACCGTACCCAGGAGAGTTTGTTTTAAGAAAGGTATCCTTGGATGTATGGGCTGCTATCTCCCCAGATAACAAGAAGGACATGCTGGTGTAACGGCAACTCTTGACCAGTGGAGAAGAGTCCATGGACCTCCCTGTCAGTCGGGACATTGCGTCCACATTAGCATTGGCATCATAACCACGATACTGAATTTTGTAGCTTTATACCCCCAAGAATAGGGCATAGCATTGGAGGCGGGCCGAAGTAGTCTGGAAGATGCCTTTGTCAGGGCTAAAGATCTGAAGGAGTGGTTTATGGTCCGTCAGTATGGGGAATTCCCTACCATACAGGTAAAAATTAAACTTCTTAATTGCCCATATCAGCGCAAGAGCCTCTTTGTCAATGTGTGAGTAATTGCTTTCTGCTTTTGTCAAAGACCTGGAGGCAAATGCCACTGGTTTTTATGACCCATCTGGTAAGATGTGGGATAGTACCGCCCCCAGACCATAGGATGAGGCATCACAAGCCAAGGTGAGAGGCTTCTGGAGGTCATAGTGCACGAGCATGCGTGACGCCAACAGCTTCCGCTTAGAAACTTCAAAAGCACGTTGGCATGCAGCTGACCAGTCCCATCTGAAGTGTTTCTCCAAAAGCTTGTTCAACGGAAACAAGGTGTGTGCCAGATCTGGCAGGAATTTGTGGTAATAGTTCAGCAAGCCAAGGTATGATAGCAGCTGCTGGTTGGGGCTGGAGCTTTGACTAAAGCATCAACCTTGGCTTCTGTGGTGTGTATACCTTCTGCATTCACAAGGTGGCCACAAAACTTAGCATTTTGCTAAGTTCACTTTCAGACCCTGTTCTTGGAGTCTCGTCAACACAAGCTCCACATTCTGCTTGTGTTCCTGGTCAGTCCGTCCCGTAATGAGCATGTCATCTAGCAGGCACCGAGTGAAAGGAATGTCCGCCAAAATGTCATCCATTTTTCGTTGCCAAATGGCTGGGGCGGAGGCTACCCCAAACACCATCCAATTATATTCATACAGTTCCTTGTGGGTGTTGATGGTCAGAAACGTGCGGGAAGAAGGATGGACCTCAAACTGTAAATATGCTTGTTTGAGATCAAGCTTGGTGAACTTTTGACCCCCTGCAAGAGAGGCAAAAATGTCATCTACTCTGGGTAGGGGATACTGGTCTATTTCCAGTTGAGAGTTCAGTGTCATGCGGAAATCGCCACAAATGCGTAAGTCCCCATTCGCTTTCTTTACCGGTACAACTGGTCCATGCCCACTCGCTGTGCTCTACCTTTAAGATGACACCTTGTTCCTCCAGCCGACTTAGTTCTGCTTCCACCAGTGGCGGCTGGTGCTCAAAATTTTTGGTGGGGCGCAAACGAAAAAAAAAATATTGCAGCCTCACTGTGCCCATCACATGCAGCCACTGTGCCATGCCACCAAATGTAGCCACTGTGCCATGCCACCAAATGCAGCCACTGTGCCATCAATTGTCACCACTGTGCCATGCCATCAAATGCAGCCACTGTGCCATCAATTGTCACCACTGTGCCATGCCATCAAATGCAGCTACTGTGCCCATCAATTGTCACCAATGTGCCATGCCATCATATGCAGTCACTGTGCCATCAATTGTCACCAATGTGCTATGCCATCATTTGCAGTCACTGTGCCATCAATTGTCACCACTTGTGTCACTAATTGTGCCATGCCATCAAACGCCACCACTGTGCCATCAATTGTCACCAATGTGCCATGCCATCAAAAGCAGCTACTGTGCCCATCAATTGTCACCACTGTGCCATGCCATCAAATGCAGTCACTGTGCAATCATTTGTCACCACTGTGCCATGCCATCAAACGCCACCACTGTGCCATCAATTGTCACCACTGTGCCATGCCATCAAACGCAGTCACTGTGCCATCAATTGTCACCTCTCTGCCATGCCATCAAATGCAGTCACTGTGCCATCAATTGTCACCTCTCTGCCATGCCATCATATTCAGTCACTGTGCCATCAATTGTCACCACTGTGCCCGGCCTGTGTTCATTGTTGCCTCTGTGCCCCATGATGCCACTGTGCCCCATGCTTCTACTGTGCCCCATGCTGCCACTGTGCCCCATGCTGCCACTGTGCCCCATGCTGCCACTGTGCCCCATGCTGCCCCTTTCCCTGTAAAAAAATCACTTACCTGACGCTTCCATGTCCTCCCTCGATGTCTTCTGCCGCCCTGGAGAAGCTTCAGCCAATCAGGTTCCTGAAAACCAGAATCCGGGAACCTGATTGGCTGAAACGGCTGTCAGTCTAATGCAAGGACCGCAGATTGTCTGCGCTCCGAGCATAGACTTCCGAGAGCCGGAGGGCGGGACTGGAAAAGCCTATCAGAGCCACTGGCTTTGATAGGCAGTTCCCCTCAGCCAACCAGCTGTCGCTATTCGGGTAACCGGCGTCCCATGTCCGGTTATACGAATAGACCAGGCAGCTGGCAACAGTAACACGCGTCCAATGCATAGCATTGAACGTGTGTTACTTGCGAGAGGGGGTGGCGCTGCAGCACCCTCTATAGACGGCCGCCAGAACTTCGGCTAAAATGTCAAAATGACATTTTAGCCGAATAAAAGCTCTTAAAGGGCCCGTTTTTTTTTTTTTTTTATTCTTTTTTTTTTGTGACTGCGGGAGGGGGGGCGGCGCCCGTGCGCCCATATGGGCAGGCCGCCACTGGCTTCCACACCTGCTCGGAGTGCGAAAGGTACTGTCCGAGCTTTGAAGAACTTAGGCTGAGCGTTGGGTTTCAGCTTGAGTCTCACACAGTCATGCTTTACTTTTCCCAACTGGTCATCAAAAATCTTTGGGAACTGCTGCTTCAGGGACACCACCCATCCCTCATTATCTCCTAATGGAATTGTGATAGTGTTATAAGGACTTATGGCGATGTCTGGCAAACCAAAGTGAGCAATCCAGTCTCTCCCAAAGAGAGGAGGTCCCCCATTTTATTGGATATATAATGGCAGTCTCTTTGTCTGACCCTTGTACAATACCTTTACTTTTGCGTAACCCAGTGGGTGGAGTATCTGCTTTGAGTATGTCTGCAGTTTGATTGGTGTTGGGCGGACAGTTTTTTGGGTCTGAAGTCGTCTCCATTGTTTCTGTGTGATAACTGAAACTGCTGCTCCTGTGTCTACATCCATCTCGAGTTTCTTTCCCTCAATGGTAACATCTACAGTCATTGCGGAGGGTGCTGAATGCATATGATGTATGTCTAATCTGTGGAGCACTTCCTCATCCTCTGACTCAGATGATGATGTATATTTTCCCACCATATATGTCTTTGTCTTGGGGTTCAGAGGTTGTTGATCTCGCACCTTCTTGCTACGGCAAACTCGTTTCAGACGGCCGGGCCTACCGCAATTATGACAGGTCTGTTCCTTTAACCGGCAGACTTTGTGGTCATGGTCTGTATTCCCACAACGATAGCAAGCTGACTCCCGACTTGGTGGGGGTATGTAATTCCAGTTTGCGGCAGTTGGCTTAACTGCTTTTCTGAAAACTTCCTGCTTCACCTCTTCCCTTCTGCTCTGGGGGTTCAATTGCTCTGTATCTTTCACAGCCATTTCCATCACTCAATTGCCTTTGTAAGAGTAAAGTCTTTCTCTGTTAACAGTCTCGTTTGTGTTGACTCACAATTCAGTCCCATAACAAACTTATTTCTCAGTGCAGTAGGTAGGTACTCCCCAAAACCCAAAATAACAGGTAGAGGCTAGTTTGCGAAGGGCGAGCACATAAACTTTAATCTCTTCACCTGTCTGCTGCTGCCTCTGATAGAAGTGAGATCTTTCTGCTATTTCTAGTGGTTTGGGCTGGAATCCTCTAGCAGTGTCAGCAGCTCTGCCAATGTCTTAGTTGCTGGTTTTACAGGGGAAAGCAGATCCCTAAGAGTGTCATATGTTCTTGCCCCAACCACTGTCAGAAATACTGCTACTTGCCTGTTGTCTGGGATGTCATTTGCACTGAAATACTGTTCCAGTTTCTCAACCCAGGAATTCCAGGATGTCTGTTCTCCATCAAACTTACTTAATGTCCCGATTAATGACATTTTCCTGCTGGAATCTGTGATTGCTTTTATCCAGGTGACAATCCACAATGTCTTTGTCTCTCTCTCAGACTGATAGACACTTTGTAAATCCCATCCTCGTCGCCACTGTTGTGTCCTGTGTGTTGTCAGAGACACAAGACTCTGGTCTGGAACAATGGATGTTTATTTCAGTACAGGCTGTACACTGCAACATGCATCTCAGGACAGTACATATCTCTGCTTCCTACATGTGCTCTCTCTCTAAGATGGCTACTATGCCCCTTGACCCTTGTCATCACTGCTGGGTGGAGCCAGCCTTAAAGTGCCAGTACATGTGGAACCCTTCAGGTATAACAGGTCCTTCAGACCGTTCTCATCGGATGGACTGATCGTGTGTACAAGGCTTTAGGGGTCTATAAGTACTGTATAAAAATTGTTGGAAGAAAGTCACAAGCATTTTCCCCTGCCCTCACAAAGGGGGTATTTGCCTGACTGAGGCATTGCATGAAAATTTGTATCCAGGAAATTAGCAGTGTTACACCTTTTAAAATCTTTGTACCTGCAGTATGAAATAGTCACTCTTGAGTGCTGGCTGATGCATTTGTTGCTTTCACATTTACTGATATGCATTCGTTTTCTTTTGAAGTGATATATGGCCCCATATGGCAATTCCTGGCCTCCCATGCTTTTTGTTTGGCTATAGCTTGAATAATTGTGGTTTATTTTCCCAAAATTGAATAACAAGGTTAATCTCCCATATGCTTCAATATGGTTCATCACAAGTTTATGAACTTCTAACTTCTTACAAGATTTGCAAAATTGTTTGTGAACTGAACCCAGGTGAATTTACTTATTCTTGTTGATGATGTGAGCATACAAGAGCCTGGAGGAAGTTACCTGCTTTTTATAGTCCACTCTGTGGAGTTCAATGGAAAGTAATGTTATGTCTAAACACATTGTAGTGCAAATGTGCGCCCGGTGTATGTGTGCGCCAGACCCACAAAACCAACATGTCTAAAAACAGGCCATCTTACCCCGACGTATCTTGCTTACGCCGGCGTAGCGTGGGCGCAAATATGGTTTGGACGCATGTTGCTTCTCCCATTGATTAGGCATTCAAATATGCAAATTTGGGAAATACGGCGATTCACGAACGTATGTGCGCCCGGCGCATGCTATGCGATGTTTGCGTAAGTTGTAGGTCCAACGTAAAGTTATTCCCCATAGATGAGGCGCAACCCAGCAATAGACATGCTAAGGTCTGCCCCAGAGAACACAGGCCGGCGTATTGTGCGTACGCTACGTTCACGGCGTACGTAGTGATCCAGCGTAGCTTAGGCAGTTGTGCCGGCGTAGTTGTGAGCATGCACATAAGGGTGCTGTTTCATGCGTCCACGTCACGGCGCATGCGCAGTTTGTGATACGCCGGGCATAAAACACTGCACCATGCTCGGACTATCATTTGCATGGATCACGCCCACTTCCACTTACGCTGGCCTGCGCCTTCAAAAATACGCTACGCTGGCACATCTTGGTGAGCGATGGCTTGCTGAATGCAGTGCTTTTCTCTCTGCGCAGCACCGGCGTAGCGTACTGTGTGTGCGCTACGCCGGCGTAAATGTACGCCCACTCTCTGTGAATCCGGGCCATTGGGCCACTTTCTGATGAAAACGAGTCTCTTCAAAAGAACAAATAAATAGCAGTACAACAGAATTCTCACACTAGGAATTAAAGAGAATTGTGTTATGGACAGATCTGACTCATGAACTCGTATAGATTCTCCACTACAGGCAGTGGTGTTATAAAATAAGCATTACGACTATGGAGGTAGAACTCCGACCATATTGTATCAGTGCTACCGGGAAAGCAAGGCTTTGATGAATCAATGCTAAACTTCTCTTTTTTGGTGTTCTATTTCAAAAGAGATGAAAGATTGAAGGAGTCTTGGAAGAACTGGATGGGGAAAGGAAAGTTAACTAGCGGCACTAGAAAAGACGCTTCGCAGACTGCTACACTTTTCTGGCTCGGTTTTATCGTATGCTCTTTGTTTTGTCTGTAAATATGTATTGTATGAATAAACAGACTGCAGACACTTCCAGATATAAAAAGAGTAAGTGATGGCTCGGGGTTACAGGGCAATGCTTAGATGACACCCATTTATTTCTACCGAGACAGAATATGTACATGGGAAGTCACATAGGATTTGCTCCTTTTGCCCTCCCTTGTGATGTCTCCAGATGTCAATCAAAATAGATAAACAAAGAATGCTGTTATAAAAAAAAGACCGTCTCTGACAGGCAAATATTAGATGCTGTACTTCTTTGTCCCTGCTGTGTCCCTTATGAGATACCGAAAAAAAAAAACAATTTAACAAATATGATGTATAAAAAAAACTTTATCTGTTGGCCTTCTGGTTTTTCTGTGTACTATTAAACAGGAAGAGTGTTTGGAGCCTGGAACAGAAGAAAGATGTCTCTGATAACACCTAGGGGTGTATTTATATTAAACTTTGCAGAGCTCTTACATTCTACAAAACTGCATGTATAATATAATATGTACTATATATATATATATATATATATATATATATATATATATATATATATATATATATATATTGTAGTATATTATTAGTTATATTATTATTTTTATTATATTATAAGATACTAATTAATAGTGTGCTAAAACCAGATTATTAATATTGCACAGTGCCTAGTATTAATACATCTATATATGCATTTAATAATAAAAAATATATAAAAAAAACACCTTCCTCCATGAAGATAAAAATGAAAATGAAGTGCAGAGCAAATTCACTACCACCTGAATGTGAACGCCTACTCACCTTCCAAGCAAAGAAATTAAAAGGGTTGCAAATAAAAAATAAAAAATCCTAAATAGCTTCCTTTATCTTAGTGCAGTCTTCATTCACTTACCTCATCCTTCAATTTTGCTTTTAAATGTCCTTATTTCTTCTGAGAAATCCTCACTTCCTGTTCTTCTGTCTGTAACTCCACACAGTATTGCAAGGCTTTCTCCCTGGTGTGGAGTGTCATGCTCGCCCCCTCCCTTGGACTACAGGAGAGTCAGGACGCCCACTAAAAAACAGCTCCTTTCTCTATCTGCAATGTAGCGAGCGTCCTGACTCTCCTGTATTCCAGGGGAGGGGTCGAGCAAGACACTCCACACCAGGGAGAAAGCCTTGCATTACTGTGTGGAGTTACAGACAGAAGAACAGGAGGTGAGGATTTCTCAGAAGTAATAAGGACATTTAAAAGCAAAAACGAAGGATGAGGTAAGTGAAGGAGGACTGCACTAAGGTAAAGGAAGCTATTTAGGAATTTATTTTTTCCTTTACAACCCCTTTATTTGCCTAAAATTTATGTCTGCAAAGTAGACAAACAGAATAGTGTAATGTTAAAAAACAAGTAACAAGTAAATACCTATTCAATTCCTTCATCTATATCACCTCGGTGTTCTAGTTTCTGTTCTCTCATTCACTTCCTGGTTTGCGGCGCCCGTTCATGTAAGAACTACATTTCCCAATATGAGGGGGCACGCATTCAGCTGTACCAGGACCTATCTGCCATCACACTGCAGCACCGAAGGGACCTGAGACCCCTTCTACAGACTCTACGGGACAGGCGCATTTTGTACAAATGGAAATTTCCTTTTTGCTTGCAGGCTACTGCGGGTAATCGCACGGCCGCTCTGAGAACACCGGCAGACCTACAGCAATTCTGTGATACACTTGGCATTCCAGTAGTCAATGTACCAGATTGGTATAGCACATTTTTCCGGCCTGAGCCCTGGATCCCCACCCGGTCTGATGACACCCCGAGATCCCGGAAGAACCGGCAAAGAAGACGCAGGTCATCCGATGTCTCTCCTCCCAGATTCCGAGGAGACATGGAAACTGAGGAGAGCCCACGAGTGTCGCCATCCTCAGTACGGCGGCGAACAGAGCATTGAGACTTCCTTTCAGGATGTGATACCCTTGATGAACTTGAATGGAGGTCTATTACTTTATTGTTATGCCGTGATGAGCCTTTGACATGGGATGTGGGAGTTCCCTGGGTTCCCTTTCCCCTCCCCTCCTTCCCCCCTCCTCTCATTTCCTCCGTCCTGTTTCTTCCCCTCCCCTGATCCCCCCTCTCTCTCTTTCTCTCTCTCCCTCTCTTCTCCCACCCCCTCCCTCTTATTTCCCTCTTCTTCTCCTTCCCCCTGTCAACCTCCCTCCCCCGTTCCTCCTTCCCTTGCCCTTACGGATAGTGACCTTATACAAATTGTGCTGGTAATATAGTGGATTGTGCGAGGTGGGGGGCTGAAGGAGTATGCAGTGGGATTAAGCTTGTGTCGCTGTACTCCTACCTGGAAAGGTCTTTCTGATGTTGGGTGTTGAGAATCCCTGGCGTCCCTGGGGTTCCGCCTTGGGCGGAACACGGAGGCTTTGAGAGACATTCCCAAGGCTACAATATGCCTATGCAACATTTGACTGCAGTCGGTTGTGATTTTCCCCATGTTGGATTCAACAATTTGTCTGAATTCCTTTTGGGGACATTTGACTGTTGGTATAGAGATATTGGTGTAGCTCCTCATCCGTTGTGCTGCCCTCTCAGGGATAGTTATTTAATATTTTGTGAAATGTCTTTTCCGTTAAGTTAACTGATGCCTGATATATCTTGATTCACTGTTAATGTTTATTTGGTGGGGCCTCTGGAATCCGGGGACTCTGGTACCCCCTCCCACTTAGGGAGGGCCCAAACCTAGATTGGGTAAGCAGGCTCCTTAGATAGGAGTGTTCTCCTTTGGGGCTGGGTCGGCTTGGGGATATGTTTGACAAACCGAGCAACGTGAGGCGCACCTCCTCATGATGCTGACACGCCGAACTGTAGGGGAGGTGAAATTCATATTAGGGTGGTTGCTGGAGAAGCTGAGACTTGGGGGTAGGAGGTTTGTGGGAACCCGTTGCCTAGGGGTAGGGGCGCTCTTGCGAGCCATTCATCCTGTCCTAGTACCTGACAGAGGGTTCCTGTATTAGTTTACGGCTACCTGGGATCCGGGGACTGGACGGCGGGGTGGGTGGTAGTTCTCGGGTACAGACTCTCGTCCCTGCTGCAGGAGAAGCTGGTACTCCCCCTGTTTCTTCCGGTATAATTTTGGGTTTCTGTTCGTGTTCTTACGTATTCTTTCTTTTCCTATTTCTTCTTTCTTTTTTAGGTAGCTTAGCAGGGCTTAGTTTACCTCCGGTTTATTATACCCGGATAACCCTACTGCAGGGTTTCCTTTCCGGGATTTGGAGAGGCACTCAGTTTAAGGTGGGTAGAATATCTCCCTAGGGTCTCAGTATCTGGGTCCCGTTCTTGTAGTAAGTCCTATCCACTCTTTCCTCTTGCTTTTCTTTCCTTCTATTTCTCTCTTATACCCCAACTTCCCCTCCCCCCCCTTTTTTTTTTTTTTCTTTCTCCCCCCTCTATTCGCCCCTTCCCAATTCGCAGCCCTCCTCGTCCACTTGGGGATTTGGTTGGTATTGCACCTGTTGAGCAACCATGGCTTCTGTGGTGCATTCTCTAGCTCCTCTATCGCTTAAGGTTCTCTCGGTTAATGCCAAGGGACTTAATCTCCCGGAGAAACGTTCCAGTTTTCTTGCTGAAGCACACAAACAAAAAGCTCAAATCGTCTTTTTTCAAGAGACGCATTTCAGATCGGACAGCATTCAACGCCTCACTGATAAACGCTACTCTGAGGTTTTCCACTCCACTTGTGCTGGTTCCAAGACAAAAGGGGTGGCGATCTTACTCGCGAAGTCACTTGCTTTCTGCCTCACTGATCAATTGGTTGACCCTGAAGGAAGATTCGTCTTCCTCAAGGGACTGTGGAAAAACAGGTCCATAACTCTCGCTAATGTGTATTGCCCCAACATTAAACAGGTTTCCTTTTTGAAGGAGACGCTTTTGAAACTTACCGCATTTAAGTCGGGCCTCCTAATTCTCGGGGGGGACCTCAACATGGCCCTAAATCCGACTCTCGATACTTCTACGGGGGCTTCGTCCCTTCCCTTTTCGGCCCTGAGGCAAGCGAAACTTGGCTTGGCCTCTCTGGCTCTCCATGATACATGGCGCACTTTGAACCCCAGAGGTCGAGACTACACGTTCTTTTCGCCGCCACATCAACGGTATTCGAGGCTGGACTACATTTTTCTTTCCCAGAATGATCTTTCATACCTGCATGACGCTACGATAGAGAGTATGGTGTTGTCCGACCACCATCCAGTTACGCTGACTTTACGGTTCCCACAGAGGGAGGCTTGTACGAAAGTTTGGAGGCTTGATGCTTCTTTACTTACGGATGCTGCAGATTGTGCTGCCATCAAACAGGCAATTGAGGAGTACTTTCGGCTGAATAACACGCCTGATGTATCGCCCCTGACCATCTGGGAGGCACACAAGTGTGTGGTGAGAGGCCATTTGTTGTCTATCGCAGCAAGGAGGAAAAGGGAACATGCCGCCCTTATCCAGGGGCTCACAGACAGGGTCTCTAGACTAGAGGCGCAGCATAAAGGCTCTAGGGCGGCCCAGGTGGCGGCGGACCTCGCGGAAGCTAGGTCACTCCTAAAAGAGGAACTGTATAAAAAAGCACGTAAACGCATGCTATTCTCACAGAAAGTATTTTTTGAGCAAGGGAATAAGCCGGGCAGGCTTCTAGCGAGGTACACGCAAAAACGTGTTCTTGCCACCACTATCCACCAGGTGAAAGATAAGCACGGCAGGATCCTTACGAAGACGGAGGATATTGCTCGTCAATTTCAGGACTACTATAGTGATCTTTATAATATTAAGGCAAGGGAGGGAGGGGTAGGCTCGCCGGCTCTCAGGGAGTCCCTGACGAAAGATTTTCTGCAGAGGTACTGCCCCCGAGCGGTTTCTGTGGAAGACCAGCAAATCTTAGACTCTCCATTGACAACAAAAGAATGGGAGAGAGCTCTTAAGGCTACCAAACCAGGCAAAAGCCCTGGTCCGGACGGCCTAACGGCACAATATTACAAATGTTTTCCAGAACTGTTGGCGCCAGGCTTCCTAAAGGCCTTCAACTCGCTAGAGGACCTATCTCATAATTCTAACACCCTTTTGGAAGCGCACATCTTGGTAATTCCTAAGGAGGGTAAAGATCCCTCTGAAGTAGCTAGTTACAGGCCGATTTCACTCCTAAATGTAGACGTGAAGATCTTTTCAAAGATTCTGGCGACGCGATTAGCTCTACATATCCCGGCTTGGGTGGGCCTTGACCAAGTGGGGTTTGTCCCTGGCAGAGAGGCCAGGGACAATACCATCAAGGCCCTAAACTTACACCACTGGCTCACTTCTACTAAAAGTGAAGGTTTTTTTTTATCATTGGATGCGGAGAAGGCCTTTGACCGGGTGGCCTGGGACTACATGGGCTCGGTTTTGGAAGCCCTGGGGTTGGGGTCCAGGTTGAGGGCCCTGGTAGGTGCCCTGTACACGAACCCTAGCGCGCGAGTACGAGTCAATGGCCACCTGTCGGAGGCCTTCTCCATCCACAATGGCACCAGACAGGGATGTCCCCTTTCCCCCATACTGTACATCCTCACTTTGGAAGCGCTCCTCCGCTGCATTCGGGAGCATCCGGACATACGGGGTGTCAAAACAGATCACACCGAATTCAAGCTTGCTGCCTTCGCCGACGACATCTTGCTTTTCCTATCGGCCCCTTTGATATCCCTTCCAAACCTACTTCAGGCATTTGAACACTTCCGTCTTATCTCTCACCTGAAAATCAATTATTCAAAGTCCTTTGCCTTAAATGTTTCCTTACCTTCGGCATTGGTGTCCCGCTGCCAGGAACACTTCCCCTTTCGGTGGAAATCGGATGACATCACGTATTTGGGCATTCGGCTTTCGGGAAATTTCTCGGATCTTTATGAGAAGAACTTCTCCGCGGAACTGAGGTCCATACAACAGGATTTACTGCAATGGGACTCTCCCTCGATCTCTTGGTTTGGACGGGCCGCCATCTTGAAAATGACAGTGCTTCCCAGACTCCTATACAAACTACAGACGATTCCGGTTGCCTTACCACCTTCCAACCTACAAAAGATTATGCAGGAAATTTCTGTGGGGATCCAAAGCCCCTAGAATAAGCTGGTCGAAACTGGTGTTGCCAAAGATAGAGGGGGGTATTGGCCTTCCGGACTTGCAGAGATATTACCGGGCTACACACTTAGCGCGAATAGTGGACTGGCGAGTCCACGCCCGCTGTAAAGGATGGGTTCGACTGGAAAATCAGATCGTGGGATCTGAGCTAGGGAAATTACCCTGGATTTCCTATAGACACTGGCCGTCTAATGTTCATGCTCACCCACTTATAGGGGTGACGCTGTCGGTTTTTCTGAAAGCTTGCTCTACACAGGCGATCTCTGGGACGGCGTGTGGGCTCACTCCTCTTAGGGGTAACCCAGATTTTGTGCCGGGACGAGACGGGCGCTACGTGATGGATGAATGGCCACATAAAGAGATGTTGGCTAAACATTTCTTTTCGGGCGACAGATTTTTGTCTAAAAAAGAACTGGAAATGAGATCCCCAACTAAGACATTCCCGCTATTCGCCTACTTCCAGGTGAGACACTTCCTCGACAACCCCAAGCTACGAGAAAGCTTTGCAAGGTCACCTACTGCGTTTGAATCGCTGTGCTTGAGTTCCTCGCCCCAGAGACATGTTATTTCGATACTGTACGCGTCTCTGTTTCAGGCTCCCTTTGCGGCTCTTCAAACCGAAAGGGCTTTCTGGGAAACCCAGTTGGGAAGGTCGATTGAGCTGAAGGCGTGGGAGAAGATAAATTGGCTTATCTTTAAGGGTTCACCAAGTGTTCACGTTCAGGAGAACGGTTACAAGATCAGGACTCGATGGTATAGGACACCAGATGTTGTGCACAAATTCGCCCCTTCGGTGTCAGACAGGTGCTGGAGATGTGGACAGGCTTTGGGCTCTTTCCTCCACATATGGTGGGATTGCCCACTGATCCGGTCCTATTGGCAGAAGGTTCACGAGGTGACGGCATTAGTGTCTGAGCTTCCCCTGGAGTTTTCACCAGCACAATATTTACTTCATCTTTCTGAACTTCCCAAGAAAACGCTCCGTAACTCAATAGCGATTCACATGATCAATGCTGCGAGACTTTGTGTCCCCGTTCACTGGAGATCTGCTGTACCCCCTTCTATCAAAGAATGGGTGACGCGTATTGATCATTTGGCCGCGATAGAGGAGCTGATAAGCATTACACAAGACAGGATTCTCGCATTCACTGGAGTCTGGAACGGGTGGCTCGAATTCCGTCATTCGGCGGAGTTTCGTGCGTTGACCGATGATCAATAATTCTGACCTAACGATTCCATGGTCCCGGCTTGCTTTGGGGTGTGCTCCTTCCGGTGTCTGGTGGACGAGGGGGGCAGTGAGCTTACTTCCCTGCCCTCTCAGGCTTACATTCCTACATCTCGCTTCTTCCCTCTGATTCCACCTCCCCCCCCCCCCCTTTTTTTTTTTTTTTCTCTCTCTTTCTCCTCTCCCTTGTCTGGCGGTCTTCCTTTCTTCCCTTTCCCCCTTTTTTTTGTACCCTCGGCGCACGGGGTTGGGTGGGCGGGATGGTCTCCGGCTGGCTAGCCCACCCATATCCTGTATAGAGGTGAACCTGAGCGGTAGCTGCTGGGCGTATAAAGACGGGCAAGGTACCTTAGCTAGTTGTAAGCGTCAGGTATTGGAAACTCCTTATGCATATCAATAAGTACCCCCTGACGCCCTCCCTCCCTTCCACTCGGTGACCTGTTTCCCTTCGAACACTTTGCATTTGGAAGATAGGTCTTGGGTTACTAGGTCTATTGCCCCGACCACATGGTATTTGTTCATTTATACATGCATCTCATATGTAATACCGCTTTGTAACTCCTTCGGATCTTACGGTTATACCTGCCGATGTTGCTGTGACATAATTGTTTCTGTATTTTCCTTTTTCTTAATAAAATCTATATGGTTTAAAAAAATAACTACATTTCCCAGTATGCATTGCGGCACGCCCAGTAATTCACACCTCCTTGAAGTCTCTAACACGTAGAGAGCGTCCTGCTGCACAGATGTAGTTCCCAGGAGGGGGCCAGCAAGTCACTGACCACCGCAGTAAAGCCTCCCTTCACGGTGGTTAGTAAAAAATTAGACAAGCAGGAAGTGAACAGAACAGAGAAGAAATAGAGCAACTTCTGAGCAAAAACGAACAATGAGGAAGTGAAAAGAGAAATGTCTGCAGGTAAAGGATGCTTATTATGGAAAAAAAATGTTTCCTTTACAACCCCTTTAAGTGTAATGTCACTTGAAGACACATGGAGTAGCTCCATCAGAGTTTTTGTCATCAGTTTAGATATAGAACATGTTCTATTTTTCTAGTTTCTGATACGAATCATGCTTTCCCAATTGTTTCTCTGTGTTTTTGTTATTGCCTTGTTATTATATTTCTTGGGGTAGTTTAGATCTCTGTCCCTCACTTCTGTTTAACTTGTTAAATTTGTTTATTTTATTTATCCAACCCATTAATATGGACAGAATCACCGAAAACTATATTAGGGGAGTCAGCAAGTGTGCTTGGAGATCTTGGTTGTACAAGATACCAGCCTTCCGAATTCTACCGAGAAGTAAAATATCCTATTAGGATAAACTGGAATTTTTACCCTTGTATTACTTGACCATGATCACAATACTCTGATTGGTCTTTAGTAAAAAAATAATATAGTGTATAAGTCAGTGGCTGTATGTCCATAAAGGGTGCAGGATAGCCCCCTCCCCCTCTCTCATGTCACCCCTCTATCACCATAGATAGATTCATGCATTGCCGCTGCCGTCCCCAATTTAGGTGTCCTGCCCCTTTTCGGTCTCCAGGCATCTGAATTACAGTGGCAGTAGTGTTTTTAGAAGCACCTGATTAGAGCCGTGGGCCCTAATAGGCATCCTAATTAGAGCCATAGGCTCAAATAGGCTTCCAAAATGGTAAACAGCGGGGCGCAATGCTGTGCGTTCGATGATAACTCAATGTTGTGTTAAGGTAGTAAATAAATCGCTTTCCTAACACTGACCCGCCTCTCAGCCAATCAGGTACTCGGGTCTGGTTACCTATCACCTGATTGGGTGAAGCGACAGGCGCTGTGATTGGATGCCTATTAGGCATCCAATCATAGCAGAGGACGGGAAAAGAGGACAGTGCCGTGACCTGAGACAGGTAAGTGCTGGGTGGGTGATGCACACTGGCAGCATTTGATGGGGCACATTAGCGGCAATTGATGGGGCACACTGGCAGCAATTGATGGGGCACAGTAGCGGCAATTTATGGGTACAGTAGCGGCATTTGATGGGCACAGTGGCTGTGCTTGATGGGCACAGTGGCTGCACTTGATCGGCACAGTGGCTGCACTTGACGGGCACAGTGGCTGCTTTTGATGGGCACAGTAGCTGCATTTCATGGGCACAGTGGCTGCAATTGATGTGTTTTTTTTTTTTCAGTTTGTTTGCCCCCCCCCCCCCCAAATAAAATTGAGCACCAGCCGCCACTGGTATAACTTGCTTTACAGAGCATCAGACTTTTCAGCTAACTGGTAATAAGCATATGGTAATTGAAAGATAACTAAACACAGCTCACTAACATCACTTCCATATGGGATATGGGTCCTATCCAGTGTTGCTCATCTTACTTTAAAAAAATAATTAGTTACAGTTACAATTTACTTCTCCGAAAAAGTAATTGCGTTAGTGACTCAGTTACTACATTGAAAAAGTAATTAGTTACTCAGCAAAGTAACTGAATTTTTCTTTATATTCTACAATGCTTTGTTGAGAATCAGGTGACGGGCGCTTGCCAGGGAGCAGTGAGTTAATACTCCAAGACAAAAGAATGCCAGATCCTTGAGAGAAGAAAACCGGAAACAAATGGTGATCTCGTGTATATCCCAGCCTACGTGCATGCGTCCCACCATGTATGTGCAGCTAATAGGACTTAAAACACTTATCCATCTGCTACATATTACATCCAAATTATAAGCTGGATTAAAATGTATGTTTATAATATACATTCCCTTGACGTTTACAGAGTCTGTAATTTAAAATCTTATATTAGGCTTTATTAGAATTTTCTATAGTTTATTATTTTATTTATCTTATATAAGCTTTATTAGATGCAAGGGATCTGGAATGGGGATGTCAGGTTTTTCTTTGTTGTCTGGTGAAGAGATGAAATCACTGACCAAAAATAACCTGCTGATCATTGGTCTGTATAGGTGTCCTGCACTTACCATGTTGACCACTAGATGTCGCTGTGTACACTGTGTTGTATAGGGAACGTTTGTTCTGTGGAACATTTTGTTCCGGCCATGTGTTCCCCGGATCATTGATCAGGTTGTGCACACAGTGTGTGTGATCAATGTGAGTTGTTCCCCGGTGATAGGTCAGTGTGAGGCGGGTGCCCCACCCCATTTTATCTAGGGCTCCTTGCGATTGGGAGTTTTCAGACCGCTGTGACAGGCCATCACAGCGGTCACATGATTCTAAAGCGGAGTTCCACCCATATTTATTTTCACAGCGCCGGCAGAAGCAATCTATTGCGGTAATGCCGCCCAAGTAATGGGAACTGCGTTACTGTGAGGGTAAGAGTAATCAGGTAGATTAGTCGTTACCCTCAAAAGGGGCTGCGTTAGGTAACTGCGTTTATTGTAACTCCGTTACTTACAACACTGGTCCTATCTGCTTATGATTACCACAATTACAACCTCTTTTATTTTAAAGGTCTTTAAGGCTGGCCATACATTATACAATTTTTCAAATTGAATAAGAAAATTGTATAAATGTATGGCCAGCCTAAGTGTGCCAAATGAGGAAGAATATTTGCCCACAGAGCAATGTATATATACAATTATCATTACAATATTTTATTGTTGCATCCTTGATAAAATTCCAAGCTTCTATAAAAGCACAAATGAAGTGCAGAAATAAAATGATATCATTTGAATGTAACTTCCAATCCACTTTTATATTTATTTCAAAACTCTACCTGATGTGTTTAGTTTCTTTAAACAACTGTTCCAGGGTTGGGTTGTTGCTATCATACTGTATATCATATATTAGCAGATTCATCTATAATAGACACACACACACAGAAACAATAAAAAGCTAATATATAAATGTGAAACTGTACTTATATAGTACATATCTTATAACACAATGAAATACCATATTTGTAATCTTCTTGCACAAGATATACTGTATATATTCAGTTCTATACAAACCTGTAACCCATGTTGTCCTGCTCAGCCATATTCTGTAATGTTATATAATATGAATTTTATATGTGCACTTTATTCATCCTTTTATAGAAACTTGGGATTTTATCAAAGCTGTAGCAATAAAAGATTGTAATATTAATAATTTTTTATATGAGTTGAGTCATGGGCTGATATTTTTCCTCACTTGTATCCCTGGGGAGATGATTTATTACTAATCGGGAGGCCCTCTCCTTATTGCTTATGTCCTGTTTATGACTACTCTTTGATTTTTATTTTTATCAGATGTTCTAGCCCCTTGTGTGGATATCGCTGTTCTATTTTACCCTTTTATAAAAAAATAAAAAAAATATTGCAACAGAAAAGTATGTGTTGCAAATTACAAGTCCTTTAAAGGGGTTCTAAATGTAAATGTTTTTCTACCTTAATGCATGCATTAAGGTGAAAAAACATCCAACAATACCGCCCCCCGAGCCCCCGTTATACTTACCTGACCCCTCAAAAGTCCCACTCTCATCCCCGACATCCTCTTTGCCGCTTAGCTTGGCCGTTGATTGGCTACACTGGATGGATTGAAAGCAGCGCAGCCATAGGCTTGCGCTGCTGACAATCACATCCAATGACGCAGCGCGCCAGGGCGGGGACGAGTGATACAGTGAGCGGGAATAGCCGCCGGCTGTATCACGGTAACGCGCCCGCAGGAACTCAACACCATGCAGACATTAGATTGTATTAGATTGTAAGCTCTTCTAAACAGGGCCCTCTTAATCCTCTTGTATTTTATTGTATTGTACCTGTATTGTCACCCTTTTTATATTGTAAAGCGTTGCGTAAACTGTAGGCGCTATATAAATCCTGTATAATAATAATAATAACATTGCATTAAGGTGTTGAGTCCTTGCAGGGGGGAAGCCGAGACAGCCACCGAGGGACCCCAGAGGACCAGGTTCGGGGACACTCTGTGCAAAATCAGCTGCACAGTGGAGGTAAGTATAACATGTTTGTTATTTAAAAAAAAAATATCTTTACAACACCTTGAATGAATGAATGAATGACTTGTATAGCGCAACGCATGCGAACTGAATCGCCTCTGGGCGCTTTTTCCAGCCAGTGTCAGCTTGGCTGGTGCGGTCATTTTTACCCCGTAGGATCTTGACACGCTATGGACACACAGTCATACACACATATATACATATATACTGGGTCAATTTTTTTTTTTTTAAGGCTTCATACACATTGTTGTGCGACCGAGTGTCTGATTTTTGTCAAAAGGGCGTGTGCAGGATTTTGTCTAGCATACTTACTATGTGCAAATTGTCGTTTGACAAACGCAAACGTAGTGACATACTAGGAGAGTATAAAGAGGAAGTTCATTTCTCAAGCGCCACCCTTTTTTGGTCCCCTTCTGCGAATTTCGTGTTAGTAGAAGTTTGGTGAACGTTGATTTGCGATTTTCAGATCGTACAAAACAAATGCCTTTTAAGATAAGTTTGGCATAACTACATCAGTATCACCAGCAAAGCAGCTTTAATATTATCCCATTAACAACTTAACCACTTCAATACCCGCCCATATACAATTGATGGCCAGAGATGGGATCTCCCATCCTAAGTGGCCGTCAATTGACGGCCTGGGCTTTGCGGGTGGATATCTGAATGATGCCTGCAGCCAGAGGCATCATCCAGATATCCTCTTCTTCAGCCGGCGATTCTGCACGACATAAGAACGATCATAAGAACGATCATAGCGGTGGTTCCGCCGCTTGATCGTTCTTACAGGCCGCCGCCATCCGCTGCTTCTCCAGGCTCTCCCAGTCCTTCGGGGCCCCCGGAGAACGAATCGTCGGTGTAACATAATCTTTCACATAATACAAAAAAATTGAGCTAACTTTACTGTTTTGTTATTTTTTTAATTCATGAAACAATTTTTTTTACCAAAAAAAGGCGTTTGAAAAATGATTGCGTAATGAGTGCGAGATAAAACATTGCAATGACCATCGTTTTATTCCCTAGGGTGTCTGCTAAAAAAAACATATATAATGTTTGGGGGTACTGTGTAATTTTCTAGCAAAAGAATGATGATTAATACATGTAGGATAGGCCCGGTATGGAGGTGGTATAAAAGCCTGGTACTGAAGTGGTTAAGGACCGAGCCTCTTTATGAGATTTGGTGTTTACAAGTTAAAAACAATTTTTTGGTAGAAAATGTATTAGAACCCCCAAATGTAATATATACATTTTTTTCTAACACCCTAGAGAATAAAATGTCAGTTGTTGCAATACTTTTTGTCACACCGTATAAGCACACTTTTTTGGAAAAAATTCCCTGTTTGAAATTAAAAAATAAGACAACAGTAAAGTGAGTCCAATTTTTTTATATTGGGAAAGATAATGTTACGCCGAGTAAATTGATACCCAACATGTTACGCTTCAAAGTTGCACCCGCTCGTTGAATTGTGACAAACTTTTACGCTTAAAAATCTCCATAGGTGACGTTTAAAAAATTATTGCTCTAGCTCTAAAGATTGTGGCAATACTTCACATATGTGGTTTGAACATCGTTTTCATATGCAGACATTATTTATTTTACTTAATTTTTTTTTATTTTGACACTGTTTAAAAAATAAAAAAAACATCCATTGTAATAGAAAAAAGCATGACAGATCCTCTTAAATATAAGATCTGGGGTCAAAAATACCTCACATCTCATATTTAAAATAATATGCAATAAAACATTTTTTGATGTTATTTAAAAAAAAGTCCCTTTATGGGAGGAAGTGACGCGTTGACGTTGCTTCCGCCCTGCAATGATATGGAGACGGGTGGGGGCCATCTTCCCCTCACTCATCTCCATGTCAGCCCAGGAGAAGGATTAGATCGCCTCCTCTGCTGCCGATGGGTCTGATTATTGACAGAGGGCACCGCAGAGTGGCGGGAGGGGGCTTCTCCCACCGCCAATAAAAGTGATCTTGTGGTGAATCCACCACAGAGTCCACTTTAAAAGCGGACTGCTCGCTGCTACCATAAAGAGGAATAACAATGGTATTCCTCTTCAAAATAGTGTGTATTCCTGCGGTGGGCGGTCCGTAAGTGGTTGAAGAAGATGACGTTTTTTAAATTTCATCAATTTCCACGTCACAAATGTTGATTGTTGATTACGAACAGTAGTTTACAAGACCAAATTCTTCCCGGTCGTTCCTTGGTTCCGATAATGCGTGTTTGTACTTTCGACTTTTGTGTGATAGATTTCTGTACTGACCATTGGAAAATCAGACTTTGAGTTTACATTCAACAAACATTTTATAGCCTGCACATCCAGCTTTTGTTTGGCAAATAAGTCAAATCGTCTGTTGAAAGCACCGTACTAACGATCCAAAAATCCGCAGACAGCTTGTCGTACAAATTTTCCCTTCTGATTTTCACATCTTGTGTACTAGGACTGCATTTTATTTTTTTTACAGACTTTGAAAATTTTAAACAAGTAGAGAAATTACCTTTTTTTTTTAATTCCAGAAATATAGGATTCATGTCACTTCATGTGAGCTTAACAGAAAGCAAAAACAACCAATAAACAAATTAATAATCCCATCATCCCACATGCAATGGAGATGAACAAAGGCAAACATGTTCAAGTCCAGCCCATGTTACAACAATTGTGCACATCATAGATACAGTGGAGGAGTGAGCATAGTCACCTAGGACAGGAAAGGTGTTATTCACAGGGTTACCAGGTGAAGATAATAAAAAGAAGAAGCTAATATTGACACCTATATAAGCATTGGTAAACTGCAATACATTATATTTTTGAATTTGGGTACACTTTAAAATGTATGTATAAGTCTTCTTTTTTTTTGGATATAGTGATGGAAGATTAGACCCCCAGCCAACAGTTTTTTGATATATATATATATTCTTTCTAGGAATGTTCACTCCTCTAATTGTTCTGTTGTAGGGATATTATCCCCTCTTTTGTAAGTAAGGGAAATTCTAAGATGTTAGCGTTGTCAGTTGTCACCAGAGCAACAGGTGAAAATAAATCATCCAATGAGGACAAATGTCCCAGTGACAACTAAGATTCCCTTTGCTATGGTCATATTTCTTCTAATTTCCTGTTGCATTTCCAGGACAGGAAGGGTAATCTCCACAGACAAAGAAATAATCTAATAGGGGTTTCAGCCCTCCCATACTCAATCCAAAAAAAAAAAAAGTTATCCCTATACATACACACTGGATTCACACTTAATTAAAAACATAAAAATACCCTTTAAATCAACGGCAATATAATCTTATAGGGGTTGTAAAGGCAGAAGTTTTTTTTTTTTATCTTAATGCATTCTATGCATTAAGATAAAAAATGTTTTGTGTGTATAAGCCCCCCAGCACCTCCCAATTATTTACCTGAGACCCTTCTCTCTCCATGTCCATGAGTGTCTAAGCTGTTTGGGAGACACAGCAGCAGCGCCATTGGCCAATCACGGGAGATAGGGGGCAGGGACGGTTCGGGTCTAATTGGATACACGGAGCTCTGACTCAGCTTGGGTGCCCCCCATGTAGAGCTGCTGGCTGAGGGGGCACCCAATAGAAGGGATGTACCAGGAGCAGAGGAGGATCGAAGTCTGCTCTGTGCAAAGCCAACTGCACAGGTGAGGTAAGTATAAGATGTTTGCTATTTTATTTATTTTTTCTTAAACAAGACTTTACAATCACTTTAAGCCACAGAGCCCTGGTGCAAAATCTGAATGAGACCTCTTCATTTATCAAGATACATATTTTGTATGGTTCTTTTTAGCCTTGCACTGCTCATTTTCATACAGCAGGGCATTGTGTCTTCTTTTGATAGTAAGCCCTTAAAGCCAATTACATGCTCAAACAGAAAATCATGGAAATAAAAACATAAAAGTAAAATAATACTCTACAGAATGGGATAGAAAAACAGATCTTATAAAAAACAGGAAAATAGCAATTATGTCATAGCCTGACCTCACATGCCTGGAGGCAGTTGTATTCTCATTGCCCTCTGTAAATACATTCTAAGAGATTCTGTTTAAGTGTTGGTATTTGCTATATTTGCTTCTGTTTTAGGATTAGTATCTCTTCAAGCAGTAACATTTCCAGTGGCCTAAAAGCCAGTTACATATTTAGTTCTTCAAAGCAAAACTAGTAATTAAATTATACACTTGCCCAGTTCTTCTTATATTTAAATAGAGTGGGTGGATAGTAAAACTTTCAACAGGTTCCATTCCCCTTTTAAAATGCCTCCAACCCAGCTGTAGATCCAGAAGAGTAGAGCTTTTCTTCGTATACACCAGTTGACATTGCTTGGGTCACAGTAGAAAGTAATAGATCTTAATTCGCTTTGATGTCTTGCAGCTGATAGCTGGGAACTAAGGATCTCATCGTATCAAACAGAATTATAACACAGTCCCATTATCTCATTAGAGTCATTTTTTTTTCTGAAACCACCCCTTGATGATTTTAAAAGGCTACACGATGAAGGCAAATGTAGCCACATATTTAACTTTGAGAATTAAAATACAAATAACCATAAACACTAATACTAAAGAAATTGTGGATAATTTTGGAAAACCCTTCTGAATTAATAGGCTAATGTCAATTAAACACAATAGTTTGGATCCCACCAAAATTTAGAATAAGTAACACAGACTCACATAGTATCACAAAACAGGTCCTTAAGATATGGGACTCAATATGTAAACAGGAAAAATGGGAATATAATTCCACACTAATTCCATTAGCTAACACATATTTCTTTGCACCAGGAAATAGGACTATATTGGGGAATAAATTATTTAGTAAAAGGTTAGGGGAAATAGTCACACAAGGAAAAAAAAAAAAGAGGATATACCCATAGTCGAAGGAGCTAAACAGATAACCGATTGGGAATACCTCCAATTGAAGCACTTTGTTAGTACACTCCCAGCACCAATAAGAGATGACACAGCACATAACCCAATAGAAAAACTCTGTTCCACTGGAAAATCATTACAGCATGGAATTGCGGCGATTTATAAGATACTGACAGTATTAGGGACAAAGGGAACAATACGAAGTGTAGAGAAATGGGGAAAGATATCGGGGAAAAGATTGAAGATTCACACATGTTTAAGGTTTCGTTTAACTATGCAAAAGATATCACAACAGTAGAAGCCAACTATAAATGTATGATGAGATGGCACCTTACCCCGGTTAAATTAAATAAAATACACCCGACCAATTTCCCCCTATGTCGGAAGAAGTGTAACCAGCTAGGGACTACATATCATATTTGGTGGGATTGCCCGAGAGTCCAGGAATATTGGAGGGAGGTACTCGATCTAATAGAAGAAATCACAAGAGAAAAAAATCCCTCTAGACCCTCTGACCTGTCTGTTTCACGGACAAGGATTAGCAAAAGGTGAAAAAAAATATGGTTCGACATTGATCCGGTGTTGTTAAACGCAGCAAAGGGTTTAATCCCGAAATTTTGGTTACACCCACTAAAGCCACCGTTAAAAGAACTGATACACCGGGTCGACCATATCTCGGAGATGGAGCATCTGAGAAGGGTCGACTTGGGTGAAGAAGAGGGAGGAAGAGATGGAACGACCTGGGACCAATGGAGATCTTTTAAAACAACTGAAGTTTTTTTTTTAATTAGCATCAGAAACAGATAGATAATGCCTCTAAAATTAGAAGGAAAGGGGGGGGGGGGAGAAAAAGGAAAAAAGGAGACCCGACCCGAAAAGGTAAACGATCCAGAAGCAGGGAGGGGGAGGGATACAAGTGGGGGGGAGGGAGGTTAAATACAGGGAAAAAAAGGAAAAAAAAAAAAAGAGAAAAAAAACCCTGGGAAATAGGAGACCTAGAGACAGAGGGGAGCAATTGGAATTGTTTTAGTTTAAGTTAGGAGTCATAACTGTAATGTTTTCCCTCTCATTCTGTATCCCTTCCCTAAGACTAATAATTAAAAAAAAAAAAGGGGAAAGAGAGAATAAAGAAACGGTAAAATATGACAAACTAAATAAACTGAAAAAACACAAGTGATGTGAAACCAAAGAGGAAATATGAAGGGCGGAATGAACTCTTCTTAAACCTCTAATTCCCCGGTCTAGTCTGATGTGTAAAAAAAAATAAAAAATAGGCTAATGTTAAAAAAAAAAATGGAACAACTAAGATGGGTAGAAATATTTAATGTACTGACCCATGAAAGAATAATCAACCACCCAATGCATTTTGTAATGTGCTAGTGCCCAAGAAAACATTTATTTCAAACGGATATTCATGTTTATGAATTATGTCAATGGAGAGGAAAGGGAGCAGTGGGAGAGCAGCCCTGGCAGAGGTTTATTACAGGGGGCGTTCACACTCTTCATGTATCCCACTTCAAATCCACACTATAAAATTTTGAACATTTCTGAAACAGTATCTTCACAGCATCCACATGCCAATATTAGACCACACTGTTCAATGGGCAGGCTGATTGTACCCAAGTCGATCCATCTGTCCACTTGGGTACAGCCAGCATGTTGGTTTTCTGGCATGTGATTAATGCCAATGGCTATAGCCACTAGCAACAATCATTGTGTTCTCCCGGGGGGGGGGGGGGGGGCGGCTCTCCCCATCCCAAGCCAGGAGAAAACATTAGCTGAGCGGGAGGGATTTCCCTCATCAACACTGACTGTGTTGATGAGGGAATCAAGCTATTTTCTTTCCTGCTTAGAGAGGTTCCAGCCTTCCCTTTTTCTACATACATTATACACAGTCCCTTGAAAAAGTATTTACACCCCTCTGCCTGCCTTAACACAAACCTTCATTTTTAATGGCTGTCCACAAGGTTTAGGAGTGTGTTCATGGGAATGTTTGACCATTCTTCCAGAAGAAAATTTGTGAGATCACGCACTAATGTTGGGTGAGATCACCTGGCTTGCAGTCTCTGCTTTAATTCATCCCCAAAATGTGTTCTATCTGGTTGAGGCCAGTCAAGTTCCTCCACCTCAAACTTGCTCATTCATGTCTTTATGGACCTTGCTTTGTGCACTGGTCCAAATCATTTGGTGGAGGGGGATTATTGCGTGGTTGTTTTTCATAGCTTGGGCTTGGCCCCTTATTTCCAGTGAAGGAATCAGCATACCAAGACATTTTGGACAATTTCATTCTCCCAACTTTGTAGGAACACTTTGGGGATGGCTCATTCCTGTTCCAACCTGACTGTGCACCAGTGCATAAACAAGGTCCATAAAGACATGGATGAGCCAGTTTGGGGTTGAGGACCTTGACTCATCTGCACAGAGTCCTGACCTCAACCCGATTTCTCACCTTTGGGATGAATTAGAGCAGAGACTGTGAGCCAGGCCTTCTCTTCCAACATCCATGCCTGACCTCACAAATGCGCTTCTGGAGGAATAGTCAAACATTTCCATAGACACACTCCTAAACCTTGTGGACAACCTTCCCAGAAGCGTTAAATCTGTTATAGCTGCAAAGGGTGAGCCAACGCAATATTGAACCCTATGAACTAATGCCGCGTACACATGATCACTTTTTGTGATGTAAAAAAAACATTGTTTTATCCCACGGAACAAAACAACGTTTTTCAAACTTCATTTTAAAAAACGACGTTGCCTACACACCATCGTTTTCTGAAAATGCTCTTGCAAAGCGCGGTTACGTACACCACGTTCAACGGCACTCTGTTCCATTGAAGCTCCCGTCTCATAACTTGCTTCTGAGCATGCGCGGGTTTAAAAACGCCGTTTTAAACATTGTTTTGCCTACACACGATCATTTTTTATGACACGAAAAACGACACAAAAATTTAAGCATGTTCGAATTTTTTTTGGTCGTTTTTCAGAAGACATAAAACAACGTTTTGCCCACACACGATCATTTTAAATGACGTTTTTTAAAACGTTGTTTTATTTCATCACAAAAAACGACCGTGTGTACGCGGCATAAGACTGGGATGCCATTAAAAATTATGTGCGTGTAAAGGCAGGTGTCACAATACTTTTGACAATATAGTGTATATTCCCCACTTCATGTCTGCTGAAACCACTGTCAACGGGACAGATGGCAATAATGCTCAGAGTATTAATCTTCCCCCCTCTAACCAAAACTAAAAGAAAAAAAGTTTTGCCTGGACAAACACTTTAACTTTACACACCAAAGTGTTTCTGTTCTACTGATAAATTCAATATTGGAAAAGAGTAGCACGTCGAGTTACTGTAAAACTAATATTATCATGGCACACAGAATTATTTGAGTACAAAACCTTTACAGCCACCTTGGAGCCATCCTAATGTGGCAATTAAATTTCATTTTCTTCCTTTTCTATTGGTTTCTGCATAGAGAGTATATCATAGTACTACTGCAAGGAGAGACTTGAAAGTCAGCATCATACAGTTACTTTCAAAGGCTATGTTTGCTGATTTAAGCAAGCATAGGGTTTTACAATGTCAACAAAATGCAATCAGTATTACTGGGAATAACAAGGGAATAAACAAGGGCTGAATAACTACATAATACCATTTCTCGGTAACAATAATTATAATTATCAGGCTTCATAGAAATTACATTGCCACAAAGGTCTGTGGAGTACACCATTACTAGGGGGGGGGAGGTCAGCACTTAAAGATAATCTGCTTTTAAAGGGTTAGTCCACCCAGTAAAAATTTCATGAAACATTAAACCCTATTACACTTTCTTTATATCTCTTGGGGAGTTTGTTAATTGGGTCTCTGCACCATAGATGAGAAAATCAAGAGATTTCAGAGCCTGCATTTTTTTTTTTTTTTTTTTAATTTTGGTGAATTAAAACATTCTTAAGTGACATATATATAAACTAGGATACTAGTTTATATATAATATACTAATACAAGTTTAATGTGTATGAAGCTCCAGCCTTGTGTGGCCCCTGTGTGAGGAAGAAGCTCCAGCTTTGTGTGGCCCCTGTGTGAGGAAGAAGCTCCAGCTTTGTGTGGCCCCTGTGTGAGGAAGAAGCTCCAGCTTTGTGTGGCCCCTGTGTGAGGAAGAAGCTCCAGCCTTGTGTGGCCCCTGTGTGAGGAAGAAGTGCCAGCCTTGTGTGGCCCCTGTTTGAGGAAGAAGCTCCAGCCTTGTGTGGCCCCTGTGTGAGAAAGAGGCTCCAGCCTTGAGTGGCCCCTGTGTGAGGAAGAAGCTCCAGCCTTGTGTGGCCCCTGTGTGAGAAAGAGGCTCCAGCCTTGAGTGGCCCCTGTGTGAGGAAGAAGCTCCAGCCTTGTGTGGCCCCTGTGTGAGTAAGAGGCTCCAGCCTTGAGTGGCCCCTGTGTGAGGAAGAAGCTCTTTTTTTTTTTTTTGGTGAATTAAAACATTCTTAAGTGACATATATATAAACTAGGATACTAGTTTATATATAATATACTAATACAAGTTTAATGTGTATGAAGCTCCAGCCTTGTGTGGCCCCTGTGTGAGGAAGAAGCTCCAGCTTTGTGTGGCCCCTGTGTGAGGAAGAAGCTCCAGCTTTGTGTGGCCCCTGTGTGAGGAAGAAGCTCCAGCTTTGTGTGGCCCCTGTGTGAGGAAGAAGCTCCAGCCTTGTGTGGCCCCTGTGTGAGGAAGAAGCGCCAGCCTTGTGTGGCCCCTGTGTGAGGAAGAAGCTCCAGCCTTGTGTGGCCCCTGTGTGAGAAAGAGGCTCCAGCCTTGAGTGGCCCCTGTGTGAGGAAGAAGCTCCAGCCTTGTGTGGCCCCTGTGTGAGAAAGAGGCTCCAGCCTTGAGTGGCCCCTGTGTGAGGAAGAAGCTCCAGCCTTGTGTGGCCCCTGTGTGAGGAAGAGGCTCCAGCCTTGAGTGGCCCCTGTGTGAGGAAGAAGCTCCAGCCTTGTGTGGCCCTTGTGTGAGTAAGAAGCTCCAGCCATGTGTGGCCCTCTCATCTCATCACACCACACAGCAGGGGGTGGGGCCTCCATCTACACCTCAATCCGTGCAGAGTGTTGAGCGGAGATTAGGGGTGGAGATTCTCCGGTTGTCCTGGTGACAGTTCAGCCCACCCATGTCTCCTGCCGGCTAGGGCAACAGGACTTTTTCACCGCCTCTGTATCCACTGCCGCCCCGAGGCCTGGCCTCAGTGGCCTTGTCAGGAATCTGGCCCTGCCCTTATAGGTAATTTCAATTGTACAGGCTCCTTCCTCTGCTTATTTTAGGAATGAAAGGAGTGACCCTTGGGTTGTTTTGTAAATGTCGGTAGTATGAGGAGTAAGTTCCTTCCTCTCAGCAGGATGGGGGCCCCTGTACCAAGGTTATGTGGGACCAATGGAGGTCTATGGTCTGTTGGTAAATATGCAGTCGGCTGAACTGTTGGCAGCACCACAGCATCATCCCTGCACAATGTGGATCAGTATTATAAAATCAAAGATGTGGAAGCCATGTAATTCAACAAATATCAAAATCTTATGGACTATTTTGACTGAATTTACACAAATTATGGAAGATTGTAATCTGTTTTGGAAAAAAGTTCAGTAAAGTAAAGGCAAATGAGTTCCTTGCCTCTTTTGGAAAAGGACCATGTTTATTGTGTGTGGTGGGTTAACTTCAAGTGAAGGGTGACAAAGAGTTAAAAGGTTAAGTGTCTGTGCAAATCTGGTTGGCACAGAAGCAGGTGATGGATTCTGGGTACCTGAGGTAACATGAGCTCCAGATGGTTGGATAGATTTCCAGAGCCCTAACATGGGATTTCCAGAGCCCTAACATGCTTGGTGGACTGGCCATTGCGGATACACGCCAACAGGTGCGGAACAGCAGGCAGACTGGTGGACTGGCAGATTCAGGTACACCGAGACAGGTGCAGGACAGCAGACAACAGCCAACTGGAGAGCAGGTGAATGCAGGGTCTCAGGTGTTCAGGCAGGCAGAAGTCGGTGACGACCAAGCAGAAGAGGTACAGAATCGGATCTAGGGAGGAGGCCAAAGTCAGTATCAAGTGAGCAGAGAATGTACCAGAACAGTAGGAAGAAGGCAGAGTCGGGTCACAAGCCAGGTCAGCAATCAGGAATCAGGAACCAGGAACAAGCAGCGTCAAACAGGCCGGGCATGCACAGAATCAGGTCACAGATGGTAGAAGCTGACAACCACTCAGAAATCTCCTGGTCTATGATGCCAGTTTAAATAGGCAAGAGGGCGCCAAGTACTCATACATGTTCATGTGAATGCACATTCATGGGATACGTTAGCGAGTCAGGTGTGTCTAGTTGTCACTCGCAAATTCCTATGTGCATGCGTATGGGTTACGGAACCTCTTGCTGTCACTTGAGAATTCCTATTAGCAAGAGCACATCTTCTTGCATGTCTTTGTGAACAATTATGCACAAAATTTCTCTGACACAATCTTTGGCCTAAAGCTTTGCATGTGGATGAGGATGCTTGGCTGCACATGCTGGTCTTGTGTTATGTGCTCCCTTCTTAAAGTGGAAACATTCAAAACATGACAGGGTGTTATCCAGTTGTCCTTTGGAAGAAAAGTGAACCATGCCTTTTAAGAGTCTTTGCCTTATTTTGGCTCCACTGTAGATATAGGACCCTTTCACATGGGCTTCCAATCAAGTCAGTTTGTCCGTTTTTTCAGGTGGATCACATTGAAAGCTTCATGCAGCTCTAGATAGGTGGATGTAAATGGACTTCAAGATCTGGAAAAAAAATCATTTTTTTTCAGAGCTAAATGTGACAGATTGGAGGTACAGTAGGTGACCGCGATATTGTGTCAATCTCGCTCCCTTTCTCTTTCTCTGCGAGATTGACCACCTACGAGCCCCATCGTGGGAGCCAGCACTCAGCTGGCTTGCTGCGATGGAGACAAAGCCGTCATAGAAGCGACGGGGATCCGACTTGGATTCCCACCAAATCAAGCTGCGGCGTTTGGTATGAATCATGAGGGGAATCTCCACACCAATTTTTTTTTATAAAAATCCGGCATGGGTTCCTCCCCAGGAGGCATACCAGGCCCTTAGGTCTGCTATAGATTGTAAGGAGAACCCCCCTACGCTGAAAAAACGTTCCCCCACAATCCATACCAGACCCGTATCCAAAGCACGCTGCCCGGCCAGTCAGGGATGGAGTGGGGACGGGCGAGCGCCCCCCCCCCTCCTGAGCCGTACCAGGCCACATGCCCTTAACATGCCCCCCCCCACCCCAGAGCACCCTGTCCCCATGTTGGTAAGGACAGGGCCTCTTCCCGACAACCCCGGCCGTTGGTTGTCGGGGTCTGCGGGCGGAGGGCTTATCGGAATCTGGGAGCCCTATTTAATAAGGGGGCCCCCAGATACCGGACCCCCATCCTAGGTGAATGAATATAGGGTACATCGTACCCCTACCCATTAACCTGGAGGCAAAGTGTAAAAGTAAATAAACACACGACACAGGGTTTTTAAAATAATTAGTCAGCTCCGGGGCCCCTCCCTCTTCTTTAGCTCTTTTACCAGGGGGGTCTTCTTCTTCCGCTCTCCGGGGGTCTTCTTCCGCTCTCCGGGGGTTCTTCTTTCCCGCTATCTTCGAGTTAGCTCTTCTATATTCTTTGTGGGTAGGTACCGGATCATGATGGGACTGTGACATCATAAGAGAGGCCTATATAAATTGGTGCGAGACACGCACCCGGCAGTACAGCGGGAAGAAACGTTGTGTCAACATCGGAAGAAGAGAAGAAGATAGAAGAGCGGACTGGCCGCCGCTAGTAATTGAGCTAACACGAAGATAGTGGCGGCCAGCCCTGAAGGAGAAGGCACCGGAGAGCGCCGAGACAACAGCAGAGAGCGGAGAAGATGGAAGAAGACCCCTGGAGAGTGGAAGAAGACCCCCGGAGAGCGGAAGAAGACCCCCGGAGAGCAGAAGAAGACGGCCCCCCTGGTAAAAGAGCTAAAGAAGGGGGGGCCCCGGAGCTGACTAATAAATTACTTTAAAAACCTTGTGTCGTGTGTTTATTTACTTTTACACTTTGCCTTCAGGTGAATGGATAGGGGTACGATGTACCCCATATTCATTCACCCAGGGTGGGGGGCCGGTATCTGGGGGCCCCCTTATTCAAGATTCCACCCGCAGACCCCGATTAACCAATGGCCAGGGTTGTCGGGAAGAGGCCCTGTCCTTATTAACATGCCTCTCAATACACACCCCCTGCGGAGAGACGTCTCCACTCTCCAGTCCAGTCTCCATTGTGTATGTGTCATGAATCAACACAATTAGACACAGCAACAAGGGGGGCATGGGGGGAGAAGGGCATTACATTACATTACATTACTTTATCTCAATGCCAGCATGTCCCAGGTCTCCAGTCTTTTCTGGCCCATAGTCTGTCGGTAGGAGGCACGCCCCCAGTCCTTTCCAAAACACACAGTGACAGTGGGTTCTGTCACAGTACATATTCAGCAAAAACATTTAAATATTAATATTAAATTAATTAATTAAAGTTTTTATATGTAATATATATATATTCTTACGCTCCAGATGAACTAATTGTCCTTCTCTACACACCCCTGAAGAAGGTTATCCCGGGTGTTAAGAAGGTTAAGAAGGTTCTTCTTGTATTTACCTATATAGTGACAATCATTGGAACTCTGTATTTTAATTTAATATTTAAATGTTTTTGATGAATATGTACAATTGTGAATAAAACCTTTTTTACTCTCAATATCCTGTATATTTTGAAATATTATTAGTGCCTTAAGGGGAACCCCCTTTTTCTTTTCTCATATTTACTGGATGTGGCACAAGCATACATTTGCCATTCACCCTCCTCTCTGTCTTTCCTCGACTAGTTTCGCAGTATGGAAACGCTTCCTCAGGAGGAGTTGTCTATGAAACAGATAATAAACTAAAGCATATAGTAAATGCAATATAATACAGCCAATACAAACATGTTAATACAGCCAATATTGTAATGAAAGATCTGCTCACCCAACCGGTCATGATTTTAAAGTTGCTTCCTGAAAAGATTCAGTATGGATCATTTTAAATGACTAGAGACAGGCAAAGTGGTCTAAACAAATCACATTTTCACTCATCAAATAATGGATCATATTTGGTAATTAAAGAAACCACATAGAGAACTAAAACACTATAAATAAACTCAATAAGGTAAACCAAATTTTATGTGCTTGCACAGGTGTATTTCTGAAACAAAACAAAAGTGAGGCGAAATGACTCAAACAGTAATACACAGCATAAAAAGTGAACAAAGCCTATGCTCGTCTTACTATCAGTGTCAAATAGCAATCCAATGATTCAAAGGAAGACACATTAATGAAAGCAAAGAATGCCACTAGCATTATGGACTACAAAGCTATACATCACAACACTTCAGACTGTCAGAAACTTAAAAGATCTATGTAAGAAAAGTAACTTTTTTACATGCACTGAAATAGCCTTTTTAAAGGCAAAATCCAACGTACAAACAAATACTAAAAATGCAATGCTAAACTAAAGGCCAACATTTATAGGGCACAGAGTTCTCCAGAAGTAAAGCAACAGACATTTTTGGTGTCAGAGGAAGACTGTTTATAAGCATAATGCTTATATAAATTTGATCATTGGGCTAAAGGGGTACTGGCAGGGGCGGACTGACCATTGAGTCACTCGGGCACTGCCCGAGGGCCCCATGCTACTAGGGGGCCCCATCAGGGTTACCAGGCTCAGTAAAACCAGGGACAGTATGTAAACATCTTTGTTTTTTTTACATCTGTCCCTAATATGTCGGAAACTGACATGCCTTTGATGTGAAAATCCAGAGATTTTAGCTGCCCGCCTCTGCACTGCCTCCTGGCATGGTGGCCATCTGTAAGCCCAGGGGCCCCATATTCTTCTATTGCCCGGGGGCCCCATGAGTTGTCAGTCCGCCCCTGGGTACTGGGGATCCTATATAAAAGGCCAGTGTAAATTGTACACTATACCACACCACATTAATCAATTTTCAAACAACTATTGCAGCAATAATGGTTGGACTGAAACAAACCTATTTATGTGAATTTATACCAATACTGTTAGGCCGGCCATAGACAGAGTAAGTGAGCAAATTTCCTGCAGCCATGGGTTCCAGGAAAGAAATTTGCTTGATTCTCCCATCAACACAGACAGTGTTGACAGGGGAATCCTTCCCACCAAGGCATTGTGTTCTCTCTGTGGGCAGGCAGGGGAAACCATCCCTGCCGGGAGAAGACAGTGATTATTGCTAGCAGCTATAACAGCTGCTTGCATTAACTGCATGTGAAATCTTAAAGGCTGGTTGTACCTAAGTTGATCGATCAATCAACTTGAGAACATTCAGCCTACCCATACATGGTTTGAATCTTGGCTAGTTGCTGCTGAACCAGCAGAGATTGAAACCGTCTATAGCTTGTTTTAGAATCATTGAATGAAATCGGATGTAGTGCAGCTAGACAATGAAGCCCATCACCCGTGCGGCTTCACTGCTCGTTTCCTACTGCGCATGTGCGAGCAGCTCCTTTCTGGGATACACACAGTTCCCAGAATGCAGCGTGCCCCATTCACAAGAAGAAACAGTGTAGGAGGAGGAAGAGAATCTACCGCGGAAGACAAAGAGGCAAATTCGGCACTTCCGCATAGCAACAGTTATTTAGGGTAAGTACAATTTTTTTTTTTACATTTTTGGTGGAAAGATTTTTTTTTAGGGTGGAACTCCGCTTTAAGTGTATATATACACTGTAACTTTTATTTTATTTTAGATAGAGTTTAGATTTTAGAGTTTTTAAAGTTCAACCCTATCATTTCTTTGTTGCTGCCTGTGTACCCTCTTGGTAGATTCACCTTTTTTAATTGTTCTGGTGATCATTGTCATTAGGACTGAAAGTGAGGGAACATCCAAAATTTTAAAGGTTTTACTGGAAAATAAATAATGAGGAAATCTTCCAATGATCATTACAGTAACAACTGTCTAAGAGAAAATGTTATCTCACTTTCAAGAGATTTCTTCTAATTTCTGTAGTGTCTGTAGGACAGGACATGAAGGTAAATCTATCAATGATAAAAACAAAAAACAGCCAGGGGTTTTAACTCTTATCTATTATAACCAAAAAATAAATGGGTTTCAGAAAAACTTGAACAAAATATTTTGTTTTTATTTTATTTAACACTAAGTTAAAGTGGTTGTAAACCTCAGAAATTACACCTTTGACAGCTTTTCCTGATAATTGGTGACAGGGAGAAGAGCTCCAGCACACAGTCTGTGATGTTCCCATGTACTGTGAATAGAGGGACTTGTCCCTTCCCTCCAATCAGGGCTCAGAGCTCTCCTCACTAAGCTCTGCAGCGTGAGACTTTAGTTTCCCGCCCCCTACTTCTCAGAGTGGAGAGATGTTGTAGAATGCTGTAGCGAAGAGACTGCTTCAAAAAAACAGTTCCAACTTATGTCATAGGATTTGTTTCATCTCTGTGTATCACCAGAGGCCAGTCACTTCACTGGGTGTATATAAGGGTTTACAACCACTTAAAATGTTCTCATTGTCAGGAAGATTGAGATTGTGGGGGGTGTATAATAATAAGGGGCGCTAATAGTAAGTGATAAATAAATTCCAAATTCTAGCTTGAAACAATATATTAACTATAAGGTCAACAATATAATAGTGATTTAAAGTGCAAGTGCTTATATAATATTAAATATATAATAATAAAGTCAGATAGTGACTCGGCCTTCCAAGCCCTTAGCAGGACGCTGCCTTAATTCCAGGCTGCGGTCCATGGTTAGGGAGGTGTCATAGGCTTTTTGTGCCCTGATACCCCCCTTCTTTTTATATCTCTGTTTATTTCTTGTCTGCTCCCCACTTTTACTTAAGATGTCCTAGTTTCTTCTTTTTGCTCCTGGGAACTGGATACCCCCAGCTTGTTGGTAAGCGCTTAGACGCAAGTTTCACAACTCGCATTCGGCGCCCTATAAGTATTTATTCCAATCCAATCCAATAGTGTTGACCTTATAGTTAATATATTGTTTCAAGCTAGAATTTGGAATTTATTTATCACTTACTATTAGCGCCCCCTTATTATTATACACCCCCACATTGCTAAAGTTGTTTTCACACCACTTTAGGGGAGCAGTTTCTTTAATATATTTATATTTTTATTATCATAGCGTGGAGTTCTTTATTAATTCAAGATTGACATTGTGCCTTAAGATCTGTGCATGTGGTGCAGCTTGTGGACCAGTACACAGTTAAAGCTCTCCATTAATGCGTGAGTTAGCGTGTACATATGGCATTTGGTTCTGGCTTCCAGAGGCCGATTTAAACCTTAGCACAACTAAGGAGAGTTGCTGAGTGGTCATCAGCTTCTGTGACCCATGACTAGACCTGCATCCTGCTATCTTGTGTTTGTCCAGGGTGCTCTTTGATCCTGCCTCATCTTAATCTCCTGTTTCTGACTTTGGCTTGTGTGCTGACTCCATCTTCTGCCGGCTGTTTTGGTACTTCTGTTGCTAATCTGCTATGGGCCCAGCTTGGCTACTGACCCTGCTCCTGCCTTCTGTTTTGGTACCTCTGAGCATCTGCAAGGTCTCAGCAGCATCCAAACTGTTGTCTGACCACCCACTGTGCCAGGACCTACCAAAGACACTCTTTGTCCTGCTACACCTTGTCACCAACTCCAGGAGGTATGGGACTGGAGGTGTAAGAGAAGCTCTCTTGTCCACTCGGCCTCTACCAAGTATGTGACACTTTGGGATTGATTTACTAAAGACAAATATACTGTTCGCTTTGCAAATGAAAGTGCACCCTGCAACTAAATTTTCCTCACAGCTTAGTGAATATGGTGAAGGTCACTGAAAAGAATATGCATGAGCATGAGCATGAGCATGGAAAATAAAAATAGTTTTTTTGCTGTCACGTGTTTCGATGATGGAAATCAGCAAAGCTTCACTGGATCACTAAGCTCTGGGGACAACTCACTTTCAGAGTTCAACTACACTTGTAAAGTGGATCAAGAAATTGGTCAAAGAAACACAAACAAAGGATGGACTGTGGGTGTAGTGCAGTGCCGCGTCCTACAAATATGTTGGATCAAATGTTGGAAGTGAGAAGAATGGACTTTGTAGGCACCAATTACTGTATATGCCACTGGCAGCACTTCCATCCGCAGATCTCCTTACCCGGACGTTCTTAGCTTAAATGTTTTATGCAGAATCAAGTTACACAATTACATATTACCAACAACAACTTTAACAAAATGGGACAGGGCATTGGGGGCAGACCAGAGGAACAGGGCATTGGGGGCAGACCAGTGGGACAGGGCACTGGGGGCAGACCAGAGGGACAGGGTTTGGTCATGCAGCCCTGTCATCACTCGCCCCCAGCTTAAATCCACTCACCAAATGCTAGTAGGCGAGTGGAAATTTTGAGGGCTGTAATAGAGTTAAGGTTAGGCACATTCGACCCCAATGAAAACGAAAATAAAGCATTTGTTTATGTCGGGTCTTTCGATTTTCGTTTTCTGTGCTTTCATTATCGTTTGTTAAAACGATAACGAAAATACCTGAAATGCGGACGAAAATGCATTCGGACGAAAATTAATGCACATGTCTAGTATCCAGTAGCTAAACGCCAATTGGACAGAGAATGGCTAATTTCTATTAAAATTGAGTAAACCTTTGAAGCCAATGCTTTATGATTATTGAAGTGATTCTAACATCAAGAATGAAAATGTAATATAATGCAACTTAATAGTGCTTAGATGTGATTGCTGCATTGGTATTCTTTTTTTTTTTAGACTTTGTTTCTTTAATTTTACCTGTGATCCTGCCAGCAGCTCACTTCTTGTCCCAGGGTAATAATGCTCACTAACCACAGTGTATCCATGGTGGCATAGTGTTGGCAATCTAGGACAGATCTACAAAATGCCCCTCTTCTTTATAGCATGGGGGAGGTGATTTGTAGTACACAGAGATAGAGTAATGTAAAGGACAAGAGTTCAGCACAGTTATAAGGTTACACTCACACCTATGCATTTTGCAGTGTGTTTTCATTTTTGCCGAAAGACCCTACAGTCCATTTAATATGATTTCCTATAAGTCAAGTTGCATTTTCAGCTGGTGCATTTTTTATAAATGACCAGGGACATATAGTTTTATATACTGTATAGTATAGTATCGTATAGTATAGTATAGTTTTGTATATACAGTAAGTCGACAGTATAATGCTTACAGTAGTATTTTTTTCTGACATAATTGTTACACTTAAACATAATTGGCGCCTATACAAACTAAGAAACCATAATCCAAAAAGTTTTTTCTCACTTTGGATAGAGCAAGGGTGGGTTATAACTCCTGGCAGATTTTTTTCACCATCTATGTCCCATTGCAGAGATTTCACTTCACTCCCTGCTCTATAGCCAAACAGAAAGCGAGAGGCTTTCACTGCAATCACTGCAAATTAAAGGAATTCTTTGGGGACCCCAAGTCTCCAGAACTAGTATTCCCCATTAGAGGATGTCCCCTCTATTACATTTAGAGAGACAGCCCAAAGTTTGGGATTTTCTTTTACTTTCTCTTTTAATGATAATAGTAAGCAGGACAAATTGAAAGTGAACCTCCTTAATGGGGGCACAGACAGCAATAAAGACTAATGCTGCATACAGACGATCAGACATTCCGACAACAAAACCGTGGATTTTTCTCCAACGGATGTTGCCTCAAACTTGTCTGGCATATACAAACGGTCGCAAAAATGTTGTCGGAAAATCCGATCGCCAAAAACACGGTCACGTACAACATGTACGACGGCACTATTAAAAGGAAGTTCAATACCAGTCGTGTTAGTAGAAGTTTTGTGAGAGACGATTCATGCTTTTCAGCCTTGTGCATTTAAGTCCGTTACAGCATGAAGAATGTGCTATCTCCATTACGTACGCTAGTTTTACCAGACCGAGCGCTTCCGTCTCGTACTTGATTCAGAGCATGCATGGAATTTTGTGCGTAGGAATTGTCTACACACGATCAGAATTTACAGGAATGGATTTTGTTGTCAGAAAATTTGAGAACCAGCTGTCAAATTTTTGTTGTCGGAAATTCCGACAGAAAATGTCCAATGGGGCCTAAACTCGGAATTTCCAACCAAAAGCTCCCATCAAATATTTGTTGTCGAAAATTCTGAGCATGTGTAGGCAGCATAGGAGGTGTTCTAATCTTTCTCCACTCTATCCAAAACAATGAAAAAAGTTTTGCCTTTAGTTATACTTTAATATGGACCAAAGTGTAAGTTGTTCCCTTTTATGGTTATACTAAAACAGCTATATTCTATTGAACAAAAAATTGGTGATGTCAAGCAGGCCTAATATAAATAAATATTCATGTACGATGCCTAACATTGTTATTCAATGATCTCATTCATATAAGTAAATTTACGTAAATTTCTCATGCACACAAACGTATTTCTATACATTTCACTGTGTGTTTTCCTAAACCCAGTTAAAAACCATGCTAATGATTTGCATATGTTTTCACTACAATTCATGAGCCACACAACACCTATTGTGTAAGAGACACAAGAAACGGATATCAAAACATTAGAAACAATTCATCCAGTTCCGTAAACGGCTTAATACGACTGTTCAGGACATTTTTCCATGCACACTGAATGAGACTTTAAGCTGGAACGGCCACATTAACCGGCTGCAAAGCTTGATGAATAACCCAAGCTATCTCATTTAAACACACATTAACTTTGGTTAAATTATGCTAAGTAGCCTTACACTGCTTAGCAAATGTGGCCCTTTGTGTTTTCCATGAGAAAGGTTAAACTGTTCATTCAAGTTCAAAGTCTCAGCTTTAAGGAAAAAAGTCTTTGGACCATGATCAAATTGCACCCACACAAGAGTAGCGGATAGAGGCTAAGCTCCCTTTACTGAAAATAGTGCTCACTTGAAAAAAGTCAACATAAATTTTACATTTTCACTACTGACTTTTAAGTTTCCAAGACTTGTAAAAGCCTTGCGAATTATGGTAGACTTCCAGAATACTTTGCGTTTGCCAAATCCTTTTTACATTTTTTTTTTCACATATGAGATAGACGTCTGAAAGCTATTTTGTTTCCCTGTGTAAGGAAAGGACAGACTGGTTATCTCCAGACTTGAGGGATGAATATTTGCTTTTCAAGACAAATTCAGATATCACAGAGGGACTGACAAGGGGATGATACACAATACAGATGCAGAAGCTTTAGCCACAGCAAAATACAATACAGCAACGAGCTTCAATGGAAGTGTTTGAACTTTCCTTTCATAAGACAGTGATTGTCAGAAGTTGGCAAACCCTGATGTTCAGTGTCTAAAGGATCACTGAGCAGCCATTTTAAACGTACTAACGGAATAATTTATATTGATTTCCTTTTTGTCATTCCCCAAACAATTATTACCAAGAGAATTGATTTGTGTTGATTAGATTTTTATTCCCATTAAATTCGCTATCATGAATTTTAATGATGTGGACAGATGACCTTTTCCAATGTTCTGAATTTCAACTGGCTTATGGGTTCTGTGTCGTCCTCACAGTTTGCTGAAATCGTAAACCCAGGAGAACAGAATTTGCCAAGAAATCAATCTACAATATACTAAAAGGTCAGATCTACCCTGTATAATAACACATTTCATCACGTAGCTATGGTAAGGTTGCCCTATCATATTTAATAAAACTAGGTAATCACCAGATTTGTACAGGCATTAGAATTAGCACTGAACTCAAGTCATGGGTTAATACAATATCTATTGAAAGTGCCTGAGAAAGAGGCAGGAATAAAATGGAAATGTGATTTCAACTTTATTAGCTCAATTTTAATGGAAAACAATCTGAATGAAAATATCCTTCTTTCTCTCCATGAGACTGTGAGACCGCTGAGAGAATAGTGTGCCAATAAATTATATCAATGATGCATGAAACGTATCTAAAAACTTATAAAGTAACACTACATTGCCTGAGTACCACTTGGTGTATAGCTATGCCTAGATATTTATTTCAATGGATATTACCCATTCCTGTTGTGATATTTCATCACTTCTGTATCAGGCAGAAAAGAAATTGAAGGCACTGTATGTTTTCTTTTTTCTGCATGGCCGAAGGGGTTTATATGCCGCATCCAATCTGATACCATAATATTAACCTAAACTATGCAGCTTTAGCAATCTACAGTCACTCCATGTGCGGTTTATAGTTGTCTATAATCATTTCTACTTAATATGTACACAGAATGTACTTGACATTGTAAAAACATGGAACACCTATAGTAGTGGTTATCCGAAGGACTGATTTAAATTTAGTAATTCTATATGTTCTGAAAGCATTTAAGCCAACTCCCCTTTCCCTGTAGCGGAATTGAAAATAGAAATTAGGCTCAATTCACAATGCTTTAGCACTTAAAGCGGAAATCCACTCAAAAGTGGAACTTCTGCTTATCTGTCTCCCCCCAAATCCCCCGTGCCACACTTTCAGGGGGAGGGGGGAACAGGTATCTGTTTTTGACAGGTCTCCTTACCCACTTCCAGGGACGACACTGCAACACCATCTCTCGGAAATTCGGCCCCCTCCTCCTTTCGACGAAGTCGGGCCAATTACAACGTGCACCATGCTTCACACATGCACAGTAGGGTACCAGATGTGAAGCCGAAAGGCTTCACTGCAGGTTTCCATTATTAGGAATGGTGGTGGCAGCACCCGACAGCCGACCTGAAAATCGGCTGGGGTGCCGACATTACGGGAATCCTGGACAGGTAAGTGTTCAAATATTAAAAGTCAGCAGCTACATTTTTTGTAGCTGCTGGCTTTTAATTTTTTTGTTAGGGACCGGACCATCTCTTTAGAGGAATGTATTTTCTGTCTGTGACTGTAGCTTTCAAATGTTATTGGACTCAACTCTTGGTATGCTAGCTTTGAAAATTAAACCCATTGAGGTTGATTAGCTAAAGGCAAATAGGCTGTTCACTTTAAAAGGGAATTTCTACATTGCAAGAGAATTTTTCCTTAGGTTGGTTAATGAGGGGAAGCTCTGCTGACCCCCATCATCCAATTATGTGCGATCAAAAATACTGTATTTTCTATTGCATTTAATTGGGTATTCTTCCCCACATTGGGTACTTTTCCCGGTATTCACTAAATGAAAAGGAGGATTCCCTTGCAAAGGGAACATTATCTTTCAAAATTAACTCGTCAGTGGTTACATGGAAGCAGCAAGACTCTGATGACAGTTATATGCTATCACTGGAACCGTATTGTAGATAACTTCTTATTACTAATTACATAGAGGCTCCTGGATATATGAACTGTATGGACGTAATGTAGTGCAGCATTGAATGAAATTCTGTAAATGCTTTTTCAAAATGAATAACATATTTTCCTTTAAGCAAATCAACCTCATTTCCTCCAAATGCAATTGCCTGTTTGAAGCAGAAATTTGAAACAATATGGCAAAATGATTTACTGAATATAATATAATATTGTAACATATGCTTCTATAACCCTGTAACCTTTTCCTAACAGAGCTTTAGTTACAGTTGTAAGGTGAAATACTCACCATTTTTCTTGCTGCTGCAGGCTTCCTACTCGTTGTATGACTAACCCTATGGATCTCTTCCTCTTCTTCACCCGTCTGGCAATGGCCTCTTCAATGCCATCACACACAATGCAGGAACAGTGGTCCTGCATTGTGAAGGAGAATGTTAAGAGCGCTGTCTGCTGGGGAAGCTAAGAATAAGGTAAGTATATTGCTTCACATAATGTGTTAGATATTTGAGGGCCCCCTTATTTTAACCACTTGCTTACTGGACACATAAACCTCCTTCATGCCCAGGCGAAATTTCAGCTTCCGACACTGCGTCGCTTTAACTGACATAAGCACGGTCGTGCGACGTGGCTCCCAAACAAAATTGGCGTCCTTTTTCCCCCACAAATAGAGCTTTATTTTGGTGGTATTTGATCGCCCGTGCAGTCTTTATTCTTTGCGTTATAAACAAAAAAAGAGCGGCAATTTAAAAATATATATATATTTTTTACTTGTTGCTATAATAAATATCCCAATTTAAAAAAATATATATATTTTTTTTTTCTCAGTTAAGGCCGATACGTATTCTTCTACGTATTTTTGTAAAAAAAAAAATCACAATAAGCGACTGCTTTGCGCAAAAGTTATAGCGCCTACAAAATAGGGGACAGAATTATGAATTTTTTTTACTATTTTTTTTTTACTAGTAATGGCGGCGATCTGCGATTTTTATTGGGACTGCGACATTACGGCGGACACATCGGACACTTTTGACACATTTTTGGGACCATTCACATTTATACAGCGACCAGCGCTATAAATATGCACTAATTACTGTATAAATGTGACCGGCATTAAAGGAGTTAACACTAGGGGGTGAGGAAGGGGTTAAATGTGTATCCTGGGTGTGTTCTTACTGTGGGGGGAGGGGGGGTGACTGGGGGAGGTGAGCGATGCTGTGTTCCTATGTACAAGGGAAACAGCATATGTCTCCTCTCCCTGACAGGACGTGGAGCTCTGTGTTTACACACAGAGCTCCACGTCCCTGCTCTGTCACCGCTGATCGCATGTACCTGGCGGACACCGCGGCTGCCGGGTACACGCATCCAATCATCGGCGATGCGACGGCACTGTTTTTCCCTGCGTGCGCCACCCAGTGGCGCGCGCGTGGAATTACAACAACATTGACGTCCAAAGACGTGACTCCGGCAGCTCAGGTCCGCGCGGATCTGTAGTGGTTAAAGGCAACTTTGAGATTTTGGTACGTCCCCCCACTGGGCCAGGGATGTGAAGAAAAGCCCCTTTCCTCCACATGCTCAGGGCATGTGATGTGGTATGGTTCAGAAAGGGGGGCATGCTTGCTTTCCCTCTCTTTCTTGTCCAGCCAGACAGCATACTCAAGTAAGGGTTTAGTATAGATTTTGGGGCAACCCCATCTACTTTTCTTCTTTGCATGGGGACTCCACTTTATAACACATACTGTACCAGACCTGAACTGTCTGTGACAGTGCTAAGTCAATAACCAAGCATTAGTGTTGTCACATTGGGAGAGCTGATATCCCTATGACTCTACAACTTGAAAATACAGTATGTTATCTTACATAGGGCAGCTTTGCCTGCTCCCAGAAGCTGAATAAATTATAAAGTAGCAGGGGAGAGAAGGAAAGGTGAGTATGTAGTTCTGGGAAGAGGGGCATAAAGAAACTGATAAATCACAGGTTGACTTTAATTACTATAGAAATTATAATTATGTGGACAAGAATATAGATGCCTCCAAACCCTAAAGCGGAGTTCCACCCATAAATGGAACTTCCACTGATCAGATTCCCCCCTCCAGGGTCACATTTGGCACCTTTCGAGGGGGAGGGGAGAGCAGATACCTGTCAAATCCAGATATCTGCTCCCACTTCCTACATAATGTCCGACCCCTCCTCCTCCCCCTGCTGCCTTCTGGGAGACACACAGGTCCCTGAAGACAGAAGCGACCATTCAGAAAGCGCAGTGTGACTCATGTATGCGCAGTATTAAACAGGCTGTGAAACTGTAAGGCCGCGTACACACGATCAAATCTGTCTGCTGGAAATGGTCTGCTAGACCGTCCCAGCAGACAGATTCGATCGTGTGTACGGGCGAGCCGACGGATTTGGCCACCCGACAGATTTCAAAGCATGCTTTGAAATCTATCGGGTGGGAACCCGTCCGCCCGACATGTCTGCTGGTTAGTACACTTACCAGCAGACATGTCGTCTCGCACCGGCGCCGAATGGATTCGGCGCATGCGCGGAAGTGTTTTACTTCCTGGTGCGGTGACGTGGCGGCGTCAACGTCACCGCCACGTCACCGACACGTCAGGGCGCTGTCTGCTGGCGGGGATTTTGGTTTGCTCGTGTGTACACGCGAGCAAACCAAAATGACAGCAGACAGATTTGTTCAAATCGGTCGGACAGACCGTTTTGAACAAATCTATTGCCTCGTGTGTACGAGGCCTAAGGCTTTGCTTTCTGTTTCCCTTAGTAATGATGCCGGCGCCTGCACCCAGAGTCAAGGGACAGGTCTGCTTTGGGTGCCGACACTGCAGGCTCCCAGGACATGCAAGTGTCCTTATATTAAAAATGAGCAGCTACAGTATTTGTAGCTGCTGACTTTTTTTTTTATCCAGGCGGAACTCGGCTTTAAAGCTGAACTAATGCATGCAACCTCGTGGACCTATCTCTTTCATTTACATCTCCATTTTATGGAGCTCCAAGAGGATAGCTATTACTATACTTCAAAGCTTTCAGCTCCTTCAGCTGCAGAGTCTCATGCAACTGCTGTTTCTGCCTCTCCCCTCCTGTTGCCCAATCACAGAGTGCTATGCATTATGTGAACTCATTCACAAGATACAAGGGCTTTTGTGAATGGGCAGCAGAGGGGATGTGATGGACAGGAGCTGTTGTGTGCTAGATAGCAGATTTTCTCAGAGCCCTATGAGTGTAACAATAGCTATCCTCCAAGAGTGGAATGCACTTGGTTTTAACTCTTTTTAAGAGTTTTAACTCTTAGTATGCCAGCACCAAGGCTGTCCCAAGACATTGTGCTGCCTGGGTCCAAGAAAAAAATGCTCCCCCCACCCACCAAAAGATCCCCATATCCATTATTCTATATCATGATAATTAAAACTAAAAAATACATTTGTCAGGAAGTCAGAATTACATGCAATAGCACCTTGTCTATATGAAAAATTATATGACATACCATTATGTTCTATTCCAAGGCGTGGGCTAGGGCAGTATAGGGGCAGGCTAGGGTAGTATATATACAGGCTAGGGTGGTATATAGACAGGCTAGGGTAGTATAGGGGCAGGCTAGGGTAGTAAATAGGCACGCTAGGGTAGTATATGGACAGGCTAGGGTAGTATATGGACAGGCTAGGGTAGTATAAGGGCAGGCTGGGTTAGTGTATAGACAGACTAGGGTAATATATAGACAGGTTAGGGCAGTATATGGGCTGGCTAGAATAGTTTGGTGGAAGGATAACGGCCCGGGCGGCAGTTGTCATCATGACAGGCAAAACTGCTGAATAAAAAAACTTTGTTCATCAATTTGCTGGGTAAATAGAAGGAGAGGAGGCTGTGGTTCAAATTGCTGCCCCTCTCAAAGTGCTGCCTGGATCCAATGAACCCACTGGGACCCATGGTAGGATCAGCCCTGGCCAGCACATTTTAAAAAGTGGCTGTTTTCCTGGAGTTCATCTCTAAAATTATTTCTGAAGCTACAGTCTGCATGAGCTGGAAAAAGGGGGACACCCGAAGGTGTTTGGGACTTTTTAATGAGAATACCCCTGTGATGTATCTCCATCCTAGTGTGTGGACTTTATATGAGATTACATCCATACTATATCTCCATCCCATATGCTGGAAATTGCAACAAAGGGAGTTTGGGACTTTAAATGAAACAGTGGGCTACATGGGGACAAAATATTGAAACAAGCCATAGACGAAATATTCATGTATTGAGAGAATAGAATATATGGTAAAAAACAAGTAGCTTGTACAAAAGTACAGAACATACATTTGATACCTAATAAAATAGTTGGTATATGTTTTTATTAAAGAAGTTGCATACAAAATACAATAAACGCATATAAACATTTTTCGGGTATGTCATACAGAGAAACAGTAGAAGATGAGAGTCCTCATAGTAATTTACGGGTGTATAAAAACAAGCATAGGGGTGGAGAAGCTCCCAGAACAGGAATTAAAGTAGCACAACAACCCCGTATGACATGGGGGGGGGGGGTAGAGGAGTAGAGGAGGGGGCTGAGGAAGGGCCGAGGAGGGTCAATCATAAAAAATAAAAAAATAAAAAAAAATAAAGATAAGGGAAATCAGTGTCACAACAACTAGAAATAACAAGAGAGGGGAGGGGGGGGGGGAATAAGTTAGCGCCCTGAGGGATCTAGGTAAAGAAAAGACATGTTCTCAAAGTTCACCATCTCCGTGGGGGTGAGTGTAAACAACATGTAGGGTTTCCATAGGCGATAGAAGCGCGCCCTGCTTCGTTCATGAGTTAGGTCCGTGGTGAGCTTGTCCTTGTAGAGTAATTTCAACATTTCCTGTTGGACTTGGAAAAGAGCCGGGCTAACATCGGATACCCAGTTCTGTAGGATGGCTCTCCTGGCGAGGAGCAGGCAGATCAAGGTCCAATCTTTGCCAGGGTGTGTAGATAGGGGCGACCAGGGGAGCAGTTGTGTGTCCCAATGGCCGAAGATGAGCAGTAGAGGGTCCTTGGGTAGCTTCAGCAGGGTAACCTTGAAGACATATTGGATAACTTGGTCCCAAAAGGCGGTGATGTATGGGCAAGCCCAAAAACGGTGAGCTAAACTTGGTTTGGGATGCTGGCAGAGGGGGCATTCTGGGGTGGCATGGGTTCTGCTGAAGGGGATGTGGGCCCGATGGACGATTTTGATCTGAGTCTCTCTCCAGATCTTGTTGGGGGTGAGTCTGTGGACAGTGTTGAGACCATGCAGAAGTTTCTCCACCAGCTCCGTGTCGGGGAAGTCTTTTGACCAGTTGGCTGCAGAAGAAGACTGAAGAGGGGGGGTGGTTTGCAGAAGAAGAGGGAGATATAAGTCCGAGATCTTGTAAGTACCCTGGGCGAGAAGAGTGTCTATGAAAGAACTTTTAAACCGTTTGCTATCATCCCTGCAAGTGTTTTTCAAGAAACTGATGCACTGCCCGTACTGGAATATGTGGGATGGAGGGAGTGAGAACTTGTCTGCCAGGGCTCTAAAACCGATGGGGCGACCCGACTGTGGGTCACACAAAGAGAAAAAGTCCTCAAGTCCCCCAGCTTTCCAGATGAGATACGGCTGGTTTTCTAGCCCGGGGAGAAAACATGGGTTGCCCTGTATTGGGGTGTATCGGGAGATAAAAGGAGGGAGATTGAGGGCCTTCCTGACTTCTCTCCAGGCGATGACAGTGTCTCGGAGAAGGAGATTGTGTTGGAAGGGCGGGGGGATGGATTTCCACCGGCAATGTAAAAGGGCGGTCAGGGAGAAGGGGCGGACCATTGCCGATTCCAAGGGGAAGTTGGAGCAGCGGGATGATTGAGACACCCAGTCAAGGCTCGTTCTTAACAAACAGGCCAGGTTATACGTTCTGATGTTGGGCAAGGCAATGCCCCCCTCACGCCTGGGAAGATGGAGCTTGACAAACGCAATGCGCGCCCTCTTGCCTCGCCAGAGAAATTTGGATATAGCTGTATTCAGAGCCTTAATGTCTTTGTGGCGTAGAAGCAAAGGAACGGTCTGTAAAGGGTAAAGCAGGCGCGCAAAGCTGACCATCTTTACTAGGTGGCATCTACCCAGTAGCGAGAGGGGCAGGTCCATCCAATTGTCCAATTCCCGGGAAATTTTTGTAAACAGGGGGGGTAGTTGAGATGATATAGGGAAGAGGGCAGCTTACCTATTTTGATTCCCAGGTATGTAATGTGAGATTTTGCAACCGTGAATAGGGAGTTTTGAAACCAGGAGGGAGCAGAGTGGGATCCTATGGGGAGAATTTCGCTTTTACTGTAGTTGATGCAAAGTCCCGAGCACAGTCTGAATACGTCGAAAGTGTCTTTTATAGTGGACATGTCACGGAGGGGGTTAGATGTAAAGATAAGGACATCGTCAGCAAAAAGGGAGGTACGTAGGTCCTGGTCCCCTGTCCTGATGCCATGAAGAGGGGCTAGCTGGGTCAGATAGCGGGATAGCGGTTCGAGGGCAATATTAAAAAGGAGCGGGGATAAAGGGCAGCCCTGTCTCGTGCATTTGTAAAGACGGAATTCATCCGAGAGGAGGCCCGCAGCCACCAATTTTGCGGCCGGGGCTGTGTACATGGACCTGATGAGGTGGACAAAGGGGCCTAGGAAGCCCATTTTTGACATAACCATGGAGAGCCATTCGAAGCTAACATTATCGAAGGCTTTCTCCGCGTCTAACGTAATGATGGCATAGTCCCCTTTCGGGTCACATTTTGCGTGTTCCAGGGCAAACATTACCTTCCTAATGTTCATGGTGGCTGTTCTACCTTTCACAAAACCGGATTGGGAAGGGTGAATCAGGGAGGGGATGATGACGGATAACCTGGAGGCAACAATCTTGGGAAGGATTTTGACATCGAGGTTCAAGAGCGAAATCGGCCTATACGACCCGGGTTCTAGCGGATCTTTCCCTTTCTTCTCCAAAAGCTTAATGATAGCTTGGTTACCAGTGGGTAGGTAGGGGCCGCCCGACCAGATGTGCTGGTAAACGCCTTGAAGGGTGGGGGTGACAGCAGCACTGAAGGATTTGTAGAATTCCCCCGTGAAACCGTCGGGGCCTGGGGCCTTGGAGGGGGAAAGGTTCTTAATGACATCTAGAACCTCCTGCATGGAGATGGGGGCATTGAGGGCTTCGAGCTGGGTAGGAGAGACCTGGTCCAGAGAAATTTTTTGGAGGAAACCGAGGGCAGTGGGTTTGTCTATGGGGTCAGGGGCGTAGAGGGAGGAATAGAATCGGTGCATAGTAGCATTGATGCCTTTCGGGTCGTTATGCACAGAACCCGACGCATCTCTCAGGGATGTGATGTGTGTTGGGCGGGTAGGACCTTTGCTCAGTCTGGAGAGAAGTCTACCTGCCTTGTTGCCAAATTTATGTAATGAGGCATCCAGACGTGCCTTTTGGGTCTGCTCAAGTGTCGCCGCCCAGGTATCAAAGGATTGTTTGGCCATAAACCAGGTCTTCCGATTGGAAGGGGAGTCATCTGTGTATAGGGAACGTTGTGCTTGATGTAATAGTGCGCTGGCTTTTTTGTAATGGCGGAGGGTATGGCGTTTAAAGGATGCAGCGTAAGCTATGATACAGCCTCTGAGGAAAGCTTTACCAGCTTCCCAGAAAAGGTTAGGATTCTCTATGTGCGACGCGTTATTGACAGCGAACTCCGACCAAGCTTTTTCCAAATGTTGTTTGAAGTCGGAGTTATTGTGTAAGTAGGAGGGGAACCGCCATAACCTGGGGTTAGATTGTAAGTCAGGGTCGTCCAACTCTAGGGAGACAGGGGCGTGGTCAGAGATCACAATGTCGTGGACGTCCGCTTCGGAGATCAATGGGAGGAGGGGGTCAGAACAGAATAAATAGTCCAGTCTCGTAAATACATTATGGGGGTTGGAGTAAAAAGTGAATTCCCTGTCTGCGGGATGGCGTAGGCGCCATATGTCATGGAGGAGTAGGGAGTCCATCGTTGAGGCCAATAATGTCTGGGTGGGGGGCAGTGAGGGGGGGTGTGTATTCCTAACGGCGGATCTGTCATCGGTTAGGTGCATGGTGGAGTTGAAATCCCCGCCCAGCAAGTGGGGGAGAGCCGGGTCGCGGAGAACCCAAGTCGTGAGGTCCCCAAAAAATTTGCTAGTGGGATTGTTGGGTGCATAAACGTTAGTAATGATAAGGACCCTAGTCCCCAGTTTGACACGGGCAGATACAAAGCGGCCCTCAGAATCCGAGTCAGTGGATAGGATCGTGCATGGGAGGTTTTTGTTAACGAGGATCACTACACCTGCTTTGCGACCACAGGAGTCGGACCCGAGGACCGTGCCCACCCAGAGTTTTTTTAGACGTGGAAAGTCAGGTGTGGTTAAGTGGGGTTTTAGTAGCGCGGTGAGTGTACATACTCAGGTATTTACCAATTTTTTCTATAGTGGTTAAGTGGGTTTCCTGAAGGAGGGCAATGTCAGTTTTAAGTCGTTTAAGGTGGCGTAAAATTTTCATTCTCTTGTTGGGGGAGCGTAGCCCCTTGACATTCCAAGAGACTATTTTCATGTTGGGTGGACTATTAGGGGGATGTGGGCAGGAAATGGAGATTCAGAGTGTGGGGGCGTACAGCATGGCATGGGCAAGGAGCAAGGAGAGAGAGCGGAGCGACTGTTGTTTTGGATAGAACTCGGAGAGGTGGACGGTGCGTCTAGGGCAGGGCGAAGGTACAAAGGCAGGGGTGGGGGGAGATGAGGGGGGGAATGGGAGTGAACATAGCAAAAAACAAAAACAGGGAACTTCACTTTTTTCCGCATGGAGTCACTGATTAGGCCAACTCCCAACCCAGGACCCACCATGCTGCGTCTTACCCGTGATGTTAGACAGGAGGGCAGAGGCAGCAGGAGTAGAGCATGGGGGGGGGGGGGTACAGCCCAAGCAGGGAGCCGTCTGGGAGGAACGGAAAGAAAATCACATACAAGTCAAACGTACAGCAGAACACAGTGCAATAAAACACCCATGCGTATTACATTGGGCAACGGCTAACAAAAACTTAGGAGAAACTGTAAGCCTACCGGGAGCCCTCGCAGGCGAGGGAGGGGCGAAGGCCCGACCTGGAAAGGCGTGTGGCCCGGGGGGAACAGGAAACATCGAGAGTGGTACGTAGTTACCGCAAAGAAGTGTAGAAGTCCAGAGTAGATCAGGAGGAGGATGCGCGTTGCTGATCTGGTCCAGATGCTCTGAAGCGTTTCGGAGAGTCCTTGCGTGGGCTACCATGTTCCAGGGCCCGATTGGTGGTTGATGATCTGGGTGGGGGGTTGAGGTGAGAGCCCGACCGGAGCGACCTCAGGAAAGCCTCCGCAGCCGAGGGATCGTGGAAAGATAGTTGTTCCCCGTTGGGTCCTTTGAGTCGGAGAACTGCCGGGAATGCCAGAGTGAATTTAACCTGTAGGCGGTGGAGTTCTGAGCAGATCTGCTGGAACGCTTTCCTTCTCTTGGAGACCTCAACAGAATAGTCTGCAAAAACCAGGATGTTGATGCCATCTACCTGAAGAGACCTGGACTGTCTGAACTTCTGCAGGATGAGGGCCTTCTCTGAATAGTTGAGGTACTTAGCGATGACAGGGCGAGGCGATTTGCGGTCAGAGTTATAAAGACCCATACGGTGGGCGCGTTCGACAATGCAGGGGCCTGGGATGTCCAGAGCTGCAGGGATGCGGTTGGCGCATAGGTCAGAGAGCACTGAGGGTTTTAGCGATTCAGGGATGCCCACGAAACGCAGGTTGCTCCTCCTGGATCTGTTCTCCAAATCATCCAGCTTATCGAGTATGTATTTATTCGTCTTGTCCTGAGCCTGTTCTGTGGATTGGGCCTGATAGAGTTCTTCTTCAATGTTGGCAATGCGGTGTTCAGCTTCATTCAGCCTGGATGTGTGTTCCCCCAGTTGGGCCTGGATCTTCTGCATGCCTGAGTGGACAGCCCTCTCAACTGAGGAGGCAATCATGGGAGACAGCAGGGCGGCCACTGCTTGAGCTATGAGCTCAATATTCTGCAGATCCCCAGTTTGTGGAGGGGATGGAGAGGGCAGGACAGCCTGGGAGGGGGGTGGAGGGGCAGGAGCAGCGCTCACCTCCATCGCGGGATTCGATTCTGCGGTCGAATCCGAGTAGGCCGAAGCCGGGGCCTCGATTTGCGGCAGCCCCGTCCGTGCCGCGGCGGCGGCGTACGATCGCGCGCCGCCTTTTTCGAGAAATTTGTCCATCTCCGTGCTGGGAGGGGACCCGGATGGTGCTGGGGGTGGATGGAAGCGGGTCTGCCGGCTTTATATGCCGATTCCTGGGGTCTGGTGCGGGAGCTGAAGAAGGAGTCAGCTACTCCATACGGCGCCGGAACCGGAAGTAAAATAGTTGGTATAAAAATACAAAGTGACAGTCAATGACAACATATATAATCACATAGAGGCTGAGCACAACCACGCAATAAATGAAATATACAATATAAATAGATCATAAAAGTACTGATTGATCAGAATGGGTCCCATAAATGCGTATATCTACATCTTTGTAAGCCCGACGCGGCGTTTCGTGTATATGAAAAACACTCCTCAGGGGCTGATGTAGTGGGATATCTGGAATACAGATTTGATTAGTGATCAAGGTATTAAAATTAAATCCACCAGAAAAGATAGTAAATCAATTCTGGTTACTTACATAGTATGCCAAAGTTGTAGTGTAATTAAGATCAAACGTATGCCCGTCCCGGGACAGAGGTGACAGACCAGCAGGCAAACAACAGAGCACATAAAGCATCCTTCCCAGATAGCAGGCGACCATGGGTAAATGAATTAAAATGTATCCTCATAGTACAGGTAAGTATCTGTAATAAATGAATGAATAGGTCCATCAAACAGTGAACCACATGGTGAGGGAATAAAGGCATAAGAAATACATGGAGATTAACAAAGGATACCTGGAATGCGAGTTGGATGGCCACAGCTAGTGACGGCTGTAGGGGCTGCATGGAAAATGGCCACTGGCTGAATGGGTGGGAAGGTGCTTTATAATGCGTCCAGCAAATGCACCAGACTGCCCCCAATGTCACATCAGCTGAACAGTGTGGAGGGCGGGGCCCTCAATCAGACAGCACAATTGCCTGTGCTGAAGAGACACTGCACACACCCACTCGATCAGCTGTGATGGATATTAACCATTTAACAGGGCGACGCCAAAGGAGGACGTCATCCGGATGGCATGTGACGCCGATGCACTGATGGTCACCGCCGTACCCCCAAAGGAGAGGAAGGGAAGCACAGTGAGTGCATCGCCGTCTCGGGATACAGAAAAGAAAAAGGTCTAAAGAGTGCGTGAAAGCAGCTAAGTGGTGTGTTCAGCAACTGAATGGCAAGTTGAACCATAATAAAAGTATGCCGTTTGTGTGGACAAATAATGCACACTTTATACGGACAGCCCCATATAGGACTGGCAGGGGAGCACTGCCAGTTGCTGACCACTGTTTCCATCCCTGGTACCATAAGGAAAAAGGGGGGGACACCTGAAGGTGTTTGGGACTCTAAATGAGAATGCCTCTGTGATGTATCTCCATCCTAGTGTGTGGACTTTATATGAGATTACATCCATACTATATCTCCATCCCATATGCGGAAAATTGCAACAAAGTGAGTTTGAGACTTTAAATGAAACAGTGGGCTACATGGGGACAAAAATAATGAAACAAGCCATAGACGAAATATTCATGTATTGAGAGAATGGAATATATGGTAAAAAAAACAAGTAGCTTGTACAAAAGTACAGAACATACATTTGATACCTAATACAATAGTTGGTATACAAATACAAAGTGACAGCCCACTGTTTCATTTAAAGTCCCAAACTCCCTTTGTTGCAATTGTCTGCATGAGTTGGGGTATGCAGACTGTTCCAGCCTGTTAGTAAAATAGATAATTTATGAAGGACTTTTGTCAGGGCTGCGATATACAGGTACAAACATAGCTCTCCTGAATATTTGGTGTAGCACATTTTTAGTTGCCATTTTCAGAATCACGACAAGCCAATTATTCATAGATTTTTTTTACGTTTATTTAAAAAATTCACCTAATTCTCAACAGCTGTCCATCAGCTGTACAGCTCATCAGTTATACAAGTACCCCTTTCCCTTAGAATATAAAGGCTTACAAGTACTGAAATATCACCTCTTCAGGCTGTGTTTTTTTATAAACGGGAAGGGAAATTGAGTACGATATTTGACCTAACAATTCAAAATTATTGGCCAAAGGCAACAAATAATCCTTTTCTGCTAGAAGTCTAGAAGAAGATGGAATTTTGCTGAAACCTAAGCATGAAGATAGAAAAAATAACCAGAAGCAAGCACACGTATACTATCATATTTCGCCTTTCACTCATATTAACATATTTTAAAAATTAAAAAGGATAATTCATTCTTAGATGATGAACAGAAACATGTAGCTGTTTTATTTGAAACCTGCAGAAATATAGTAAGCCACGGGTTCTTGGTCAGACTTTTCAAGCAGTAAAAACAAAGCTTATAATTGCACATGTATAAGATCAGTGTTACATTTTAGAGTCCAGAAAACAGACAGTGTAGTGTTTGGATAACTATTCTCTATGGGGAACTTTATGAATAGATGTACTATGTCTGTGTCTCTACATTTCGGTCTTTTCTACTGTATAAATATTGTCTATAATCTTTTGGAGAACTACTTTTATTGCTGTTATCTTTAAAGTGTACAAAGACATACTTGATGTATCCTAATCAGAAATGAAAAGGAGTTTAAAATCTTCACAATTCGCAAATGTTACCATTTTGTACATTTATAGTGAGAATATATCTGAGAAAAATGATCAATGCCATCTCAACGGGGTGTTACAATACTGTACCAAAACATAAACATTTTCTTGCAAATCAAAAATGTTTCTTCAGGTTGCTGTCTACAACTAGAAAATGAAACACAACCAAAAGCCAATAGGGTTGATTTACAATTACCATTACAGCGAAAGTTGTACTTTTCATTGGAATTCGCCACGGAGCTTAGTGAATGTGTAGAGCTTTCACTTTGCAAAGAATACCTAATCATGTCCAAGGAAAGTAAAAAAAAAAAACATTTTTTTGCTTAACCTCCCTGGCAGTATGATTATTTCAGATTTTAGGTGCTGAAAGCCGTACCATTATTTTGCATGGAAATTTGGCGTTTTATATTGTATGTCTGTAATTATTAGGAATAACTCACTGAAATTTATTTTTATTTGGTTTCGATTTTTGTGAATGAGTAAGTTGTATGTATGCATTCTCGTGGTCTATTCAGAAAATGGTTAAGTTCCGCTGTAATCCCTCTTATGTCTTCTGAGTTCTTTTTCTTTTGAATGCATCGCTAAATTTGTTGTATCGGATATAGTAGTGTACCCCAGACTGGATTGGGGGTTATTTCTTGTAATGTACTGTCTTTCAATAAATATCTTTTTAAAACTAAAAAAAAAGGAATAACTCACTTAAATCTGTCCAAACAGGAGTCTAGTAGACATCCCGGGTATGATAAAGTTTGAAACACTAAATCATAAATTATAATATAATAAATAACTATAAATAATTATAACAAATAATAATAATAAAAATTATCCAATAATGTAATCAAATCAAAAACACTGAAATTTGTTCAGTTGCAGAATTGTCGCTGTCATTACTTTTAGTGTTTGATGATGAGTTACCCCACAAATCGCTATCGCTCAATTCTGCAAGTGATTCTAATTTATTATCACTGTTTTCTAGCTGCTCTAAAACCACTTTTGACGTAAGGGAAACTTTTTGGTTGCTATGGACAATCTCCAGTTTCCAGGCAGGTCACCGGGGCAGACCACTAGGGACAAAGGGAGGGGGAGTATTTATTTTATACAGTACTGTAATCTGTAAGATTACAGTATACTGGAGGTGTATTGTATTTACTTTTTTGAATTTGGCGCTGATCTCCGCCCCCGTGTGTTGCAGCGTCACAGGGAACGGAGCTAGGTGGCACACGGGCACTTTGTGAATCGAGCCAGGAGACAGCTCGCTCACACAGCGGGGAGACATCGCAGGATCCAGGGGGCAAGGTAAGTAACTCTCCCTGTATCCTGCAATGCAATCCCAAGTTTGGCTCTGGGTTCCCTCTAATGGTACTAAAATTGCACCCCGAGTACGACTCAAAAATACTGCTAGGCAGGTTAATCTGGTGTGTCAGTGGGGCTAAGGTTTTTCTCAGAGTCAAGGCAGAAGAATAGAGAATCCAATCTACCAAGTGACTCACTTACTGATGAATCTGGTCTCCTCTAAGAAGTAAACAAGACGTATCCTTGAGCTGCCAGTATCTAGCAGTATCCAAGTTATAGAATTGGGGGGTCTTTTTTTAAAGTGACGAAAGTGATTTTCACCAGAGTCCCCTTGTGATGAATCATTCACTGTCATTTAAAACACACAGACCTGGAAGATATATCAGTGAATGTTTGCTGAATATCAGATTCTCTTCAACCATTTAAAAGAGAAGTATGGTTTTTTTTTTCATTAACCTGCCTGGCAGTATTCCCGATTGTGGCTTGTGGGTTAAATTTCAATACCATTAGCGGTAACCCTGAGCCACAGTCGGGATTTCATTGCAGGATCCTGGTGCAAGTTACTTTACTTGTCACCACGATTCTGCAAAGTCTCCCCGCTGTGTCCTCTGCCCGATGCTCTGAGTGCCAGGCTTCATTCCCTGTGGCCTCGCAATGCAAGGGGGCGGAGCCTGGCAGCAAATTCAAAAAGTACTAAATTCATAACACATACATTGTCCCTAATGCTTTGTCCAGTGCCCTGCATGCAGTTTTATATTATATATAGTGTTCTTTCTGCCTGGAAACTTGAGATTGTCCATAGCAACCAAAAAGTGTCCCTTTACGTCAAAAGTGGTTTTTAGAACAGGTAGAAAACAGTGATAGTAAATTAGGACACTAGAATTGAGCAATAATGAATCGTGGGGAAATTGATTTTATGATTATTATATTATTATTTTTTTATAATTTTTTATAGTTATTTATTATATTATAATTTATGATTTAGTGTTTTTAAACGTTATTAACCACTTCCATACCGGGCCTATTTTGGCACTTCTCTCCTACATGCATAAATCATAATTTTTTTGTTAGAAAATTACTCAGAACCCCCGAACACTATATATGTTTTTTTAGCAGACACCCTAGGGAATAAAATGCTGGCCATTGCAACTTTTTATCTTGCACAGTATTCGCGCAATAATTTTTCAAACGCCTTTTTTTTGGGAAAAAAACGGTTTTGTGAATTAAAAAATAACAAAAGAGTAAAGTTAGCCCAATTTTTTGTACAATGTGAAAGATGAAGTTACGCCGAGTAAATAGATACCTAACATGTCACGCTTTAAAATTGCGCACACTCATGGAATGGCGCCAAACGTCAGTACTTAAAAATCTTCATAGGCGTTGCTTATTTTCTTTTTACAAGTTACAAATTTCGAGTTACAGAGGAGGTCTAGTACTAGAATTGTTGCTGGTGCTCTAGCGCACACGGCGATACCTCACATGTGTGGTTTGAACAGCGTTTACATATGTGGGTGGGACTTACGTGTGTGTTTGCTTCTGAGCGCGAGCTACCGGAGATAGGGGCGTTTAAAATATTTTTTTTTATTATTATTTTTTTTATCACTTTTATTCCTATTACAAGGAATGGAAACATCCCTTGTAATATGAATGGTTTGTGACAGGTACTCATATGATGTCCTTGGGCTGGAAGTGGTTAAACCCAGGGTGTCTACTAGACATTGTTTGGACAGATTTAAGTGAGTTATTACTAAGGCCATGTACACACGATCAGACCAAACCGATGAGACTGGTCCGATGGACCATTTTCATCAGACCACCGCTGAAGTGGTCTGATGGTCTGATGTGCGTACACACCATCAGTCCAAAATCCCATTGGGCCAGAACGTGGTGACGTAGAACACAATGACGTGCTGAAAAAACGGAGTTCAATGCTTCCAAGCATGCGTCAACTTGATTCTGAGCATGCGCAGGTTTTTGGTCCGATGCTTTTGTGTACTAACCATCGTTTTGGTCCGACGGACAGGTGTCCATCGGACAGATTTTAAAGCAAGTTTTAAAACTTTGGTCCGATGGACAACGGTCCGATGGGCCGTACACATGATCAATTTGGTCCAATGAAACTGGTCTTCGGGCCAGTTTCATCGGACCGGTCTGATTGTGTGTACACGGCCTTTGAATTACAGGCCTACAATATAAAACACCAAATTTCCACGCAAAACACAGTTGTACCGCTTTGAGTCGCAAAAATCTGACATAATCATACCGCCAGGGTGGTTAAGCAAAAAATGCATTTATTTTTTTCCCAGGTCAGGAGAATTATTTATTAAATTAAATTAACCTGTTTCAATACAAAATCTAGTTTTGCCTATGAATTATACTTTTCAGCTGGAGTTAATGTGATCTGCTTTTGTTTCCACTTTTTACAGATCCTGTGCAACTCACAATTTTAGCAAAATATTTAACTAGATTTAAAAGATTAGGGCGCCATGCATACTAACATTTTTTAAAGATAGAATAATGCTGGATAAAAAACGCTGGTAATATCTTTTTGTGGTAGCGTTTTAGCAGCATTTTTAGGCGTGTTTAGGAGCATTAGCATTTTATGTGCATTTTTGAAGTAAAAGGAAAACAGAAAGCTAAAAAAAAGCACTGGAAAAATGCTTCAAGAAACTTTTTTTTCTGCTCCTAGATGCTGAAGCCCAAAAAACGCAAATAGTCTAAAGTAGTGTGCATGGACACATACGATAACACTATTTAGCTTCTAGGAACAGAATCAAAATGCTAATTACAGCTTCTAGATGTTTAAAAAAATGCCAGTGTGCATGGAGCCTAAAGCAGCCCATGCATGAAATATTTTTTTTTCTTTTAACCAGTGGGCTATTGTATTTTAACAGTAGATCCACTTTTGTATAACCAGCCTGCCCATACATGGATCAAAATTATGCATGTCCTTACTGAAATTTAGCCGTGATTCAGATATGGGTGGCTTAAACATATACATATGGACTTTTTGGCAATGGTGCTAGATCTTTAGGAATAAAAAATGGAATTGGGTAGATTTATTAACGGCAAATAGGCTGTACATTTTGCAAGGGTGTATTCACTTTTGAAAGGATTTTTCAGATAATTTAGTGAACACGGTAAAAAAATTACTTTTCAAAGATTTGTTACAGAATCTTTATTAAATAAATTGTGTGGATATTCACTTCAATTATCCAATCATGTGAAAAGCAAATTCATGTTCATTTTAAGTACTCAATCATATACAGATATGATAATTAAACAGGAATTTTCTTTTTGCCTGAATGGATAAATAATTGAATTGAATATTCACACAATTTACTGAGTGAAGATTCCGAACACTGCCTAAATGTGTAATACATGGGATGCTTCTCTTACAACATTAATATCCAATTATGTATTTGTGGCAAACCCAGCCACTTCTAGAACGCTGGACGTTACATGTCAAAAGGTTGTCTGTATTATATGCTATGTATTCTGCTGGGTCTTATGTGGGCATAGTAATTGGTATGCTGGCAGCCGTAAGCCACTAGCATTCAAGTACTTTGTTTTATGTTGCCCAATCCGTGTTCGGCAGTTTTAAACCGAACTCCCACAACACATAACCCCAGACCCCAGCCATCAACCGACTTTTCCCTCGTGCAGCAATGCCTGATGGGAGAATTATCCAAAATGTTAAGTTCCCCATCTGGTCCTCCCTGTATTACCCCTGTTAAATCTATTTGGCTGTTTGGAAACCCCTTGCATGGGAAATTCTATAAATATGGAAGCCTGTAAATAAAAAGTCAGTTGACTCTCAGAGCTGTGTGTTGTCCGGTTACTGGGGGAGATTTGGGACATTGCCTTACTTTTCAATGCTGACTGTGGATTTACCCTGGTTACCAGTGGAGTTTAATATTGCTCTCCGCTACAGTATTCACTTATTTCCACAATGGTATAAGGTTTACAGTTTATTGGAAGACCAGATGGAGATAGAAGTGCTGGATCACTGAGCGCACAGCCTTGGAAGTCTTCCTGTGACAGGTAAGTCTGTCAAAATTTGCACTTACAAATCCTTACATTCACATCCCTATTTTGTCTGTATGTGTCTGCTGGACTGTACACATGGTCAGATGCATTTACAGTCGTGGCCAAAAGTTTTGAGAATGACACAAATATTCATTTTCAAAAAGTCTGCTGCCTCAGTGTTTTTAGATCTTTTTGTGAGATGTTATTATGGTTTACTGAATTATAATTACAAGCATTTCATAAGTGTCAAAGACTTTTATTGACAAGTACATTAAGTTTATGCAAATAGTCAATATTTGCAGTGTCGACCCTTCTTTTTCAAGACCTCTGCAATTCCCCCTGGCATGCTGTCAATGAACTTGTGGGCCATATCTTGATTACAGCCCATTCTTGCAAAATCAATGCATGGAGTTTGTCAGAATTTTGTTTGCTCGCCTTTTGAGGATTGACTACAAGTTCCCAATGGGATTAAGGTCTGAGGGGTTTCCTGGCCATGGACCCAAAATGTAGATGTTTAGTTCCCTAAGCCACTTAGTTATCACTTTTGCCTTATGCCTCGTACACACGACCAGTTTTTCCGTTCGCAAAACTGCTGTGACAGATTTTGGCCGGAAAAACTGGCCGTGTGTATGCTCCATGGCAGTTTTCCCGACAGGAAAACCGCCAGGAATCGCGGCGGGACAAATGAAAACATGTTCCCTTTTTTTTCTGCCGCGATTCCCGGCTGTCTTTTTCCCAGCAGTTTTCCAATTGGAAACACTGCGGTGAAGCATACACATGGCTGGGTTTCCCAGTCAAAGCTCTCATAGCAGTTTTCCTGCCAGGAAAACCAGCTGTGTGTAGGGGGAAAAAGCTGCCGAGCCGCTTCTCGGCTTTCCCCTCGGGTTTTCCGGCCGTAAAAAGTCCGCCGGGAAACCCGATAGTGTGCACGGGGCATTATAGAAAGCTTCAACATCATGCTGGAAAAGGCATTATTCTTCAACAAACTGTCCTTGGATGGTTGGGAGAAATTGCTCTCTAAGGATTTTTTTTTACCATTCTTTATTCATGGCTGTGTTCTTGGCCAACTTAGAAGCAACCCCACACATGAATGGTCTCAGGAAGCTTTACTATTGGCATAAAACAGGACTGATGGTAGCATTCACCTTTTCTTCTACAGACAAGGTTTTTACCGGATGCCCCAAACAATCGGAAAGGAGATTCATCAGAGAAAATTACATCCTTTAATTATTAAGGGAAATAGACTGTGTACTACAAGTGCACTTGGAAATGCAGTCACTGTAGATATGAGGGCAAGATCTGAAATGAGAGGAAGCTCTGCTGATTTTTATCTGCTGATTTCTATCATGTGCAATGCTGTTTTTTATTTTCCTTGCATGTTCCCCTCAGATCTACAGAAACTGCACTTCCAAGTGCACTTGCAGTGCACTTGTAGTGCAAAGTGGATTTTCCTTTAATAAATAACCCCCTACCCCAGTCCAATCTCTGTACTTTTTGCAAAATATCTGTCTGTTCCTGATGGTTTTCCTGGAGAGAAGTGGCTTCTTTGCTGTCCTTCTTGACACCAGGCCATCCTCCAAAACTCTTCACCTCACTGTGCATGCACCTGCTGCCATTCCTGAGCAAGCTCTGCACTGGTGGTGCCCCGATCCCATAGCTGAATCAACTGTAGGAGACGTTTCTGGCGCTTACTGGACTTTCTTGGGCGCCCTGTAGTCTTCTTCACTAATGCAGTAGAAAGTTTTTTTATGGGATTAAGTTCCTTTTCATGGCACAGAGGGGCTTTGCAATAATTGCAATTCATCTGATCACTCTTCATAACATTCTGGAGTATATGCAAATTGCCATTATAAAAACGGAGGCAGCAGACTTTGCGATAAATAATATTTGTGTAATTTTCAAAACTTTTGGCCACCACTGTACACACATTTACACACGTGGGTGCATTAAAAATGCACAATTTTCATGGGCAGGGATGCAAATTTGCTTTATTTATTCAATCCAAACACATCATCTGCAAATGCACAGGTTTGAATGGCCTTGATAACTTGTAGGGTAGGGATGAGCCGAACACCCCAGAACCGTCGCACCAGAACCGTCGAACAGTCCGATCGTTTGCTCGAACATTTAGAACCCCAGTGAAGTCTATGGGACTCGAACGTTCGAATTAAAAAACAATAATTTTAAAGACCAATATTCAAGTTATTGTTGGAAACCGTCTTTCAGAACTCGGGTCTTGCCCCAGGGAACATGTATCAATGGAAAAAAGTTTTTAAAACTGTCGTTTTTTCAGGAGCAGGACTCCTGAAAAAACGACCGTTTTAAAAAAAAAATTCCATTGATAGTAGTATCACTCGAATTTGTCGTTTTTGTTCGAAATTCGACGAACGGACGAACGGACGATGTTCGAGTCGAACATACGTTTGTTTCAAACGCAAAGCTCATCCCTATTGTAGGGTGTTGCCTACAGATACGTGCAGGACGTGTATCTGATACCTACATTTTTAATGATTGTTGAATGGGCCCTAAAGCTGCAGAAGACCCAGATAAAAAGAACTAGTTTACTACCGCTTTATTAATGCCACTCGTAAAAATGGTGCTGTTATTAACTGCCCAAATCAGCTGCAAGTTTCATTAAATTTATCGTAATGGGTATCGTATCGTAAAGGGAATTGGGAATTTTTATAACTGGTGCAGGCCATTTTAAAGGACCATAGCGCTAGAAAACTGTTGGTAGTGCTATACTGAAATCCGGTGATATGCTATTATTGCTTGAGGAATATTGGATAAAATGTTGTCCTTTTCAATCTGCCTGAATTTTAACGTTGTGTCTGAGGATATAGTAATAAACAAAGTACAAGAAATATTACCAGCAGGAAACTAGATACAAATGGAAAAACAGGGAAAATGACAAGAGAAGAAAACTACCAGTTTCATAATCGTGTACACTGATGTTTTATTAAGCTGTTAACACTTTCACTTATACAAGCCTCTTATTCTATTGTTGTACACTAGTCTATTGTTTGTATTGCACAAACCGAGGTCCGGTGTCAACTGCCTCTGCATTGCAACCATCCACATGGCCTTGAGGATAATCTATACACAGGTGAGCTTGAAGAAACACTATTTTACATAAAACAAACACATTCTAGTCTTTTAATACACTTTGTTGCATTTGGAAAATGCTAAACAAAAAAAAAAAAAAAAAATGCAATCAGCTTCTGAAGCATCAAGTAGGAAAACCTTGTAACAAGTAAATGTATCTGTTTTGTCAGACACTTGTTACCAAAGGTTATCTAAAACTTAAATTACTTACATTTTTCTCTCCTGTTAAGCACACACAGCATGGCTTTGTGAAGAAACATGTCAACAGGTGAATCTATGTGCAAACTGGGGTCATCTGTGTGCTTTTCCTGCAATATGTGTGAATTCCACCTCCATTTACCATAGAATAAAAATATTAATTTAGATGTGTCTGGTATTTTTCTTCATTTTACTATAAATTTGTACAGAATGCAATTAAACTATGGAGCCTGAAGCAACTATTGCACTAATTATGTCCCTTACATATCATTTTATGTGAAGTGGTCAAACTTTCCTCTATGGTATTTCTCTGCAATCCCAAATGTATTTAGCCTGTTTAACATGATACCAATGCCACAGTAATTTCAAAAGTAGAATTTTTTTTTTTTGTCTTGGTACAAGTGTATATATTTCCAAACAAACATTATATAGATCTATACAGGCTAGTGTGGTTAAAGGAGTTGTAAAGGAAACATTTTTATTTATTTTTGCTGAAATTACTGTTTACAGGGTATAGAGACATAATAGTTAACTGTTTCCTTTTAAAAATGATTAAAAATAGATACACATCAATCACATAATGTGCCTGCAGTTTCAGTTTAGTTTTTCATCTAGTTTCATGCTTCTGTGAAGTACAGAGACACAGAGCCAATACAGGTTAATGTTTGTTTTTTACTTTCTGCCCCATAGGCAAACAGGAAGTGAGAGGAAATCTATGCAAATTAAGGGAATCCAATGCCCCCCCACCACAGGCCCTAAGAACTAGTGTCCCCACTCAAAAATGTCAGGGCGGGTCTTAAACAGAAAGGGGTGTGGCCTTGCCAGGAAGGGGTGGGCCATATTTAAATTAGGGGGTGCACATGTTTAGTCAGGCCTAGAGCAGCACAAAACCTAAATACACCACTGGGTTGCAGCCAAGATTACCCGCTGCGGGCATATTTTCTCCTGGGCTTGCATCTTGCATTACTTGTCACTGAGTAAAAAGGAATGGAGTAGGTGTCCAATTTGTTATAGCTCCATTATAAAGAAAGACCTTAAAAGTGTTTCTGCCACAGAAACTCGTCTTTATAGTCTGGGTGATACCATCACGATGCAGCTAATAATGAGAGAAAAGGGTGTCCTTGTTGCAATGCCTAAATCAAAATGGATGATGCTGGATGAACCTATTCATCTGGGAGATGAGGAACATAGTTTGTTCTCCAAGCTTAGTCTGGCTTCCCAAGAACAGATCTTGAAGCAGGTTATAAATGAAGAGAAGGCAGCACTCCTGGAACAGTACAGTGTTGAGGGGGAAACCCCTGAATCCTGTTTTATAGAAGCTGCCATTCAGGATTTAAAGGATCGTCAGGACCTCCTTTTGGCACCCTATAAACAGAGGTTTCGGAGGTGGAGACACACACTCAAGAGAAAAAGTCTGACTCTGACTAGAGTGTAGTGCAATATGCATCTGCTTTTGATGAGGAGGTTCAGGATCAATTATGTGAAGACTTGTGTCAGTCTTTAGTGTCTGCAAGTTTGGAATCTGTCCCTGCTGAGGACAGTGATCTGGTACCCACAGGTGAAACTACTTTTGCTCAAAAGAATAAGCCGGAAGCTGTGCCATCCTGCTCTGGACCACCTCACCACTATTACTTTTATCAAGCTGTAGATGGTCAGCGGATATATCTGCATCCAGTGAACGTGCGCTGCCTTGTCCATAAATATGGAAGCCTGGAGCAATGCCCTGAAACAATCACTGCTACAGTGGTAGAAATTGATGGCTTCACTGTGACGGAGGAAGTGCGAAGACGTCACCGTTATCTCTGCCATCTACCTCTTGCCTGTGAATTCATTATTTGCGAGATGGCACTTGGGCCACCTGCTGTTTCAGAGCAAACTGTGGCTTACTTCGCTTATGAAGTAGAGAAGAGAAAAAAGCAGTGTCAGAGAAACGCACGTGATGAACGTCGCAGAGAGAAAATAATTGTGATTGAAGAAAACCAGAGGCAAGGAAAATATCCTGAAATGCATATTGCCCTGGAAAACTTGCAACCGTTTCCTGCAGTGAGTTCCTTTGCCGAGTTTACATTCCCTGGTTCATTTTCTGCACTGTCCACTGCAGATTCACAAAGTTCTATGTCACTCTCACCTCTAAGCTGCAGCCCAGCTTCACAGAATGGTCATATGTTTTGCCAAGGTGCTGAAAGTCCCATTGATCCTCCTGTAATCCTAGAGGACAGAGGACAGTGCCCAGTGCCCAGTGTCCTTCCTTTGCTCAGATGTTAAGGCTTACTGTTGGAAAAGCAAAAGCAGAATCATGGCCCAAAGCTGCAATAAAGTCCAGCAGTGAGCACAGGACTTACAGACAGTGATCGGGAGAGTGACTGCTCTGAGAGAGTCCCAGTGCCAAGCTTCCAGAATTCATTTAGTGAGGCCATGGATCTGCACTTCCTACTCCTCCTCTGTCAATTGAGAAAGGAGGGAAGAGAAAGAAGAAGCAAAAGAAACTTCTGTTTATTACCTCTATGGTTCACACAAAATAAACAGCGCACATTTGCTCTGATGTTCATCTTCTCTGCACTCATTGCTTGGTATCACAATCTGCAGTATTTGATTTACTTTTCCTTCTTTATTTGCCACTGGTTGGATGAGTGTGTGAGCCATATGAACAAAAAGAAGCAAAGCCGTGCCACTACATACAAATGAAATAAAACTAATTAAACATATGACAGTGAAACGGTTAAGAATCAGTCCTATAGCATATAGGTGATAAACACCAATCTTCCTTGGGGTGAAACCAAAGTCTTTGATGAAAAGTTCAACATCAAGCTTTCCCAAAGTACATCACATACAGGAACCTCAAAATAGAACACCACCACAGTGACAGATGAAAACTTGAAAGTGATCCCATTACCAATATTGAAATGGCCACTTACCAGAAGGCAAGCCTAGTAAGCGATCGGCTATAGCCCAGCCGCGGCCTTTAAATCCTGGGGATGTTGTATGGAGAGGGTTTCCAACAGATTAGTAGCAGGCAAAACTCACGATCATCCGAGGAGATGAAAGAGAGAATGCACCATAGTGTAATTCCGTATGAGGGAGATTCAATTTATTAAAACATATTGTACTTCCAATGTAAAAGTATAAAAACTGCAGAGAAATGCCGGCCAGCAAACGATGGAGTGACGTCACCACGCTAGGAGGAAGGGCTCCCATCGTTTGCCAGCCGGCACTCATGAACTGACTACTGAACTCATAGGTTCAGTAGTCAGCGGATCACACCATCTGCTGTTCCTGCTATGTAGACTCATTCCCTTCATCCCAAAGGAAGAAACAGCAGTCACGGTGGGAACCATAATCAACTCTATACTCGACTATGCAAACACCCTTTACCTCGGACTCTCAAAATACCAAATTGCTCGCCTACAAGTCGTCCAGAATACGGCGGCATGACTTGTAAGGAACAGGAAAAAAAACGTGGGAATCAATCTCTCCCTCCCTCAGGTCCCTCCACTGGTTTCCCGTAAAAGATCAAATTACGTTTAAGGCGCTAACCTGATGCACAAATGTGTATAAAGAAGTGCGCCCCAATATCTATGTGAAAAATTTAAATGTCACAACCCAAATCGTGTCCTCTGATCTACCAACCAAAATCTACTCTAAATACCCAAGGCCCGCTACAAGTCCAAAGGGGAACGAAGATTTGCAGTCCAAGAACCTTGACTGTGGAACGCTTTACCAACCAGTATCCGAACGGAAGGGAATCACCAGGCCTTCAGAAAAAAACTCAAAACCCATCTATTCTGAAGACGATTCAGTTCGCATGCGCAGCGCTATACAAGTTTTTCACTCGCTCACTCAATGTAATACCCCAAGTGAATCATGCTCTATGGCTTTTTTTTAACTTTTAGGGCCCATTTAGATCTTGGCCTGCTGGTGTGCTGTGTTATCACATGTATGTTATTGTATGCTTTTTCATGGGTTAACAAGCATTATATTAAAAAAAAAATCAATGGGCTGGCAGCAACCCAAAATGACCAGAAAAAATTGCCATACGCTGTTTTTGACCAATGCAGAGCACAACAAAACAAGGTAGTACAAAGAATTGGGATGCCATAATACAATTTATTGCAGATTCCTACCTGTTTCTGCTCTGAAGGAATATCTCTTTGTTTGACCATGTCCTGTGCAATGATTCTGTATAGAAGGGTCTGGTTCATTATAATCACCTGGTGCATGCTTAGTGTTATGGTGAAAAAAGTTGCAGTGTTTGTATCCCTTTAGTTAACACAGTATCTCACAAAAAAAAAAAAAATATTGCAAAGGATGCCTAAATTTTGTCGTGCACCTTAGTAGTGTTGCTCACGAATATTCGAATTGCGAATATTCGGCTCGAATATTGCATATTCGAGAAATCGCGCAATATCTCGAATATTGCGCCGAATATTCGCAATGTCGAATATTCGGATTTTTCTCAAATTTTTTTTTAGACAGATCACATGCTAGTGATCTCCATCGACGTGTAAAAGCAATGGTGGTATGATTAGAGGGACCCTGGGCCGAGTAGCGCATGTGATCCTTTTATGCTGCCGAATATTCGCAATGCGAATATTCGGCAATAGGAATATCGCGCGATTATATTCTCCGCCCTTCATTAACATCAGAGCCAATCAGAGTTCCATTTCCACAGGTGTCAGAGGTTAGCAACCTCCACATCAACCAATAGGAACCTGCCTCACGACCATTATATAAACTAAGTCCCAGCATGTGCTCATTGCAGATTCACAAGGTGGATATAGAGGGAGAAGTGTTTCTGTGCTCTGTGTTATATTGCATCAGCATTGCAGTGCCTTTCAGTTCTGTGCTCCTGTTCAGTGTTCAGTTCATTTGAGTATTAGCAGCTGCTAGTGCTTATATTTCTAAACTGCTTTTTTAAAAGCAAGAAGATACCAAACAGCTTTTTTTAAAGCTACTATTTGTGTGTTTGTGTTCCAGTTTCATTTAGTGTTAGATAGATAGGTTTGAGTGTACTTGTACACCTCTGTAAGCTAGCTAGCTTAGTTTACTGTGTTTATTTAGTTATCTGTTTTATAGAAAAAAAAAAAAAAAAAAGTTATTTTTAGTTTATTCAGATCTCTGGCTCTGCTGTGTTAGCAGAGTCACTGTTCTATCTATATTAGTTTGTTTATTGATTTTATTCTTTGCCCAGTCAGTTTTTGTCTGTTGTCTGTCAGTCAGTTAGTTTAAAAAAAAAAAAAAAAATGTACCTTTCGTTTAAGTGTTGTTTAGTGGCATAGCTAGTAGGTGTTTGTCTGCGTGCCTGTTTTTTCTTTTATCACATTTACCCCCCCCCCCAATAAAGTTTACCCACCCCCCATATCAGCATGAGCAGCATCCGTGGTCGTGGCAGCAGGGGTAGGGGAGTTACTCCCAGTGCTGGGTCGCTGCCAGCACGGGGTACCTCTCGCGCCCCTACTACTGGTAGAGGATCGGGTGGAAGGGGAGTCCGCCTCATCCGGGAGTTTTTCACTTCGGGCAGCCGCCCGATATTGCCTTCCCAGGCTCCAGCAGTGGTGGAGTACATGGGGCACAGCAGTGCCACTGAGTCATCACCAGTAGCCACACCAAGTACCACCACCACCATCAGTACACCGGTGCCTTTAGTACCCAGCCCCAGCCCCCAAGAGTCCAGCCTCATGCTGTTTGAGGGTGAAAGTGACATGGATATCTTGGGGGAGGCCCTCGATCATGCAGACATAGATTTATGTGCTGATGGTCAGGACCTTTTTGAAGGGTTAATGGAGGAGGAGGAGGATGGGGTACTGGCTGTCAGTAGCCCAGAGACCTCCCTTCATGGTGGTGCTGGTGGTTTTCTGCAGGAAACACCAGCACCTAGTCAGACCCATGCGTCTGTGAGGGGACATCGGAGCCAGGCTAGCGGCTCCATGTCAGATGTCTCCTTCAGACCACCACATGTCAGCCCTGGGTCTGACATATCTGGGGGCGAAGAGGAGGGTGACCCAACATGGGTGCCACCTGCCTCGTCGGTTCACAGCATCAGTGACGACGAGGAAGGTAGGCACCCTGGGGAAACGGTGCGCCAGGTCACCAGGGAGACCAGCGTCAGGGTCTCCACTGGTAATGGCAGCAGGAGGTGTCAGCAGCAGCAGCAGCAGCAGCAGCAGCAGCAGCAGCAGCTCCACCTGTGCGCACCGAGTCCCAGCAGGTGGAAGTCAGCGTCACCCTATCTGACAGGAGGGCGACGCTGAAGTCACCTGTCTGGGCCTACTTCACCTTGGTAGCAGATAACCCGACAGTAGCCATCTGCCAGCTCTGTCGTGCCAAGGTGAAGAGAGGGAAGTGCTTGGCTCGGGTGGGTACCACGGCACTCAACCAGCACCTGCGGATTAACCACTGGCACGAGCATGACCAGATGAAGCGTGTTGGTGGTAGCAGCGCCACCACCACAAGTGTGCAGGGTACAGCAGCCCCTGCCACAGCTTCATCGGCTACCAGCAGGTCATGCCCCCCCGCTCCCTCTAGTAGAGGTACTGGTACCGGCAGCCAGACCTCCACATCATCACCCTCCTCTTCGGTGTCCCGCACTGCCGTCCGGCGCCAGGCGTCTCTTTCTGACGCCTTTGAACGCAACACTCCCTTCCCCCCTTCAGACCGACGTGTGCGTTCCCTCAATGGGCTCCTGGCAAGGGTTATTGCCCAACATCTGCTTCCCTTTAACATAGTGGACTGCAACCCCTTCAGGCAGATGTTGGAGCAGGCCCAACCCCAATGGCGTGTCCCCAGCCGCCATTTCTTTGCCAGGACTGGTGTCCCTGCCCTACACCAGCACATTGTGCAGAATGTAACCCTGTCGCTGGATCATGCTGTCAGCAACAGGGTGCATCTGACAATGGATGGCTGGACCAGCAGGCATGGGCAGGGGCGCTACATAAGCTTCACGGCCCATTGGGTTTCCCTCCGAGGCGCCGGGGAGGGATTGGCGGCATCTGATTTTGTGGTGCCGCCCCGGGGTGTCCAGGGGAGAACTGCTGGTCTCCCTCAAGCCACTGTCTCCGCAGCTGCTGAGCCTCCCAGCAAGCGCCCCCGTAGCTATTCAAGTGTGGGGCACGTGCGCTGTCAGGCCGTGCTCCAGCTTGTTAGTTTAGGGGAACGGAGACACACTGGACGAGAAGTGCTGAGCGCACTTCAGGCTCAGGTCCAGAAGTGGCTGACACCCCGAAGGCTCCAAGCAGGTATGGTTGTCTGTGACAATGGCAGCAACCTCCTCTCCGCCCTCCAGGCTGGCAGTCTGACACACGTGCCCTGTCTGGCACATGTCCTCAACCTAGTGGTGCAGAAGTTCCTGCGCACCTATCCCGGGTTGAGTGACATTGTGCTAAGGGTACGCAGGATTGCCAGCCACTTCAGGCGCTCCCCAACCGCTACCGCGTCCCTGTCAAAGTTGCAGCGGGACAACAGCCTGCCCCTTCACAGGCTGATTGTGGACAGTGTGACGCGGTGGAACTCCAGCCTCTACATGCTGGAGAGGTTGTGGGAGCAGCGAAGGGCGGTGAAGGAGTACCTGCTGGAGCAAGGCACTGGCGGGCCATCACAACACACACTCCCGTATATCACCAGTCTGGAGTGGGGGCAGATACACCAGGTCTGCCATGTGTTGGCCCCTTTGGAGCAGGCGACCAAGATGGTGAGCAGGGAGCATGTCGGCCTCAACGACGTGCTCCCTATAGTGTTCCTGCTGGACAGGGCACTAGATCGCCTGCTCGGAGCTGGGGAGAGTGCCTTGGTGGAGCAGGAGGAGGCAACACTGCTCCACCAAGACCAGGCCCAGGACGAGGAGGAGGATGAGGATCATGATGATGATCAGGAGGTGACTGGTGGCGTCCTGGAGTCAGGGCCTGGTCAGGAGGGAGAGCCGGTGTTGGGGGCACCGATAGTCCGGGGGTTTGGCATGACTGACCGCGAACAGCAGCGCCTCCATGCCGAGGAAGCGGACGTCATGGACCCAGGCAGCCATGAGGAGTCACAGCGGGCTGTGCTCTTCCCCATGGCTGCCCACATGCTGAGATGCCTCAGGAGGGACCCCCGGGTTAAAGCCATCAAGGAGAGGGACGAGTTTTGGCTGGCCACCCTTGTAGATCCCAGATTTAAGGGGAAACTGGAGCAGTTCCTCCCAGCCAGACGGAGGCAGCCCCGGATGGAGGAACTGCAGGCATGCCTAGTCAGCCGTTTGGAGCAGGCAACTCCCCGGCCTCCAGTTGTCCCCCCTCATCTCACCCAGCAGGTGGCTGCACCCAGCAGCAACATCAGCAGCCGAGCAGGGGACCTAATGGGTGAGATGAGGATGTTCATGCAAACTGAGCGACCCAGTACCAGCAGCAGCAGCAGCAGCAGCAGCAGTCACCACCAGCGGCTGGCCCACATGGTGGCAGACTACATGGGGTCCGTCAGTGCTTCTGACAGTATGAGCACCGACGACCCCATGGAGTACTGGGTTGCCAGATTGGACACCTGCCGCGAGCTCGCTCAGTATGCGCTGGAGTTATTGTCTTGCCCCCCCTCCAGCGTACTATCTGAGCGGACATTCAGCGCGGCAGGTGGGGTGGTCACGGACAAGAGGACCCGTCTGTCCACAGACTCCGTGGACAGACTCACATTCATCAAAATGAATGAGTCCTGGATCGGCGGTGACTTTCTGGCACCCGCCGTCGGTTCAGGGCGCTGAATGGTCCCTTGTCAGTTAGCAATACCTCTCCTATCTCTTTATACCAGGGGTGTCAAACTCAATTTCATCGTGTTCCGCATCAGCATTATGGTTGCCCTCAAAAGGGCCGGTTATATCTGTAATATTATATGTCCAGCGCATCCCCTCCCCTTACATTAGATGTCAAAGGCCACCCCACCATCCTACCCCACCATCAGAAGTGGAGTTCCCCCTCTCCCTTACATCACAGTGCATCCCCCTTTCCTTATGCTGCTGCTGGGAAGAAGTTGGATTTTTTTTTTTTTTTTGAAAAGCCTGTGGCGTGCTAAACACAACCCAAAAACTCCACCCGGTGCCACAGCTACTTAAGGCCTGTGTCATTCTGCTTTTCAAATGTAATCATCATGCTAATGCAATTTCAAGCTTTTGTAATTTTGGCACTATATGGGCTCCTACTGCTAATGCCAAAAGGCTGAGTGATTATGTACCGATATATTACTCATACTGGTGCTGTCACCTTTTGTCTGTGAGATTTGCCACTTTCTTACTACTGCTGGTGCTGCTGCCACCTCTTCCACGACCACGAGTGAAAAAAAACACTTAATTGTGTACTGGTACTACTATGCTGCTGGTGCTGCCAGTGCTCAGATACTTATGTGGCAAGTTCTTTGGCACTATATGCTACAATTATCAATGCTGCTGCTGTGCTGCTGCCACCTCTTCCACGACCACGAGTGAAAAAAACACTGAATTGTGTACTGTTACTACTACACTGCTGCTGCTGCCAGTGCTCACTTACCTATGTGACAAGTTATTTGGCACTATATGCTACAGTTATCAATGCTGCTGCAGCTGTGCTGCTGCCACCTCTTCCACGACCACGAGTGAAAAAAAACACTTAATTGTGTACTGGTACTACTATGCTGCTGCTGCTGCCGGTGCTCAGATACTTATGTGTCAAGTTCTTTGGCACTATATGCTGCAATTATCAATGCTGCTGCTGTCCTGCTGCCACCTCTTCCACGACCACGAGTGAAAAAAACACTTAATTGTGTACTGGTACTACTATGCTGCTGCTGCTGCCAGTGCTCAGATACTTATGTGGCAAGTTCTTTGGCACTATATGCTACAATTATCAATGCTGCTGCTGTGCTGCTGCCACCTCTTCCACGACCACGAGTGAAAAAAACACTGAATTGTGTACTGTTACTACTACACTGCTGCTGCTGCCAGTGCTCACTTACCTATGTGACAAGTTATTTGGCACTATATGCTACAGTTATCAATGCTGCTGCAGCTGTGCTGCTGCCACCTCTTCCACGACCACGAGTGAAAAAAAACACTTAATTGTGTACTGGTACTACTATGCTGCTGCTGCTGCCGGTGCTCAGATACTTATGTGTCAAGTTCTTTGGCACTATATGCTACAATTATCAATGCTGCTGCTGTGCTGCTGCCACCTCTTCCACGACCACGAGTGAAAAAAAACACTGAATTGTGTACTGTTACTACTACACTGCTGCTGCTGCCAGTGCTCACTTACCTATGTGACAAGTTATTTGGCACTATATGCTACAGTTATCAATGCTGCTGCTGCTGTGCTGCTGCCACCTCTTCCACAACCACGAGTGAAAAAACACTTTATTGTGTTCTGTTACTACTACTATACTGCTGCTGCCAGTGCTCATATACCTATGTGACAAGTTCTTTGCCACTGTATGCTACAATCATCAATGCTGCTGCTGCTGTGCTGCTGCCACCTCTTCCACGACCACAAGTGAAAAAACACTTTATTGTGTTCTGTTACTACTACTATACTGCTGCTGCCAGTGCTCATATACCTATGTGACAAGTTCTTTGCCACTAAATGCTACAATCATCAATGCTGCTGCTGCTGTGCTGCTGCCACCTCTTCCACAACCACGAGTGAAAAAACACTTTATTGTGTTCTGTTACTACTACTATACTGCTGCTGCCAGTGCTCATATACCTATGTGACAAGTTCTTTGCCACTGTATGCTACAATCATCAATGCTGCTGCTGCTGTGCTGCTGCCACCTCTTCCACGACCACAAGTGAAAAAACACTTTATTGTGTACTGGTACTACTATGCTGCTGCTGCTGCTGCCAGTGCTCATATACCTATGTGACAAGTTCTTTGCCACTGTATGCTACAATCATCAATGCTGCTGCTGCTGTGCTGCTGCCACCTCTTCCACGACCACAAGTGAAAAAACACTTTATTGTGTTCTGTTACTACTACTATACTGCTGCTGCCAGTGCTCATATACCTATGTGACAAGTTCTTTGCCACTAAATGCTACAATCATCAATGCTGCTGCTGCTGTGCTGCTGCCACCTCTTCCACAACCACGAGTGAAAAAACACTTTATTGTGTTCTGTTACTACTACTATACTGTTGCTGCCAGTGCTCATATACCTATGTGACAAGTTCTTTGCCACTATATGCTACAATCATCAATGCTGCTGCTGCTGTGCTGCTGCCACCTCTTCCACGACCACAAGTGAAAAAACACTTTATTGTGTACTGGTACTACTATGCTGCTGCTGCTGCTGCCAGTGCTCATATACCTATGTGACAAGTTCTTTGCCACTGTATGCTACAATCATCAATGCTGCTGCTGCTGTGCTGCTGCCACCTCTTCCACGACCACAAGTGAAAAAACACTTTATTGTGTTCTGTTACTACTACTATACTGCTGCTGCCAGTGCTCATATACCTATGTGACAAGTTCTTTGCCACTATATGCTACAATCATCAATGCTGCTGCTGCTGTGCTGCTGCCACCTCTTCCACGACCACAAGTGAAAAAACACTTTATTGTGTTCTGTTACTACTACTATACTGCTGCTGCCAGTGCTCATATACCTATGTGACAAGTTCTTTGCCACTATATGCTACAATCATCAATGCTGCTGCTGCTGTGCTGCTGCCACCTCTTCCACAACCACGAGTGAAAAAACACTTTATTGTGTACTGTTACTACTACTATACTGCTGCTGCTGCCAGTGCTCACTTACCTATGTGACAAGTTCTTTGCCACTGTATGCTACAATCATCAATGCTGCTGCTGCTGTGCTGCTGCCACCTCTTCCACGACCACGAGTGAAAAAAAACACTTAATTGTGTACTGGTACTACTATGGTGCTGCTGCTGCTGCCAGTGCTCAGATACCTATGTGTCAAGTTCTTTGCCACTATATGCTACAATCATCAATGCTGCTGCTGCTGTGCTGCTGCCACCTCTTCCACAACCACAAGTGAAAAAACACTTTATTGTGTTCTGTTACTACTACTATACTGCTGCTGCTGCCAGTGCTCACTTACCTATGTGACAAGTTCTTTGCCACTGTATGCTACAATCATCAATACTGCTGCTGCTGTGCTGCTGCCACCTCTTCCACGACCACAAGTGAAAAACCACTTTATTGTGTTCTGTTACTACTACTATACTGCTGCTGCTGCTGCCAGTGCTCATATACCCATGTGACAAGTTCTTTGCCACTGTATGCTACAATCATCAATGCTGCTGCTGCTGTGCTGCTGCCACCTCTTCCACAACCACGAGTGAAAAAAAACTTTATTGTGTACTGTTACTACTACACTGCTGCTGCTGCCAGTGCTCACTTACCTATGTGTCAAGTTCTTTGCCACTATATGCTACAATTATCAATGCTGCTGCTGCTGTCCTGCTGCCACCTCTTCCACGACCACAAGTGAAAAAACACTTTATTGTGTTCTGTTACTACTACTATACTGCTGCTGTCAGTGCTCATATACCTATGTGACAAGTTCTTTGCCACTATATGCTACAATCATCAATGCTGCTGCTGCTGTGCTGCTGCCACCTCTTCCACGACCACGAGTGAAAAAACACTTTATTGTGTACTGTTACTACTACACTGCTGCTGCTGCCAGTGCTCACTTACCTATGTGTCAAGTTCTTTGCCACTATATGCTACAATTATCAATGCTGCTGCTGCTGTGCTGCTGCCACCTCTTCCACGACCACGAGTGAAAAAAACACTGAATTGTGTACTGTTACTACTACACTGCTGCTGCTGCCAGTGCTCACTTACCTATGTGACAAGTTATTTGGCACTATATGCTACAGTTATCAATGCTGCTGCTGCTGTGCTGCTGCCACCTCTTCCACAACCACGAGTGAAAAAAATACTTAATTGTGTACTGTTACTACTATACTGCTGCTGCTGACCATCTCCTGTACTATGTCTGCAGTCTCTGACAATCTCCTGTACTATGTCTGCAGTCTATGACAATCTCCTGTACTATGTCTGCAGTCTCTGACCATCTCCTGTACTATGTCTGCAGTCTCTGACCATCTCCTGTACTATGTCTGCAGTCTCTGACAATCTCCTGTACTATGTCTGCAGTCTGACCATCTCCTGTACTATGTCTGCAGTCTGACCATCTCCTGTACTATGTCTGCAGTCTATGACAATCTCCTGTACTATGTCTGCAGTCTCTGACCATCTCCTGTACTATGTCTGCAGTCTCTGACCATCTCCTGTACTATGTCTGCAGTCTCTGACAATCTCCTGTACTATGTCTGCAGTCTGACCATCTCCTGTACTATGTCTGCAGTCTATGACAATCTCCTGTACTATGTCTGCAGTCTCTGACCATCTCCTGTACTATGTCTGCAGTCTCTGACCATCTCCTGTACTATGTCTGCAGTCTATGACAATCTCCTGTACTATGTCTGCAGTCTCTGATCATCTCCTGTACTATGTCTGCAGTCTGACCATCTCATGTACTATGTCTGCAGTCTCTGACAATCTCCTGTACTATGTCTGCAGTCTCTGACAATCTCCTGTACTATGTCTGCAGTCTGACCATCTCCTGTACTATGTCTGCAGTCTGACCATCTCCTGTACTATGTCTGCAGTCTATGACAATCTCCTGTACTATGTCCGCAGTCTGACCATCTCATGTACTATGTCTGCAGTCTCTGACCATCTCCTGTACTATGTCTGCAGTCTGACCATCTCATGTACTATGTCTGCAGTCTCTGATAATCTCCTTTAGTATTTTGGGGGGAGAGCCATGCGCACTTTTGCTGCAATCGTGATGCATCGTTCGTGATGCATTGCGGAATCGAATCGAATCGTGGACTTGATAAACGAAATTGCATCGAATCGTGAGACGGGTGAAGATGCGCAGCCCTAATTTTTATGGTGCAGTTTGGATGGGCTAGTTTTTGATGGAGCAATTTTTGATGGGCCAATGGACTGAACTGGATTGACACACGGTTGGATCACATTTACATCTCTAGGGGCACCGTCTCCAGTCAGTAGTATTGGTGGAGGCAAGACCTCGCCGCACAATTTACCCTGAAATTGTATCTTTTCTAGTTACATTATATTTTAATACTACTGCTGCTGCCTCCATGCTGAGTAATGCTTCATGACCTCTCTGGCACAGCGGATCCACCAACAGCCTCCGCTACAAGCTACCAGACCGGATCGTAACAGCAAGTGTAACTAAAATTATGAACTTTTAAAAAAAAAAAAGATTTGCGGCCTTTATACTGCAACCATTATACAGCAACCATTAGCCTGTATGCAAGAGCAAATCTGCACTCTCTCTCTCTTTCTTGCTCTCTCTCTCTATATCTAAAAATATATAGCTATTGTTGCTTTTCTTATGTTCATTTTTCAACAGTTTAGTTTGTGTTCGTCGTGACTGTGTCTGTGTACTTTAGTTTGTCCTAGTTTTGTGTTAAATAAAATAATAGTATAAAATGATTTTTCTTATTATGAAGTTAGATGAGTTGATGTTGATGTGTTAGATGTGCAGTATGATGTGTTGAAAAACCTAAAAATCTATCTCAAAAACAAAGGAAACATCTCAAAAAAATAAAACTTTTTATTATATGTATTACAACTCAAGGTATCTTTTGAGTCGAGTCAGGGTTTCTTCCCGTTTGGAATGAAGCTTGGCCAGTTCCTTCACAATCTCTTCATTCTGCATCCTCAGATATTTCCTTTGCCGCTCATTAGCCGTTAATCGGTCCACAAGTTTTGTGTGAGATTGTTGGATAGAATCCAATTCTTTTGCAGCTGTTAGGATATAAGAAAAATCATTTTTTTTTCAAAGACCCTTAACAAATACATAAAATATTTCTGTTGCTTATTAATCAATCACTATCATGTCTATACACTTGTTATGTGTCTAGCACAGACCGGGAGTGCAGAATTATTAGGCAAATGAGTAATTGGACCACATCATCCTCTTTATTCATGTTGTCTTACTCCAAGCTATGTAGGCTCGAAAGCCTACTACCAATTAGGCATATTAGGTAATGTACAACTCTGTAATGAGAAGGTGTGTGGTCTAATGACATCAACACTCTACATCAGGTGTGCATAATTATTAGTCAACTTCCTTTCCTTTGGCAAAATGGGTCAAAAGAAGGACTTGACAGTCTCTGAAAAGTTAAAAATAGAGAGGTATCTAGCAGAGGGATGCAGCACTCTTAAAATTGACAAGCTTCTGAAGCGTGATCAGCGAACAATCAAACATTTCATCCAAAATAGTCAACAGGGTCGCAAGAAGCGTGTGGAAATACCAAGGCGCAAAATAACTGCCCACGAACTGAGGAAAGTCAAGCGTGCAGCTGCCAAGATGCCACTTGCCACCAGTTTGGCCATATTTCAGAGCTGCAACATCACTGCCCAAAAGCACAAGGTGTGCAATACTCAGAGACATGGCCAAGGTAAGAAAGGCTGAAAGACGACCACCACTGAACAAGATACAGAAGCTGAAACGTCAATACTGGGCCAAGAAATATCTCAAGAATGATTTTTCTAAGGTTTTATGGACTGATGAAATGAGAGTGAGTCTTGATGGGCCAGATGGATGGGCCAGTGGCTGGATTGGTAAAGGGCAGAGAGCTCCAGTCCGAGTCAGACGCCAGCAAGGTGGAGGTGGAGTACTGGTTTGGGCTGGTATCATGAAAGATGAGATTGTGGGGCATTTTCGGGTTGAGGATGGAGTGAAGCTCAACTCCCAGTCCTACTGCCAGTTTCTGGAAGACCCCTTCTTCAAGCAGTGGTACAGGAAGAAGTCTGCATCCTTCAGGAAAAACATGATTTTCACGCAGGACAATGCTCCAGCACACGCGTCCAAGTACTCCACAGCGTGGCTGTCAAGAAAGTGTATTAAAGAAAAAAAACTAATGACATGGCCTCCTTGTTCATCTGATCTGAACCCCACTGAGAACCTGTGGTCCATCATCAAATGTGAGATTTACAAGGAGGGAAAAGAGTACACCTCTCTGAACATTGTCTTGGAGGCTGCGGTTGCTGCTGCACGCAATGTTGATGGTGAACAGATCAAAACACTGACAGAATCCATGGATTTCAGGCTTTTGAGTGTCCTTGCAAAGAAAGCTGGCTATATTGGTCACTGATTTGTTTTTGTTTAGTTTTTGAATGTCAGAAATGTATATTTGTGAATGTTGAGATGTTATATTGGTTTCACTGTTAAAAAGAAATAATTAAAATGGGTATATATATTATTTTTTTTGGTTAAGTTGCCTAATAATTCAGCACAGTAATAGTACTCACCTGCACACACAGATATCCCCCTAAAATAGCTAACACTAAAAACAAAATAAAAACTACTTCCAAAAATATTCGGCTTTGATATTAATGAGTTTTTGGGGTTCATTGAGAACATGGTTGTTGTTCAATAATACAATGAATCCTCAAAAATACAACTTGCCTAATAATTCTGCACTACCTGTATACTTCTATCATAAATACCATATTATGGTTCTGCAATCTGACGGGTGCGCTTTATATGTTGTCCATTTTTATATCTACATTTTATTGTTGAAATGTTATTAATCTTTGTGCACATATTTACCTTCCTGAAGGAGGCTTAATGGACCTCCAGTTTGAGGCACCTCGACCTCTCCAGCGACCAGCATGCAGATATCTCCTATCTCGGGACTATTTGGGGGGGGGACATCCTCCACAACAGGAGCTGTGGCTGGCGATTGGGAGGTCCCTGGCTGATCCTCCTCATCCCTCTCCTCCTCTGCCTCATCCTCCTCTGGCACATCCTCCTCTTCTTCCTCCTCATCAGCGTCCTGGCGCATTTTGCGCTTGTTGCGCACAGCTGGTATCGGAGCTTCTAGAATAACACAATGTTCATATATTAGAAAAATATTTTCTAATGACGTATGCAAATTAGGTGTACTCTGCTGTATTGTATATGAATACAAATTAATTTATATAGACAGTTAACCAATGGGAAAATGTTATATTAAAGGGTCTTGTGGGCACTACAGGGGACTGAGCGTGAGCTGGGCTGCCACCATGGTAAAATGAGCTGTTTTTGTCTCCTTTGTTTTGTTCAGACGATATCATGTTAAAAAAAAAGGGCCTGATGGATCACACGGGATTACTATGATAACCCCACGCCTAACACAGGAATTGAGTGGGAATCTATATATATAAAACTCAAAGTGTCTGTATGTATGTATGTACCAGCATCACGTCCAAACGGCGAAAGATATTTACATGAAACTTGGCACACAGGTTACTTATGTGTCAGCCACATAAACATAGGATAGGTGATTTAAGCCTTACCCTCCCCCATTTGCCATGGTCGGGGTTTTTCTTTAAATTCCCATCCCTTCAACTCTATGGGAAATACATGTCACTTCATAACAGCTGTAGATATTTCGATAACACTTGGTCACATGTTACTTACACGTCCACTTAAAGCATAGGATCGTTAATTTATCCATTAACTACCCCCATTTGTGATGGTCGTGGTTTTTGTTTAAAGTCCCATGCAAAGCAATGGGAAATGTATGTTCCCACATAACTTCTGTGTTGCTGTCTGCTGTCCCATGTCTTTTTTCAACAGTACTATGAATACCTTGGCTGGTGGTGATATATGTTACCACAACATGGCGTCTGGGTTAACAACATCTGCCCTTACATTAATTACATATGAACTTAAATAACTGTCAACAAAGGAGCTGCGGTGGGTCAACGCGATTGCTACTGCGCTGACAAGCCATTCACCTCTGCAGCTAGGGGTTCTGATCCCGCTCTCGGCTACATGTTAATTGAGTTTGTTGTTCTCAGCCGGCCTCCGGTGGGAGTGCTATGCGAGGTAAGCCTGCGCTTAGTACGCCTACCCCCCTCCCACAAAAACCACCACACTTACACACGCACTCGAAATTGGGTTAACATGCGCGCACTCTGGCCACGCGGTCTCTAAAAAGAGAGGCGAAGGACTAACGGGGCTGTTTGAGCGGGCCAATCCTCTCACTACCTTATAGGGAGTCCCTCTGCCACGTTGGGCTTCAAAGCGGAGCAGGTAGGACGGGCTGTATGTGAGGACCCCCTCTCACACGCCATTGTCGCCAGGGGCATGGAGAAAGGTGGCATATTACCTCTGGGGGAGGCCTGTCTACTCCCAAATCCTGCAGTCTGTCTTCTCTCTAGAGTACACGCACAAAATACACTATAGAAAAAAAAAACATAACTGTCAGCAATAACTTACCTGGGTGATATCTATCACGGAGACGCCTGACTCTGACCATATGCCGCCTTTTAAGGTCAGACCATTTTTTCACAATGGCCATGTAATGCGGTGGGCCGCCAGGATGTCCTGCTAATTTAGCAATGACAGACCGCACCACTTCTTGCTTTTCCACCTGCCTGTTCAGGAAATCATACTTGGTTTCCAGGAAAGTCTGCAAGATGAAGAACAAAGTATATTATAATACTTTTGTTTAAAGCCTTATGGATATATGACGGAAATCTATGGTATTCAACATTGGGAGCATTCTCGCCTTATTAATCAATGACAGGGTTAACATGACAGATTTTATATCTTGCCATTTTTTAGACATTTAGATGAATTAATTTAGAATAAATAATGGAGTTGATGTTATTTACAAACTAGAACAATCAGCATGCTCTGATAGACCATGTAGCTCACCGTCACCAGCTGTACAACAATTATACTTTAAATAGGAGCATGGCTGGACAGTTAATGGCTGTTCGGTAATAACGGGGAGTTGTTTTGCAACAGCTGTAGGCTCCGTTTAGGAAACAGTGACGCATAAGCGAGTACCGCCCGCATATGAAAATGGTGTTCAAACAACACAAGTGAGGTATCGACGCGATCGTTAGAGCGAGAGCAATAATTCTAGCCCTAGAGCTAGTCCTTAGCTGAAAAAATGCAACCTTTTTGCAATCGAGAATTTTTAAGGGTGAAAGTTTGACGCCATGCCACGAGCGGGCACATTTTTTGAGCGTGACATGTTGGGTATCATTTTACTCGGCGTAACTTTATCTTTCACAAAATCTAAAAAAATTGGGCTAAATTTATTGTTGTGTTATTTTCCAATTCAAAAAAAGTTATTTTTTTCCAAAAAAAGAGCGCTTGTAAGACCGTTGCGCAAATACGGTGTGACAAGAAATATTGCAATGATTACCATTTCATTCTCTATGGCAGGGGTCTCCAAAGTACGGCCCGCGGGCCACATCCGGCCCGCCAGGCCATTTCCTCCGGCACGCAGCTGGAGTCACTGGTCCACCAGTTAGTTGTGGAACCTGCGCTGAATATTCGTCCCTAGCAATATGCAGCGCAGGTCCCACAATCTCTCCCGGCGTCTCACTGTGTTTGTGTTGGCTGCTGGGTCCACGGGCATCCTAGCAGCCAATGATTTGTTTTAGACCCGTTGCCACACCGCCCTGCTCCGCCTCCTGCCTCGCTGTTAACCAGTAACGATTGTGTATTAAGGCGGGGCGGGAGTCGGGAAGTGCAGCAGGTCTGAACAGCCAGTGTGTGTAATGTCTGACGCGCTGGTAAAGTACACATGCATGGAGGAGGGAGGGGGGCTGATGCGAGATGATTACTGTACACTACTGTGGAGGGTGGCTGAATGGCTCTGATATGGTACAAACATCCGGGTGCTGATAATTCTGATGGGGACACAAGTGGGAGGTGCTCTAATGGGGATACAAGTGACAAGTAGGGGGTGGTGCTCTTATGGGGACACCAGTGGGGGGGTTCTCTAATGGGGACACCAGTGGGGGGTTCTCTAATGGGGACACCAGTGGGGGGGTGCTCTTATGGGGACACCAGTGGAGGGGGGTTTAATGGGGACAACAGTAGGGGGTGCCCTAATGGGGACACAGATGTGTCCCCAACAGTGTCCTCATACATCTGTGTCCCCAGCAGTCTCCTCATACATCTGTGTCCCCACATCAGTGTCCCCACCAGTCTCCCCACACATCTATGTCCCAAAACTTGTGTCCTCACACATCCGGGTCCCCACACTGGTGTCCCCACACATCTGTGACCCCCACCAGTCTCCTCATACATCTGTGTCCCCAGCAGTCTCCTCATTCATCTGTGTCCCCACATCGGTGTCCCCATACATCTGAGTCCCCACCAATGTGGGGGCACAGATGTATGAGGAGACTGGTGTGGCCACAGATGTGTGGGGACACCAGTGTGGGGACACAGATGTGGGGAGACAGATGTGTGGGGACACAGATGTGTGGGGACACAGATGTGTGGGGAGACTGGTGGGGACACAAATGTGTGTGGACACCGATGTGGGGACACAGATGTATGAGGATACTGGTGGGGTAACAGATGTGTGGGGACAACAGTGTGGGGACACATAATTGTGGGGACACCAGTGTGGGGGCACAGATGTATGAGGACACTGGTGGGCACACAGATGTGTGGGGACACCAGTGTGGGGTCACAGATGTGTGGGGAGATTGGTGGGGACACAGATGTGTGTGGACACCGATGTGGGGACACAGATGTATGAGGAGACTGTTGGGGTCACAGATGTGTGGGGAGACTGGTGGGGACACAGTTGTATAAGGAGACTGGTGGGGACACAGATGTATGGGGACACCAATGTGGGGACACAGATGTATGGGGACACAGATGTATGAGGAGACTGGTGGGGACAAATATGTGTGAGGAGACTGGTGGGGACACCAATGTGATGACACAGATGTATGGGGACACCAATGTGGGGCCACAGATGTATGGGGACACAGATGTATGGGGACACCAATGTGGGGCCACAGATGTATGGGGACACCAATGTGGGGCCACAGATGTATGGGGACACCAATGTGGGAACACAGATGTATGGGGACACCAATGTGGGGACACAGATGTATGGGGACACAGATGTATGAGGAGACTGGTGGGGACAAATATGTGTGAGGAGACTGGTGGGGACACCAATGTGATGACACTGATGTATGGGGACACCAATGTGGGGACACAGATGTATGGGGACACCAATGTGGGGCCACAGATGTATGGGGACACAGATGTATGGGGACACCAATGTGGGGACACAGATATATGGGGACACCAATGTGGGGACACAGATGTATGGGGACACCAATGTGGGGACACAGATGTGGGGGAGACTGGTGAGGACACGGATGTAAAACCTCATGCACGCTGGTAGTTTAACCTGCTGAATGATGCTCCAGCGTTTTATTAGACGACAGGACCATCATCCAGTTCTGCTGTCAACAGCAAGTAAAATTCTATTCTTCTACTGTGGATTTATTTACTAAAATTATTTTTCCGGCCCGCGGATATGAGTAAAATATAGAATGTGGCCCTCGAAGTAAAAAGTTTGGAGACCCCTGCTCTAGGGTGTTAGAAAAAAATATATATATAATGTTTGGGGGTTTTAAGTAATTTTCTAGCAAAATAAAAGTTTTAGTCTCGTAAACACCAAATCTGAAAAATTAGCCCGGTGTCCACAACATGTTAAATTCATTATGCTAAATAGCAAGGAAAGTGCCTAAATACACATTTACCAACCAGGGTGTCTGCAGCTGTACAGGCATGCTGGGACTTGTAGATTTGTAACACCAGGAGACAAATTGTTTGGGAAATACTAATATCTGATCTTATATACTAACTTTTAAACTAGTCTAAAATGCAGTTAAAGATAATGCAAATACTTACACAGATCAGCATATCTTCCTCACTTTTGGAGAGGTTACTCCCAACCATTTTACTATCCACTTGGGCAAATGGGCACTTGTCCAACAAAATGTGAAATGAAACTGGCAAGTGTCCAAGTTCCAGGAAGTAGTCGCGCGCGCGTGTTGTTCGCGCGATTGCGCATGCGCGATCGAGAAATTCACAATGTTGTTTTTCTATAACATAATACATATATTCAATTTCAGAGTGTAACTGTCGAAATTCCGCAATCAATTTCTCATTCCCATGTTGTGAAATTTCTATAAAATATCTCGAATATTCGATTTCAGAATGAGCCAATCAGAGCGCTCCTAAAGCATGTCTCGAAATTGCGCAATAATCGCAATAAAATAGCAAGAATATTCTGAGACAATCACAGTGCTCCATTCCGCATTTCTCGAATATTCGTAATTATTTTGTATTGTAATATATCACGAATATTCTGAGCCAATCAGAGTGCTCCATTCCGCATTTCTCGAATATTCGTAATTATTTTGTATTGTAATATATCACGAATATTCTGAGCCAATCAGAGTGCTCCATTCCGCATTTCTCGAATATTCGCAATTATTCTGTATTGTAATATATCACGAATATTCTGAGCCAATCAGAGTGCTCCCTCGCGCATTTCTCGAAATTTCAATCGCAATCGCAATCGCAATCGCGATAGCGAAAATTCGCAATGATTTTTTTCTAAAATATATCACGAATATTCGTAATAAGCGAATATATCACGAATATTCGATTATATATTCGAGATATATCGCGAAATCGAATATGGCATATTCTGCTCAACACTACACCTTAGTGCAGATTTCTGAGGAAATAGGTGAGTCAATCACACAGGCAGGAAATTATATTTTTGCAGGCACTAATGTTCTATAGCATGCCTCCAGGTTGCTCTGTTGCATTCACATTTACAGAAAATGACGGTAACATTAAATTACAATAGGACGTTTGTAGAAATCATACAAGCTATATTCATTTTATCTTTTGCCTTATTTTTTCTTTCTACAACAGTGGAGTTACCCTCTTAAGTAAATGCCAAACAACTTAACCATTTAAGGACCGGAAGATTTTCCTCCTCAATGACCAGGTCACTGCGTCACTTTAACTAACAATTGCGTGGCCATGCGACATTGTACCCAAACAAAATGTATGTCCTTTTCCCCCCATAAATAGAGTTTTATTTTGGTGGTATTTGATCACCTCTGTGGTTTTAATTGTTATAAACAAAAAAAGAGCAACAATTTTGGAAAATAATAAATTAATATTTTTTGCTATAATAACCTACCCCCCCAAAAAAAATGTAAAAAACAAAAATCTAATTTCCTCACTAGTTTAGGCCAATATGTATTTTTCTACATATTTTTCGTAAAAAAGAAATAGCAATAAGCGTATATTAATTGTTTTTTGCAAAAGTTATCACATCTACAAAATAGGGGATAGTATTATGGCATTTTTATTATTTATTTCGTTTTTACTAGTAATGGCAGCAAACCAGTGATTTTAAGCGGGACTGCGACATTGCGGCGGACAGATCGGACACCTAACTGACATTTTTGACACTTTTTTGGGAACCAGTGCTAAAAAATATGCTCTGTTATTGTACTAATGACATTGGCAGGGAAGGGGCTAACATCAGGGGTGATCATGGAGTTAAATGTGTTCCCTCTGTGTTTACTAACAGTACGGGGGACTGTGTGACTGGGGAAACACACATATGTGTCTTACTGCATAGCAGAAAGACAGAATCTGTATGATCTCCTCTGTCAGAATGGAGATTTGACTTGTTTACAGAAGCAGATCCCCGTTCTGTCACTGCGGGGAACGATTGCAGGGGCCGGCGGACATCGAGTCCGCCCCATCTGCTGAATGGCTCCCCCACTGGCCAGTGGGCGCACGCACTCGCCACCCACAAATCACTGTGTACGAGTCGACGGACAATGACATCGATTTGCAGGAAGCAGCCACATTGCCACAGTACATATGCAGTGGCTGGTCCTTAACTAGTTAAAAACGAGTTCCAGCACTTTTAAACAGTTTCAGAAAAAAATTGTATTGTAGAATACAAGGTTTATCCATAAATAAAAGCTGACCATTGTAAGCACCGTTGTTATATGGTTTGTATCTGTCCCATTTGCTGAACAGATTAGTCTGCATGTAAGTGTGTAGGAAAATAGCAATCCCGGCATGTGAAATAATAATAATAAAAAAAAGATTTTGTATTCTGAGTATCCAGGCAGCTATTAACCCCACGCATTTACAATAAGAGTAATGTGCACAATACTAAAGGGTACAATGGGCGAAAATCTTTCAGCACATACCTCCTAACAAAAGGGCACGGCTAGCATATACATGAAGATCGAATATGTGTAAAAAGCTAAAGAAATAATAAAGAGAAGAAAGACAGGAATAGAACTGTCTTGTATCAAGTGGAGCAGGTTCATTTCTTCCTATAATAGGGATTCTGTAGTAAATATTTTCAATGCTTCTGGAAGGTTGACGTTTTGCTAGAGTGAGTTTAAATGAACATTGAAAATGTAGGTTATCAATTACGTCCTGTATGCCTGGAATGTTAGGAGACATCCAATTTATGCCAAGTACTGCTCTATTAATGTTTGGCAAACCACCACACCATACTCCACCAGGAGTGTCTCTATTAAAGTGGAACTCCAGGCATGAGATCAAAAAAAAATAAAAAATTCCACCAGAAATTAAAGAATATGCTGCTCTGTTATGCCGCGTACACATGGTCGTTTTTTGCGATGAAAAAAAACGACGTTTTTTGTGAAGTAAAAAATGACGTTTTTGAAACGTCACTTTCAAAGACGATGTTGCATACACACCATCGTTTTTTTCACAAAAAACGAGGTTACGTTCACCACACTTTTCCATTGAAGCTCGCTTCATAACTAGCTTCTGGGCATGCGCGGGTTGAAAAACGTCGTTTTAAACGACGTTTTTGCTACACACAGTGACTTTTTGTGAAACAAAAAACAACGTTTTGAAAAACGACACAAAAAATTCAAGCATGTTGGATGTTTTTTTTGGTCGTTTTTTTTAAGACAAAAAACAACGTTTTGCCCACACACGATCAATTTAAATGACGTTTTAAAAAACAACGTTTTTTTTCATCGCAAAAAACGATCGTGTGTACGCGGCATTAGGGAGATTGGCCCTCTCTATTAATCTTGTTTACCATTATTACCAAAAGTAAAAGAAAATCCACATTTTTGGTCCTCTGAAACGGAATTATGGGGATATCTTTCAGTGGGAACTCTAGTTCCCATGACTCAGCTGACAACCTGGGCAACCACTTAGTAGTGTAAATAAAAAAAAATAGGAAATAAAATGGCTCCATCTAGAAAGTATTATTTTACTGAAAGTGTAGGTGATGCTTGAAATACACTTCTAGTAGAGGTAGTGAGTTGGTAACAGTGCTTGGGTTAAACATAGATCTATACTCAGACAAAATAGATAAAGATAAATATGTAAATAAATAAATAAAACATAAAAAATATACTGCGTATAAAAAAAAAATGGGGCAGACTTGATAGTTTTTCTCCCACCACTCTTCTATGTTTCTATAGAAAGATTTTCCATCACTTTCCAGTGATAAAACCAGAACTAAGAACAGATACAGAAATAATAATTAAAAAAAAAAACACAACAGGCAATACTAACAATAATAAATAGTTTTGTTTAACAGATCCTCTCCATATTCCATTTAGGGAATGCAATGTGTATTGAAGCAAATCTTCCATTTTTCCCTACTTCCCTACAAAATCAGTAATTTTAACTATTGAAGACTTTTACTTGCTATATCCAAAACCAAAATAAGGTTTTGGCTGGTGTTCTAAGTTAAAGTGGAATTAAACTCCCCTATTTTTTTTTTTTTCATTAAATGGGTGACCAGGAGATTTATGTCATAATGTTCTCGTCTTCCTTCTGAGTTTAGTCTGTTTGGCTGCTTGAATGGCCAGGAGGCAATGACTTTACTCCCACGGATGGGCACATGAGTCATATCACAGAACTGATGGGTGTCATAAATGTGTAAGAAGAGTGTATAAATAACTGTGACTCCATTTAAAATTCCCCTTCATTTTACATAAAGCCCCTCCCTTCTTTGTTTGCATATAAGCCACTGTCATTCTCAATAAAGCCAGACATCTTTTGAATACACACACGCTCGTTTCACGTGTTTCATTTGGTGTCTCCAGATATCTGAGAATTCTGGTGGTCTACCTATGAAAAAGGGTGGTCGTCAAAGTGTATAATTCCTTTCAAAATGTACGCTGAGCTGCGCATGCATGTCTAATGCCTTGTACACACAATAGGAATTTCTGATGGACTAAAATCTGATGGAATTTTCCGTCAGAATTCCGATCAAGCTGTCTGCCATCAGTCTTGCATACACACTGTCAGACAAAATTCCGACCATACAAAACGCGGTGACGTAAATAACACTACGACAAACCGAGAAAAATGAAGTTCATCAAATGATTTTCTCCGACGGAGTTCCACACAGACGATCAGAATTTTCCATAGGATTTTATTCCACACACAATAGGAATTTCTGATGGAAAATTCCAATCAGACTGTTTTCATCAGAAATTCCTATCGTGTGTACAAGGCATAAGTATATATTATCCCTGACAGGCAGAGAGAAGCATTTATGACAAAAGAGACCAATCGGGTGTCTTATATCATAAAAACCTTACCTTTTCCAGTTCAATTCCATTTTAAGAGTGACTGTGCCGTTGTTTTATTTACGCTAATCTATTTCATCCTCTACTGTTCTCAGTAAATGTGTTTTAAGAGATTTAAGGGTTACAGCTACAAAATGTAATGTCATTCCAGAAAATGCCAAGGAAAATTGATGGCTTGACATTACATTTCACAATGCGTGGTGATATCACTCTTGCTCAAATGAAGTTTATTTCAGCACGACATAAGTAACCAATAACCAACATGCAATGTTGCATTTTAATTAACATGATCAATGTTTGCCTCTCTGGTTTCTGTATGCCACAGTGGTTTCCATCATTGGGGCCATAGCTTTATGCTGCAGTGATAATGTTGGACTAATGGCTGCTTCTCGGCTGTCAGCTAAATTTGTCTTCTCAATAAGTTATCTGGCTGAAGTGCTTTTTCCATAAACAAATCTTGTGATTCATTGAATTCCGCTTTCTCTGCAGCCACATAATGCTGCTACTGTTCACCAGTCCCAGTCATTTCTCAGAGACATTATCATTTGCAGATATTCCCTCATTCTGTGCCAAATGTTAACAAGAAATCCTTGGGTAGCAGTAGGACAAGCATCATTGGGAGGTTAGTGGACCTCTTTGTTGTGAACTTGTGATCCTGCACAGAGCAATCACTCATGGCATTCTGTTCTCAAAATAAGACAAATCTGTATTCTCTCCTTCCTCTAATTAAATCATTTCTATCAAATTGATTGCATAGTTCTAATTCCACTGCCGGCTCTGCCAACATTTTTACAAAGCACATTTTTAAATGCCCATTTCAATATATATATAATTTAACTGGAAGGGAATAAACTGCATTGTCCATTTTATAATACATTCCATACACTTTTGTACTGCGCTGTGATGTGGGACTAAGTACAGATGTAACAGTGTCTAGAAGCCTGCACAAATGAGAATACTTGAATTACATAAGGGGCTAGGCAGAGCAGAGCATTTGTTCAGGGTATGACATTACTTAGCTTGACTTCTCATCTCTGGCTTTAAAGGGAAATATGTAATTTTCCTTTGCTAACCTCATTTTAAAAATGGCAGTTGACTTGCTTTTAAAGGATAATTCCACTTTCATAGAAAAATATAGCCAATGCAAAATAAAATTAAAGTTAACATTTGCATATACTTTTGCTATACAAGTCATATTGTATTTTAATGGTATTAAAAATTCCTTTTCTTCTTTTGTGTGCAACACTGTAATTTTCTGTCAAATTCAAAGCAGTATGGCAATCTAGAGTCATTCTGTACATTGTTGTTTTACAGAATGCCTAAAAAAATAATTTCCATCTTGTGTTATGCGCTCACTAATAGGACTAAAATTTAAATTATGCATTCAATTATTTTTTTTTATAAAAAAAAAAAAGAAATACAATATTAATTGTTCATGACACACAATGCCTTAGGAAACTAAGTGCCATCCAGTTAGGGTTTATATTAGGGCTGTGCAAATTAACTTTTAATTAATCGATTAATCTTTAATTTTTTTGATCGATCAAAATCTTTTTGATCGATTAAAATACTTTTGATTGGTACTCGCCTCTCAGCCGGCTACTGGGCCTTCAGGGAGTTCCGTCGGAGATCCGGTAACGTCACGGACACCGGCGGGGCTTGCATGCCCATCTGAAGGGCTCCTTTGCTGTGCCTTCATATCTGCATGCCGGTGGGACCTTACTAACTGCCACGCGCAAGGGCTGTTACACTTCCCTCTATCAACCTGGGCTTCTACAGCCATCCACTGGGAGTTGTGATAGTTCCCTTCATGGGACATCTACATGCCGACAGACTGATGTTAACATCTCCTCATCTGGATTCAGCAGTGGTATCGTTGTACACATTTTTATACCAGTATCATACTTAGCTACATGTTTTTATGACTGCTTTTGGTACCGTTTGGTATTACTCGCATCATTTTTACAGTTTATGTAGCTACATCGATTTTATCTCCAGTGCAATATTTATTTGGTTACCTACTTGAAGACTATAAAAGTTTTAATGCTATTCCCATCGAGCGCTGCCTTTGTGTGTTTTTTTGTATCCTGCTATCCAGTTTTTCAGTAGCTTGCACTGGGAATCAGCCTGCAAGGACAGCAGCTAAAAGTAGTTGGATCTGTATGTGTGCTATAATTAATCGAAATTAGTCGATTAATCGATTAAAAAACAAAACGATTAATCAAACACAAAAATTTTGATCAGTAACAGCCCTAGTTTATATCTAATATTCTGTTCAAGCTAAAAGATTAGGTTAACTACTGCTTATGTTCAAACACTGTCTAAGGCAAAAATTGTTCTTAATATCCATAGCAGCTTATAAGTCACTTACTTCCATATCTCCAGTAAAAAAAATGACAGATGGTTGTTATGGGAAACAAGAACACTTTCCAATAAATCATTTTCATACAAGAATAATTGTACCAAATAATCTGCATATAACATTTAGAACCAAATGTTAGCTGAACCCTGAGAGCACAGTAAGCAAACTTTGTAGCTTATATTTTATGCTGGCCATTAGTTTCAGTGCTGGTAAGGGAAATTCTCATACATAGTATATATAGTTTCATAGAAAAGATAAACAAGATTATGGTTTCCAGTGAGGATGCTTGCTATTATTTTTATATGCAAACACATTAACTGAACCACTTTAGCTTCAGCGGTTGTTTCCCCCTTATGGACCAGAGCCATTTTACAATTAAGCTATGAGCTTACCAATTTGCCAATAGATTTGTCCTTACTTATGATGCCAAAAAAGAAAAGAAAAGAAAGGAAAAAACAATATACTTTCACAGGTTTGACCTGTGGCGGTTTAAAACAACTTGCATTAATGTAGACACAATGTACAAATATTATTCTGTGATTTGACCTGTTTATTACAACTCTAAAATTTTACAGCATACACCTGTACCTTGCCTATAATGACTATAAGTTTGAAATATGTAAACTAGCACAGAAACCATACAACAGCCTAAAAAAGGAATTGTAATTCACCCAGCTTTGTGTGATCAGTGAATTCTCTGAAATTCAAACAGAGTGACTGGTGCTCCTCCATATACACGCTTGTGTAAGCAGAAAATTGATATGCCTTTGAGGAACAGGTACATGAACCTGATGCATGGTGGAGGGAAGCACTGACACTCTTTCTTCCGCTACATGCAACCTAGAAAACTGTTGGCTGTACAGCAGACAGCGCCATAGCAACTAATGACTCATCACTGGACCCATTCAGCTGCCAGCGAGGAGATTCCCCAACCAACAGCTGGCGGTAAACCAAGGAGTCAGAAACGTAGGCTGACATCATTGTCCCAATATTGGCAATGCTATATTTACATAATGATGTCAGCCACCATCCCCTCCCCTTTATTTACTTTCTTCCGTTGCCCAGGGAATCTTCTGGCAGACAGCTAAATGGGGCTGGGATAAGTCATTGGTGCTTATCAAGAGAGCTTTCTAGCAACATGGGAGCCCCAGGTGGGAAGCTGTCACATTCATGATAACTTTCCAGCACAAAATGCCTCACTCTGAGCACTAGTGTCTTTCTGTACAAAAAATGGTCCTAATTACTGGCAGTTTACTTAAAGCAGAGCTCCATCCAAAAGGGGAAGCTCCACTTGTCTGTCTCCTCCCTCTGCTGCCACATTTGGCACCTTTTGGGGGGATACCTGATTTTGACAAGTACTCACTCCCACTTCTGGCTCTGTTCGCCGAGGTGAAGTGAGCTTGAAGTCCAGCCCCCTTCTTCCCCCCTGCAGCTGGCTCATTGACAGAGTGCAGTACAATTCGCACATGCACAGTAGAAAACTACCTGTGGAGCCACAAGGCTTTACTGCTGGTTTCACCAATGTCCATTTCACACTACCGCGATTTTGTGGCTGTGGTTTTGACGTGATTTCAGGGACTGCCTGTGTAACTCACATAAAAGTCTGACCAAAGTAGTACAGAGACTACTTTTGAAGTCAGTGCATCTTGAAGTCATACAGATATGAATGATACTCATTGGAAAGGGGGTATGGGGTATGACTTTTTATGGGGCATTGCAGTTTCAAGTCACAGGACATGTCGCACAATTGTGAAAGGGGCCTAAGCCAAGATGGTGGCGCCAACACCAAAGAACCGATTTAAGAATAAGCTCAGATGAAGACACTGCTGGATGCCTGGACAGATAAGTTCCCTAATAGTAAAAGTCAACAGCTAGAGTATTCTCAGCTGCTGACTTTTAATTCGTGAAGGTGGGGAGGGTGGAACTCCTCTTTAGCTGTGAGCTGGTGGTAATTATTTTTGAACCTGTCTCAACCATAGCAACAGATTTTTAATGTAGTAGAGATAAGAATTAGTAGAGAAAAATCTCAACCACTGCAAACCATACAAGCCCAGCGTGCAATAGGTGATAGTCGCCTCAGCCTAACTCTATCCAGGCCACACACCCAACATGTTTTACCACACCCATGGGGCTTAATCATAGAGGTAACTCCATTGGTGGGGCAAAACATGTTAGAGGCCATGACCTGGATGGAGTTAGGCTGAGGCTGCTATCACCTATTACATGCTTGGCTTGTATGGTGTGCCATGGCTGAGATTTTTCTCTACTCCTAGCCTGACCTGCACCCTCAGTGGAATACACTGAATGGGGGACATAATTGGTTTATGTTCACAAAAATATGTTGGTTCATATGAATATGAATATGTTGGATCTAGAAAAATGCAGACCTGAATTAATCTTATGCCCCATACACACAATCAAAAATTGCGACAGCAAAAGTCCGATGTGAGCTTTTGAATGGAAATTCCAACAGTGCGTATGCTCCATCGGACTTTTCCTGCCGGAATTTCCGCCAACAAGAGATTATCTGTAGCAATTTCGGCACGTAAAATTCTGACGTATGCTTGGAAACAATATGACGCATGCTCGGAAGCATTAAATTTAATTTTCTCGGCTCGTCGTAGGGTTGTACGTCACCGCGTTTTGTACTGTCGGAATTTTGTCTCACAGTGTGTATGCAAGACTGATGGAAGACAGCTTGATCGGAATTCTGACGCAAAATTCCATCAGATTTTAGTCCATCAGAAATCCCTAGAACTTTTGTGTGACTGTGTGTGTGTAAGCCAAGCTTGAGCGGAACTCCATCAGAAAAAAACATCCATGGTTTTTCCAACAAAAAAACAGTACATGGCATAAAGCTTTTTTTAAGTAGTAATACTGTCAGAAGAGTGTGGTAACTGCTTTATTGAACTCCCCTGATTGACTTGCCTGGCACAACAAGTGTGAGTGAGTACTAAGGATGAGCCGAACACCCCCCGGTTTGGTTCGCACCAGAACTTGCAAACAGGCAAAGAAATAGTTTGAACACGCGAACACCATTAAAATCTATGGGACATGAACATGAAAAATCAAAAGTGCTAATTTTAAAGTCTTATATGCATGGAATTGTCATAGAAAAGTGTTTGGGGACCTAGGTCCTGCCCCAGGGGACATGTATCAATGGAAAAAAAAGTTTTAAAACTTTTGTTTTTTTGGGAGCAGTGATTTTAATAATGCTTAAAGTGAAACAATAAAAGTGAAATATTCCTTTAAATTTCGTACCTAGGGGGTGTCTATAGTATGCCTGTAAAGTGGTGCATTTTTTAGAACAGTCCCTGCTCAAAATTACATTTCTAAAGGAAAAAAATTCACTTAAAACTACTCGTGGCCACCTTTTGTAAAAATAAAAAAAACTACTCGTGGCTATAATGAATTTTCTGGTCCCGCAATACAAAACAGCATTGATTCTCCCCAAGTCCATTACCAGGTCTGGTATGAATATTAAGGGGAACCCCAAACCAAAATAAAAAATGGCGTAGGGGTTCCCCTCAAAATCCATATCAGACCCTCCAGGTCTGGTATGGATTTTAAGGGGAACTACATACCAAAATAAAAAAAAATGGCGTGGGGTTCCCCCCAAAAATCCATACCCTTATCCGAGCATGCAACCTGGCAGTCCGCAGGAAAAGAGTCGGGGGGAAAAGAGAGAACACCCCCCTTCTAAATCATGCCAGGTCACATGCCCTCAACATGGGGAGGATGCTTTGGGGTCCAAAGCACCATGTCCACATGTTGATGGGGACAAGGGCCTCATCCCCACAACGCTTGCCTGGTGGTTGTGGGGGTCTGCGGGCGGGGGGCTTATCAATATCTAGAAGCCCCCTTTAACAAAGAGGACCCCCAGATCCCACCCCCCTATGTGAATTGGTAACGTGGTACATTGTACCCCTACCCTTTCCAAAGCTTGCCGCCTCAGCCTCCACAACATTTCCCATTTAAGTCCCTTCCTAACCAATGAAACCACAAAGCTCCTGATCCACTCCCTGGCTATCTCTCGCCTCGACTACTGCAACTCCCTCCTCATTGGCTTACCCCTAAATAGACTATCCTCCCTTCAGTCCATCATGAATGCTGCTGCCAGACTAATCCATCTTACGAACCACTCTGCGTCTGCTACCACTCTTTGCCAATCCCTCCATTGGCTGCCACTCACCCAACAAATTAAATTCAAAATGCTAACAAAAGGTTACAAAGCCATACACAACTTTGTCCCTAGGTACTTCACTAGTCTAGTCTCAAAATACCAACCTAGTCATCCTCGTCATTCCTCCCAAGACCTGCTGCTTTCTAGCTCCCTTATCACCTCCTCCCATATTTGCCTCCAGGACCTCTCCGGTCATCAGGAATACCCTACCCTCAGGGCCATCTTAACAACATCATGGGCCCCTGGGCAAAGTAATGCTCTGGGCCCCCTACAAGCCTGTGCCAATTTTCGCACCTACTTTTTAAGAAATAAAGTATAAATAATTGATTGGTTATCAGATCATTTGTTTATTAGAATGGGTGGAGCTGTGCTGCAACTTCCCAGCAACTGTGTGCAATACATGTGATTGTGGTGGGGTGATGCAGCATTTTTGGAGTTAAAACAAGGGGTAAGGAGCCAACATTGCAGCATGCTGAAGCACAGCCATATTCTACGTTGCAGTGTGAATGGGACACATAGGAAACAATTGTTTCCCGAGTGTTCCTGATGTGATAGATGTTTTACAGTGGAGTAAAATATCTGTCACTGCATATAGTGCACATTAGGCTACGTTCACACTGATGATTGGGGCCGGAGCGAATTGAACCTGTAGTTCCTCCTGTAGCTCTTAGCGGCTGTCAGCAGGCAGGTGCCTCCACTGGCCCTGTTCACTATAACTACAGGTCGCCAGTGGCTGAACCTATTTGTTGCTCTCTGCGCAGCTAGCGATTATCTGTGGTGATTGTTGCTGGACACAAAGTGCATGCAGCAGCGATCACTATAGTGAACAGGGCAAGCGACAGCATGTACCCACTGACAGCCACAGGAGGAACTGCTGCTACTATTCACACCATCCCTTATCACCGGTGTGCATGTAACCCTAGCCCTCAATCAGAGACTCAGAGCAGAGGGAGGGACATCTGCAATTAACAAGAGGGGAGGTTTAGACACACTCACCAATTCTCCAGCCAGGATCTACCACTATGTGCCTGTGTTCCGTCAGATGTGGAACATATGTGGAAGATGTGAAACAGAGTGGACGGTGCCAGTGGGGCAGACGACGGTGCCAGTGGGGCAGACGACAGTGCCAGTGGGGCAGACAACAGTGTCAGTGGGGCAGACGACAGTGTCAGTAGGGCAGACGACAGTGTCAGTAGGGCAGACGACAGTGTCAGTAGGGCAGAGGACAGTGTCTGGACAGGATGAGTAGTTTATTTTTGGGGATTTTTTTAACCAATTTTGTTTGTTTGTTTTTTAGCAGTCCTGTTGGGGGGGCCTCTAGTAGATTATCAGGGGTCTAAACAGACCCGACGCCTCTCTTTTGAAACAGAGAAAGTGATTGAAGACACAGACCTCAATCTCCATCTTTGCAGCTTCAGCTGAATGAACAGGAAGAGCTCTGCACTGTCTTAGTGTTCATTCACACACTGAAGCATAGCAAACAGAGTTCTCCATCCTGAAACATCTCCCGCAGAAGCCATAGGCTGCTGCAGGAGAGGGGAAGCCAGCAGCACTGTGGGGGTTAAGAGGAGTCACAAAGGGCATGGGCAGCAGAAATAAGAGTAACCGGGACAGGGGGGGGCAGCATATACAGGAACCGACCCTTGTTGCAGAAGGAAAATTAAGGGGTCACTTCCTGTATATGCTGCCATTCCTGTCCAGGTGTAGGACCTAATGCAGGGGTGCTCAACCTTTTGAAGAGCGATGGCCACTTCAGCAACTTGGTAACCGGTCGTGAGCCACAATGAGTGGCAGGGCAGATGACGGGTCCATATCCACTCCACGTATGCAGAGCAAAAATGGACACAGCCCGCTCTACTCTATGGACCCTCCGATCTTATCCGCCCAGAAGGAAGGGGATGTATCCCCTTCTGATCCGTTAAAAAAAATAAAAATAAAAAAACAGATTGGAGGTAGGCAAATGTACATGGACACAAATCTGTTTACATCTGCCGCTCCATAGAAGTGAATGGAGGGTCCGATTGGACCCACCTGAAAAACAGACAGGTGGACCCGATTGGACTGATCGTATGAAAGCGGCTTAAGGCTGTATTCACACTGATGAACTATGGTTTACTCACACTCTGGGTGCATCACAGTGTACCTGTGGCTTTCCTGTGGTTTAGCTGCCATAGAATTATATTATATACTGCAGTTGTGATGGATGCACTTTCTGAAAGTGCACCAAATCTGCAGGTAATAACAGAAGTCTATGGCGCAGTGCAGGTAACCCGCAGCTGCACTATGCTGCACCTGCGGATCAGTTTGAAAGCAACACAGTGTAGCTAGTATACCAGTGTAGAAAACAGACATGTCCATTGCTGTTTGATTTTAATAAAAAAAACTGACCCGGCTGCTGCTGTCCTCCAGGGCGGTATGGCTGGCAGCTGCTGCTGTCCTCTAGGGCGAGCATGGTTGGCGGCTGCTGCTGTCCTCTAGGGCGAGCATGGCTGGCGGCTGCTGCTGTCCTCTAGGGCGGGCATGGCTGGCGGATGCTGCTGTCCACCAGGGCGGGCATGGCTGGCGGCTGCTGCTGTCCACCAGGGCGGGCATGGCTGGCGGCTGCTGCTGTCCTCCAGGGCGGGCATTGCTGGTGGCTTCTGCTGTCCTCCAGTGCGGGCATGGCTGGGGGCTGCTGCTGTCCTCCAGGGCGAGCATGGCTGGCGGCTGCTGCTGTCCTCTAGGGCGAGCATGGCTGGTGGCTGCTGCTGTCCTCTAGGGCGAGCATGGCTGGTGGCTGCTGCTGTCCTCTAGGGCGAGCATGGCTGGCGGCTGCTGCTGTCCTCTAGGGCGAGCATGGCTGGCGGCTGCTGCTGTCCTCTAGGGCGAGCATGGCTGGCGACTGCTGCTGTCCTCTAGGGCGGGCATGGCTGGCGACTGCTGCTGTCCTCTAGGGCGGGCATGGCTGGCGGCTGCTGCTGTCCTCTAGGGCGGGCATGGCTTGCGGCTGCTGCTGTCCTCTAGGGTGGGCATGGCTGGCAGCTGCTGCTGTCCACCAGGGCGGGCATGGCTGGTGGCTGCTGCTGTCCTCTAGGGCGGGCATGGCTGGCGGCTGCTGCTGTCCTCTAGGGCGGGCATGGCTGGCGGCTGCTGCTGTCCTCTAGGGCGGGCATGGCTGGCGGATGCTGCTGTCCACCAGGGCGGGCATGGCTGGCGGCTGCTGCTGTCCTCTAGGGCAGGCATGGCTGGCGGCTGCTGCTGTCCTCTAGGGCGGGCATGGCTGGCGGCTGCTGCTGTCCTCTAGGGCGGGCATGGCTGGCGGATGCTGCTGTCCTCCAGGGCGGGCATGGCTGGTGGCTGCTGCTGTCCTCTAGGGCGGGCATGGCTGGCGGCTGCTGCTGTCCACCAGGTCGGGCATGGCTGGCGTCTGCTGCTGTCCACCAGGGCGGACATGGCTGGCGGATGCTGCTGTCCTCCAGGGCGGGCATGGCTGGCGGCTGCTGCTGTCCTCCAGGGCGAGCATGGCTGGCGGCTGCTGCTGTCCTCTAGGGCGAGCATGGCTGGTGGCTGCTGCTGTCCTCTAGGGCGAGCATGGCTGGCGGCTGCTGCTGTCCTCTAGGGCGAGCATGGCTGGCGGCTGCTGCTGTCCTCTAGGGCGAGCATGGCTGGCGGCTGTTGCTGTCCTCTAGGGCGGGCATGGCTGGCGACTGCTGCTGTCCTCTAGGGCGGGCATGGCTGGCGGCTGCTGCTGTCCTCTAGGGCGGGCATGGCTTGCGGCTGCTGCTGTCCTCTAGGGTGGGCATGGCTGGCAGCTGCTGCTGTCCACCAGGGCGGGCATGGCTGGTGGCTGCTGCTGTCCTCTAGGGCGGGCATGGCTGGTGGCTGCTGCTGTCCTCTAGGGCGGGCATGGCTGGCGGCTGCTGCTGTCCTCTAGGGCGAGCATGGCTGGTGGCTGCTGCTGTCCTCTAGGGCGAGCATGGCTGGTGGCTGCTGCTGTCCTCTAGGGCGAGCATGGCTGGTGGCTGCTGCTGTCCTCTAGGGCGAGCATGGCTGGCGGCTGCTGCTGTCCTCTAGGGCGAGCATGGCTGGCGGCTGCTGCTGTCCTCTAGGGCGAGCATGGCTGGCGACTGCTGCTGTCCTCTAGGGCGGGCATGGCTGGCGACTGCTGCTGTCCTCTAGGGCGGGCATGGCTGGCGGCTGCTGCTGTCCTCTAGGGCAGGCATGGCTTGCGGCTGCTGCTGTCCTCTAGGGTGGGCATGGCTGGCACCTGCTGCTGTCCACCAGGGCGGGCATGGCTGGTGGCTGCTGCTGTCCTCTAGGGCGGGCATGGCTGGCGGCTGCTGCTGTCCTCTAGGGCGGGCATGGCTGGCGGCTGCTGCTGTCCTCTAGGGCGGGCATGGCTGGCGGATGCTGCTGTCCACCAGGGCGGGCATGGCTGGCGGCTGCTGCTGTCCTCTAGGGCAGGCATGGCTGGCGGCTGCTGCTGTCCTCTAGGGCAGGCATGGCTGGCGGCTGCTGCTGTCCTCTAGGGCAGGCATGGCTGGCGGCTGCTGCTGTCCTCTAGGGCAGGCATGGCTGGCGGCTGCTGCTGTCCTCTAGGGCGGGCATGGCTGGCGGATGCTGCTGTCCTCCAGGGTGGGCATGGCTGGTGGCTGCTGCTGTCCTCTAGGGCGGGCATGGCTGGCGGCTGCTGCTGTCCACCAGGTCGGGCATGGCTGGCGGCTGCTGCTGTCCACCAGGGCGGGCATGGCTGGCGGATGCTGCTGTCCTCCAGGGCGGGCATGGCTGGCGGCTGCTGCTGTCCTCCAGGGCGAGCATGGCTGGCGGCTGCTGCTGTCTTCTAGGGCGAGCATGGCTGGTGGCTGCTGCTGTCCTCTAGGGCGAGCATGGCTGGCGGCTGCTGCTGTCCTCTAGGGCGAGCATGGCTGGCGGCTGCTGCTGTCCTATAGGGCGAGCATGGCTGGCGGCTGTTGCTGTCCTCTAGGGCGGGCATGGCTGGCGACTGCTGCTGTCCTCTAGGGCGGGCATGGCTGGCGGCTGCTGCTGTCCTCTAGGGCGGGCATGGCTTGCGGCTGCTGCTGTCCTCTAGGGTGGGCATGGCTGGCAGCTGCTGCTGTCCACCAGGGCGGGCATGGCTGGTGGCTGCTGCTGTCCTCTAGGGCGGGCATGGCTGGCGGCTGCTGCTGTCCTCTAGGGCGGGCATGGCTGGCGGCTGCTGCTGTCCACCAGGGCGGGCATGGCTGGCGGCTGGCTGGCGGCTGTCCTCTAGGGCGGGCATGGCTGGCGGCTGGCTGCTGCTCCTCTAGGGCGGGCATGGCTGGCGGCTGCTGCTGTCCTCCAGGGCGGGCATGGCTGGCGGCTGCTGCTGTCCTCCAGGGGCTGGGCATGGCTGGCGGCTGCTGCTGTCCTCTAGGGCGGGCATGGCTGGCGGATGCTGCTGTCCTCCAGGGCGGGCATGGCTGGTGGCTGCTGCTGTCCTCCAGGGCGGGCATGGCTGGCGGCTGCTTTCCTCTAGGGCTGGCATGGCCGGCGGCTGCTGCTGTCCTCTAGGGCGGGCATGGCTGGCGGCTGCTGCTGTCCTCCAGGGCGGGCATGGCTGGCGGCTGCTGCTGTCCTCCAGGGCGGGCATGGCTGGCGGCTGCTGTCCTCTAGGGCTGGCATGGCCGGCGGCTGCTGCTGTCCTCCAGGGCGGGCATGGCTGGTGGCTGCTGCTGTCCTCCAGGGCGGGCATGGCTGGTGGCTGCTGCTGTCCTTCAGGGCGGGCATGGCTGGCGGCTGCTGTCCTCCAGGGCGGGCATGGCTGGCGGCTGCTGCTGTCCTCCAGGGCGGGCATGGCTGGTGGCTGCTGCTGTCCACCAGGGCAGCATGGCTGGCGGCTGCTGCTGTCCTCCAGGGCGGGCATGGCTGGCGGCTGCTTTCCTCTAGGGCGGGCATGGCTGGCGGATGCTGCTGTCCTCCAGGGCGGGCATGGCTGGTGGCTGCTGCTGTCCTCCAGGGCGGCATGGCTGGCGGCTGCTGCTGTCCTCCAGGGCGGGCATGGCTGGCGGCTGGCTGTCCTCCAGGGCGGGCATGGCTGGCGACTGCTGCTGTCCTCTAGGGCGGGCATGGCTGGCGGCTGCTGCGGGCTGCTGCTGCTAGGGCGGGCATGGCTGGCGGCTGCTGCTGTCCTCCATGGCATGGCTGCTGCTGTCCTCCAGGGCGGGCATGGCTGGCGGCTGCTGCTGCTGTGGCTGGCGGCTGGCTGGGGCGGGCATGGCTGGCGGCTGCTGCTGTCCTCTAGGGCGGGCATGGCTGGCGGCAGGGCGGGCATGGCTGGCGGCTGCTGCTGTCCTCCAGGGCGGGCATGGCTGGCGGCTGCTGCTGTCCTCCAGGGCGGGCATGGCTGGCGGCTGCTGCTGTCCTCCAGGGCGGGCATGGCTGGCGGCTGCTGCTGTCCTCCAGGGCGGGCATGGCTGGCGGCTGCTGCTGTCCTCTAGGGCGGGCATGGCTGGCGGCTGCATGGCTGGCGGCTGCTGCTGTCCTCCAGGGCGGGCATGGCTGGTGGCTGCTGCTGTCCTCCAGGGCGGGCATGGCTGGCGGCTGCTGCTGTCCTCCAGGGCGGGCATGGCTGGCGGCTGCTGCTGTCTCCAGGGCGGGCATGGCTGGCGGCTGCTGCTGTCCTCCAGGGCGGGCATGGCTGGCGGCTGCTGCTGTCCTCCAGGGCGGGCATGGCTGGTGGCTGCTGCTGTCCTCCAGGGCGGGCATGGCTGGCGGCTGCTGCTGTCCTCCAGGGCGGGCATGGCCGCAGGGCGGGCATGGCTGGCAGGGCGGGCATGGCTGGCTGCTGCTGTCCCAGGGCGGGCATGGCTGGCACCAGGGCGGGCATGGCTGGCACCTCTACAATGGCTGGCGGCTGCTGCTGTCCTCCAGGGCGGGCATGGCTGGTGGCTGCTGTTGTCCTTCAGGGCGGGCATGGCTGGCGGCTGCTGTTGTCCTCTAGGGTGGGCATGGCTGGCGGCTGCTGCTGTTGTCATCCAAGGCGGGTACGGTTAGTGGCTGCTGCTGTCCCCAAGGCATGGGGGACAGCCAACCAGCCATAGCCACATGTGTCCCACAGGCCAGCAGCTGAACACCCCTGACATAATGTGACAGGCGGGTACGGTTAGTGGCTGCTGCTGTCCCCAAGGCATGGGGGACAGCCAACCAGCCATACCCACATGTGTCCCACAGGCCAGCAGCTGAACACCCCTGACATAATGTGACAGGGGGGTGGAATGGGCCCAGCACTATGCTGCCTGCACACTACAAGTCCCAGCATGGTCAGAACTCACCCCTCCCACATGCTGGCTCCTGTCACTCCAGGGGGAATCCAGGGAAGTATCAATCCCATCCCTTTTAATAGAAGCCCCGCAATTACTGAGAACAGGTGGGGGAAGGGAACGAGGCCAGGAGAAATCAGTGGAGCAAGGGGTGAGAACGAAGACCAGCTTGCGGGGGGCGGAGCCTAATCATGGAGGGGTGGAGCATAATCGCGGAGGGCGGAGCCTAATCACGGAGGTACATGAATAGGAAGGACAGGAGGGAGTTGGGAGGCAGTGTCATTCTAAGCTAGAGAACGGACCCTTAGCAGATGACCTGCCTCCTCCACTTAGCGCCGTCAGCGGCCTGTTCCAACAGCACCTGTGGGGAGGGGGGTGGACTGTCCCATAACATGCCAGACCCTCATGCTGCGCTGCCTCTAACAAAGTTTCTGGAACTTAATCAGTGTGCAATGCAGCATACAATTCCACCCTATCACTGCCAGAAGCTTTGCTCTACATCTGACTGGACCTGATTGGGCCCCTTTTCATCTGGGGCCCCTGGGCTGTGCCCAGGTGTGCCCAGTGGATAAGACGGCCCTGCCTACCCTAATTTGTCAGGCTCAAAATCTCCAAATCTATCTATTTTTAGGCGATCCGTAAAAACTTTTCTTTTCAGAAAAGCCTACCCTGCCTCCACGTAACAACTGTTCTTTTATTTTTTTCATCATCTCATGTCCACAGTTAATACCCTTTCGTATCACTTGACCCTCCCTCCTTTATTGTAAAGCTCTAACAAGCAGGGCCCTCTGATTCTTCCTGTATCGAATTGTATCGTAATTGTACTGTCTGCCCGGATGTTATAAAGCACTGCGCAAACTGTCAGTGCTATATAAATCCTGTATTATAATAATAATAATATTAATAATAATAATAATAATAATAATGTTTGTTATTTAGTACCACTTTAGAGGGATTGGATATGTTTTATAACGTGTACATGGAAGGTTGAATTGTTCACTATTATTATATGCATTGGATGCGCTGTGAAGTTATTTGTGAATGAAAGATGATAAGTATTGTAGTTCCACTTAAAGAAAGTCCACATAAAGAAAGCTCTAATCACAAGTAACAGACTTTCTTGAACTAGAGCATATTGAAAAAAACAGAAAGTGTACTGCATTTTGCTGGCAGCGTTCACTGGTTTAATTGTGCTTAGAATAGACAATTTTGTGATTGTGTTTTAGCTGTACTTACAATAGACAATAGATCATTTTATTGCATTTCTGAGAACTGAAAATGTAGCCGCTGCTTGTTTTATGTATATCTTTGGAGGACTCTGTAAAATAAATGTAATCACAAAATCTTTGAAGAGGCTAAAATAATTAACTTCTTCAGTCAGAAGTAGTATTTAAATAAGTAATTAACTAAAAAAAAATCAGTATGTGCAAACACTTGTGTAATTATAATAAACATTTAACACAGGAATAAAACATGTTAAAGTGATATCCAGTGGCTCGATGAGATTTGTGGGTTTGGGGAACAATATCGCAAACCTGTGATGAAAAGAATCAAAATGATTCCCTCGGTGTAAACCAGGGATTTGTCTTACCTTCTTGGTAAGTAGGAAATAGCGGAACTGCCCTAGGTTTTGTTTGAGCAGTGTTCGGCAAAGTTCAAAGAAGTTCAGATGCCAAACCCAATTTCCATTGAAATCAATGGGAGCCAAATTTGTCAAAATAAAAATGCTGGGCTTATAGGCAAGAGGGTGTCAAAGATACCACAGTGATGGGCACTGCCATGTGTAACATGCTTCAGTGGAAAAAACAAAGCAAAACAGAATACTAAATACATTCATGCCAGGAGCAGCCATTTTTTTAAAAATGTTTAAAGTGAAACATTGAACATGCACAGTTCATTTAAATAACATGTCTGTCCTAATTATGTATGTGCAGGGGTGCATTTCTGTGATGTACAAAAAGTGCTGCAGCAGCGTTGATATTTACAAAGGAAAAAATTGCCAGCAAATGACATTTCATTCTCATTCCCTTTCTTAAATTAAAAAAAAAAAAACAATGCACATATAGTATGCCTCCAGGAGTCTGCTATGTATTTTGGGGTCCTTTGGAGGGGTCTCTGCCTGCTGTTTTTTTTTCTTTGTAAATTACTGTACACTTTTGCTGTATCACATCCTACAGCAAGGATGAAAAAAAAAATGTTGCATAGAGTTCCCCCCAAGATACGCAGTACATTCAAGGGCAACTACCCCACCCCCCCCCACAACTGCTCTCCCTACATTACTACTTCCCCCATATACCTCAAGTTAGAATTCCCCTTGCACCCCCGTTACTCACAATACCCATACTAGATCTTCGCTCACGGAATAGGCCCACTGGAACCACCATACTCGACTTGTTTCTCTAGTGGTCCAGAGACCGCAACCCTACAAGATGCCACCAGTTTGAAACACAGCTGGTCTACAAAAGTGAAAGATGCAATTTATAAATGTAAACTGTTTCAAAGTTTTTTTTCAATAATTCTTCATCACATATTCATTATACATGCAAAAACGAATATTGTCATTTATTTTCCTGACAATGTTATTGAAATTGTATATCTGATAACTCTGTACACCTATGTAATTCATACTTTCTAAACAATAAAACCTTATGGCAAAAAAAAAAAAATAGATAAGCACTAGACCCTATGAGTCTGGTATGGATTTTAAGGGGTACCTCCCAAATGCACGGGGCTCCCAGGAAGTTCATAGCAGACCCTTTGGGTTTGATTTACTAGAAAGTACAGCTTTGCATAGAGACCAATCAGCTTCAATTTTGTTTTGTCAAAGCTTCATTAAACATGCTGGAGTTAGAAGCTGACTGGCTACCATGCACAGTGGCACCAGGTTTTGCACGCTCCAGTTTTAGTAAATTAGCCCTTTTGATTCTAGTTTGAATTTTAAGGGGGATCTTCACACAAAAGAAAATCCCTTAATCCAAGCATGCAGTCTACCTGGTTAGGAAAGGTGGGGATGAGCATGTGCTCCCTGAACCATACCAATCTACATGTCCTTAGCATGGGGGGTTGTCTAGTCAGGGATACTCCCTCTGGCAATTCAGTGTACCCCCATGTTGATGAAGACACAGACCTCTTCCCCAAAACCCAGGTAGTTGTGAGTGTCTACCGGCTGGCGACTTATTGGAATCTGCCTTTTATAATATGGAGGCTTTAAATACCAGTACATCAATTCATTCATAAAAAAAGTGTCACCTAAAAATAGACACACAAGTCCTTTATAAAAATAAAAAAAATCCCCCAAAAAGTCCTAAATTATAAATCCATCACCAGTTATGATGCCCACTATTCACCAACTCACAAAAAAAAATCCACCGCCCCAGTGCACACGACTGGTGCTGGCAATACCCCTAGCTGAATTATAGACCCCCGAGAGGTCATCAGCTATATAAGGGAAGTGGTGGTGGGGATAGTGGTGACATAATTTCCAAAATATGGCCATGTAGCCATATATAGGCAATACATTTACCCCTTACAATGCCAATTTGTATACGTGGCAGGGAATTCCTGGCCAAGTAAGCGAATGAATGGGTGCAAACACCCACTGCTTCCTTAGCAACCATTGACAGACAGTAGCTGTCATGTCAAACACTCTAAATGTTTTTTTTTAATTTTGGAGAAAATGGAGGATGTCAGTAATTTTTTTACTTCTGTGTCCAATTTTAGGAGAACTTTCACTTCTTGTACTGTAAACATCTTTTTGACTTCTTTTTGTCACTGGGACGGGTGTTCTTATTGGAAGATTCCCCCCCCCCCCCCTATTATTAGTCTAATGACAACTCAAAATTGTATATATTTTTCTCACTTTGAGTCCAGATGACAATGTATAGCACTAAAAAGTGGATGAATCTCTCCAGTGGGTGCACAAACAGCAATATAAATGTAATAGACGTTCTAACCAGTTCCCACATCTAAAACTGCAGATGGACACGGGTTTATTAATGCAGACCTCTTATTTTTTTTATTTTCTTACTTTAAAGAGAGCACAGTAGCTAAGGAGATAGCACTTCCACCTAGCAGCACTAGGGTTGTTGGCTTAAATCCTAACACTACCTGCCTGGAGTTTGCATGTTCTCCTTGTGCCTGCGTGGGTGTCCTCTGGATATTTTGGTTTCCTCCCACACTCCAAAGACATGCTGGTAGGTAAATTGACTTCTGTCTAAATTGGCCCTAGTATGTGTAATATGAATGTGAGTTAGGGACCTTATATTGTAAGCTCCTTGAGGGCAGGGACTGATGTGACTGTACAATATTTATGTCAATCGCTATCTGTAATAAATAAACCTGTCGCCAGACCATTCATTTACACATAAATCTTCCCATAATATTATATGTGCATTTAACATACTTTATGCATGTTATTTACCTGTAAAAGACCTCCAAAGACCCTGAGGTTACTGCTGGCTATCACCATCTTGAGTGTGATGTCATCAGCCCCAGCAGATTTGAAGCTATTAATAGTAATGGTCTATACATTATTCGATTTTGCTCTTCCCCAACAGCTACAATAAATTCTATGTAAGGAGGGAAGAGGAGGAGCTAAGATGCTGGGTCAGCACAGAGAGTAATTAGCCACTCCCAGAAGAGAAGAGGACTTATTACATGCAAGAGGGGAGGGGGGGTACTAAAAAATGTACTTTTGTAGTCAAAGTATAAAACCACATCACAAATGAATACATTGGCCCAGATTCACAAAGCACTTACGCCGACGTAAGTGGAAATTTGCGCCGGTAAGTGCAAATGTGCGCCGGTGTATCTGTGCGCCGGACCCACAAACCAACATACGCCTAAAAACTGGCCACCCTACGCCGACGTAGCTTACATACGCCGACGTAGCGTAGGCGCACTTTTCGTCTGGACGCATGTTGCTGCTCCCATTGATTAGGCATTCAAATATGCAAATGAGGGAAATATGGCGATTCACGAACAAACGTGCGCCCGGCGCATGCTACGCGAGGTGATTGTAAGTTTTATGTCCGGCATAAAGTTATTCCCCATAGATGAGGCGCAACCCAGCAATAGACATGCAAAGGTCTGCACCAGATAACACAGGCCGGCATATTGGGCGTACGTTACGTTCACGGCGTACGTGGTGATCCGGCATAGCTTAGGCATTTGTCCCGGCGTGGTTGTGAGCATGCGCATAAGGGTGCTGTTTCATGCGTTCACATCACGGCTACGTCACAGCGCATACGCAGTTCGTTATACGCCGGACTAAAACACTGCACCATGCTCGGACCATCATTTGCATGCTCACTCCCACTTCCACCTACGCCGGCCTGCGCTTAGAAACTTACGCCACGCCGACGCAGCGTTGGGAGCAATAGCTTGCTGAATGCAGTGCTCGCCTCTCCGCGCTGCGTCGGCGTAGTGTACAGCGTTTGCGCTACAGTGGCGTAATGTGCGCCCAACTCTCTGTGAATCTGGGCCATAGTAACTTAGGTGAGGTAATATGCTGCAAGCATTTAAAATGTTTGATTTTTCTTTGCTTTTTTTAGCCTCCCTTTTTTAAGTTGGTAACAGTGTCTCTTTAAAGTAAATTGGGTAGTTCTATGGAGTTAAACTGGCTCCTATCCTGAATTGCAAGCACTTCTTTAAGCCTACACTTAAACGTTTTATTATTGAAAGGCATAGAAAGTTGAAAGGGACACTTATAAACTGTGACAATGCAATTTACTTTATTAAGAAGTGTCAGGAGAGATGTGAGGAGGTTGGAGGGAAATGTGAGATTGGAGATAATGATTAGCAAACATAGGCTCATTATCGGTTCAGATTCATGCATACCTTAAAGCTAATACACTTAGCAATGTTATATTTAGTATCTTTAAAGGCAGATAGTATCCAAAAAAAAAAAATAATCATTACAGAGGAAGACATAAAAAGGTATAAATTTGTTTAGAAAGAGTTACCAAAGTACTTTGTCTGCTCCTTGGTCTGGACAAAAAAACGTTCTGCAATAAAGCCCAGACAGTAATTTGATTCCAAAATATGAACATTCATTGGATCTCAGGTCTCTTTTAATTTATTGCCCAAGATCTAAGTGGAGCTACCACCCTCTTTGCCTGTTCAGTAAGGCCGCGTACACACGACCAAATAAATCCAATCAAATCAATTTGATCGGATTTGTCTGCTGAGAGAAATTGGTTTGATCATGTACACACGATCAAACCAAAATCCCCGCCGGCAGACAGCGCAGTGACATGGCGGTGACGTTGACGCCGCCACGTCACCGCATCAGGAAAAACACTTCCGCGCGTGCGTCGAATCCATTCAACGCATGTGCGGGCAGATATGTCTGCTGGTTAGCGTACTAACCAGCAGACATGCCGGACGGACGGGTTCCCAGCAGACAGATTTTAAAGCATGCTTTAAAATCTGTCTGTCCGCCCGTACACACTATCGAGTTTGTCTGCTGAAACGGTCCGTCGGACTGTTTCCAGCAGATGAATTTGATCGTGTGTACGTGGCCTGAGATGGGAAAGTACCACCAGATAAATCGCACAGACAGGTTTTGACTTGGGTACATTTTTGAACACTAATATGTATTCAGTAAAATAATGTTTATAAGGTTTCTTGTAAACCACTTCAGCCCCGAACCATTTGGCTGGTTAAAGACCAGGCCACATTTTGCAATTCGGCACTGCGTCGCTTTTACTGATAATTGTGCGGTCGTGCGATGTGGCTCCCAAACAAAATTGGCGTCCTTTTTTTTCCCATAAATAGAGCTTTTCTTTTGGTGGTATTTGATCACCTCTGCGGTTTAAAATGTTTGTGCTATAAAAAAAAAATAGATTGACAAATTTGAAAAAAAAATTCAATATTTTTTACTTTTTGCTATAATAAATATCCCCAAAAATATATAAAAAAGCATTTTTTTTCCTCAGTTTAGGCCGATACGTATTCTTCTACATATTTTTGGTAAAAAAACGCAATAAGCGTTTATTGATTGGTTTGCGCAAAAGTTATAGGGCCAGATTCACAGAGCCATTACGCCTGTCTAACTGGTGTTAGACTGGTGTAATTTCAAATTACGCGCGTTTTCTAGCTAGTCGGAAGCCTCAAACCATGAATAGACGGCTGCGGGCTTCAATTCGACTGGATTACGTGTTCGTACGCCTTCGGATCTACGCTGCAATACAATTGCGGCCACTGGGTGGACTTCCCGTCGTTTTCCGCATCGGGGTATGCCAATGAGCTTTTGCCGGCGATCCCAGAAATTACGATCTTCATTCGCAATCTCTTACGGCACCTTTAGTCATCTTTTTTTTTGCGTAACACTATACCAGCTTTTTGCTGGTCTAATATTAGACAGCCCATGTTAAGTATGGCCGTCGTTCCCGCGTCGAATTTCTACGTTTTCCGACGTCTTATATTATTTTTAACGTAAGTCGTCCGGGAATAGGAATGTTCGTAAACGACGCTACTCAAACAACGAATGACGTAACAACGTGATTTTGCGCAATGCACGGCGGGAAATTTCTGAACGGAGCATGCGCAGTTCGATCGCCGCGGGGACGCGCTTAATTTAAATGCTTCACGCCCCCCAATCGCGTATTTCGATTACGCGGCGAGAAATAGACTACGCCGCCGTAGCGTACGGGCAAAAATCTACCAGGATTCGGTGTAGAGCCTGGTGAAATACGGCAGCGTAGAGTATTTTGATTACGCAGCGCAATATTAAGTGTATCTGAATCTGGCCCATAGTGTCTACAAAATAGCAGATTGTTTTTTGGCATTTTTATTAATATTTTTTTTTACTAGTAGTGGCGGCGATCAGCAATTTTTCTCATGACTGCGACAATATGGTGGACACTTTTGACACCATTTTGGGACCATTGTCATTTTTAAAGTGAACAGTGCTATAAAAATGCATACTCTAAAACTGACACTGACAGTAAAGGGGTTAACCTGTAGGTGGCTCTGAAGGGGTTAAGTGTGTCCTAGGGAGTTCTTGTAACTGTTATGGGTCGTGGCTTGTCGTGACATGCCACTGACCATTGTTCCCGATGACAGGGAACACGATCAGTGACAGTGTCACCTAGGCAGAATGGGGAGATGTTGTTAACATCTCCCCATCTCCTCGTTTTTCAGCTCTGTGACCCGATCGAAGAGGACACCGGCGGCGATTGGGTCCGTGGGTCCTGCGGGCGCGGTCACGAAGCTCACGGCAGCCTTTTATGTTTTGTATGAAGGTAATTGTAGCCATCTTTTAAAATAAACCTTTTTTATATCATGATGGGCTTCACTATAGAAGTTTTCCTTTTTTTATAATTATGAGTCTCCCCTAAATGATCTGTAATCCATATGACGGTTACCCTTCTGCATAAACTTGCTGCTGTCTGTTTTTTCATTATTATAATTTATGGTCCAGGACATCTGATAAGAAACCTAATGCCCTGTACACACGATCGGTTCATCCGATGAAAACGGTCTGAAGGATTTTTTCATCAGATATCCAATGAAGCTGACTTTCATCAGTCTTGCCTACACACCATCAGTTAAAAATCTGATCGTGTCCAACACGGTGATGTAAAACACAACGACGTGCAGAGAAAAATGAAGTTCAATGCTTCCGAGCATGCGTCGACTTGATTCTGAGCATGTGTGGATTTTTAACCGATGGACTTGCCCACAGACGATAGTTTTTTTCTATCGTTTTTTTAACCATCAGATAATTTTAAAACAGGTTCTAAGTTTTTTCACCAATGGGAAAAAAAACGGTGGGGCCCACACACGATCGGTTCGTCCGATGACAATGGTCAATCGAACCGTTTTCATCAGACGAACCGATCATGTGTACAGAGCATAAGGAAGAAGATCAGCAAGAAAAGCAGAGCGAAAGAAAGGAGGTGAAAACAAGCGAGATATGAGGTCATGCAGTTCCAACAACCTGAGGGAGGGCCAAGGAAAACGTATAAGCCCTGATTAGATCAGATATGTGTAGTTAAGTAGTATATACCCATGATTAAGTCACGTGCCGAGTGATGTAACGCGTGGGGGAGGAGCCTAGTGACGCGATCAACGGACGTTCATCTGTGTGAGGAGATCGCTATACTGAGCGGCTTGTAAGGCTATGTTCAAAGGCTGTATCTGAAGAGTGGATTCGTGAGTGCATCTGCTTTTTTGCTGTTGTCCATGCTTTATCTGTATTCTGTATGATCCACAGTATTGCACCATATCTCTTTCCTTTTTTCCTTTTGCGTTTTATCGCCCTGAAGCAGCAAGGCGTTCTCATATGCTGGGCTATTTGGAAGCAATTAAGCACCAGTCCACACTTATTAATCTGAAGTTTCAAGGTGTCTGCCTGCGTTTTGTTTGAAAGCTCAACAACAACCCAGCCTGTGATAGCAAGTGGGTGTGGAACCCTTTTGTATCATAGGTACTACTACTCAGAACTGCACATTTGCTACACTTGGGGTTGATTTTTGCACATATGAATCATCTCACAATTGATTTGTTTTTTATTGTGTTTTTTTATTGATACCCTCCTGAGTGTGTATTTTGGTATAAATTCTGCACATATTGTACACATATTGGGCCAGATTCAGGTAGATCAGAGCATCTTTGCTCTGGAGTAACGCATCTCATTTACGTTACGCTGCATAAATTTTAGGAGCAAGTGCTGTTATTCATGAAGCACTTGCTCCTAAAGTTGCGGCAGCGCATCGCAAATGAGACAGCGGAATTCAAATTGGGCGGGTACGGGGCGTGTAGTATTCAAACTACGCGCGATCCCGCGGCGAACGTACTGCGCATGCGTCGAGTGTCAATGCATCCCAGTGCGCATGCTCCAAGTTCTGTCAGTGAACGTCAATGACGTCACGTCCCCATTCATGAATGTTTTACGCAAACAACGCGATTTGTTTTTTTTCCGACGCGATGACGACGCCTATACCTAACATAGGATATTCCACTAGGGGGCTGCTTTATCTTTACGCCGCGTATCGCTTCCGGAAACGTCGTAAAGTCACTGCGGATATCATTTGGGTATTTTTGTTGTGTTTTTTCCTTTAAAATTTAATTAATAGTTAGCGCTGTAGTACAAGTAGTATATAGTACAGTTAGATAATTGATATTTACTTATTATAATGATGATTTAAAGTTATGTTCCAGCAGCAACCCGAGTTCTCCAGAGAGAGACAATTTATTTTGACTTCCAATACAGAACAAAGTCCAATACTTGCAACAGATGACAAAATAAATCCAACAAATCTAACTCAGAATAGTAGCTTTTAGAGTCCCATGTTCTCTAGATCTGTGCCTTCATAAACATAGGGAATGTGTCAAGACAAGACTAATTGCCAGCTTATAATGCCTATCCACTGAATGGCTGAGCAATTTGATTAGCTATCTTTGATCTGCATTTTGTCTTTCAGAGTGACATATAATGACCCCCAGCCAGAGACAGCTACAATCATCACCTGTCCTAATTTGAATTCTTCCATATTAACATCAACAAGTCCCCTTTGATATGTGCAAATATAATAACAGGTAATAATGTAACCTGAGCAACCTTTAACACCCTTTTTATATGTAAAATAGACTTGTCCAGTGGCGGCTGGTGCTCGAAATTCTTTTGGGGGGGGGGGGGGAGCAAATGAAAAAAGAAAAAAAAATTGCAGCCTCACTGTGCCCATCAAATGCAGTCACTGTGCCATCAATTGTCACCACTGTGCCATGTCATCAAACGCAGCCACTGTACCATGCCATCAAATGCAACCACTGTGCCATGCCATCAAATGCAGTCAATGTGCCATGCCATCAAACGCAGCCACTGTGCCATCAATTGTCACCACTGTGCCATGCCATCAAATGCAGCCACTTTTCCATCAATTGTCACCACTGTGCCATGCCATCAAATGCAGTCACTGTACCATGCCATCAAACACAGCCACTGTGCCATCAATTGTCAACACTGTGCCATGCCATCAAACGCAGACACTGTGCCATGCCATTAAACGCAACCAGTGTGCTATGCCATCAAATGCATTATTGTGCCATGCCATCAAACGCAGCCACTGTGCCATCAATTGTCACCACTGTGTCATGCCATCAAACGCAGACACTGTGCCATCAATTGTCACCACTGTGCCATGCCATCAAACGCAGCCACTGTTCCATCAACTGTCACCACTGTGCCATGCCAAACGCAGCCACTGTGCCCATTAATTGTCGCCAGTGTGCCAATTGTCACCACTGTGCCCTTTAATTGTTGCCACTGTGCCCATTGATGCCACTGTGCCCTTTAATTGTCGCCACTGTGCTCTTTGTCGCCACTGTGCCGTTTAATTGTCACCACTGTGCCCTGTAAAATGCCCCTCCCCTCCCCCCGCCCAGCACTTACCTTTCTGGGGGTCAGCAATCCTCCTTCCACGTCCCTCGATGTCTTCTCCCGCCCTCGATGATGCTGGCTCTGATAGGCACTTCCAGCTTCCGTTATTCAGGTGGCCGGCGCTCACCATCCAGCCATCTGAATAGTGGGCGGCAGCGGCAGTGGGGAAAATGCAATGCATGAATCTCTGTATTTCACTGGATGTGCGAGAGCCAGAGGGGGCGGCGCTCTGGCACCCTCTATGGACGAACCGCCATTGGACTTGTCCTGGATTCTTGCAAATTAACATCAACAAGTCCCCTTTGCTATGTGCAATTAGATTACAGATACCAAATGTGGCCTGAGCAGAGTTTTGATGTGTAAAATAGACTTGTCCTGGAATTCCCGTATGTAACACATATATATCCTGCCATACATATAACACAACAAGGTGTATAATCTGTATAATCTGTATCCGGGTCACGGCACCAATGTAGTGATGTGATATCGTCCAGTAGATAATTGATATTTAGTTATTATAATGATGATATAAGTTATGTTCCAGAAGGAACCAGTGTTCTCCAGAGAGAGACAATTTATTTTGACTTCCAATACAGAACAAAGTCCAATACTTTCACAGATGACAACAAACCCAGAATAGTAGCTTTTAGAGTCCCATGTTCTCAAGATCTGTGCCTTCATAACCATAGACAGTGACTAGACTGACTGAATGCCAGCTTGAATGTCTCAAATACGGGTCTGACACTGGGAGGGGGTTTCTGCGTGTTTCCCATGAATACCCCCTCAAGTCTAATTACCGTCAATAAATACTTCTTCTTTGATCCTAAAAAATGTACCCTTTGAAATGTTCAATTTAGCCAAACAGGCCACCTCACACACCTAGGTAGGCTTGCATAAGATTAACACATCAAAGGGTCTTCAGCTGTCCCTTATGTTAGAATTCAGTTGACTTGGACCACTCAACTGAATTCCTGGTCAATATGGTAATGTAATACAATATTCTACGTAAATCGGCCAACATATTACAACAATATGTATTCCAGATACATGCATGTGTATTGATATTTGGTAAGTGTTTTTTTAATAGATTGTGCAAATAGATCTCCTGTGAGCCTGTGACTGCAATACTGTCCACAATACTATTGGTAAGATGGCCCAAAACCATATACCCATAAGAATGCTTTGGAATAGTAGTTTTAGGTAGCACACTTATTTTTTTATAGATATCAGAGACCAAAGCTTTCTAGATGGCATTCACATTACATTAAACACTACGGCCCGGATTCACAATGCACTTACGCCGTCGTAAATCACTTTATGCCGATGTAGTGCAAATGTGCGCCCGGCGTATGTGTGCGCCAGACCCACAAAACCAACATACGTCCAAAAACAGGCCATCCTACCCCGACGTATCTTGCTTACGCCAGCGTAGCGTGGGCGCAAATATGGTTTGGACGCATGTTGCTTCTCCCATTGATTAGGCATTCAAATATGCAAATGAGGGAAATACGGCTATTAACGAACGTACATGCGCCCGACATATCTATGCGATGTTTGCATAAGTTGTACGTCCGGCGTAAAGTTATTACCCATAGATGAGGCGCAACCCAGCAATAGACATTCAAAGGTCTGCCCCAGAGAACACAGGTCGGCGTATTGGGCGTACGTTACGTTCATGGCGTACGTAGTGATCCGGCGTAGCTTAGGCAGTTGTGCCGGTGTAGTTGTGAGCATGCGCATAAGGGTGCAGTTTCATGCGTCCACGTCACGACTACGTGCGTGTTTGTGATACGCCAGGCGTAAAACCCTGCACCATGCTCAGACCATCATTTGCATGGGGTCACTCCCACTTCCACTTACGCTGGCCTGCGCCTTCGAAAATAAGCTACGCTGGCGTATCTTGGTGAGCAATAGCTTGCTGAATACAATGCATGCCTCTCCGCGCTGCGCCGGCATAGCGTACTGTGTGTGCGCTACACCGGCGTACATGTGCGCCCACTCTTTGTGAATCCGGGCCAATGCCTTTATCTGACCAGTGAAGCATCGCCAAAAGCCAAAGCTCACAGTGATCATCTGGCCTCAACTCCTTAATAATAGGTCTTTAATTGGTCAGCTCTCATATTCCCTTGACTATAACTTGGTTCAGTTAGTGCCTCTGCACTTTCCTGTCACACAAAGACATCCAAAAATGCATCCCCTCTAAAATGCAGCTCCCATACCTCTCTGCACCCCATTTCTTGAATCTCATCTGATGGGTCAGAAGTGCAGACTGATTTTTTTTACCTCCTGGGAAGCTTATATACATTGTTGCCCACTAAAAGCCCACAGCTCATAGCCATGTTCCCTCAAGTGGGGAAACCCAATTGGTGTTAGACTCACAAACTTGATATGTTAGAATTCTGGAAGAGGCTATAACTTATCCTTTCATGGACATTTGACCATGTGAGCATGAGTTAAAGTCATAAAGAAATCTGTATCTTTTTTATACACATATGATGTGAGCTGAATAATCAGGATCTCTAAAGATTTCAACCATAACAGCATAATTGTCAATAAACACCAATAAGTTGTTAAGGAAACATGTTCAAAAGTTATGTTATCTTTACCATCCATACCCCTCTAAATTGGTTCTACTAGGTTTTTTAAGTTTATCGGAACCAAAGCATTTTATTTTAGTTTTGGATAGAATGAGGACGGGTTAGAACCTCTGTCTGCTACCATTCTCCAGGAAATGGCACAATATTCCTTCATAAATTCACAGCCATACAGAACACGTTCACCTTGTAATACTGTATTTTTTTTTATATTCACTTGTATAGATTCAGATATCAATTAAAAAATTTCAGCAATTAAAATATTTTAGCATCCACTACAAAACACAGTGGCCCAAGTTCACGAAAGACTTACGCCGACGTATTTCCAGATACGCCAATGTAAGTCCAAATGTGCACCGTCGTATCTTTACTAGGGATGAGCCGAACACCCCCGCGTTCGGTTCGGACCAGAACCGTCGAACAGTCCGATCGTTCGCACGAACATTTAGAACCCCGGTGAAGTCTATGGGACTTAAACGTTCGAATTCAAAAATGATCATTTTAAAGACCAATATTCAAGTTATTGTTGGAAAACGTCTTTCAGAACCCGGGTCTTGCCCCAGGGAACATGTATCAATGGATAAAAGTTTTAAAAACGGTTGTTTTTTCAGGAGCAGGACTCCTGAAAAAACGACCGTTTTTAAAACTTTTTTTCCATTGATAGTAGTATCAATGGAAAAAAAGTTTTAAAAACGGTTGTTTTTTCAGGAGTCCTGCTCCTGAAAAAACAACAGTTTTAAAAACTTTTTTCCATTGATGCATGTTCCCTCGGGCAAGACCCGGGTTCTCAAAGACGTTTTCACAGGCAAACTATAGACACCCAGCAGGTAAAATATTTAAAGGAATTTTATTTTATTTTTTTAATTTAAGCATCATTAAAATCACTGCTATTGTACCTGCTGGGTGTCTCTATACCTGTGATAATGTCTTTAAATAGCACAATCACCTGCCTGCCAGTAAATTAGGAAGAACTGATCTAGCTAAGCTATACAGTGTATAAATATATGTACAACTCCTAAGGATGTATATATATTCTCTACACACTGTAATAAAGCTAAACTAACTAGCCTGCCTGCCTGCTCTATCTAGATAGCTAAAAAGACAATCTCTCTGTCTCTCTGACTGCTCTCATTAACAAGCCGGAACAGCACCCAGGCTTTGGCCAATTATGGCTCTTCTTTTTTTGAGTGCTGTGATTGGCCAAGCATGCAGGGTCATAGTGCATGTTTGGCCAATCATCAGGGCGCAATGCCGCAGTGAATTATGGGCCGTTTCGTTTCACTCGAATTTGCCGCGAACAATCGTTTTTGTTCGATATTTGTCGAACGATCAAACGGCCGATGTTCTATTCGAACATACGTTCGTTTCGAACACGAAGCTCATCCCTAATCTTTACGCCGATTCCCGCCGCTAGATACGTCAAAAAATAGGCTTCCTCCGCCCGACCTAACTTGCCTACCCGGCGTTTTGTGGGCGCATATTTACGCTGGCCGCAAGGGGCGCTTCCATTGATTTACGCATTGAATATGTAAATGACCGAGATACGCTGATTCACAAACGTACTTGCGCCCATCGCTGTAATATACGCCGTTTACATAAGGCGTACGTCCAGCGTAAAGTTATTCCACCTAAAGGTGGCGCAACCCATGCAAAGGAATGGACGTCGGAACAGCCGCCGTAGGTTACGTTGTTTACGTAGTACTACGTGAATAGTAGGTTACGTTCACGTCGTAGGCAGTGTTCGACGTATTTTAGGTAGCTATTTCGACGTAACTGTGAGCATGCACACTGAGATGTGTCCAAGAGCCGACGCATGCGCAGTTTGTTTTTTGAAGCTCGGCCCATCATTTGCATGGGGTCACGCTTCATTTAAATGTTACACGCCCGCTTTCACCTACTTTGACTTACGTCGGCTTACGCCAACAACTATACACTGCGCCGGCGCAATGTTGAGCGCATTCTCTTGGTGAATACCAGGCTTGCCTCTCAACGTTGCGGCGGCGTAGCGTAAACAAGATACGCTACGCCCGCACAAAGATACGCCTCTCTACGTGAATCTGGGCCAGTGGGTCTGGATCATTTGTCAGCCAGTATTAAGGTATCATCTCCACTGTCTTTAGTATTTAGTGCCATTCCCATTCCATTCTGATCAGGCAAAGCTCTGACATTTTCTGATAGTGTCAAGCCTTGTGCTTTCTTCCCCAAACATTCCTATTGGCCCATCACTGGCCATTGGGAGTGTGCATGAGACAAGATGGGGTGAGAAAACTTCAACATTATAAAAAAATGAAAACTTTTTTTAGGTCAGAACGGCCTGAAATGTAGCTGTAGTTGAAGGAACTTCAGGCTTTTGCAGATATGTGCCCCCCAGGTGCCTTCACTTTATACATTATAGCAACTTTTATTTTCAATGAGAGAGACACAGTATTGGAATATTAGCACGATTGTTTATTAAGAACTGAAAAGAAAGGGCAAAATACAGGATAGCATAACTCTTTGCTGATCCAGCACCTCAAGAAATACAAGGCTGCAGTTGTCGAGAAAAAATAATAATCAAATCTTATGTAAGAAATAGAAACTGTTCAAAAACAGAATTCTGTGCAATCAAACCTACCTAAAATGGATAATAACTACTTCTACAGAAAGAAAGCAATGCCTTATTTGCTGAATAGGGTTCAGCCATTTGAGCTGGCAATACAAAAACTACATAAATTCAAGGACTCTGGAAAGTGATTTATTCTGTGCCTTGAGAAGCCTTTGACAGCAGAAGAAAAAAAATACATATAAGGCAAGGACTTCATCCAAAATGTAGTCATTCCAACTCCACAGGACTGCTTTGTACAGTGCTTTCACATAGGAATAATAGACTAAGTCACTATTGTTCAATGTTGCAGAAATAACTAGGTGTGCCTATTCATGGAACAGGATAGAATTCAGAAGTCCTAATGTTGCAAATAACTTCTGTCTATAAGTATAACAATGCTGCGATGACTTGGGACATAACATGTTTAACATAGAGCACAGCATTGAGAGTAGCCATGTGGGGTATGTCATGTATTGCACATAATCCACACTTGGACAGTTTGGTTTATGTAAGATACAGCTCAATGTATAGAAAGGATACCCCACTCTGCACCCCAATACACTCAAACATCCAAACATGCACTCCTATTCATTTTACACTATACCATGTCTGTCAATTCATGCAACGCTTTACATATACAATGTACATTCACATTAGTCCCTACCCTCAAGGAGCTTACTATCTAAGGTCCCTAACTCACATTCATATACTAGGGACAATTTAGGCAGAAGCCAATTAACCTACCAGCATGTCTTTGGAGCGTGGGAGGAAACTGGTGTACCTGGAGGAAACCCACACAGGCACAGGGAGAACATGCAAATTCCAGGCATGATACTTTTTTACATTTGTTCAATCATTTCTACTTGCTCATAAATGTGCTGTGCCCTTGTCAAGTTAGGTTTAAAAATAAAGTTTAATTGAAGCGGAGTTCCACCCAAAAGTGGAACTTCCGTTTAATCCACTGCTCACCCCCTTACATGCCACATTTGGCATGTCATTTTTTTGGGGGGGAGTGGGGGCTTCAGGAGGAGTGGGACTTCCTGTCCCACTTTCTCCTTCCACCCAGGGACAGCTTAGGCGATACATCATATCGCCTACAGTGGCCCCTCCCTGTAGGCGATCGCCTAGGACACGTGACAGGTCCCAGGCGATCGTCTGACCAATCACAGTGCGCTCGCAAATGCGCAGTGAGTGCCCGGCCGTGAAGCCGAAAGCTGTCACGGCTGGGTGCCCACACTAAGAATGAAGACGCTGGCCGGAGAGGGGGGAGAGCTGAGCCCTGGGCGGCGCGTCGCTGAACCGTGGAGCAGATGAGTGTCTATTTGTAGCTGCTAACTTTCAATAAACATAAAAAAAGCTGGAACTCCCCTTTAAAAAGCCCCCCCACCTCCACATATTCACATACTGTATACAAACATGAATGTGTGCACCGGGTGTGCACATGGTGATTACACCACATATTAGGCATGGCCATGCATGCTGGTGAAGGCAATAATTCTAGGGTCATCATACACGGCTAACTCTAAATTGATGAGCTATAAATCATAGACTATTGATAATTTTGGGTACCACAGTGTTTTGCAGCTTAGCTGCAATGCACAATTTTGGGGGTTGACAAATTTGACATTCATTTACTTGCCACAACCTCATCTTTTATATAGCAGCAAACGTTAAAGTAGAACTATAGGCAAAGCCTTTTTTTCATTTTGGATAGAGTAAGGGAGGGTTATTACCTCTGTTGGTTTATTCTTTTCAGTAGGGTAGCGTGGGTTGTCAGCACCCGAGGCAAGGCAAGTAATTTGCGCCCCCTAACCAGTGGAATTTCAGTACTCCCCAAGTCCCTTCACTTTCTACAATAGTACCGACTAGCCTGATTCCTACACAGACCACTACACTAACCTACCTGATTCCTACACTGACCACTACACTACAATGACCACTATACTGTCCTCTACACTGTCCAATACACTACACTGACCACTACACTAAACTGACCACTATACTGTCCACTACACTACACTGACCACTTTTCTGTCCACTATACTGTCCACTACACTACACTGTCCACTACACTACACTGACCACTATACTGTCCACTACAGTACACTACACTGACCACTATACTACACTGACTACGATACTGTCCACTACACTATACTGTCCACTACATTGTTCACTACACTATACTATCCACTACGCTGTCCACTACACTATACTATCCACTACACTACACTGACCACTACAATGTCCACTACACTACACTGACCACTACACTACACTGACCACTATACTGTCCACTATGCTACATTACACTGGCCAACCTGATTTCTATACTGACCACTACACTACACTTACCCCTATACTGTCCCACTACACTACACCAACCCCTATACTGTCCACTACACTGACCAACCTGATTCCTATACTGTCCACTACACTACACTTACCGCTATAGTGTCCACTACACTACACTGACCACTATATTGTCCACTACACTTACCACTATACTGTCCACTACACTACACTAACCACTGTACTGTCCACTACACTGACCAACCTGATTCCTATACTGTCCACTACACTACACTTACCACTATACTGTTTACTACACTACACTGTCCACTACACTGACCACTATACTGTCCAATACACTACCTACCTACAGTATTCCTATAATGACACTACACAGTGCTGCTCTTCTACTCTCTCTCTCTCTCTGACTGCTCCCTCTCCCCAGATTGTGTCTATCCCCTGGGGCCAGCAACATGAATCTTCTCTCACCTTCTTTTTTTTCCTGCTCTGGTTCAGAGGAGAAGAAGACAGCGGAGGCTCACAATTTTAATGTATTGTGTCCCCCGCATTCTGGCTGCCATGTTCAGTGTCAGATGCCCTGTGATTGGGCGTATGGGGTCATGTGCAGAGGCGGCACTGCAGGAACAACCACTATCAGAGAATCCCAGGCCATCAGAACTAGTGTACCCATTGGAAGATTTTCGCTCAATTATTTTTTTGGGGACAACCCAAAATTTGTGGTTTTCCTTTACTTAAATTTTCAATGCTCATAGTAAACATGACAAATAGAGAGGGTGAATCTCCCTAATGGGGACAGACACAGCAATAACAATTTACACTCTATCCAAAACTAAAGAAAATGTTTTGCCTTAAAGTTATATCTTCCTTCAACAGACAAGCAGCCAGAGGAAGTCTGTTACAGCCTTTTGTCATAAACTGGGTGTTTGATTTAGTTTGTAACTGTTAAAGTTATTTTACATATGTTATTATCTACATTTTTAGACAATTTTTTTCTTAATATGTTTTATTGATTTTAACAAAGAAGGTCACTTGGAGTAAATTGGACCATGATAGAATAAAATCCGCAGATAAAAAAACACTGTAGCAAAACAGTAAAAGATAATGCAAAAAGAGACTATACAATCTAAGGGCAGCCTTATAATAGTTAACTTTTTTTTATTTTATTATAATGTATAATCTTTTTTTATTGGCAAGGCTATCTCTGCTCTGTGAAGCAAAGGCAAGAAGAAATAACAAAGAAATAACAAAGAAATCTGGGTAATCTCTTTTCAAAAAAAATAAAGGTCCTAGACCTATGTGCTACCTTGGAAGGGAGGAAAAAGTTATTGTGAGGGTAAAAGGAAGATGCAGATAGTTTCACATATTGAGTATGTGGAGAGCTCAGGGGAGCTGGGTTGTTTTTCACCCCACTGTTGATGAATGCTGCAGGAGGCAATGAAATAGCTGACAACTTATTTTTCTTTAATCCTTCTGGGTGCAGAACAGTCACTTGCCTGCAGCTAACACACCCTTTCTTCCCCCTTCCTCCCCCTATATCAGCCATCTTTATAGAATCCTAATGTGATATTTTCCTTTTTCAAGGAACCCAATGATTAAGAACAGGAAATAATAATTAACAGAGTTGTAAAGCACATCAGAGAAGCGATCTGTTCTATTGAAGCCATCAAAAAAAGTATGTATAGTCAGAAAGATTGCACAGCAATCAAGTAGGTTTATTAGACAACAATTAAAGAGGAAGAGACCAGGCAGGTTTTATTGTGAAGTCAAAATTAAAGTGTATAATTTCAGAGACAACAGCCAGAAAAATTGTACAGATTTGATGCATTCTATGTGAGCAGCTTCAGTAGGTCTCAGTTTATAAGGAAGAGACCAGACAGGTTTAATTGTGAAATAAATGTTAAAGTGTTGTATTATGAAACAACAGGCAGAAATATTGCAGAGACCCATTGCACAGGATGTAAACAATTTCACTAGGTTGCAGTTTAAATGGGAGAGATTAGGCAGGTTTTATCTTAAAATATATATTAGGGTGTCTTATTTCAGGGAGACAATAGACCCAATATTATTTTGCCAAAGTACTGGACTTAGGCTAGCAGAGTTGGCAGGAAATGACAATGGAATGGACAAAAATCCTGGTAATTGTGGCAGGGCAAGAACAGTGGAAGCTAGTGCACTTTCTCTTTTTGGCCCGAATTACATGGAAAAAATTAGTTGGTAACATCGAACATACGTTTGACCTGAATTTGAAGCTTATCCTTCCTTTTAAACAAGATGGTCCCCAGATATCCACAACCCCCAAGGGTATGAATACAGAGATACAGTAGTATACCTGTCACACTCCTGTCACTAAATGACAATTCCCCAGCTGTTGAAATAATGTAAAGCAACCAGGGATCTTGTGTGATGTCATTGACCGCATTTGGTCAGTGACGTTACCCAGGATTCAGAGAGGTTTTTTATTACATGACCATAACAGCCAGGGATTTTTTACTCAGTGACAGGATTGCAATTGTCAACATCTTCTGGTAGAGAGTAATTGTGATTGACGCTGGATGAAGTGATTGATAATGGATTTATATCAGAGGACATTGTTTAATTTTTTTTTAAATGTTATTAAACACTTGGTTGCCATGCAAAGCTGCTCTCAATTCTGTCTCAACATGGGGACAAGGTTCCTTGCAAGGGGGTAGGTATTACTGCCCCACCCCCTTGCAGGAAACCAAAAAGCAATTGGTCTGGTATGGTATAGGGGCAGGGGGTACACAATCACTGTCCTCCCTTTACTGGCCAACCTGGATGCATGCCTAGATATTGGTCTAATTTGCATTTTACACGTGAACCCCCACATCCTGTTTTGGACCAGATGTGAGGAAGAGGCCTTTGTCACCCAACATTTGGACAAGTTGCCTTGCAAGGGGAGGAGGGGTGTTTGAGTGGCCCCCTTGCAAGGTATTCCCCTATTTTGAAAGGCATGTGTCCTGGTATGGTTTGGGAAAGGTGAGTGCATACTCACTGTCCTGCCTTTTCTGGCTACCCATGCTGCATGACTGGATAAAGGGTCACATTTGAATTTTAAGGGCAACTCCATGCCATGTTTTTCTGCTTTTAAGTATCACTGAATTATAAAGCACAAGTAAGCAAATAATGGTCTGATAGCCTGCAATATCCAGACAGAGAGTGGATATTCCCGGCAAATTAGGTGAAGAAAACATAAAAAGGTTTCTTTTACTGTCAGTCAAACACCTGTAATAAGGCAGCGGGGGTGTGGTCTGCTGCTGGTGAGTGTGTTTATTTATGCACACAGCCCACTCTGGGAGAATGCATACATGGGGCCTCCTTGGCAGCCAGCTTGCTGCAGAAGACACCCAGGGGAAGGATAAGCTGATAGTGCTGGCAGGGAATTTCCAGAAGATGAGATACAGTGCCTTGAAAAAACTATTCATACCCCTTGAAATTTTCCACACGTTGTCAGGTTCCAACCAAAAACGTAAATGTATCTTATTGGGATTTTATGTGATAGAACAACACAAAGTGGCATATCATTTTGAAATGAAACAAAAATGATAAATGGTTTTCTAATTTTTTTACAGATAAATACATGAAAGTAATCTATCCACAGGACAACTATTAGTCCTGCACTCCACAAATCTGGCAAGAAGAAAGCCATTATTGAAAGAAAGCCATAAGAAGTCCGTTTTCAGTTTGTGAGAAGCAATGTGGGGGACACAGCAAACATGTGGAAAAATGTGCTCTGGTAAGATGAGACCGAAATTTTACCTTTTGGCCTAAAAACATGTGTGATGGAAAACTAACACTGCACATAACCCTGAACACACCATTCCCACTATGTAACATGGTGGTGACAGCATCATGTTGTGGGGATGATTTTTTTTCAGCAGGGACAAGGAAGCTGGTGAGATTTGATATGAAGATGGATGGAGTCAAATAGAGAGCACTCTTAAAAGAAAAGCTGTTACAGTCTGCAAAGACTTGAGATTGGGGCGGAGGTTTACCTTCCAGCAGGACAACAACCCTAAACATACAGCCAGAGCTACAATGAAATGGTTTAGATCAAAGTATATTCATGTGTTAACCAAATCCAATTGAGAATCTGTGGCAAGACTTGAAAATTGTTGCTCACAGATGCTCTTTATCCAATCTGACAGAGCTTGAGCTATTTTGCAAAGAAGAATGGGCAAAATGTTACTCTCTTAGGCCTCGTACACACGAGCGGATATGTCCGCTGAAAATGGTCCGATGGACCGTTTCAGCAGACATCTCCGATCGTGTGTATGGGCTAGCGGACAGATTTGTCCACCCGACAGATTTCAAAGCATGCTTTAAAATCTATCGGGTGGGAATGTGTCCGCCCGACATGTCTGCTGGTTAGTACACTTACCAGCAGACATGTCGTCCCGCACCGCCGCCGTGCCGCCGCCGAATGGATTCGGCGCATGCGCGGAAGTGTTTTACTTCCTGGTGCGGTGACGTGGCGGCGTCAACGTCACCGCCACGTCACCGCCACGTCACTGCGCCGTCCGCCGGTGGGGAATTTGATCCGATGGTGTGTACACGCCATCGGACCAAACTCCAGATCGGACATATCCGATGGAAACGGTCCGCGGACCATTTTCATCGGATATGTCCGATCGTGTGTATGGGGCCTAAGGGCCAGATTCAGATAGAATTGCCCATCTTTAGGTGGGCGTAGCGTATCTCAGATACACTACACCGATGTAACTCAGAGAGGCAACTACAGTATTCATAAAGCACTTGCACCTAACTTTGCACCGGCGTAACTTAATTCCTTCGGCGTAAGCCGGTGCAAGTGGAAGTGGGTGTGTCGTTATGCAAATGAATGGCCTAGTGATTTATGCCCGGCGTATCTTGGACGGAGCATGCTCAGTACGTTCGTTCCCTTGTGAGCATGCTCACAACTATGCCGGCCCAACTTACAGAGATACGCCGGTCCAACATACGCCCGGCCGATGCAAAATTACATCCAGTTTTATTCCCCCCCCCCCCCCCCCAGGGAAGGTACTTTTGCTGTGAGATGGCTGCTCCCTTTTCCCACAGGCAGAGGAGGAAAAAAAACTTTAACACCCAGGAGATGTCAGCCCTCATAACAGCAATGGAGACTTATGACCAGGGCCGCCATCAGGGGGGTACAGGCAGTACACCTGTAAGGGGCCCGGGGGTCCCCAGGGGCCCGGATGGTAACCCCCCTTTTTTTATTTTATTTTTATAAAAAAATATTTTTTTTAATTATATTTTTATTTATATTTTTTTGATGGGCAAGAAGGCCTGGCTTGCAGTCTCTGCTCTAATTCATTTCTAAGGTGTTCTATCGAGTGGAGGTCAGGACTCTGTGCAGGCCAGTCAAGTTCCTCCACCCCAAACTTGCTCATCCGTGTCTTTATGGACTTGCTTTGTGCACTAGTGAGCAGTCATGTTGGAACAGGAAGGGGCCGTCCCCAAACTGTTTCTACAAAGTTGGGAGCATGAAATTGTCCAAAATGTCTTGGTATGAGTTCCCTTCAATGGAACTAAGGGGCCATACCCAACCCCAGAAAAACAACACCAGACCATAACCCCCCTTTTATCAAATGATTTGGATCAGTCCACAAAGCAAGGACCATAAAGACATAAATGAGTGAGTTTGGGGTGGAGGAACTGGACTGGCCTGCACCGAGTCCTGACCTCAACCCAATAGCACACCTTTGGAATGAATTAGAGCAGAGACTGTGAGCCGGGCCTTCTTGTCCAACATCAGTTCCAGACCTCACAAATACACTTCTGGAAGAATGGTCAAACATTCCCATGGACACACTCTAAACCTTGTGGACGGCCTTCCCAGAAGAATTTAATCTTTTATAGCTGCAACGGGTGAGCCAACCCAATATTGAACCCTACAGGCTAAAGGATCGCACACACGATCGAATATTCAGATGGACGTGTTTTGTAATCAAACCGTCTGTTTGCTCCATCGGACAAAAGAGCAGAAAAACTACATAGTTTCGTGAATGTTGGCTGAAAAAGTTCTGCTGCCTGTATGCAGAACAAAATATATATATATATAATTATTATTATCATTATTATTATTATTATTAGGGCCCAGAGGTCCCGAATGGAAAGCCCCCTTTATTTGGTAATTTATTTTTATATAAAAAAAGGGGGGTTCCCATCTGGGGCCCTGGTGGCCTCCGGACCCCTAAAAAAATAAAAATATAAAAACGTTTTTTTTTTTTTTTAAGGGGGTTCCCATCCGGGCCCCTGGGGCCCCCCGGGCCCCTTACAGGTGTACTGCCTGTACCCCCCTGATGGCGGCCCTGGTGGCGGGGGACCCATTAGTAGTGATAGGACCACGGCTGCCATGTGTTGTCCTGTAAGGGTGCTGCTGATGCTGCTCTCCAGCTGACTTAGGCAAGTCTGGTGCAAAGTTACCCCTGCTTTTATGAAAGGTAAGTTTAGACCGTCCAAACAGCTTAGGCCCACCGCGCATAGCCTGCGCCGAAAGGGCCTATGTTCGGGAATCGGCGTTTCTCCCTCATTTGCATATTTGCATAGGAAATCAATGGGTTTGCCAGATGCGTCCGGCATAAATATGCACCTAAGATGTGAAGGTGTAGGCAAGTTACACCGGTCGGGAGTAGCCTATTTTGGTGCGTATCTAGTTCTGTGGGTACGGTGCATAGATACTCCGGCGCAAATTTACACTTACGCCGTGCATCTCCATATACCCCGGCGTAACTTCTTTGAGAATCTGGCCCTAAATGTGCAAAGCTGGTAGAGACACACCCAAAAAGACTTGCAGCTGTAATTGCAGTGAGAGGTGGTTCTACAAAGTATTTACTCGGGGGGTTGAATACAAATGTACGCCATTTTTTAAATATTTGTAAAAAAAATTAAAACCATTTATCAAAGGCAGGTAAAAGGCAGAGAAGGGAGGGACAATAGCTTAAGAACACTTTTAATGCTACAAGATGACAAAAGGGAAGGACCCCCAGCCGTACTCATGTCATTAGATGCTGAAAAAGCGTTTGACAGAGTCGACTGGGGGTTCATGATGGAGACTTTAAGAAGTATAGGATTGGGACCTAGATTCATGAAATGGGTCAGAAATCTATATAAGTCCCCTATGGCAAAAGTAAAGGTAAATGGGAGGGATTCCAAGGTGATTGATATGATGAACGGAACAAGGCAGAGCTGCCCGGGCTGAGAGTAGGAGAAGAGGAACAGAAGTTGGCAGCATACGCCGATGATGTCCTCTTGTATGTGACCAAGCCCAGAATATCAATCCCTAAAATACTGGAGGAAATAGGAAGATATGGTAGACTTTCCAACTTCAAAATAAACCCAGTAAAAACTGTCATCATGAATATAGGGATCGATCAAAAGGAAGAGGAAGTTCTACGTAGAACATTTACCTTTACGTGGGAACAAAAATCACTTACTTATCTGGGGATAAAAATAACCCCTAAAGTAGCAGGCCTTTTTGAGGCAAATTATATTCCTCTACTCAACGACATAAGACGAGATCTAAAAAACTTTTCCCACAAACAGATCTCCTGGATGGGGAGGATCAATTTATTCAAAATGACAGTTTTACCAAAGATAATCTATACATTTCAAATGCTTCCAATAAATGTCCCACAAAGCTTCTTCAAGGTAGTAAAAAATATCATCTCAAAATTCATATGGCAAGATAAAAAACCCAGAATAAGCTATGCAACCCTAACCCGGGAAAAAAAAAGAGGAGGACTGGCTCTCCCAGACATAAAAAGATACTATCAAGCTGTAATTCTAGCGAGACTAGTCAAATGGACAAATAAGAATTCACAAAAAAAATGGGCCCATTTGGAAAACGGGAGCAGCAATCAGCACCTAAGCACAAACATATGGATCCCACCTAAATATAGAATTATTAACGTAAACACACATTCTATCACAAAACAGGTTTTTAAGACATGGGATCTGGTACACAGGAGGAAAAAATGGGAATATAATTCCCCACTAATCCCATTAGCAAACACAAAGGCCCAGATTCACGTACATCTGCGCATTATTGGACCGGCGTAGCGCACCGCCTTTACGTTAGACTTGCGCAATTTTGCCGCGTAATCACCCTATTCTCGTAGCTTTTGCGCAGGAAATTGCGCATACGTAACGTTTTTCCAGAGGCGTAAGGAGGAGTAATACAAATTGGGAAGGACGCGGGCGTGTTACATTGAAATGAGCCGTGACCCCATGCAAATGAAGGGCCGGCTCGCGCATGCGCGCTTGAAGGAGACCATGGTCAGCTCCGCTGTGCGCATGCTCACAACTCGGGAGCGGCGCAATCAGTGAAATTGGAAATGGACTAGGGCAACTTTGTGAACTACGCAGACAGCATAAATAGACAGACACAAATGCACTTCCTTTGCAAAAGTACATCCCTTTGTATCCCTCCCTCTACAGCAAGGTGCTTTTGTTTGTTTGTGACGTGTCTTTGAGATATTTGGGGACTGTTTTGCAGAGTAATTTTTGTCTTTTATGTGTTTTCTTTGTTGTTATTTTGTTTAAATTATATTTTTGCTGGGCATTTTTTTTTTTTTGCTCGTCATTTATTTAATTTTTTTGGTTCTGTTTGTGTATGATTTTGGAATGTGGGGGTGATATTCCTGCGGGAAAAGGGGTGTCACCCTCATTTGTGGTGGAGAAGTGATCCCCAGGTCTGTGTGAATGGTGTATGAATGTACAGTGACATAATTGGAGCCGTGGCATGACGTTGCAGCTCACAAGTCCTGCATGGTGGACTGGTGCCAATCCAATGTGATGACGATGTGGTGTGTGTGTGCTAGGGACCACAGTGGTGTGCATGCATGCATTCTCATTGTGCCATGATTAATGTGTGTGTTTAACGTGCAAAGATGCATAATGTGAGCTGGCATGAGATGGGGTCATGAGATGGGGTACCAGTGCATATGCAGAGTCACCTTGAAGGGAAAAGACAGGAGGATGTTAGTCATGCATGTGCCACTTGTGAGGTGTGCATCACGGGAGGGGATAGTTATGCCTGCCACCCATGTCACTCACCAACCAGCCAGCTGTCCCCATACATGTTCTGTTCGAAATCTGTGGGGATGGGGCTCTGATTGTATATGTAGCTGTCATGGGTGTCATGGGTGGTGCCATGTGTTGGGCTGCTGATGTCCTCCTGCAAGGTTGTGGTAATTCCAGGATGGCATGAGGGGTGAATCTGAAGATGCGAGACACCTCAGAATCACTCATGCCATAGATGTCTATGCGTGTGTGATAGAGTGAGGGGCTTGTATCAGATAAGAATATTGTATTAGATTAGATTAAATTGTAAATTTTATATAAGCAAATAAAAAAAAATAAAAAAACATCTCCCGTGCCCTCCTTAGTGCCATCCTCCGTGCCCTCCTCCTTCTTTGTTCATCTAAAGTCAGTAGTATAGCTATGTGCGACGATGCCCCTGGCATGTTGGCATACAGATTGTTGAGCAACACGTGTGACTGCTGAACTCCTCACTAACAGTGTTGCTTTATCTGACAAGTAGACTTTTTTTCTTTTTTTAGACCAGCTTTTATCAGCTCTAATTTTAGACAGGACATTTTGCTGTTGCGCACACTGCGTCGCCTGCGCTGCCCCAACGTTGTTTTGTGGATCCCCGTAAGTCCCTCATTAGCATATTTGACTAGCAAATCAATGGTGTGTCTATCGCACTTTTGCGCGGACGGATGTGCCAGTCTAACGAAATTACGCGGGACAAAAAAAAGACGATTTTTTGCGTATCTCGTTCTGGGGATGCCGCGCAACGAAACGCACGCGCACATTTAGACTTACGCACGCGCATCTCCTGTTGCGCAGGCGTAATCACTCTGTGAATCTGGGCCAAACTTTTTTGCACCGGGGAATAGGTCCACATTTGGAAAAAAACTTGGCAGCACAAGACTTGGGGATATAGTAGCACAAGGAAAAATAAAAAATAACGAAGAGATACAAACAGTAGCAGGGGCACAACAGATAACTGAATGGGAATACTTACAATTAAAGCACTTTGTTATCACCCTTCCATCACCAATAAGGGATGATATAGCACAGAACCCAATAGAAAAACTTTGCACCTGGGGAAAACCACTATCACATGGAATCGCTAGGATTTATAAAATTCTTACAGAAATAGGGATAAAAGACACACTACAAAGTATTGAAGCCTGGGAGAAAGAAATCGGAGAAAGAATAGAAGAAGCACATATGACTAGAGCGACATTTACTTATGCAAAAGACATAACAATAATAGAAGCTAATTACAAATGCATGTTGAGATGGCACCTGACACCTGTTAGACTTAATAAAATATCTCTGAAAAAAAAAAAAAAAAAACATTTATCATTTTCCTTTCACTTCACAACTATCCACTTATTGTTGGTCTATCACATAAAATCGTAAAAAATATATATATATTTACGGTTTTGGATGTAACATGTCAAAATGTGGAAAATTTCAAGGTGTATGAATAATTTTTTAAGGCGCTGTAAGCAACCTTACTGTGCAATATCATTACACAGAGCAGGTAAGTATTTCATTTTTGTTAGTTTAAAAAAAAATGCCATTAGCATAATTTTAATTGCTAGGAAGGGAATTGTATAATAATAAGTGGCTACTGCTTCCTTTGGAAAACTGTAATTAAAAGTAATATAACTGAGAAGTTTCACAAAATCTAATAAAAATAATATATATCTTGTTAAAAAAAAAATATTTAAAGAAATAAGGATGAACTGCTTTATATATTACAGTTGCAACTGTGATTAATAAATACTTCACGCAAGAGTAAAGACATTGCTAAATGGTCACTAGAGGCCTGGGAATGGATGAGCTAGTTAGTAGTTAGGCAGCAATTCAATTTCCTTATCTAATGTATAACTCCATTACATATTTTTTTACTACCTTTGGGTCTAGGGAGGAACTCTTATGCCGCGTACACACGATCATTTTTCGGCATTAAAAAAAAAAAAACGTTTTTCGGCATGTAGAAAAAACAACGTTTTTCCAACTTCATCATTAAAACGACGTTGCCCACACACCATTGTTTAAAAAAAAATGCTCTAGCAAAGCGCGGTGACGTACAACACGTACGGGGGGAACTATAAAGGGGAAGTTCCATGTGGATGACGCCACCCTTGGGGCTGCTTTAGCTAATTTCCTGTTAGTAAAAGACGAATCGCTCTTTTCTGTCTGTTACAGCATGATGAATGTGCTTACTCCATTATGAATGGTATTTTTTTTACCAGAACGAGTGCTCCCGTCTCATAACTTGCTTCTGAGCATGAGCGGGTTTTTACCGTCCAATAAACTTTATTAGTACATTTTTTAACCAGTTAAGGACCCCCGCACGCCTATGTACGTCCACAACATGGCTCGTACAGGCACAAGGGCGTAAATTTACGTCCTCGCCTTAGTGCGGTTCGGGGGTCCCATCGGGACCCCCTCCGCGGCGTGCGGCGGTCCCCCTGGCTCTGGGAGCGATCGCCGACGAGCGGGCGGATGTCCGTGTTTTCCGCCCCCCCCGCGATCGCTCCCAGCCAATGGGAGCGCGCTCCCAGCCTGTCACTTCCTCCTCCTGTGTTTACACAGGAAGGAGGAAATGATGTAATCTCTCATCGCAGCGCTGTTTCCCAGCGCTGCTGATGAGAGAAGACATCCACAGTAAGTGTGCACCAACACAACACTGACACACACTCACTTAGGCATATTAACCCCTTGTGATCGCCCCCCCCCACCCCCCTGTCACAGTGTCACTGAATGCAGTGATTTAATCACTGCATTTAGTGTCAGTGTGACAGGCACTGTAAAAAACAGTTAGTGTTAGGTTCAGGATAGCCCCCCCACCCCCCCTAATAAAGTTTTAACCCCCTGATCACCGCCCTAGTTAACCCTTTCACTCCCTATTGCCAGCGTCACTAAGCGATCATTTTTCTGATCGCTGTATTAGTGTCGCTGTTCCCGCTAGGTAGCTATTTTTTTTATTACGATTTTTTTTTTTTACTAAAGACATGTGGCTAAATAAATTTTGGCCTAAATGTTTTACTAAAATTTAGTTTATTTGATTTTTTTTATAACAAATAGTAAAAAAATAGTGATTTTTTTCAAAATTGTCGCTCTATTTTAGTTTATAGCGCAAAAAATAAAAATCGCAGAGGCGATCAAATACCACCGAAAGAAAGCTCTATTTGTGGGAAGAAAAGGACGCAAATTTTGTTTGGGAGCCACGTCGCACGACCGCGCAATTGTCTGTTAAAGCGACGCAGCGCCGAATTGTAAAAACACCTTGGGTCATTTAGCAGCGTAAGTGTCCGGGTCTTAAGTGGTTAAAGGGTAACAATAGTCTTAAGGACAATGGTTGCACACAAACAGAGAATATAATAATGCAGGCGGACGCAGCCGCCACATAGGTCAGAAAATTGAGGCCTTCAGTGAAGAATTGCAGCTTATGGTAGTGGGAGTGAACATCGAGCATAAACAGTGTTAAGTAAAACATTAAGCGTGAAACGTGTCAGGTGATGGGTCAACTGGGCTTGGTTCCTGATCTGAGCAGTCGTTGTTTACGTCTCCAGCGTCTGTCAGTGATGTAGCTAAGCGTGGAGGGGAGTATATTCCCAGCAATAGAGTCATTCCTGGCTCCAAGTAGGAGCGGATCTCTACTGTTTACCCTGCCTTTTTAAGCAGGTCTCTCCAAAGCCATGCCGTTGCGCCAGGGAGCAAGAAATATCAGTGGTTGTAGGCTATTCAGTACAGTCTTATCCATATGGGAGAGTGGTGGGGTCAGGAAAAAGAGGGGGGGGGAGAGGAGGGGGAGAAGGGGGTCCTTCCACCGGAAGACTGGGTGGAACCGGGGGAAAAGTTTTATATTCGTCTGTTGAAGTAAAATGCAGCCAGCAGGCCCAGGTCTCTGTAAATCTAGCGGGAGTGTCGTTTGCTTGATGTATCAAGTTTTCCATCTCCATTATCTTCTGAAGGCGGTTAAACCAATCTACTATCGTTGGCGCGAGAGCCAGGCAAGGGGAACGCACATCCTTGCGGCGTTCACCATGTGCATAGCTAAGGATTTACAGTAAGCTCATGGGAGAGACGTAGCGTGGTGGAGAAGGAACTGCGCGGGGGTGAACTCTAAGTTGTCAGAGGATATACGTGCGATATATTTGTGGATCTCGCTCCAATATGATCGGAGCTTGGGGCATGTCCACCAGATGTGTAGAAAGGAGCCCGTCTCCAGATGGCACCTCCAACATATTTTCGGAAGAGCGGGGTTGATTCTGTGCAACTTTAGCGGTGTCCTGTACCATCTGGAGAGGAGTTTGTACGCGTTTTCCTGCGTTTGGACATTAATTGAACCTTTGTGGATGAGTCTGTATATGTTCTCCCATTCTGCTTCTGTCGGATTGATCTCAAGGTCGTTTTCCCATTGTTGGTTAGTCCAATGGAATTTAGGCGAGTGTAGAGAGAACATTAAGCCATATATACACGAGACTAGGTGTCTTTGTGGTTCTATACTGTTGCATAGGGTTTCAAAGGGGGAGAGCTGTCTCGACCATTGCGAACTAGGGGCCTTTTTGTGTAGGAAATGGCGGATTTGTACGTATGGCCAAAAAGGGAACGTATTGTCAGTCGTGAAGTCTGCCAGATCTGCTTGTGTCAGGAGCTTCCCTGAGGCGAAGAATTGTCCGGCCCGTACTGTGGCGTGGGGCCATTGCTCGGACAGAAACGAGGGGGACATTCCAGGGGGGAAGTCAGGATTCTGTCTGAGGGGAGTCATGGGGCCGTATTGGTCCGACAGTCTGTGTTTGGTACAGGCTTCACGAAAAGCTGTCAAAGAAGCTTGTATGAGTGGGTGGTCCCCGCACTCCGCAGGGGTGTGACCGGGGGTTATCCACGGCAGGTGGTGGAGTGGAAGGGAAGAGAACGACTGTTCTAAACTCACCCAATTCTTATGACTTTCATTCGTGGCCCAATCAACTATTCTAGTTAATGCGCAGGCTCTATTATAAATCTGTATGTCTGGTAGTCCTAGGTTAAACGTCGTTTTAGCCCACACGCGATCATTTTTTACAACCCGAAAAACGACATTGTTTAAAACGTCGTTAAAAAATGCAGCATGTTCTAATTTTTTTTTCTCGTTTTTCAGAGCCCGAAAAATGATGTGAAGCCCACACACAGGCCTGTCGGAACCCGACACGCAAACCAAGCAATTGCCTGGGGCCCCGAGCTTGCCAGGGGCCCCAGCAGGAAGGGGGGCCTTGCCGCACCGCTGCTTCCTCCTGCAGTCCGGTCGGCCGTGTACCATAACCGCGCGGTACAGGAGATTCAGGTTCCTGTTCCTGCCGGACTGACAGGAAGTGCACACACTGAGTGTTCACTTCCTTTCAGTCTGGCCCCGGGAACAGCAAACTGAATCTCCTGTACCGCGCGGCTAATTGACCACCTGCGAGCCCCATCACGGGAGCCAGCGCCGAGCTGGCTTGCCGCGATGGAAACAAAGCCGTCATAGAAGCGACGGGGATCCGACGTGGATTCCCGCCAATTCTACACGTGGGCGGAGTTTGTTATGAATCCTGAAGGGGAAGTCCCCGCCGGATTTAAAAAAAAATCTGGCATGGGTTCCCCCCTCAGGAGCATAACGGGCCCTTAGGCGTGGGGGTCCCCCCACAATCCATACCAGACCCATATCCAAAGCACGCCAGCCGGCCGGTCAGGAGTGGATTGGGGGCGAGCTAGCGCCCCCCCTCCTGAGCCATGCCGAGCGGCATGCCCTCAACATAGGGGGGTCAGGGGGGCACACTGGGCCCCCCCACCCCAGAGCACGCTGTCCCCATGTTGATGAGGACAGGGCTGCTTCCCGACAACCCTGGCCGTTGGTTGTCAGGGGTATGCGGGTGGGAGGCTTATCGGAATCTGGGAGCCCCCTTTCATAAGGGGGCCCCCAGATACCGGCCCCCCACCCTAAGTGATCTCCGGGGGTCTTATCCGCTCTCCGGGGTCTTCTCCCACTCTCCTGGGGTCTTCTCCGCTCCCCCGGGTCTTCTCCCGCTCTCCGGGGGTCTTCTCCGCTCTCCGGGGGTCTTCTCCCACTCTCCGCTCTTGATTCGGCGCTCTCCGGTGCCTTCTTTCTGTTCAGGACTGGCCGCCGCTTCTGTCACGTCGTCTTCTTCTTCTCTTCTCCAGATGTTGACGCGACGCTTCCTCCCGCTGTTATGCCGGGCGCGTGGCTCCCAGTGACTTATATAGGCCTATCTTGTGACGTTGCAGTCCTATCATGCTCCGGTAGGTACCACGTGGTACCTACCCACGTGCTACCTACCCACGTGACACGCGACGTGACAGAAGCGGCGGCCAGTCCTGAACAGAAAGAAGGCACCGGAGAGCGACGAATCAAGAGCGGAGAGTGGGAGAAGACCCCCGGAGAGCGGAGAAGACCCATACTCATTCACTTAGGGTGGGGGGCCGGTATCTGGGGGCCCCCTTATGAAAGGGGGCTCCCAGATTCCAATAAGCCTCCCACCCGCATACCCCGACAACCAATGGCCAGGGTTGTCAGGAAGGGGCCCTGTCCTCATCAACATGGGGACAGGGTGCTCTGGGGTGGGGGGGCCGCAGTGCGCCCCCCTGCCCCAGAGCACCTGACCCCCCCATGTTGAGGGCATGCTGCCCGGTACGGCTCAGGAGGGGGGGCGCTAGCTCGCCCCCACTCCACTCCTGACCGGCCGGCTGGCGTGCTTTGGATACGGGTCTGGTATGGATTTTTTGATTGACCCCCACATCGTTTTTTCGGCGTAGGGGGGTCTCCTTACAACCCACAACAGACCTAAGGGCCCGTTATGCTCCTAAGGGGGAACCCATGCCGGGGACTTCCCCTTCAGGATTCATAACAAACGCCGCCCACGTGTAGAATTGGCGGGAATCCACGTCGGATCCCCGTCACTTCTATGACGCGCTCGCTGGAATGTGCTTTTACTATTCCAGCGAGTGCGAGATGTCGGGACCCTGTCGCCAAGAATCAGCGCGATGCTGTCGCGCTAAAAACACATTCTCGGCGGCAGGCACTGTATGCTGGCGTGTGTGTGTGAGGCTCTGCGGAGGATAGAGGTAAGCCGCCAACCTGCCCCCAACCCCCCGCCCTCTGCTTCTCAAATTGAAAAGTCACTTTTTTTTTGTATGCTTGGGGCCCCCAAATTTCTTCAAACGGCCCTGCTCACACACGATCATTTTAAATTACATTTTTTAAAAACAACGTTTTTTTCATGCCCAAAAATGATCGGGTGTACACGGCATTAGAAACCCACTACCAACTTCCGGTTCCGGCGCCGTATGAGCTAGCTGCGACTCTCCTCGGCTCCCGCAGCACGATCCACCAAATCGGCATAAAAAACCTGCCACAGAAGCCCCGCGGACCCTCCTCCTCCTCTGAGCACGTCCTCCCACTCCACGGTTCGTCGAAAAGACGGGCTCCCGCACGCAAACGGCCCAGATGCCGCTTCCGACGCATCCACAAATTGAGGCCCCGGTCTCGGCCTACTCGGACGCGGTCGCGCCAACAGCCTCGGCGGCGATGGAGGTAAGCGGCAGCAACTCCCCCCCTCCTCTCCCGCATCTGCCTGCTCCACAACCAACAGGGGATGATACCACTGACCGCATTGCACAGGCCGTGGCAGCTCTGCTAAACCCCATGATAGCTGCGTCGGTGGAGAAGGCTGTGAATGCAGGGATGGCTCAAATTAAGGCCCAGCTCAGAGAACATGGGACCAGACTTAACGAACTGGAGCATCATTTCTCTAACATTGAGGAAGAACTCTACCAGGCGCAGGCCACTGAACAAGCCCAAGAAAAAACTAACCAATACATCCTACAAAAGCTGGATGATTTAGAGAACAGGTCCAGAAGGAGTAACCTGAGGTTTGTGGGGGTCCCGGAATCCCTCCAGGCATCTGCTCTCTCAGACTTCTGTGCGGCCCGTATACCAGAGGCCATGGGCTTTCCAGGTCCCTGCATGGTGGAGAGGGCCCATCGTATAGGCGCTCCCAACCCAGACCGTAAATCTCCCAGACCAATTATAGCTAAGTACCTCAACTACTCTGACAAGTCCCTTATATTGCAAAAATTCAGACAATCCCGCCAACTTCTGATTGATGGCACGAGAATCCTGATCTTTGCGGACTACTCAATCGAGGTCTCCAAAAAGAGGAAAGCCTTCCAACAGGTCTGCACCGAGCTGGTCAATCAGCAAATTAAATTTACTTTAGCCTTCCCGGCCATCCTCCGCCTCAAAGCTCCTAATGGCGACCAGATGTCTTTCCAGGATCCTTCTGAAGCAGAGGCCTTCCTGAGGTCGCGTCAAGTTGGCCCTCTCCCCCACACACCCGCTAAGGCGCCTCCTCTCAATCGCTCCTTGGACCAAAGGAGCCCGCGGAAGGACTCCCCCAAACGTTTCAGATCAGCAATTGCTGAATCTTCCCGATCAGCACCGAGATGATCAGCTTCTCCATGAATGAATGAATGAATGAATGAATGAATGAATGAAAACTTATATAGCGCGGCACATGCGAACTAAATCGCCTCTGGGCACTTGTTGTTCCTGTCTCCTTTGGTATCAAAAGAGATGAGTCTTGATCTTTCTCCTGAAGGCTAAGTGGTTCTCCTCCAACCGAATGCTGATTGGTAAAGCGTTCCATAGTCTGGGACCTTGGACCGCGCATCTTCTATCTCCTTTGGACCTGTAGTTGGCTTTCGGTATCTGGAGTAGATTTTGATTGGTGGATCGCAGGACGCGATTGGGATTATGAGCTTCTATTTTTTCGCATAAATAATGGGGAGCATTCCCATTAATACATCTATGCGTTAACCAGAGTGCTTTAAAAGTGATTCTGTCTTTTACTGGCAGCCAGTGAAGGGATCTCAGTGAAGGTGAGATTGATTCCCAGGGTTTTTTCCCAGTCACAAGTCTGGCGGCCGTATTTTGAACGACTTGTAGACGAGCGATTTGGTACTTAGGGAGTCCGAGGTAAAGGGCATTTGCATAGTCCAATCTGGAGTTCACAATTGCTCCCACCACGACCGCAATGTCTTCTTTGGGAATAAAAGGGATGAGTCTACGTAGTTGGCACAGCAGATGGTGAGATCCGCTGACAACTGACCCTATTTGTGCGTCCATTGTCCATCTATCCCCTACCTCCTAGGACTGCCTTTTCTCAACGCCTCTGATCTCTTTGCTCCCTCCCGAGCATGCAGGCTTCCTCCTTTTTCTTCCTCCAGGCCAAGGTAGACATTTCGTTTTTTATTAGGTATGGTTGTAATCTTCATACGCCTGGAGTAACTGCCTCTGCCTGCGACTCCTGCTTTGCTATTGCCAGGTTGCTGTATATTTCAGTTAACAATATGTTTTGATCACCAATGTGTTGATTTGTTGGTATATTTGCCATGTTCTCGTTGTCTGTTCACTTCAATGGCCTCCCCTCTCTCACCTCTGCATACCAGCCGCGTGACGCCTTGCCCTCTATTCTGGGCTCTTGGCTCTCTCGCCTTTTGGGTCGTGCTAGGGGGTCGGCCCTTGCAGTGCACTCATGCGGAAAGAAGTGAAGTGTTCGCATTTAGATGTGATGTTTTCTAGTTTATTTTTCCTGCTCCAGTTTCCCCCAATGCTCTCCCCTCCCTCCCCCCCTCCTATCTTCAGACACCCCGGTACCTCCTCAGGCTCTATCACTTAACCCTTATGTGAATCACAATGCACCCCTACCTACCCCAAGTAACCCCAGGCGCATTTCGCTACATGGTGACTCCACTTATCATATAACATCCTCTCAGATCCCCTTCCCTGGCCCTATTACATGAAGATAGTTTCCTGGAATGTTAAGGGACTCAGATCCCCTAATAAGAGAATGAAGGTCCTCCGACACCTCAAAAGACACAAAACGGACATTGCACTACTCCAGGAAACCCATTTGTCGTCTACTGACTATGCGCGCATGCAGAAACTCTGGGTGGGCACGGTCCTGGGCTCTGCTGCCGTTGGCCGCAAAGCATGGGGTCCTTCTCCTAATCCACAAAAACCTCCCGCACTCGATCATCGCAGTAAACTCTGACACCCAAGGAAGGTTTTTATCAGTAAATCTTAAACTAGGGTCCAAAGAATTAGTCATCTCCAACGTGTATGCCCCAAACAGCCCTGGGAAACCCTTTTACAGTGAACTCTCCTCTTGGTTACTCCAAAACACTCTCCTCCCCCATCTGGTCGGCGGTGACTTCAATGACACCTTAAACCAGTTAGACGACAGATCCTCCCCTAAACGCCTAAAATCAAACCCTGATCATCACACTCCCTCACTGTTTGCGTCCACCATGGACTCCCTTCATCTCCGAGACCTATGGCGCTTAAACCACCCTGCAGACAGGGAATTTACCTTTTACTCAAACCCTCACGCCATTTTCACTAGAATTGACTATTTTTTCGGTTCAGACAATTTAATCCCCTTATTATCCAGCGCTGACATCCTTGACATTGCCGTTTCTGACCACGCTCCGGTGTTGGTCCAACTCGACAATCTCGACTTACCTCCCCAACCCAGGATCTGGCGATTCCCCTCCTATCTACATAACAATGTTGACTTTCATCTCTTCATGGAAAAGGTGTGGTCAGAGTACTCCTTGGCCAATGCCCCACACTCGGATGATCCAAACCTTTTCTGGGATGCCGGTAAAGCTTTTCTCCGGGGCCAAATCATCTCCTATGCCACCTCCTTCAAACGTCACACGCTCACCAACTATAAACTAGCCAGTTCCCGTCTACACCAGGCGCAAAGGGCCCTATACTCCTCTGACTCCCCCGGTACCAGAGACGAATGGCATGCTGCCAAGAGGTCATTTGATACCTGGGCGGAAACCCTAGAAAATGTCAAGAGAGCTCATTTAGACGCCTCCCTCCACAAGTTTGGTAATAAATCGGGCAAGCTACTCGCTAAACTCTGTAAGGGTCCGTTCCGCCCCACTCATATCACGTCCCTGAGAGACTCCAATGGTAACGTTCATTCTACACCCCCAGAGATAAATAAGGCCATGTTGCGGTACTACTTGGCTCTCTACGCACCAGATCCCATTGATAGACAAACAGCAGACGCTTTTCTAGCAAACCTAATTCTTCCAAAAGTCACCCCACCCCAACTAGAGGCGCTCAATGCTCCCATCTCCTTGTCCGAAATATCAGACACCATCCGACATCTCACCCCGTCAAAGGCCCCCGGTCCGGACGGATTCACGGGTGAATTTTATAGGACACTCCAAAACGTAGTGGAACCCACTCTCCACAAGGTCAATAGTAATTTATGGTCCGGCGGCCCCTACCTCCCGTCGGGAAACCGGGCCATTATCAAGCTACTCTCCAAAAAGGGCAAGGACCCCCTCGAACCCGGTTCATACAGGCCAATCTCTCAGCTGAACCTAGATATTAAAATTCTATCCAAAATCGTTGCAAATAGGCTGTCGGTCATAATCCCCTCCCTGATCCACCCGGCGCAATCAGGCTTTGTGAAGGGCAGGACGGCTACTTTAAACATACGCAAGGTGATGATGGCTTTGGAGCATGCTAGGCAATACCCTGACAGAGACTTTGCTATCATCTCCCTTGATGCGGAGAAAGCCTTCGATAATGTCAGCTTCGAATGGCTCTCCCTAGCTATGGAGAAAATGGGTTTCTCCGGCCCCTTTTGCCACCTAGTGAACGCCATGTATACCGCCCCTTCGGCTCAATTGGTAGCTGCCGGTCTTCTCTCGGACACCTTCCACCTCCATAAAGGCACACGACAGGGGTGCCCCCTCTCCCCACTCCTTTTTAATATTGCCCTAGAACCCCTTTCCAGACACCTTACTCAGATTGCCCCCCTCCACGGTATTAGGATAGGTTCACACGATCTGCGCTCCTCTCTCTTTGCGGATGATGTCCTAATCTTCTCATCGGATCCCTCCTCCGACATGTCCACCATTAAAAAAGTGTTCGATATATTTCGCTCTTGCTCAGGCCTCCGGATCAACTATGGCAAAAGCGAAATCCTCCCCCTAGGTGCCCGGCCTGTCCCACCCTCCCTTTGAAAGGCTCATCCGCTGCCAACTGGGGAAAAGACTTTCCGGATGACCTGATTGACAAAGTGTTGCAGGGCCTGAACAAGGTACACCGTCTGACCCCAAACGAAATCTGGAGGGAAACCCAACTAAAAATCCTGCATCGTGCTCATATACCTTTTCTTCGTTCCTCCTCCGACCAATCGGGATCTGATTGCCCCCTGTGCCACCAACCGAAACCATCTCTGAATCACCGCTTTTGGTCGTGCTCATTTATTTCGACTTTTTGGGACCAGGTCTTGGCCTACATATTCACTATTACCCTGCTGAAATTACCCAAAGACCCTTTGCTTATTATTTTTGGCTACTGGGACCCTCTTCTACTTCCTTGGTCGGGAAAAGCGGACTCTACCACATCTACTACCCCAAACCCCCCACCTACTCTACACAAAGACTGGCCCCTGCTCTGTCTCCTAGCCGCACGGAGAGCCATCTTGAAGTCATGGACCTCTCCATGCCCCCCCTCTGTCACCCAAATTCAACGAGAGCTCCTTCTCATCCTATTTAAAGAACGCGCCAATACCGATTTCAAGCATACGTCTTCCAGAACTCGTTTTCTTACCACCTGGGAATCCTTTATGAACTCAACTCTATCTCGGGAAGACTTGGATAACTTTGAACATTTCTCCTTCTACTACTTTAAACCCCTCCCGTCGGCAGACTCTGGTGAAGGAACCTCATTTGACACTCAACTAGTCCCTCCTAACTAACTGACTATCGTCCGGACTATGACTTTCTCCATCGTTGTCACTATTACTATTGGGGTAGCACTGTTATCGTCACTTGCCTCCCCATTATCCACCTTCCCCCTTCCTGGTACCTCCCTCCACCCCCATTCTTTTTTTGTCCCCCCCCACCACTCCTGTTAGTCGCTCCTCTTATGCTCAGAGGTGGCGTTTACTCCCTGTTACGTTGCTTACTGTTATTAGTTGGTAGTCTCCTTTCGCTCACAGAAGCTTTGGACAGTGGCAAATTTCGAGTTCCTACCAGTCTTTCCACCATCTAGTGTAATTCATTGCCTGCACTAGTTGCTAGCAGATTCTGGAATAATCACTACCAACACAATTGCAATATGTTTATTTAGCAACTAACTCCCTCTAGACTTACTCCACCCTGTAGTGACACGAGTATGGTTTTCAAACATTTGCCCCTGTTTGCTCATATTCTGCCTTTGTACTTCTGTGTTGTGTACCGTTTGACTTTTGGTATCTCTTATATGTATCTTTGGTTTATCCTTTGTATGCCTCTTAAAAAAAAAAAAAAAAGCAATAAACACTTTTTGAAAAAAAAAAAAGAAACTCACTATAAAGTTATCATTTCTACCTCAGGAAACAATGAGGATTGGTAAAGTACACCAAAACAATTTATGGACCCCAAGTGCAATTAAGATGTTACAATTCCTCAGTTAATCCAATAAAAAAATGTTCTGCATTGTCACATAAACCTTACAGTATATGCAAACAATCTATTTTTCAGTATGTTTGGGGTCATGACTCGCTGTATATAGTTTTCATAAGAAAATATTTTTTTGGGAGATCCTGCTGGCAACAGCCCTTCCTCTTTAATGCTGCCATGTGCTCTCTTTCAAGCTCAACTTTGGACACAAAAATGTTAATTTAAATATTCCTGAACAGTAACAAAGATATAAATCAATGTTGTATGCACCAATTGCCTTTACAAACCCATATATTACCTTTTAAAATAAGCAGTGACATCATCACTGCAATGCACATTACCTGTGCAGAGACTACAGTAGGTGGTAGATATAAGACCAGTCAACCTGCCCAATGAGCGATATCAGCACTGATTGGCCTTCTATTAAAGAAAGAACCTGTACAGTGTCAGGCCTCGTACACACGATCAAATCTGTCTGCTGGAAACGGTCTGCTAGACCGTCCCAGCAGACAGATTCGATCGTGTGTACGGCCGAGCCGACGGATTTGGCCACCCGACAGATTTCAAAGCATGCTTTGAAATCTATCGGGTGGGAATCTGTCCGCCCGACATGTCTGCTGGTTAGTACACTTACCAGCAGACATGTCGTCTCGCACCGCCGCCGAATGGATTCGGCGCATGCGCGGAAGTGTTTTACTTCCTGGTGCGGTGACGTGGCGGCGTCAACGTTACCGCCACGTCACCGACATGTCAGCGCGCCGTCTGCTGGCGGGGATTTTGGTTTGCTCGTGTGTACACGCGAGCAAACCAAAATCCTATCAGACAGATTTGTTCAAATCGGTCGGTCCGACCGATTTGAACAAATAGATTGCCTCGTGTGTACGAGGCCTCAAAGTTTCACTCTGGATTACTGCACATATCTGGAAAAATTACACTAAGTACACCAAGATTCAAGAATTAATACTCAATTGATAATCAGTCTGCCTATCAGGTGTGCCACGGGTATGTGTAGACCAAATAAGCAGTCCCAATGAGGCATTCATGGTTCCCTCATTGAACTGCCGGTGTGTTGTCATTTTCTGCTCCCCATCACAGAATGGTCCGGAAGTGCTGGGAGGCCAACTGCACATGCGCGATGCGTTCCAAACACATCTGCGATGCGTTCCAAAGCATTTACGACAGTGCACACCAGCGAAGCCGTCGTTCGGCATCCAGGCTCTTTCCTTAACATCCCCGTGGATTGGAGGATGTTAAAAAAAGAGCCAGGAGGCCGAGCGAGTGCAGCGAGCCGTCCGAGCGAAGCGAGGATGTGAGGCCGACTGGCCACTTTCCCCTAAGTCCACGTCGCTATGAATGACGGCTTCGCTGGTGTGCAGTGTCGTAAAGCCATTGGAACGCATCGCAGATGCGTTTGGAATGCATCGCGCATGCGCAGTTGGCCGATGCAGCACTTCCGGAGCACTCTGTGATGGGGGAGCCGAATATGACACATCACCGGCAGCACTCATGCAGCCCCAGACCGTGACACTCCCACCACCATGCTTTACTGTAGGCAAAACTCACTTGTCTTTGTACTCCTCACCTGGTTGGAGCCAAACATGCTTAACACTATCTGAACCAAATATGTTTATCTTGGTCTCATCAGACCACAACACATGCTATATGAACTCAACATTCACAATCTGCTTTAATGAGGTGCAAGGCTCCACCCGGACTTATTATGCTGTGGTGGTAGCTATCCTCAGATAAATTAATAAAAAACTGTAGAGAAAACACATATAAAATATATATCAAAGAGTCCACAAATAGTTTTAAGTGGTAGTGTTAAAAAGCACACAGTCTTTTGTGTCAAGCCCCATACACACTATCAGTTTTCCTGATGGTTTTCTCTTCAGGTTTACCAAAACCATCTAATATGAGGTCAAACCTCAGGAGTTTCAATTTGTATGCAATCAGGCAGGCCCTTGCACTACATGGTTTTGGTAAACCTGAAGAGAAAACCATCAGGAAAACTGATAGTGTGTATGGGGCTTCAGTGTTTTCCCTTGATAGAGAGTGGTGCTTAGATGAATCTAAGATGTCCAGGATATCCTCCACTTGGTGTCCCCCTTAAGATTAAGTACTCACCAGATAGACATGGTGTCAATTGCCTTAAGATCTTTTTTCCTTCAGAACTTCTGATGTATCCCGCACAGCTCAGCATCAGTGTCTCTCCTCCCAATAGATGTGGATGGGGTTGGATGTGTGCATGCAGCGTGAGCAATCATATGGGAATAAGTAAAGAAGGAGAGGACATAGTGTAATCCTGTATTTATTTGTAACAATCCCCCTCTTTAAAATGTGCTTACATGATATAAAAAAGCGATTTGCACAACATGAATGAATGAATGAAAACTTGTATAGCGCGGCACATGCGAACTGAATCGCCTCTGGGCGCTTGTTGTTCCTGTCTCCTTTGATATCAAAAGAGAAAAGTCTTGACCTTTTTCCTAAATGCTAGGTGGTTCTCCTCCAACCGAATGCTGGTTGGTAACGCGTTCCAAAGTCTGGGACCTTGGATCGCGAATCTTCTTTCTCCTTTGGACTTGAAGTTGGCTTTCGGAACCTGGAGCAGGTTCTGATTCGTGGATCGCAAAACGCGATTGGGATTATGCGCTTTTATTATTTCGCATAAATAAGGGGGGGCATTCCCATGGACACATCTATGCGTAAGACAGAGAGCTTTAAAAGCAATTCTGTCTTTGACTGGCAGCCAATGAAGGGCTCTCAGTGAAGGTGAGATGGATTCCCAGGGTTTTTTCCCAGTCACAAGTCTGGCGACCGTATTCTGAACGACTTGCAGACGAGCGATTTGGTACTTGGGGAGGCCGAGGTAAAGGGCATTTGCATAATCCAGCCTGGAGTTTACAATTGCTCCCACCACGACCGCTAAATCTTCTTTAGGGATGAACGGAGTGAGTCTGCGTAGTAGGCGCAGTAGATGGTGAGATCCGCTGACTACTGACCCTATTTGTGCGTCCATTGTCATAAAGGAGTCAAAAATGACCCCTAGGCTTTTGACTTTAGCGCTAGGGGTGATGAGCTTGCCCAAAATAGGTGGGGGGGTCCACGCTGTTGAAAGTTGATTCCTGCGCTTGGCGTGAAACAGGAGAAGTTCTGTTTTCGCTCCATTGAGTTTAAGATAACTCTTTGTCATCCAGTCCTCTATCAAAGAGAGACATGTCTCTAGATTGAGGTGGTGATCCTGTCCGTTGCAGATGCGGAAATACAGTTGCGTGTCGTCTGCATATGAGTGATAGAGCAGTTTTTGGCTGCTGATAATCTCAAAAAGAGGACGAAGATATATGTTAAACAGCACTGGTGACAGAGGCGATCCTTGAGGGACTCCGCATGTTACTGTGCGTTTTTCAGACGTAAAAGGTCCTAACTTCACTGTTTGCGATCGGTTTTCCAGAAAAGAGGAGAACCAAGATAAATCGCCTTCTGCGACTCTGGCTACTTCAGCAAGCCGAGTCAGTAACAGATTGTGGTCTACAGTGTCGAAAGCTGCACTTAGGTCCAACAGAACTAGAAGACAAGATTCTCCTTCGTCTGCGGCCTTGAGAACATCGTCCCATACTTTCAGCAATGCTGTTTCCGTCCCGTGTCCGGGACGGAAGCCTGATTGCAATGGGTCAAGTAGCTTGTAGGTATCTAGATGCAGTTGCAGCTGTTGTACCACTACTTTTTCCATTATCTTTGAGAGTACGTTGAGGCTTGTTATGGGAGTGGGTCCTTGGGGTCCAGGGAGGGTTTCTTCATGATGGGTTGGATTATACCCTCTTTCAACTGTGAGGGCACTATGCCCTCCAAGAAAGACTGGTTGTTAAGCTGCGTGATGGGAGGAGCCAGGATGTAGGCGCATTCCTTCAGCAGTTTTGTGGGGATAATGTCATTTGGCGCTGTGCCATTACGCAGAGTACAAATGACATTCTTAGTGGTCTCGACGGAGATGGGTTCCAGGGTAAACTTACCTGATATAGGAGAATTACTACGGGTGCTGTGTGAGAGGCTGCAGGGGGGGCTGAGGGGAGAATTGTTTTGCTGAATGCTTTCACGGATTGCCTCGATTTTATTAATGAAGTAATCCGATAGTTCATTGCAAAATTCTACAACTACAACAGTAGTGGAATTTACAGCTCACTCAGTGGTATAGGCGTTTCAGCTCCGTCTCCTACTGATGTGTCCCGGGTGTAATTCACTCTGTCAGTACGATACGTCGTGTAGCCACGTCTGACGCATTTCGTGATAGGCTCACGCTGCATGCATGCATCCAACCCCATTTACATCTATTGGGAGGAGAGACACTGACGCTGAGCTGTGCGGGATACATCAGAAGTTCTGAAGGAAAAAAGATCTTAAGGCAATTGACACCATGTCTATCTGGTGAGTACTTAATCTTAAGGGGGACACCAAGTGGAGGAAATCCTAGACATCTTAGACTCATCTAAGCACCACTCTCTATCAAGGGAAAACACTGACAAAAAAGACTGTGTGCTTTTTAACACTACCACTTAAAACTATTTTTGGACTCTTTGATATATATTTTATATGTGTTTTCTCTACAGTTTTTTATTAATTTATCTGAGGATAGCTACCACCACAGCATAATAAGTCCGGGTGGAACCCTGCACCTCATTAAAGCAGATTGTGAATGTTCAGTTCCTATAGCGCTGTTAGTGTTTCATAGAAACATACCTTTTTATTACAGACTGTCTTTATTATAATAGTTGCTTTTCTGCGTATGTATACTTTTTACAACTTATTAAGCTAAGAGATCCGTTCCATTGAGCGCTAGGATCAGTTTTTATCTTAGGATGCACTCTGATATACATTTTTTTGCAGACCACAGCACATGGTTCCAGTAATCCATGTCCTTAGTCTGCTTGTCTTCAGCAAACTTTTTGCAGGCTTCCTTGTTCATCATTTTTAGAAGAGGCTTCCTCCTAGAACAAAAGCCATGCAGACCAATTAAATGCAGTGTGCGTTGGTGCATGGTCTGAGCACTGACAGGCTGACCACCTACCCCTTCAACCTCTGCAATAATGCTGGCAGTTCTCATATTCTCATATGTCTATTTCCCAAAGACGACCTCTGGATATGACTCTGAGTACGTGCAATTAAACTTCTTTGGTCCACCATGCCGAGGAACCTGTCTTGTTAAACTGCTGTATTGTCTTGGCCACTGTGCTGCAGCTCTGTTTCAGGGTCTTGGCAATCTTCTTATAGCCTAGGCCATCTTTATGTAGAGCAACAATTCTTTTTTTTTTCAGATTCTTTGCCATGAGGTGCCATGCTGACCAATATGAGAGAGTGAGAGCGATAACACCAAATTTAACACACCTGCTCCCCATTCAAACCTGAGATCTTGTAACACTAACGAGTCACATGACACCGGGGAGGGAAAATGGCTAATTGGGCCCAATTTGGACATTTTCACTTAGGGGTGTACTCACTCTTATTGCAAGAAGTTTAGACATTAATGGTTGCGTGTTGAGTTATTTTGAGGGGGCAGCAAATTTACACTGTTAGGCCCTGTACACACGATCAAACTTATCCGATGAAAACGGTCCGACGGACCGTTTTCATCAGACATGTCTGCTGGGCTGTTTTGGTCTGATGGTTAGTACACACCATCGGACCAAAATCCCAGCGGACAGACAGCACGGTGACGTGGCGGTGACGTTGACGCCGCCACGTCACCAAACCAGGAAGTAAAATACTTCCACGCATGCGTCGAATATATTTCACGCATGCGGGAGATTTCGGTCCATTGGTTAGGCGTACTCACCAGCGGACATGTCGGACCAACGGGTTTCCAGCAGACAAGTTTTAAAGCATGCTTTAAAACTTGTCTGCTGGAAAAACCTGTCTGCTAGCCCGTACACACGGTCGAATATGTCCGCTGAAACTGGTCTGCGGACCAGTTTCAGCAGACAAGTTTGATCTTGTGTACGCGGCCTTATACAAGCTGTACACTCACTACTTTACATTGTAGTAAAGTGTCATTTCTTCTGTGTTGTCTTCTGTATTGTCGTAAAGATATAATAAAATATTTACAAAGATGTGAGGGGTGTACTCACTTTTGCAAGATACTGTATATACAATTGTTCTCAATAACACATATAGTTATAAAAAGCAACAACATTTTTTTAACCACTTCCTGACGGCCGTACGACTATATACGGCCGCAGGGTTTACTGTCTTTTTAGGGCCTCCGCTCCTCCGGGCAACTGGGGGGCGCGCGAGCACCACCGGCGGCGCGCACGTGCCTGCCACATCACTGAGATGCCGATGCGTATGCCTGGCGGACGCTATTTCCGCCAGGCACCCGCAATTGGCGGTTACAGAGACAAAGACGTGGATCTGTGTGTGTAAACACACAGATCCACGTCCTGTCAGGGAGAGAGGAGACCGATCTGTGTCTCTTGTACATAGGGACACAGATCGGTCACCTCCCTCAATCACCCCCCTCCCCCCACAGTTAGAACACTATGCAGGGTACACATTTAACCCCTCCCTCACCCCCTAGTGTTAACCCCTTTAATGCCAATCACATTTATACAGTAATTAGTGCATATTCATAGCACTGATAGCAGTATAGATGTGAATGGTGCCAAAAATGTGTCAAAAAGTGTCCGATGTGTCCGCTATATTGTCGCAGTCCCACTAAAAATCGCAGATCGTTGCCATTACTAGTAAAAAAAATAATAATAAAAAATATTAATTCTGTCCCCTATTTTGTAGGCGCTATAAATTTTGCGCAAACCAGTCGCTTATTGCGATTTTTTTTACCAAAAATATGTAGAATACGTATCGGCCTAGACTGAGATATTTTTTTTTTTTTTTTTAATTGGGCTATTATAGCAACAAGTAAAACATATTATTTTTTCAAAATTGTCGCTCTTTTTTTGTTTATAGCGCAAAAAATAAAAACCACAGAGGTGATCAAATACCACCAAAAGAAAGCTCTACTTGTGGGGAAAAAAGGACGTCAATTTTGTTTGGGATCCACGTCCCACGACCGCGCAATTGTCAGTTAAAGTGATGCAGTCCCGGAAGCTGAAATTTCACCTGGGCAGGAGGGGGGTATATGTGCCCAGTAAGCAAGTGGTTAACAATACATACTGTATTTACTGTTATTGTGCTAAGACATAGGGTGTGGTTGTCTGTCTATTTCAGATACTGTATATGTGGTGTTGGTAAATAACTAGTAGAAATATATACAGTATATATGAAAAGTAATCTTGGTGTAGCAACAAAAAGTGTCAATCAAGAAAAGAAATATGGTATAACCTTTACCCTTAGCTTGCTCTCAGGAATAGACTATGAGATTTACCGAAGATACTGGAGTGATAGTTAATATTGGGCTGGCAAAAGTATAATTTATGGCTGAACTTGGCCTAAAGTAAAACACAATGGGGCAGATTCACAGAGAAATGGATTATCGTAGCGTATCAGAAATACACTACGCCACCGTTTTTTACCTTGCTCTACGTGGAATTCAGGTAGATTTTCTACGGTAAACGACGGCGGCGTAGTGTATTTCTCCCGTCGCAATCCATATAGACAAGTAGGGGGCGTGAAACATTTAAATTAGGCGCGTTCCAGCGGCGATCGATGTGCGCATGCTCCGTTCGCAAATTTCCCGCCGTGCATTGCGCGAAATCACGTCGTGACGTCATTCGTTGTTTATGTAGCGTACTTTACGGGCGATCCACGTCCCGACGAGTTACGTAAACAACAAAAAATTTTAAATAAATTCGAAGCGGGAACGACGGCCATACTTAACATGGGCTACGTAAAGTTAGAGCAGCAAAAAGCTGCTCTAACATTACGTATAAAAAAATAGACGAAAACGATTGCGACGCCCGCTCGTATGTTCGTGAATCCCCGTAAAAACACATTTGCATATCCCGACGCATCAAAACGACGCGAACTCCTCCCAGCGGCTGCAAATAGATGGCAGCGTAGATCCGAAGGCTTACGAAGACGTAAGCCTCTCGGATCGAAGCCCGAAGCCGGCGTATCATGGTTTGAGGATTCAAACTAGTGATACGCCGTGCGAAATTTGAAATTACTCCTGTCTAACCCCAGTTAGACAGGCGTAATTGTTTTGTGAATCTGCCCCAATATAGCTACCCAGTACACACAGATTTCATATATTCTTCATTAGATTGTGCTTTGTTCTCCCATAAACATTTAATTTACTTAGTGTGTCTAAAATATATTTCCTGGCAGAATGAACAAAATATAAGGCAATTTTAAAGGATTTCTTCCTGCAGCATAAAGATTTCTGGATATGATTAAAGATAATTATATGTTGCAGCTGGTGGAAAATTAGGCCTTATTAATTTAGCCTATTAAATAATGTTGTGATCTTCTCAAATATCCTGGTAAAGGAACATTAATCACAAAGTAATATCTTTTTCCCATTCCAATAGGGTAATAATCACTCAGAGAGGGTACTTTATTCAAGGGACTATTTGATCACTGGGAGGACAAAGTTAACACACATGAACAGGGCTTTATAACTCAAGGGAAAATGCATACAGAAATGAAATATGGCTTAAATGCTGCTTGCAGAAAGAGTACAGGCTTAGCAGATGGTAGTTAGATTATTCAATTTACTAGAAATCGAAGCCTCATTTAAAGGTTTGTGCAAAATGAAATGCAAATAGCTGTATGGGAAAAGAACATCTAATTCATTTCTGAAAAATGTATAAAATGCCTAAGGAAATTAGCACAGCTACATATGTTTCAATGAGTAATGGGCCTTATTTAAAAAGGCATCCTGGTTGCTTGCAGCAACCAGTTTCCAACTCTTATTTGGCTGCATAACTCTGTTTCCTTTGTATACATTACGAAAATTATGCCAAGTCTAATAGGTAAAACTTAATACTAGGAATATGTTTCTGATATTTACCAAGTTGCATTGCATATGCAGTCTTTCAGAGCATAAAACTACTCATTACAATGGGGTTAATTTACGGAAGGCGAATCCACTTTGCACTACAAGTGCACTGCAAGCGCAAGTGCACTTGTAAATGCAGTCGATGTAGATCTGAGGGGAAGATCTGAAATGAGGGGTAGCTAGGCTCTGCTGATTTTATCATCCAATCAAGTGCAAGCTAAAATTATGTTTTTCCTTGCATGTCCCCCTCAGATTTACAGTGACTGCACTTCCAAGTTCATAAATAACCCCCAGGGTGTAGCAGCAGGATGGTGTATACATGGGTAATTATCTTACACAATAATTCTGCTCAAAATACAATAGTAGTAAAATCATTTTATGCAAATGTTGCAGGGCATTCATTCATAATACTTCTCAGACCCTCTATACTGACTACTCTTTGGATTCTTATGAGGTCCACAGAAATAATATGCACTGCAATTTTTCATGATTTTGCAATAGAAAATTAGACCATTAGCATTTTCTGAAAGTGGAACTTCCCCCGAAAAAGGGAAGTTCTGCTTGTTTGCCTCCCCCTTTCCCCTAATTTTTACCATTTGGCACTTTGTTTTTTTGGGGGGGAGCAGGTACCTGGTTTTGTTTGCCCCTCTCAACCGCATCACAGGTTCCAGAAGACTGCAGGAACATTCATAATGCGCAGCCTGGTTCACACATGCGCAGAGAAAACCCGGTTAAAGCGGTTGTATAGTACATTTTTGGATAAGTCTTATCTGTAGGTTAAGAAAATATCTCCTAAACCTTTACGGTTTAGGAGATATTTCCCTCGCAATGAGCCACTGACTGCAGCGTGTAAGTGCACTTGTCAGCGCATTGTGTTCCACCTTGGAACGCATACAGCGACCGCGCAATGGTGTCATCGCCCGGCGCCACGTGCATTCCAGTGTGGACGCGGAAGTCCGCTCGAGTGCTTCCTGCACTACACCTGCTCGCACCAATAAACAGAACAGCATGCAGACTGCACGCTGTTCTATTATTGTCAGCTGTAGCTGGCCACGCTACAAACTACAGGTACCATCGATCCCCACGCTGCAGACCATGCCACGCTGGACCCATACCAACATATAGCCAATGTCTAGACTGGATCCACACTGTCATATCTATTGCCTATGCTGGGGACACCTTAGATATCTTTCTCAAAGAAGACCCTACACTACATAAATCACTTTGCTACTATCATACTACAGCACTCATCATCTGCAAATGGATAAGTAGCAATTACTTCTATTGTATTGCTCTAGAATTACCTGCTTCATATATTGCTTCTACCTAGTACTATATTTGAATCTGGCTTATACTAACCTACTGCTTGGGATTAATTATTGTGCCTTCAGTTGTTGCCTGTGGAATATATTAAAGGGACATACACTCTCAACTCAGCTGAGCAATACTTGCCTCTCTTATGCAAATATTACTTGCTTACAGTATTCTTATTTTCTACATTCTTGACATATGTTGTTAAATATAATTGGGCTCATGCTCTAAATTATTGAACATGTTCGCTGTAACTTTTTTATGCTAAGGGTAAAAGGTATTTTATATAGCTGCTCCCTTAGTGGCCTAATGCATTCCTTTATGTAAGGTGATATGATGTAGAGAACCCCCAAACTCCTGTTCCCAGATTGGAGTGATGTCTGGGGTCTAATACTGATAATCACCTACATACCGAAGTGCATTGGAATCTTCACGTGCATTGGAATCTTTTCACGCTAGGGGTTGGAGGCATGTTGTAATACCTCCACCCTTAGTAGCTCAACGCATTGCTATATGTGAGAGAGATGATGTAGTGAACCCCCAAACTCCTGTTCTCAGATTGGGTGACGCCTGGGGTCCAATACTGAAATCTCACATAACATAGAGAGGTGCATTGAAATCTTTTGCTAACCGCAGTTGTGGTTCACTCCCGTTCACCATAGTTTGTGACACAGCGGTGAATGCGCACAGGGGATTCTCGGCTTGAGGCCCGGCAGACGCCGGACCTTGCCAGAAAGAAGTCTCCCGCGTACATACGCTGGAGTGACGACATCCCGGCTCCAGCCACTCACATCGCTGGAGCCACAATACCCGGAAGACACACCGAGGCAAGATGTCATCTCCCTCGGTGTAGACCAGGTAAGTTATCGATGCCTCATTCTAAGGTAAGTATTTTGGCTCTTTAATCCTTTTTACGTCATTGCTTTTACTTGTTTCCGATCGCTGTGTCCTTTTATTGGCCAAGATAGATCCCTTCAAGAAAATCCTCCTTCCATCTAAACTTTCCCTTACTCCTCTTTTGTTTTCTTCTGTTTTCATACTTTTCTCTTCTACTACACTAGATTTTATATTCTCAACGGGTTTTTACAATTTCTCGGTTTCTCACCCCCTTTATTTTTATTATGTTTTTTGGACACAAAGAAGATGCCAGGTGGTGTTTTGTTATTTTTCCCATAAGACATTGTAACCCATCCTAGGCCAACCCCTTCTCATGATACGACCCTGTAACCTCAGGTTTAATTACCACCCTATGAATAAACATGACCTTCCGTCAGCTGAGGAAGGAGGTGCGACTAACCTCTGAAACACATTCTGATTGGTTGTTCCATCCCAAGGTTTGACAGGTGTCCCCCGGCTCATGACAGCTCGTTCATCCAGTGTCCGCTCACACTTTTCCATCAGAGCCGCTGCTGAGGCAAGGGCCAATTCCTAGATCACACACAGGATCATTCCCATTGCCCATCCGGGCACAGGCCATCACACTTGTCACCCTGTCAGTGGAAACTGTTATTTTATATATTTTACACCATTGGTAGCCTGACCAGTGGCTGCCCATCTATTAGGGGTGCATGGATGCCACCCCTTATTAACGTGCTTATTTTTAAGCACGCTATTAGAACCAGAGGCTCTAATAGTCTTCAAAAAAAGGGTGGGCTCGGGGCACAGAGTATATGAATAAATATTTGTGTATGTACTACAAAATTGTCCTAAATTGTCCTCTCCTTTGAGTCTTGTTTGCATGTTTGATGGTTCTACTGTAATATTGTGCAGCAATTCTGCAATGTGTTTTAAAGCACACAGAGTGTACCACAAGTTAACAAACATCTTAAAATAGCATTGCTTAATATTCATAAAAAGCATTAAATGAAAACAGCCAGCGGCAGGGCTCCGCTATTACCTAGGTGATAAATATAACCCAAAAAATTATTATTGAAAAATTATACTACTACACTGAACTAAACACTTCAACTAAAACGGTATTCCCCCATTTGCAAGTCCATCATGTTTTAACTTACATAATAGTTGAGAGTTTAAACGACTTCTATATAATTTGTAACATGATGGATTTGAAAACATACTTACATAGAATTTATGAGTAAAAATAAAATAAGGTTATTTTAAGACAATTCACTCTACTAACAATGTTGAAGAAATGGTGTCCATTGGTTGAGCCACCACATCATCTAATACAAGTAAATTATTTGTTGTGTTGTGTCCTGTGCATGCTCGACTAATAAGGGGAATGTGTATTCCTCCTCAGATTCATTCATCCGGCTGTCATGTTTGTAATCTGATATTATGACAAATATATATAACTCAGCAAAAGTTAGCAAAATTCAGAATTTTTGAACATACAGTGGTACATACAGAAAGTGTATAGAAACACTCTTTGGAAATGTTACTGTTAGAAGGTAGGAACTTGTAGGTGAAAACTAGTTTATGTATAGCCAACGTTACTGCTAGAGTAAGGAAGGGTCATATTTTTTATTTTATTTTTGCCATCTGTGCCTTGTTGGGGAGATTTACTTCCTGTCCCAAAGACAAAAAAGGAGAAACTGGAACAGGCGTCCCAACAGAGAGATACCACGTAGGCCCTTTTTCACAGTCAGTTTTTTCAGGTGGCCCTGTTCGAAAGGTCAAGGGAGCCCTTTGGACATGTGAATGTCCATGTACACTCACCTACCGGAAAAAGAAAATATGGACAGCCGCCCTCCAAAAAACCTTGATGGTTGCCTTTATTTAAAAAAGGAAAAAATGCACTACAAGTCACAGCACACTACACGGGAGTAAAACAGCTGACCAGTTTCACACTATAAATTAGTGCTTAACCACTTTTGCCCGGACCATATTGCTGTCCAATGACCAGAGCACTTTTTGTGATTCGGCACTGCGTCGCTTTAACTGACAATTGCGCGGTCGTGCGATGTGGCTTCCAAACAAAATTGGCGTCCTTTTTTTCCCACAAATGGAGCTTTCTTTTGGTGGTATTTGATTTTTTTTGCGCTATAAACAAAAATAGAGCGAAAATTTTGAAAAAAATGCACTATTTTTTACTTTTTGCTATAATAAATATCCCCCAAAAATATAAAAAAAAAAACATTTTTTTTCCTCAGTTTAGGCCGATACGTATTCTTCTAATATTTTTCATTAAAAAAAATAGCAACCCCCAAAATGTCTGGATTATTGGAAAATGTATGATGAAAAATGAATATAATAAATGTTTCTCGTATAGAAGAATTCATATAGATACATAAATGTAGTTCATATTTAAAAAAAAAAAAGATATAAATTAAGTGGCTGAAACTACCGTATTTTCCAGCGTATAAGACAACCTTTTACACCTTAATTACCTTGCCGAAGAACGGGGGTCGTCTTATACGTCGAGTACAGAGGCAGCCAGATGGATGTGAAGTGCTTTAATACTGTTACATGCAGTATTCTCCGCTCAGCCAATCCCGGCGGGGCAATGCATTATGTTGCTGAATACAGAGCTTGTTAAGCCTCCTCGGATTGGAGCGGCGCGGGCTGATGATGTCACAAGCCTCTGCCAATCTGAGCAGGCTTAGCAAGCTCTGTATTCATCAACAGAGTGCATCGCCTGCCGGAATTGGCTCAGTGCATACTGCAATGAATGTAATTTTGTCTGCACTGTGCTTGCCAATGGAGGCAAATAGACTATGGACGATAGATACCAAAAGTGGCTGCACCTAGAGGAGGAAGTGTCACTGTTATCTGGGCAAACTGAGCCAGGAGAGAGGAGAGTGAAGACCTATAGATGGAGTCTGAGCTCTTAGCCTGCCAAGACCAGAGCCATCAGGAGAGAAACTAGGGCGATCTGCTGCAGTGCCTGCTCACCTCTACCATGAAGAGAGGATGGACAGAAGATGGACCTGCATCTCAGGCCCCGTACACACGACCGAGCTTCTCGGCAGAATCCAGCGAGAAGCTCGCTGGGAGACATATTCTGCCGAGGTTCTCGATCCGTGTATACACTTCCGACGAGCACGCTCTCTTTTTCCTCATTGTTCAATGAGGACTTTGGCTGGACGAGCTTTTCCGACCGCTCATCTGGAACCTCGTCGGGCGAAAAGATGGGTTTAGCCCGACGAGGTTCTCGGACGTGTGTACGCGGCCTGAATCTTCCAGAGCTGCCTTCAGACATTGGGCTTGGATAGGATGTACAAGACTGCATCCCTGTGTAAGGTAGGGGGTAGTCCTATACAATGAGTATAGCCAAAAACAATGGCCCAGATTCACGTACATCGGCGCATTATTGGACCGGCGTAGCGCACCACTTTTCCGTTAGACTTGCGTAATCTAGCCGCGTAATCCCGCGATTCACGAAGCTTTTGCGCAAGAGATTGCGCAAGCGTAAGGTTTTTTCCGGAGGCGTAAGGAGGAGTAATACAAATTGGGAGGGACGTGGGCGTGTTACATTGAAATGAGCCGTGACCCCATGCAAATGAAGGGCCGGCCGACTCGCGCATGCGCGCGTGAAGGAAACCATGTCAGCTCCGTTGTGCGCATGCTCACAACTCGGGAGCGGCGCAATCAGTGAAATTGGACATGGACTAGGGCAACGTTGTGAACTACGCAGACAGCATAAATAGACACACACAAACGCACTTCCATTGCAAAAGTACATCCCTTTGTGTCCCTTCCCATTGAATCAAGTGCTTTTGCTCTGTTGTTCGTTAGAGTGTGTTTTGTAGTTGTCAGATTAGTGTTCTGTGTGATCTAGTGCTTGTTGGTAGTTTTGTGAAAGTGTGTTTTGATAAGTGTTTTTTGACTGTTTGTTTGATTGATAGATTTCTGAGCGTTTGTTTTCTTGCTTTATTTTTTCATCTGATTTTTTAGTGTCTGTTTCTTGCTGAGTGCTAGTGTGATTTTTGGGTGTTCTTTTTCTCTTTGTGTGTGTTCTTGTCTGATTGGTTGTGCTTGTATTTGTGACAGATTTTTGGTGACTGCTAGTGAGTTTGTTTGGAAGTATGACTGAGAGAAAAAGAAAGCTAAATTTTATAGTGGGGGAAAAAAGAATTCTTGCCCGGGCCATTACCGACTATGGGCGTTTTCTCCACGGCCCGCAGAGTGCCACCACCACCCCGGCCAGGAGGAGGGAGATATTGGATATGATCACGGAGCAGGTCAATTCATCGGGGGAGGGGGAGACACGGACCCGGTCTGGGATTGAAAAGAAAATAAATGACCTCCGGCGTGAGGTGAAAAAAAAACTGGCCGCAATAAATGCCCATGCCAGGGGCACAGGAGGGGGCCCACCATGCCGGGTTAGATTTACAGCGACGGAGCGTGTGGTGGCCCTGACTTTTCACCGGCATGAAGTGGAGGGCCTGCCAGGCTTTGACACAAGTCCGGTCCCCGCGGTGCCAGGTAAGGTTTTTATTTCTCTCAGGTGTGTAGCATGTGTGGGGGAGGGGGTGAAAGGGAATATGTGCCAAGTGTGTGGATCCTCCAACCTGTGAATGGTTTGTGTCATCCACAGATGTACAGGAGGGTGCAGGGCCATCTGGCCTGACCGCTCCAACGCCAGGACAGCAGCCTAATGAGGCCCCCCCAACAAGGCCAGAGTCCGCGGAGGAGGAACAAGAGGAGGAGGAGGATCATGCGGAGGACGATCATGAGGAGGAGGAGAATCATGAGGAGGAGGAGTCCATGGCAGGCACTGGCCGTTTGGTTTCTGCGGACTCTTCCCCTCTGGCTGCAAGAAGCCTGCCCTCCCTAAGGGTGAGCCCCCCCCCCTCCTCCCCCAACATGGCTCCCCTCACAAGGGCCTCCCCTTCTCCCCGGCCACAACCATCAGCAAGAGCCAGGAGGTCATCCCAGAGCACCAGGGGGGCGCCCAATCTCCTGCCCGCCAGTCTGAGAAGGAACCTGGCCACCCAGACCCGCCTTCTGAGACAGCTCTGCCAGACTATGGGGCGGGTGGATCAGAGCCTGTCCTCCATCAACGATAGGCTGGGTAACCTGGACTCCCACTCCCGGGCCTCCACAACCTGCCTAAATGACCTGCAAACTACAGCAGCAGGCGTTGGGCAGGATGTGAGGGCCCTTACCCAGGCTATCCAGGGCAACACGGCAACACTTGGTGCTGCCCTGGACAGAATAGCCGTGGCCTTGGAGGGCAGGCCGCCAGGTGGGCAGATCTCAGGGGCTGCTCCTCCTTCCCCGGCTTTTCCCCTCCCCCATGCGTCTCCCCTGAGGGTCCGGGGCCGTGGCCGGGGGCGCCCCAGGCGTGGCTCAGGCAGAGGGCATTAATTTTTTTTTCCCCCTTTTTTTGGTTTGAAAGCATGTTTATTTTTGTTCTCTGCATTTTTTTTTTCTATGCATTTTTTAATTTTTTTGCTGACATTTTTGGCATATTTTGGGTTGTGAATGATGTTTGAATGTGGGGGTGACATTCCTGCTGGAAAAGGGGTGTCATCCTCAATTTGGGTGGAGAAGGGTTCCCCAGGACCAGGGAGAAGTGATTCCCAGGTCCGTGTGAATGGTGTATGAATGTACAGTGACATAATTGGAGCCTTGACGTGGCGTTACTGCTCACCAGTCTTGCATGGTGGACTGGTGCCAATCCAATTTGATGAGGATGTGGGGTGTGTGTGCTAGGGACCATAGTGGTGTGCATGCATGCATTCTCATTGTGCCATGATTAATGTGTGTGTTTAACGTGCAAAGATGCATAATGTGAGCTGGCATGAGATGGGGTCATGAGATGGGGTTCCAGTTCATATGCAGAGTCACCTTGAAGGGAAAAGACAGGAGGATGTTAGTCATGCATGTGCCACTTGTGAGGTGTGCATCACGGGAGGGGATAGTCATGCCTGACTCCCATGTCACTCACCAACCAGCCAGCTGTCCCCATACATGTTCTGTTTGAAATCTGTGGGGATGGGGCTCTGATTGTATATGTAGCTGTCATGGGTGTCATGGGTGGTGCCATGTGTTGGGCTGCTGATGTCCTCCTGCAAGGTTGTGGTAATTCCACGATGGCATGAGGGGTGAATCTGAAGATGCGAGACACCTCAGAATCTCTCATGCCAAAGATGTCTATGCGTGTGTGATATATCAAGTGAAGAGTGAGGGGCTTGTATCAGATAAGAATATTGTATTAGATTAGATTAAATTGTAAATTTTATATAAGCCAAAAAATAAAAAAATAAAACATCTCCCGTGCCCTCCTTAGTGCCATCCTCCGTGCCCTCCTCCTTCTTTGTTCATCTAAAGTCAGTAGTATAGCTATGCGCGACGATGCCCCTGGTATGTTGGCATACAGATTGTTGGGCAACACGTGTGACTGCTGAACTCCTCACTAACAGTGTTGCTTTATCTGACAATTAGACTTTTTTTCAAAATTTAGACCAGCTTTTAGGTCCTCTAACTTTAGACAGAACATTTTGCAGTTGCGCACATCGCGTAGCCTGCGCAGCAACTGCGTTTTTTTGTGAATCCCCGTAACTCCCTCATTAGCATATTTGACTAGCAAATCAATGGTGTGTCTAGCGCAGTTTTGCGCGAAGGGAAGCGAAGGTCTAACTCAATTACGCCGGACCAAAAAACGTAGATTTCTGGCGTATATTGTTTTGTGAATCGCGTCCAACTATACGCACGCGCACATTTAGACTTACGCACGCGCAACAGCAGTTGCGCAGGCGTAATCGCTCTGTGAATCTGGGCCAATGTTTTCAATGGAAAATTAGGGGGTCATCTTATACGCCCGGTCGTCTTATATGCCGGGAAAATATGGTATATGAATTCATCTGTAAATATAGTGAAACCGTATCAAGAAAGTGCATTGAATTAAATTAGATAGATGTGTGTATCTAGTGATAAAAGACTATTGTTATAATAGTGTATACACACCAATTAACTAATAAATAAATAAATAAATAAATGAAAATGCCCCTTGTGATGCGATTTTATAGTGAAAATGCATAATGTCTAGGGGATGAAAATTAAATGAAAGTGAAAATTGAACATTGAAAAAACTACTAGTAAATCTTGTTTGCTTCAAGGAACTAATAAAAATTACTAGGTGATGTGTGTATATATATATATATATATATATATATATATATATTGTGGTTTATGTAAATCATGTAAAAAGGCCAATTAAGTGGCACTAATATTGTGACATGAAAACTATTATGGAGTTATAACATTAAGACACAAAAGGGTATGAATGTAGATGTGATGAAGTATAATAAATATGTTGTAATGGATAGTAATAAGAATGGCAGATGGCCATGACCCTGTAGGTGTGCGAGTGAAAAAATGCACACATATAAAGATGTGAGTGTTCCAATATGTATATAGTTGTATAATTATTATTATATCCCTTATATATGTGTGTGCCGAAATAATTTCCAGGCACATAACACCCGACGAACATAATAAAAGGTTCATATCAACATACTAAAAGAGGGGCGATTAAGTAAAGGGATAATAAATATATATATAAAAGTGTCAATTAACAAAAAAAAAATTGTATATACAAAGGAATGTGTGCATATAGATTCAATGCCTAGTATCCATAGCATTGAATGTGCAATGTTCCCATTGTAAGATGCGAATGCCTGTATGGGTTGATTTACAACTAGAAGTTGCATGAAAATTGCATAAACCAAAAATTGCATAAAAGTTGCATAAAAGAGTCATTTAATGCTACAATTGCTACTAGGAGGGGGTGACTAAAGTCTTTTGTTATCCCCCTGTTTTGTACATATGTGCACAGGCAGTCGCATCTCATAATCGCTATAGGAAAATAGTACTATGCTCACACCATCACACAGCATATAGATTCAATGCCTAGTATCCATAGCATCGAATGTGCAATGTTTCCATTGTAAGATGCGAATGCCTGTATGGGTTGATTCACATCCAAAAGTTGCATGGAAATTGCATAAACCAAAAATTGCATAAAAGTTGCATAAAAAAACCTTCAATGCTACAATTGCTACTAGGAGGGGGGTGGCCAAAGTCTTCTGTTATCCCCCTGTTTTTGTACATATGTGCACAGGCAGTCGCATCTCATAATCGCTACAGGAAAATAGTACTATGCTCACACCATCACAATTACCTGAACATATATCATAAAACATGTACATACATGAATACCGTATTTATCGGGGTATTGCGCGCACCCCTAAAGTGGACCCTATTCCTGTGGAAAAAAATATTTTTGTACTTACAGTTTTGGTGTCTTGCGCGGCGTCCATCGGCGGCCTCGTAGGGTCCGGCGTCCGTCTGCGGCTTAGGGTGTCCTCTTCATTGGGTCCGGCGTCCGTCTGCGGCTTGGGGTGTCCTCTTCGTTGGGTACGGCCTCCCTGCTCGATCCCCGCTTTCCCGCACCAAGTTTGAAAACTGCGCCGACATATACCAATCGCAGTACACTCGTGTATAGTCGGGCAGGCTCGGCTACTCTCGCGCTCACGTCCAGGACCCGCCAATTCTACACGTGGGCAGCGTTTGTTATGAATCCTGAAGGGGAAGTCCCCGCCGGATTTTAAATAAAAATCCGGCATGGGTTCCCCCCTCAGGAGCATACCGGGCCCTTAGGTCTGTTATGGGTTGTAAGGAGACCCCGCCTACGCCGAAAAAACGGTCCCCCCACAATCCATACCAGACCCGTATCCAAAGCACGCTAGCAGGCCGGTCAGAAGGGGAGTGGGGGCGAGCGAGCGCCCCCCCTCCTGAGCCGTACCGGGCAGCATGCTCTCAACATGGGGGGGTCAGGTGCTCTGGGGCAGGGGGGCGCACTGCGCCCCCCCCACCCCAGAGCACCCTGTCCCCATGTTGTTTAGGACAGGGCCCCTTCCCGACAACCCTGGCTGTTGGTTGTCGGGGGATGCGGGTTGATGAGGACAGGGCCCCTTCCCGACAACCCTGGCCGTTGGTTGTCGGGGGATGCGGGTGGGAGGCTTATCGGAATCTGGGATCCCCCTTTAATAAGAGGGCCCCCAGATAACAGCCCCCCCACCCTAAGTGAATGAGTATGGGGTGGGCGTCGCAGTCCCATAATGCTCCGGTAGGTACCACGTGGTACCTACCCACGTGCTACCCACCCAGGTGGTACCTACCGGAGCATGATGGGACTGCGACGTCACAAAATAGGCCTATATAAGTCTATGGGAGCCGCGCGCCCGGCATAACAGCGGGAGGAAGCATCGCGTCAACATCTGGAGAAGAGAAGAAGAAGAAGACGTGACAGAAGCGGCGGCCAGTCTTGAAGAGAAAGAAGGCACCGGAGAGTGCCGAATCAAGAGCGGAGAGCGGGAGAAGACCCCCGGAGAGCAGAGAAGACCCCCGGAGAGCGGAGAAGACCCCCGGAGAGCGGAGAAGACCCCCGGAGAGTGGAGAAGACCCCCCGGAGAGCGGAGAAGACCACCGGAGAGTGGAGAAGACCCACCCCCCACCCAAGATGTCGAAAGAAGCCCGCCGGAGGGGGGCGCTTTTATAAAAGCGACCACACACCCCCCCGGCAGCCAACTAATAAAATATTTCAATACCCTATGTGGTTTATTTTTGTTTACACTTTTCTTGCATGTGAATGGGTAGGGGTACGATGTACCTCATACTCATTCACTTAGGGTGGGGGGCTGGTATCTGGGGGCCCCCTTATTAAAGGGGGCTCCCAGATTCCGATAAGCCTCCCACCCATCAACTTGGGGACAGTGCGCCCCCCTGCCCCAGAGCACCTGACCCCCCATGTTTAGGGCATGCTGCCCCGGTACGGCTCAGGAGGGGGGGGGGGCGCTTGCTCGCCCCCACTCCCCTCCTGACCGTCCGGCTGGCGTGCTTTAGATACGGGTCTGGTATGGATTGTGGGGGGACCCCCATGCCGTTTTTTCTGCATGGGGGGGGTCTCCTTACCACCCATAACAGACCTAAGGGCCCGGTATGCTCCTAAAGGGGGAAAAAATGCATGATTTTTATTTAAAATCCGGCGGGGACTTCCCCTTCAGGATTCATAACAAATGCCGCCAACGTGTAGAATTGGCGGGAATCCACGTCGGATCCCCGTCGCTTCTATGACAGCTTTGTCTCCATCGCGGCAAGCCAGCTCGGCGCTGGCTCCCGCGATGGGGCTCGCAGGTGATCAATCTCGCAGAGAAAGGGAGCGAGATTGACACAATATCGCAGTCATCTACTGTAAGTGGGAACGAATGTGATATCTGTCTCACTTGGCTCCGATTAGCAGGGGATCTGTCCACAGAACCTTTGCTGATCAGAGCAAGTACTGCTCCATGTGAAAGGGACCTTTTAATTTTGTGTTAGTGACAATTGTAAAACTTTGATTTTCCCATGACCTTTCCCCCCAAAAAAAACAATAGTCATCACAATGGATAGAGAAGCTGAATTACGCCAGGAGGGACATAAGCAGTACACCTACTATATCCAAATAAAAAGGTACTAAAGGCAAAATGTAAAAATTATATTATGCAGTCTGTCACTACCATTAGCAAAGTGGTCTTTGTTTTTCTGAGCTCCCCTGTAACTTAGTTTTTTCCTCTGTTGAACCTGCTGTAACATTTAAAGCTGTGCAGAAAAAGTGGCAGTTAGAGCGTTACCATTTAACACTAAAGCCGGCAATAGATAGATCAAAATGTAGCTGGTTCAGCAGATACCATTAGAATTCTGATCCATCTATGGGCAGGCTGGTTGTACTCTTTCTCAATCTATTATTATTATTATTATACAGGATTTAAATAACGCCAACAGTTTGTGCAGCACTTTACAATATAGAGGGAGACAATACAGTTCAATACAAGAGGGTTAGGAGGGCCCTGCTCCTGCAAACTTACAATTAAATAGGGAGGGGCTGGTGGAACAAAAGGTAATATCTGTGAGGCGGCGTACACACGACCGAGGTTCTCGCTAGAAACCAGCGAGAACCTCGCTGGGAGCTGCATTCCAGCGAGAACCTCGGCCGTGTGTACGCTCCTGGCTCGCCCCGCCCGTCGGGAATACCGTTGAGCAAATAGAGAGCAGGCTCTCTATTTGCTCGATGGCCCGTCGGGATGAATGGCTGGTTGCCATTCCCGACGAGCGGGTCGCCGATTTTGACGGCCGGGCGAGAACCTCGCCGCCTCAGAGATGAACTGATGGGAAAAATCTACTTTTGTACAAACAGCCTACTAGAGATTTTTTTCTCAATCAGTATCGCTATCTATAGCCGGCAGTGCTATTGAGTGCATTTTGACAGCGGGGAAGTCTCTACTGGTCCATCTAGCAATACCTTCTCCAGAAAGTGCTGCTGTCCAAGGGTGTTTCTGTTCTCCTCTTTAAACAGATGTGCCACCTTAAGAGAGGAAGTGTATTACTTGCAGGATCATAAGGTGAAAATAAAGGAAAACAAACTAAATACAGAAAACTAACACAGTCAAGGATTGGTAAGCTGCTATGTAATAAAGTTGAGTTTCTGGACTTGGATACAATTTTGATTGGTAGGAAGAGATGGGATAATGAGAAAATGTTGGAGATATTTTGTAACTAAGGGGCAGTGGTGGCCGCCCCCCCTAATCCATGGGCCCGACCCTAATCTACATGCAGGATACCGGACGCATGGATTCCAATGTTTTTTTTTTTTTCTTCAAGGAACATGATTAGAGCTGTTGTTCTCTTGAGAAGTGCCCCCCCCCCCATTGAATAGTGCCCGGGACAAACTGCATAGCACAAGAGGTGATGTTACGATCAGCTGGGCTGACGTAACTATGGTGCATGCGCACATCGTAGGAGGTATCTCTCGATGGGAGATACCATTTTACGGGCACAATCGAAACCTATACAAACAGTGGGGGAAACCATAGTTCTCAGATTGTGCCTCACTGTTGCAGGGCGGTTTTGCAGAATGCAGATGCTCCATTTTTCATCTATGTTGCAGGGCGGGTTTGCTGTGTTGAACGGATGGTTTTGCCTGTGTGAAAGGGCTGGTTGCAACACAGACAAAACCATCCCTTCGTCACAGCCACACGCCGCCCTCCAGCAGCAGCAAGGCACAATCCGAGAACTACTCAGCAAATTAGCTGTTGTGCTGTTTAGTACGATGCATGTGCAGTACATCCCGGGCACTTCTTATTAGTGGGCACCTCTCGACAGAACACCGGAGGCTATATTCGCTATTGTCTTCCTGATTCTCCTCTTAACCAATTAGGAAGTCATGAGACCCAAATAGCTGAGAGGAGAAGGGATCGTATTGGGCACCGAGGAGGAAGCCATCGAGCAGGAGACGCAGGGGAAGCCACCATGAAGCTCCCGGGGAGGAGGAGACATGTGAAGGATCCGAAGATGCTTGCAAACTAAATGGGGTAAATGGTGGACAGATAGACAAGTGGGGGTGGCTTGGTTCAACTGACCAGGGGGATGGTTTGTTTGCCGACCCCCAAATGGAGCACCAGCCACCATTGCTAAGGGGCATGAATAATAATAGATTTAGCTTTGCTTTGGCATCTAAAAATAACATACATTATTTGATTATCGTTTTGAAAAAAAGAAAGTGTTGCTATAAGATTTTTGTAGGTAGTCTTTGTCAGATGATTGGTATATGTAGCATGTTTAGTGTATGTTTTCGCATTAAAAAAATGTTGGCTAAAAATAATTTTCTGAAAGGTGATCTGTATGCAGTGAGAGTGTTACGTTTATTATCTTGTTTCTGTGGAGTGGGACTTAAAATTCCACAAATATTTAGCTTTTTTTTTTTGTTGCACAGCAGAAGTACTTTATCATCTACCTGAATATTGCAAACAAAACATTGCACCTTCATGCTAAATTAATCTTATCAAAGGATCAATATTGACTTAAACATTTCTTTTCAGTCTTTACATGCCACAGTGTGATGAAATAAATATTTTAGGGCCCATTAACACTTCTGTGCTTAAAAATACATATTTTATTGTGCATTTAAAGGATTTTTTATGCTTCTTTTCATGGGTAGCATTTTTCTTGCATTTAGTGAACCTGTAGGATTTAAACAACCTTACTTATCATAGATGGCAGGTATCATTAGCTGTCTGTATTCCCCTAATGAATGCAGGGCAACCTGAAACTTTGTAATGCATTAAGGATTTAACATCAGTGGTCACTGGTTTTCATCATGCTCATTCCTCCCTTATTTTGTATTTGTTAACAAGGATGCATGGGACAATATTAGCACACAGGAGAGAGAGGTGAGGGGCTGAATAGCAACCACAAAGATGCTGCAATGAAAGAAACAGACCTGGCATTCTAGAACCTTAAAGGGTCACTAAAGTCAGGGATTTAAAAAAAAAAAAAAAAAAACATGTGATACTTACCTCCACTGTGCAGTTCGTTTTGCACAGAGTGGCCCGGAAACCTGTCTTCTGGGGTCCCTCGGCGGCTGTCTGGGCTCCTCCTCGCAAAAGCTTTCCTTCTTCATGCGAGGGCGCTCGCATGGAGGAAAGCTTTTGCGAGCGCGCTCCCGTGATACAGCGGCGGCCATAGCCGCCAACTGTATCACTCGGCTCCGCCCCCCAGCGCGCCGCGTCATCCGCCCTGATTGACAGCAGCGCTAGCCAATGGCTGCGCTGCTATCAATCCGCCCAGCCTAGCCAATCAACGGCCAGGCTGGGAACCGAAGAGGATGACGTGGACGCGCCCGGGAGATTCGAACGGTCAGGTAAGTTCAACGGGGGCTCGGGGGGGGGGGGGGGGGCGTTGCTGCTAGATGTTTTTTTACCTTCATGCATAGGATGCATGAAGGTAAAAAAACTTGTACCTTTACAACCCCTCTAAGGTGTCTACTTATTTTTGTTTAATGTAGCAAATTCTAGTTGTTCCCTGGTGGACAGGGCATGTCTTGGAAAACATTACCCTATTCAGACCTATAGAAAGGTTCAGTAAGCATTTTGCTTGTTTGAATTAGACCCCATACATACTATTCGATTTTTTGAAGATTTTTGTCTTCAGATTTACCAAAACCATATAATATGAGGTTAACCATAAAGGGGTTGTAAAGGTACAATTTAGATAACTTCCTTTACCTTAGTGCAGTCCTCCTTCACTTCCTCATCCTTCGATTTTGCTTTAAAATGTCCTTATTTCTTCTGAGAAATCCTTACTTCCTGTTCTTCTGTCTGTAACTCCACACAGTAATGCAAGGTTTTATCCCTGGTGTGAAGTGTCGTGCTCGCCCCCTCCCTTGGACTACATGAGAGTCAGGACGCCCACTCACACACAGCTCCTTTCTATATCTGCAATGAAGAGAGCGTCCTGACTCTCCTGTAGTCCAAGGGAGGGTGCAAGTAGGAACCAGGAAGAAAGCCTTGCATTACTGTGTGGAGTTACAGACAGAAGAACAGGAATTGAGGATTTCTCAGAAGAAATAAGGACATTTAAAAGCAAAATGGAAGGATGAGGTAAGTGAAGGAGGACTGCACTAAGGTAAAGGAAGCTATTTAGGAAAACATTGTACCTTTACAACCCCTTTAAGAGTTTGAATTTGTATACAATCAGACAGGCCCTTGCACTACATGGTTTTGGTAAATCTGAAGACAAAAATCTACAGAAAATCGAATAGTGTATATGGGGCCTCAGTAATGTCATTCTGTTACACCAATGAGGTCTGTTGTCTGTGAAGGTGTTCATTAATCCAGGTCATGGTGTAACTAGTAGCAGTTAGTTACATTCAGCTGGACATGTTCTGTAGTGTTGAAGACATTTCACAGCTTATTCAAGCCGTTTCTTCAGTTATAATGAGTGTCAGAAACAAAACCCATTTATATATATATACAAGGGCACTCATTAACCCAATCGTCATTGAATGTGTCAAGGCAGCATTTGATTTTCTAGGAACAAGATGGAAGGTGTGAACATTTGTGGAACTACCCTGTTCTAATTGCATAATCCAACCCCATTTAATCCAACATCCAATTTACATGGATGAAGGTGTGAATTTTTGTCAAATTACTGGTATAGAGATGCTAACCTTAAACCAGTTGTTTAGTGGTTGGGAAGTTCTGGATGACTAAATATAGTAGTTCCTTGTAGTATGTGTATGTCTCTAGAAACATATTGCAGTCTTCAGGAAGGTTTAGTGGACATAGCGTAGATTTAGTATTGTATAGAGACATAGGGCCAGATTCTCATATATTTTCGGCGGCGTAGCGTAAGCCATTTACACTACGCCGCCGCTGCATACTAGAGCAAGTGCTTTATTCTCAAAGCACTTGCTCCGTAGTTTTCGCCGGCGTCTCGTAAATCGCCAAGCGTAAACCCACGCAATTCAAATGGGGCGGCTTGTATTTAAATTAAGCGCGCCCCCGCGTCGAACGAACTGCGCATGCGCCGGCCGGGGGAAAAAGCCCAGTGCGCATGCTCCAGCTCACGTCGGGAAGCGTCGTTGAAACCGACGTCAAAACGACGTGAGCGTCATTTACGCAAGTCCCTATTCGCGAACGAGTTAGTAAAACGACGTAAGCAACGGAAAAAGCCGACGCTGACCCAACGCCATACTTAACATGGCGTCCGACGGCACCCGACGGCATCCGACGGAACTTCGTAAGGTTACTTCACATAGAAGCTGGGGTAACCTTACGAGTCCGTAAACGACGTACGCGACGATGGGGCGGCGTAAAAGCGTTCGGGAATCGCCGTACTAGCCTCATTTGCATATGCAAATGAAAAAACAACGTGAAGGCCACCTAGTGGCCGGAGTTGTCATTACACCTACGATCCGAAAGTGTAATGCTTTTTTTTTTCCATTATCTTTTTATTAAACATTTTTCAATAACATACATTCCAACACAAATCATACATTAACAAAATACACTGACATACCTACATATACACTATTGTGGTCTCCTAAATTCCCATGTATCTATCCACCTGTAGTTGTTCCCGGTATTCACCTATTCATACCCAGGGCCTTCCCATTGGTTGCCCTCGTTTAATTCCCATGCAGGCTCTCTTTCCGGGGGGTATGGGACAAACAGCTGGATGGGAGGAAGCGGATAGGGAGGAAAATGAGAGAGAGAGAGAGAGAGGAAATAATAAAAAAAAAAAAACCCAAACCCTAGTGAGGACACCCTTATGTATACCCAATTGTCATGTGGTTTTACTATCCCCTATAAAAAAAAAAAAAAAAAGGGGAATTTGCAGTGATAAGAATCTATTTAAGTGATTATTCCTACCTTATGTGAATTTAGGAGGACTACCTTGTCCCTTCCCTCTTCTGGGGAGAGAAAAAAAAAAAGAGAAAAAAAAAAAAAAAAAAAAAACCAAACCCTAGTGAGGACACCCTTATGTATACCCAATTGTCATGTGGTTTTACTATCCCCTATAAAAAAAAAAAAAGGGGAATTTGCAGTGATAAGAATCTATTTAAGTGATTATTCCTACCTTATGTGAATTTAGGGGGACTACCTTGTCCCTTCCCTCTTCTGGGGAGAGAAAAAAAAAAAAAAAAGAGAGAGGAAAAAAAAAAAAAAAAAAGGAACCAGGCCCTAGTGGGGACACCCTTATGAATTCCCAATTATTATATGTTTTTACTATCCCCTATAAGGAAGGGGGGAAATTAAGGTGATAAAAATCTATTTAAAGTGATTATTCGTATCTAACCCATTAAGTGCGGGTTAAGGACCCTTGTGAATTTAAGAGGGCTACATTGTCCCTTCCATCTTCTGGGGAAAAAAAAAAAAAGGAGGGAAAGGGAGTTTGGAGACTAGGGTGGGGAGCCACCCGCCTCCCCCTCTCCTCGATCCTCCCCCTCTCCCCCCCCCCCCTAAACCTCCCCCATCTCCCCCAAATCCCCTCGTGTCTCGTCCTAGAGTTGTCATGGAATGACCATAATTCCTCCATCATTTTAATTCTGTCTATTTCTCTAATCCATTCCTCTACTGAGGGTGCTTCCTTGTTCTTCCAATTCCTAGGGATAAGCGCCTTAGCTCCATTTAGTAAATGTGGAATCAGAGAGCCCCTATATTTTTTCCTAGACATTCCCGTATTATGAAATAGACATTTCCAGGGGTCCTGTTTTACCTTGTGCCCACTTATCCTCTTAATCTGGGTTATTATATCTTTCCAGAATACCTGTATCCGGGGACATTGCCACCATATGTGGGCGTGGGTTCCCTCCATCCCACATTCTCTCCAGCATAGGGGCGAGACCTCTCTGTCTATTTTATGCATTTTCATTGGGACATAGTACCATTTAGTGAGGAGCTTATAATTCATCTCTTTAACCTTTGCATCCATTGAGGAGGCATGTACATATTCTAATACTTTCCTTTTTTGCCCTATACCTATCGTTTGGTTCAGTTCTAGTTCCCAACTTCCCAATATTTTATCTGCCTCGCCCTCCCCATTGGGTGTCAGTATTTTATATATGTTGGAGAGCCCCTGCCGTCCTGCTCCCACTCTTACTACGCCTTTTTCCCATTGATTAAGGTCATTAGGGGCCCGCAGCGGCTTCGGTAGAGTATTTATAAAGTGTTGGACCTGTCTATAACCCCATGTGTCTCCTGGTAACACTCCGTATCTCTCTTGTAGCTCCTGGATGGAGCACAGAACATCTCCCTTCATTAGATCCCTCAATGTTAATGTTTCTGAGGTTGACCATCTTCTAAATATGCCACCCTCTTTCCCCGGTAGAAAATAGTCTGTACCCGTGAGCGGCATTAATGGACTATTATGCGGCCATTCTTTCTTTTTACATATTCTGTCCCATACTTTATACGTTTCTTTAGTCATTATGGGGGTATCCTGAGGGAGTCCTCTATATTGCATCGGAATCCATATTCTGTGTCCCAGCCCTTGAACACTTAAACTCTCTTCTACTTCTACCCACCTTTTCCTTACCCCCCCTCCCTCCGTCTGGAACCAGTCTAATATTCTCCTCAGTACTGATGCCTCAAAGTACCTTTTGAAGTCAGGTAGTTGTAATCCTCCTTCATATTTTGGTCTAATCAGGGTTCCTACCGCTATGCGGGATTTTCTTTCCTTCCATATAAAACCTCTGGTTATCTTGCCTAATACTATAAAAAAGGCTTCTGGAATTTTGATCGGGAGTGTTTGAAAAATATATAAGGCTTTAGGTAATATCATCATCTTTATGATGTTTATCCTTCCTAGCCAGGATACTCTGTTCACATTATATCCCTTTAAGTCTGTTTTTAATTTATTTAATAAAAGTATATAGTTGTCTTCGTATAGGTATCTTTCTGTAGTGGACAGAAAGACCCCCAGATATCTCATTCCCCTCTGTTTCCACTTAAAAGGATATAGGGCCTCAAGATCCCTGCGTTCCCTTCGGCTTACCGAGATGCTTAAGATCTCTGTTTTCTCTTGATTAACTTTTAAATTTGATATCTCGCCATATTTCTTGTATTCCGCTATTATTCTCGGCAGTGTTTGTCTCGGGTTAGACACATACAACATCATGTCGTCTGCAAACGCAGAGATCTTGTGCACCCTCCCTCCCACCTTTATTCCTTCTATTTCCTGAGTCTTCCTAATTGTCTCCAGGAGTGGCTCTAATGTCAAGACAAACAGAAGAGGGGAGAGTGGGCACCCTTGACGAGTCCCATTGTACAGTAGGAATCTATCTGACAGGGTGCCATTCACCCTCACCTGGGCCGAAGGCCTAGAGTACAAGGCGCCTATCCACTTGAGCATATTTGGGCCGAATCCAGCATGTGTTAGAGTTGCTAGCATAAATTCCCAATCCAGCCTGTCAAAGGCCTTCTCGGCATCTAATGACAGGAACAGTACCGGCTCTCCACTCTTTTTAGCCTTTTGGATCAAAAACAGGGCTCTTAGAACATTCTCCCTAGTTTCTCTTCCCGGTATGAACCCTGCCTGGTCCTTCTCAATCAATCCCGGCAGGAGAGGCCTTATTCTCTCCGCTAGGATTTTTGAATAGATCTTTATGTCAACATTAATCAGGGATATAGGTCTATAGCTTGCGCATAACGAGGGGTCCTTATCTTCTTTACCTATCAGGGCTATATGGGCACCCAGTGCCTCTTCTCGTATCTCCATTCCACCTCCAATGGAATTCATATATCTCTGGAAGAAGGGAATTAAGATCCCCCCAAATCTTTTATAGTATGCTGAGGTATACCCATCTGGGCCAGGGCTCTTTCCCATCTTGATATTTTTTATGGTTTGACTTATTTCCTCATTTGTAATTTCTCTTTCTAAGTTCCTTATTACTTCCTCTGCTAAACCCGGGGTCTTTATCTTTTCTAAGTATTTTTTAATTTTCTCACTCTTATTCTGGGTTTCTACTGTCCCTTGATCTTTGTTGACCTTATATAGGTTTTGATAGTATTCCTGAAATATTTTACTAATCTCCTTAGTGGAGTGTCTCATGTTCCCCTTCTTATCTTTTATCTTAAGAATAAAATTTTGCGAGTTTCTAGGTTTAATCATCCTTGCCAAAAATCTCCCTGGTTTGTTTCCCATAGCATAGAAATTATTATTCATTTTATTAAACACCCATTTGATCTCCTGTTCTAGTAGGTTACGTAGGTCTTCTCTCTTCCTAGTTAGGGATGTTAATACCTCCTCTTCCTGAGAATTTTTATGTGTCTGTTCTAAACTCCAGATCTCTTCCAATAACCTTTGTCTCTGGGCTGACCTAATATTCCTTCTTTTGGCGTTTTCAGCTATCAGCCTCCCTCTCATATAAACTTTATGAGTTTCCCATAACGTTGTGGGAGCTATATTTTCTATATCATTTTCCAGAAAGAACAGATCCATATCTTTTTCTAGGTCGTCGGCTATCTTGTTGTTCCTGAGGAGAGACTCATCCAGTTTCCATGATCTTTGTCCTATCGGGACCTCCTCCGTGTCTAAATCCAATACCACCGGAGCGTGGTCTGAAAGTGTTATTGACTTTATATCTACTCTTTTTAGACCCTCCAGTAGCCGATGATCTAGAATGATATGGTCTATTCTCGAATATGATCTATGTACAGAGGAGAAATATGTAAAGTCCTTCTCTCTAGGATGAAGAATTCTCCAAGCTTCTACTAGTTGCATCTCGCATAGTTTATGTTTAATTCTCTTTACATATTTCCCCTCTGATCTAAGCGATATCGGTTGGGTGTCCAGCAGGGGGTCAAAAACAAAATTGAAATCCCCCGCTAGGATCACCTTACCATCTCTGAAACCTTCTAGTTTGTTCAGTACTTTCTTCAAATATAATGCTGGCCTTACATTGGGACAGTACACATTAGCTAGTGTATATTTTATGTTGGATATATGCCCTTTAATAAACAGATATCTACCTTCAGAGTCCATCTCTGTAGCTTCTAAGCTAAATCGTGTATTTCTGTCAAAACCTATTGCAGTACCTTTTGCTCTCTTATTTGGGGAAAAACGATGAAACCAGGTAGGAAACTCTTTCGAGTTTAATCTGGTCTTAGAGGTTGTCTTTAGATGGGTTTCTTGTAGAAACACTATGTTGACCGAGAGTCTTCTCATCTCCTGCTGTATCTGATATCGCTTATTGGGGTTATTTAGCCCCCGTACATTGTACGTAGCAAACTTTAATATAGTCATTTTCTAAATTTTGCTCTTAAATCCGATCCCTGCTTGACACAGAAGACTCTCCACGCCCAGGCTAATGCCACCGGTATTAATCTGCAAATCATGAGAGCAAGGAGACCACATAGACCACATATACCACATATACCCCTCCACCCCCCCCCCCCCCCTTCCCCCCACACATTGAACCTCAATGTTAGACACCCTCGAACCGCGCCTTGTCGGGCGACTTGCCGAGTGGGCCTTCCAGGGGCCTTGGATGAGTCTCCCCCCCTCCGACCACCTCCCTCATTATAAGGTCGGCTCCCGGAATGGTGGGAGACCCGTCCACCCCATGTCCCCTCATTTCCCCCCGATTGACCTGACCATGCTTATAAATTCCTGATTCCTTCATGTTTCTTCACCTATTTGTTCCATTCCTCCTCCACCCCAAAAAGAGGGGAGAGGAGAGATGAAAGAGCTATTGTATCACCAGTACATCACAAGTACCCCAAAAAAAAAAAAAGGTTCTCTGCATCTTTCGCTGGATCAGGTGTACCCCAACAAAAGAAGAAAAGAAAAAACACAGAAGAAACACAATTCTTATTCTTGTTGGGTCCCTTATTCTCGGCACTACACCCTATTCCAGTCCTGATTCTTCCACCTCTTCCAGGCCGGGGGTCTCTTTTCCCAGTTCTCCACTCTAATAGATTGTATACTCAATTTATTACAAAATTCATCTACATCTTCTGGAAACCGGATGTATGCCGAGACTCCCTGGTTTTTAACTGATAGACAAGCCGGGAAGCCCCATCTATACGTAATGTTATTTTCCCGGAGGTGGTTCGTTACCGGTTTCAGAGCTCTTTTACGTGCAAGAGTTTCTGGGGACAGATCAGAAAATATAAGTAACTGTGAGCCTTTATATTCCATTGTCCCTGAATTTCTCATAATTTGGGACACTGACTCTTTTAATTGGAAGTCCTGAAACCTTACTATGATGTCCCTTGGTGAGTCTCTCTGGGCATTAAAAGACCCTTGTATTCGGTGCACTCTAGTGAATTGCATCAGTGCATTTAATTCTCGTTTGAGTGCTTTGTTAAATATTCCTTGTAGAGTCTCCGTCCTTTACATCTTCCGTTAGACCCCTTACACGCAAATTTTTCCTCCTACTCCGGTTTTCTTGGTCCTCCATTCTATACCGTACATTTCTTAACTCTACCCAATCCATATCTGCTCGTCCTCTCAGTTTGACTATTGCTTTTTTATGCTCTTCCAGTTGTTCTTCTATTCCTTCCACCCTCTGCAGTACACTCTGTATATCTCTCCTTGTTGCCCCCATCTCCCCTTTAACTGTCCGCTCCAGACGAGACATCATTTCAATCATATCTGTCATGTCCTGTCTTGTAGGGGGTACTTGTGGGCCTTCGGAGATACAGTTAGGAGAATTAGGTTGTTGTTTTTCTAGGGGTTGCTGGTCCTTATTTGCCCCTGTAGCCTCTGGTGTATCTCCCTTTTTGCCTTTGCCTTTACCCTTGCTCTTTTCTGGGGTTTCCTCCATGAATTGATGCACTTCTGCGTCTACTGTGTTTTTTTTAACTGGGGAATCTTGGGACCCTTTTTTCTTTTTTGGACTCCCTGCCACTTCTTCCTGGCTTTCGGCAACTAAATAAGATGTTATAGTGTTCCCTTTGGGAGCTTTCCTCACCATTCTCCTATACTTTATTACTTGGAGTGATTCAGACCGTCAATGGTATTGGGGAATGCCTCACCACAGTCACCTCTGTTCACCTCTGTTCACCTCCGTTCACTCCTGGCGTCCGTTTATGAACCTCACCCAGAAAGGAGCACGTGTGGAGCTGTTTAGACAGACGGGAAGAAGTAACAGTTTGAAATATATTGAGATAGATTAACAGTCCTTCAGTATGTATAAATGCACATATAGCTCTTCTCTGGGTCTGTCTCTGTAATCCTCCCCGATATCATGCAGTAGGGTTGCCCCTAGTGTCCTTCACATCCCAGTGTTTCATATATACTTCCAAACACCATTTATAGTATATGAGGAGGGGGAAGAAAAGAGCATAGGAATTAGTCCATCAACTTACAAGCTGCTGCTCTCTTACCGCGCTTCTGGTGCTGGTGTTTAGTTGCAGTTTGCTATTCCGCCTTTAGGTGTCACTGCTGTTCCGTTTTAGTTCCTTGCTCCTTACACCCTGCAGGCTCGGTATCCCTCGGTACTTTCCGGCGATTCGCCGCTCTCTACACCCCGGAAAGCCGGGACTCCGTCCTCCGTCCTCCTTCTTCTCCCGCGGGCTCCCGAGTCTCTTCAGCAGCACGTCCCCGTCCCCCGGCCAACAGGTTCACTGGTCCGACCCACTCCACCAGCTCCTACTCCACAGGTAACAACCGGGCTGAGCCGGGCTGGGACAATGGGGGTGGCTCTTGCAGCGGGAGCAACTTTAAAGTACGGGACAAGCGGGGACCACAGTGTCCTCAGCGACCCCCCTTAGACTCCCATTAGGCTGTACACAGGAAGCACGGGAGGCAGGTAGTACAAAATAGCTTCCCGCTTTAGCGACTCCCCCGATCCAGCAGCACAGCAGCAACACAAACACGCAGCTTTTTCAATTGTCCGAATCGTCAGTGGCGATATAGCGGTCAGTAGTATCCATGTCAGGTCAGGTCAGGTCTCTCATATCAGGGAGAGCAAGAGAGACATGGGGCACGCCGCAACACACCTACGGCGCCATGATCCTAAGCTCCGCCCCCTTCACTTGTCGGATGTAGAAGCGTATCTATGCAAAAGTGATGCTAAGTGCTTTTACACTTGTCGGATGTAGAAGCGTATCTATGCAAAAGTGATGCTAAGCATCACTCACATAGATACGAGGACAAAAAAAAGGCGATACGACGGGGTATCTGAGATACTCCGTCGTAACGCCTCTGAGAATCTGGCCCATAGTGGTTCTGCACTGTTAATAAGGTCAGCCACCACTGCGACAAGACCAGCAAGTGCATTTTGTGATTTACTGCCACTGAGTATTGTTTGCATATAGTGAACTTTAAAGCACAACTGTTGCTTTAATCTAAAATCCTCAAGCCCGCCCTTGCACCTCCGTAACTAACCTACACTAACACCCCAAACTCAGTTTCTTACTTCTGTAGCAGAGCCACATCCTGTGCAAGGTTACTTCTCCCTAGACAGAAATTTTACATAGCCCTGGCCGCACATGCACACTGAGTCCTCGTTGACTTGCATGGGTCCATCTTTGTGTAGGCAGACTTTGGGGTGCAGTATATCCACTAACCTGAAGGTAGTACTGTGCCATTTATTCAGGCTGGTAGGAGACCATTGGGGACTAACTTGTTCCCTGCTATGAACTCCTGGTGGCCATCTTGGGGAGACAGCAAAATACCAAAATCCTGAGAGAATTGGGTAGCAATTTTTACAGAGAGTTGCTGTTACAATGGTCATTAATGCAGAAAGCGCAACCCTGATGTGAATATTTCATTTCCAAAATGCTATTTTTTTTTTGGAAAGGACCATCAGTAACTGTATCATGTTCAAAAACACTACCCCATAATCATGACTCCACTCAAATCCTATCCATTATTTCAAAAATAGTTTTGGTCAGATTCAAGAGATACAGAATCTCAACTAATACATTGACATTGACACTCTCTATGGAATACTTAGGCCGCATACACACGATCGAATCTATCTGCTGGAAACGGTCCGACGGACCCTTTCAGCAGACAAATTTGATCGTGTGTACGAGCGGACAGACAGGTTTTTCCAGCAGACAAATTTTAAAGCATGCATTAAAATCTGTCTGCTGGGAACCCGTCCGTCCGACATGTCTGCTGGTTAGTACACTAACCAGCAGACATATCTGTCCGCACATGCGTCAAATGGAAGCGACGCATGCGTGGAAGTGTTTTACTTCCCGGTGATGGTGACGTGGCGGTGACGTTGACGCCGCCACGTCACCGTCACCAGGAAGTAAAACACTTCCGCGCAGACCGATTTGATCGGATTTATTTGGTCGTGTATACGCGGCCTTACTGTTCCTTAGATTTGTCAAAACATTTTTTCCAATGTACAGTAATAAAACAATTCCTAGAACAAGTTTAAAAACTTTTTAAAGGATTGCTCCCTCTTATCAGGTGAGTGCCCTATTATTTATTCCTGTGTAAAATCTCAAAACTGAGAAAAAGTGCTTTTTATACTACACATTTTATGATGGCGAAAACAAGGTTGTCAAAGTGAATTAGGGGATCATTTATCAAGCATTTTTTCTCAGTTAGCCCTGGAGAAGGTACGACACCACTGTTAATAATAAAATACTCCTTATTTAAAGCTCTGCATGTCTGTTTCTGACAAATAATGTGCTAGGGAAAATGTGGAAGATGCAGAAAGGAATACACATCCTTTATAACAGTTCACCTCAACATGTGCAAAAGTGTGAAAAGTACATGTGTTGCTGGCATTTTCTTGCCAGTAGGCGAAAAAGCCAAATTTGATTTGTGATATCATTAAGTACCGAGCCAGCATCCGACAGACTTAAGTGCACTAAAATTCATTACTTTTTTTTCTGCAAAAGTACTTTTCTAGAAACTACATAAGTATTTCCTCTTAACCAGCTGATATTAACACGTATCTCACTTTTTAGAAATTGAAAACAATAAATTTGAATTATGAATGCATAGGACGATTTTGGCAAATTTTATTTTGCTAAACAATTGCCAATGTTTACACCAGTGATTTTGCTCAATGGACTGCTTGGGTGAAATCTGCTTGAAAAATAAATCATTTTAAATGTACTTGAAGAGGATGTTTTTAGTTGGTGTATTACATTTTATTTCACTTATTTGCTACCTTGCAATTGCAATTTGCATTGCTGTGAATGATGGAGGCTGGAGAGGAAGGTGATCATTCACAAAAACACAAGCCCACGAAAAACACATGCCACATACTTTACTTGCCAGAGGGAGAGACTAGTGTAGTTGCTGGCTTTTTTGTTGTAAGCTTATGTTTTAGTGAAAGACAGCGATCTTCGGCAGCCCCTATCATTCACAACAACACAATACAACATTTACCGGTACTTCTCTAATCCCTCTTTCCTTAAAGGGTCACTAAAGGCTTCCTTTACCTTACTGCAGTGCTGTTTTTATGTCCTCATTGTTCGTTTTTTTCTTTGATGTTGCTGTAATTCTGCTCTGATCTCCACACTTCCTGGTTGTCTGTTTCCTTATAACCACAGTGCTGGGAGCTTTCTCACTGTGGTCACTAATCAAGGAGGTGTGATTACTGTGTGTAAACTGAAACTGGATTGGTGCTGAGGGGTTTTAGACCAACCATCATTGTCCTCTATTGGCTCTCTGGCTCTGTACATCAGAGAGACAGGAAATAACAGCAAAAACGAAACTAGAACTGTAGGTTGATTACATGATTGATTTTTATCTAATTGTAATCATTTTTAAAAGGAATCAGTTAAATTTTATGTCTCTATACCCTGTAAACAGTCATTTCAGCCCAATAATTTTTTCCTTTAGTGACCCTTTAATAGTGGTGGTTTGGGGAAAGAGTTGAGCTCAGTCTTTCTTGCTACTGTGAAGAAACTGAAAGAGGAGATAAGAGGAGCCACAAGGCTGCATGATTATATGGAGGGCTGCAGATGTTTAATCTTGTCTGGTAGTTTGCAGAGGAGGAGGGACAGAGGTTCACGGAAGCTCCTCAGTATGCACTGTTATACCCAGAAGAGGAGGCAGAGGGATGCACATTGAAATGGTTTCCGTTCTGGATGTAACTCTCACATAGAAACGCCTACAAATGGGGCTTCAGTCTGGGGTAGAGGTACATCCAAAGCTCCCCTGCCCTGGGAAGTTTAACAAGCATTTCTATCTACTTGTGAGACTTCTCTAAAGGACAATTATCTTGAAAAACTGGCATAAATAAAAATTATAACTACAGATGAAGTAACATTAAAGTAGGCCAGGCATCTAAATAGAATGCTCTACTTTTTAAGTGTGGCTCCATTTCCTCTTGTTAAAACATATCATAAAATGTAAAAAAAAAAAAAAAATGTCACCTAGGTAAGGATCACATTACCTTCTTCTGGTGAGATTCTGGGGACTCACATTACCATTTTAGATATGGGTAAACCTCACCAATCTGTAAATGACCACATTATACATACTTAAAGTATTTCATGATCTAAAAAAATGCATTCCTTTAGCTTTTATTAAAACAATTAAAATAACATGGGTTTCATGTCTGCATTGCTTCCCATCACTGCCTCTAATCATATTCAGTAACTAAGGTTATAAACCATAAAATGACTGCTGAGATGTAGACATAATGGGCCAGATTCACAGAGCCCTTACTCCGGTCTATCTCGCATTAGACGGGAGTACTTTCAAATCATGAAACGACGGCTGCAGGCTTCAATCTGACTGGCTTACGTGTTCGTACGCCTTCGGATCTACGCTGCAATAATTTTGCGGCTGCTGGGTGGATTTCCCGTCGTTTTCCGCGCCGGGGTATGCAAATGAGCTTTTTCCGACGATCCACGAAGTTACGAGCGTTGTTCATCTGTAGTCATCTTTTTGTCGCGTAAAGTTATTCCACCTTTTATCTGGTCTAGTTTTAGACAGCCCATGTTAAGTATGGCCGTCGTTCCCGTGTTGAATGTCAACGTCTTTTTTTATTTTTTACGTAAGTCGTCCGGGAATCGGAATGTACGTAAACGACGCTACTCAAACAACGAATGACGTATCGACGTTATTTCGCGCAATGCACGGCGGGAAATTTCTGAACGGAGCATGCGCAGTTTGATCGCTGTGGGGACGCGCCTAATTTAAATGCTTCACGCCCCCTAATCGCGTATTTCGATTACGCCGCGAGAAATACACTACGCCGCCGTACGCTACGGGCCAAAATCTACTTGGATTCGTCATAGAGCCAGTTAAAATACGGCGGGTAGTGTATCTCTGATACTCTGCGCCAATGTAATTGTATGTGAATCTGGCCCAATATTTCTGTATTATTAAATTTGATTCTAAATCATTCATTATCAACAATTTAAACAGCTGTCAGACACTAGAGGTGGTGGTAGTGGTGGTGGTGGTGGTGGGTAGTGTTGCTCACGAATATTCGCATTGCGAATATTCGCTACGAATATTGCATATTCGAGTATTCGCGAATAACGCGAATATCGCGGCGAATATTCGCTATTTCGAATATTCGAATGTTTTAAAATTTTTTTTAGAACAGATCACATCCTAGAGATCCCCATCGACGTCTAAAAGCATTGTGGTATGATTAGAGACCTTGGGCCGAGTAGCTGCAGCGCTCATTTTATATTGCCGAAAAATCGCAATGCGATTATTCGGTAATAGCGATATCGCGCGATTATTTTATATTGTAATATATCACGAATATTCTGAGCCAATCAGAGTGCTCCATTCCGCATTTCTCGAAATTTCGCAATTATTTTATATTGTAATATATCACGAATATTCTGAGCCAATCAGAGTGCTCCTTCCGCATTTGCCGAATATTCGCAATTTTTGTGTATTGTAATATATCACGAATATTCTGAGCCAATCAGAGTGCTCCTTCCGCATTTCTCGAATATTCGCAATTATTGTGTATTGTAATATATCACGAATATTCTGAGCCAATCAGAGTGCTCCTTCCGCATTTCTCGAATATTCGCAATTATTGTGTATTGTAATATATCACGAATATTCTGAGCCAATCAGAGTGCTCCTTCCGCATTTCTCGAATATTCGCAATTATTTTGTATTGTAATATATCACGAATATTCTGAGCCAATCAGAGTGCTCCATTCCGCATTTCTCGAATATTCGCAATTATTTTATATTGTAATATATCACGAATATTCTGAGCCAATCAGAGTGCTCCATTCCGCATTTCTTGAATATTCGCATTCGCAATTCGCAATTCGCAATTCGCAAAAATTCGCGAAAATTCGCAATCATTTAATTTCCAAAAAATATCACGAATATTCGTATTTAGCGAATATATGTCGAATATTCGACTATATATTCGAGATATATCGCGAATTCGAATATGGCATATTCTGCTCAACACTAGTGGTGGGGGGCTGCAGTCATATGGTCGCACCTATATCTGCTAAAGACCAATCAATGTTAGTCAGTAAAGGGCACGTGAGCAGGCCATACAAAGTCAACAGCTGGCACCAGGCCATAAATGATTATGGGTAAACTACTTTGCCTCTCACCCACCTTGTCATTTACAACAGTCCTATAACTCTACTCTGCTGTCAGGTGTCTACACTTCTGATAATAGGGGTTCTCACAATACTAAGTCTAATAGTGACAGACTTTTTCCATAGGATATTCCGACCGTGTGTATGCCCCATCGGAGAAATTCCATTGGAAATTCAGATGAATTCCATCAGAGTTTACATTTAGAACATAGAACATCTATTTTACTCCGATGGAATTCCCTCGGAATTCCGATGTGCTTTTGGCCGGGCAAATGCCTGATCGTGTGTACAAGGCATAAGTACAATATAATGATGATATAATGAAAAATGCAAACAATGACCAACTGTAATGCCGCATACACATGGTATGAATTTCCGACAACAAATGTTCAAAGTGAGCTTAATTTCGGAAAATCCAACCGTGTGTATGCTCCATCGAACATTTGCTGTCGGAACTTCCGACAACAAATGTTTGACAGCTGGTTCTCAAATTTTTCCGACAACAGAATCGGATCGGAAATTCTGATCATCTGTAAGAAATTCAGACAAAAATCCTACGCATGCTCGGAATCAATTTAAGGCATGCACGGATCCATTGAAATATTTTTTTCTCGGCTCATCGTAATGTTGTACGTGACCATGTTCTTGATGTTCGGAATTTCCGACAACATTTGTGTGACTGTGTGTATGCAAGACAAGCTTGAGCGAACAATCCGTCTGAAAAAAATCCTTGGTTCTGATGTCGGAATGTCCGACCGTGTGTACGCGGCATTACGATGTTTTCAGATCCACAACGCCATCATGCAACTCAAAAGACTCTACATGATGATTTCCAGAGTATCAATACTTCCAATATGGTTACTGGTGTTCTCGGTATAGGCCATCATAGTAGGCTATCTTTCATTGTAAGCCTTTACCATATACTGTAGATACTGGTCCTTTATAGAAGACTCTGGATTAATGTATGCTTAAGTCTCCTAAAGCAGTGCAGTTTGGCCATAGTTGATTATTTTTGTGAATAGATACAAGTATTCTCAGCACTATTTATTCAGATTAAGTGATTACTTGAATACGATTCACAGCTGTATAAATTGCCTTATTGCTTTCAATATAATATATATATATATATATATATATATATATATATATATATATATATATATATTCAGACACTGTCAGTATTTAGGAGTATGTATACATGGTCTTCATTATCAAGCAATAAATACAAATAGAACCCACAGCAAATAAAAATTGTATGATGCTTTTAAAACCTGTTCCTATTCTGTTTTAAACCTTTCAGTTTAATTTACCTTACAGCATGTAGTGATAGAACAAATAATGAAAATTACCTCTTGATTTTAGGCAGTTTATACGTTTAAATTTTGGGTATTCTAATGAACTGAAAATTCACAGACAAATTATTTCTTACTTGTGCCTATCTTTGGTAATCAGGAACAGTTGGAAAGTATGTCATCATGACTATAGATGCCATTGTCCTGGCTACATGGTCTGATGATTGTGTATTTAGTTTTCTATATAGGGGTCATTTTGACTGTTTAGAAAAACTGGAAGCTATTGTGTTTGGCCAGTCATTCAAACTAATACCATATTATGCCTGAACAATTGAAATTAATTATGCTACTAGGTATTCATGGCTGTGATATCAAAACATGTGCATAAAGGATGGCCTGATCCAGGGAAACTTTTAAAAAGGGAACTCCAGCAGACTACTATCATGCGTTAAAAAGTTATTTACCCAAGAGATCAAACCATCAATCTACGATTTTACAAAACACTGGTTTGGGCTTATACCAAGTATGCAGTTCTGTTTTAGGCATCAATCCTCAGAAAAGATGTCTTCAAACTAGAGAGATAGGCCGCGTACACACGATCGGTCAAACCAATGAGATTGGTCTGATGGACGGTTTTCATCAGACCAAGCCGATCGTGTGTGGGCGCCATTGGTTATTTATCCATCGGTTAAAAAAAAAACTTGTTTGGAAGCATTGAACTTCATTTTTTTTAGCATTTCGTTGTGTTTTACGTCACCGCGTTCTGACACAATTGTTTTTTTAACCAATGGTGTGTAGTCACGACTGACCATCAGTCAGCTTCATTGGTTAACTGATGGAAAAATCCATCAGACCGTTCTCATCGGTTAGACCGATCGCGTGTACAGGGCAATAGAGAGAGTTCAGAGAAGATTATAAACATTTGTAACAGGGATGGAGGACCTAAGTGGTAAGGACAGATTCCAGAAATGAAACCGATTCTCCCTGGAAAAGATAGATTTTGATAGAAGATCATTATATAAAATGTGTCAATGGTTACTACGATATTTGTACTGTTTAATCTAAGGCCTCTGAGGGGGACACATGGCCATAACATGAAATTAGAGGAGAAACATTTTATGCTTAATTTTTTTAGGGGTCCATTAGTTTTTGAGCAGTACAAATCTCGAACTCCCTCGCAGAGATATTGATTTGAGCTAGTTAACTACTCCTAAGTAACTAACTACTCTTAACTTACTCTTAACTCTTAAGCCTCATACACAGGATCAGACTTCCATCTGACTTTTCCGTGGATTTTGCTCCAAATGGGTGTTGGCCGTTAACTTGTTCTGTATACACACGGCAGGACTTTTTCAGCCAACTTTTGGGTACATTTTGCTATTGTTGTCTGATCTTTAGCATTGGTTCTGAGCATGCGTGTTTGTACTTTGGACTTTAGTCCAAAAGACTTGTGTACACACAATCGGATTATGCTCCATCGGACATTTGTTCTCGAAAGTTTGAGATCATTCACAACAAACATTTGTCCAATGAAAAAGGGAAAACAATTGTCTAATGGAGCATACACGTGGTTGGATTGTCCGATCAAACAGGTCAGTCGGACATTTGTTGTCAAAAAGTCTGATCGTGTGTATGGGCATTTACTTAGACAAATTCCTCAGCAAATACAATATACGGGGATATGGGAATCCATAGTGACTTGCACACACACATATATATAAACACAGTATAGGTTGAACTGAATGGACCTGTTTCTTTATTAAGCCTTACCAGCTCTGACTATGACACTAGGTGACATTCAACAGAGAGAGTGGGTTGAATGCACTGTAAATATAGGTTGCTCTTATCCAATGCCTGTATTATTGATATGTTCAAGCAACCACCAGGCTAGTGAGAACCTTATGCCCTGTACACATGATCGGTCAAACCGATGAGATCGTGTCAGAACGCAGTGGCGTAAAACACAAATACGTGCTGAAAAAAATGAAGTTCAATGCTTCCAAGCATGTGTCGACTTGATTCTGAGCATGCGCAGGTTTTTAACCGATGGCCGCGCCTACTAAAGATCGTTTTTTTTCTATCGGTTAGGGATTCATCGGTTAAATTTAAAACAAGTTGGCTTTTTTTTTAACCGATGGATAAATAACCGATGTCGCCCACACACGATCGGTTTGGACTGATGAAAACGGTCCATCAGACCGTTCTCATCGATTTAACCGATCGTGTGTATGCGGCCTTAGATTTCATTATATCTTCTACTCATTTTATTAAATTATTTTAAATGGCTCAGAACCATTTATAGCCTGGAAAAAAACACAGTGGCCTTTCAACGTCAAATACAAGTAACTAAAAAAAGGGAATGTAATATTTGCGTTCTGAAATTGTTACAATGTGCAAAAGGTCAAATTGTTGCATTGCAATGTTTGTGTACAAAGAAAATGCTATTCTTGTAGATGAAGAAATTGAGAACTAACAGTGGTATTAGAAGATAAGCAAGATATAGAAGAATTCTATCTAGACGGAGGTCTATGTTTCTGCTAAAGTGGTGAGAACTGCAGATCACTGCTGCAAGCAAATTTGATGATGTGAAATGGTATGTTAGATTTTTACACCTTTTTCGAATGTAAATTGAAAGCCAATTTCTCCCACAATCTCCTTTTGTAGAATGTGACGAGTCAGCTTTGGAGCTAGGGAAGAACAAAAAACATTTTCTTTGTTGGGTATGCTCTTTAAAGCCTGATGTAGGGTTTTATGAGCTCTTTGCTATATTGCTTTGTGATTTTTTTTATTTTTTTGGGGGGAGGGGGGTTTACAGGTGCTTTGATGTGCTGGAGTGAACAACATAAAGCATAAATTAAACTCCCTGGCGGTATGATTCTTTCAGATTTTAGGTGCTGAAAGCGGTACCATTATTTGCAAGGGAATTTGGCGTTTTATACTGTAGGCCTGTAATTCTTAGGAATAACTCACTGAAATCTATCCAAACAAGAGTATAATAGGCATCCCGGGTATGATTTTTTTTTTATTATTTATTAAAAATTATAATATAATAAATAATTATAAAAAATTATAACAAATAATAATATAATTATAGTAAAAATTATTCAATAATGTAATCAAATCAAAATCACTGAAATTTGCTCAGTTGCAGAATTTTTGCTGTCATTATTTTTTTTTTTTAATGACGAATTTCCCCATAAATCGCTATCGCTAAATTCTGCAAGTGATTCTGATTTATTATCGCTGTTTTTTAGCTGCTCTAAAACAATTTTTGCCATAAAGGGACACTTTTGGTTGCTATGGGCAATCTACAGTTTGCAGGGAGAAAGAACAGTTTTTATTATATAAAAGGACATGTAGTGTACAGGGCAGACCACTAGGGACATGGGGGGTGTGTATTTTTTTACAGTACTTTAATCTATAAGATTACAGTGTACTGTATGTATAGTGTTTGTTTACTTTTTTGAATTTGGCGCCGTTCCCCCCCCTACGTCGCGACGCTCGCAGGGAAGGGAATCGGCAGTACACACAGCATCAGGCGGACATCCGGCCGCCGTGTACTGCGGAGATTCATCGCTGGATCGCAGAGAAAAGGTAAGTAAACTTTTTTCTGCATCCAGCGAGGCAAGTCCGTGTGTGGCACGGGGTTACCGATCGTAGCTTAAAAATCTCACCCCGTGCCACACACGGGAAGACCGCCAGGGAGGTTAAAGGCTTCCTTGCTATAGGTTACTTACAGTTTTGTTTTTCTTTTCTTTAAAAAATATCAGTAAATGTTGTTAACCACATTTTCTTAAACAATTATTTGTGCCGTGTCAGCACATTTCAATCGACATCCTCAGCATCAGTGAGATGCCAGAATAAGGATTCTTAATGCAGGAGAGGTGTATACAGTTATATACATCAAGAGAAGATCTTCCGAGTGTCTCTCTTTTGCAAAAAAAGCTGATCTTGCAACAAGGTTTCAATGTGCAAGATTACACCTGAACTAAAAAAGAGCTGCAGAAATCTTAAAAGTTGGTGATGGCATCTAACAAAAAGGTAAGTGACTTTCTTTAGAATTGCATAGGGGAAATGGGGGACACCAAGAAAAGTCATAGGCGGCGTACACACGACCGAGGTTCTCGCTGGAAACCAGCGAGAACCTCGCTGGAAGCTGCATTCCAGCGAGGACCTCGGCCGTGTGTACGCTCTCGGCGAGCATCCCGTCGGGAATCCCGTCGAGCAGAAATAGAGAGCACGCTCTCTATTTGCTCGACGGCCCGCCTGGATGAATGGCTGGTTGCCATTCCCGATGGGCGGGTCGCCGATTTCGACGTCCGGCAGAGAACCTCCACGGGAGGAACGATGTGTTCTGCCCGTCAAGGTTCTCTGCCGTGTGTACACGGCCATAGAGATTGATAGGTTTCTGCAGGGATTTTTTTTTCCAACCGGAAACTTTGTACTTTTGGCTCTGCTTCAAGGGAATCAGTTTGGGTTATACAGTTCGGTCCATATATATTTGGACACAGGCACAATTTCCATACTTTTGGCTCTGTATGCCACAAGAATAACATTAACCACTTCAGCCTCGGAAGAATTTACCCCCTTTCTGACTAGAGCACTTTTTGTGATTCCGCACTGCATCACTTTAACTGACAATTGCACAGTGGTGCGACCTTGCACCCAAACAAAAATGACGTAATTTTTTTTTCTACAAATAGAGCTTTCTTTTGGTGGTATTTGATCACCTCTGCGATTTTTTTTTTTTTGCGCTATAAACAAAAGAAGAGAGACAATTTTGAAAAAAAAGCTATATTTTTTACTTTTTGCTATAAAAATATTCCCAAAAAAGATATAAAAAAACTATTTTTTTCTCAGTTTAGGCCGATATGTATTCTACAGTATGTATATGTATTCTATGCAATAAGCGTATATTGATTGGTTTGCGCAAAAATTATAGCATTTTTTGGCATTTTTATTATAATTTTTTTACTAGTTATGGTGGCGACCTGCAATTTTGTTATGACTGTGACATTATTTCAGACACACCAGACACTTTTGACACTATTTTGGGACCATTGTCATTTATACAGTGATCAGTGCTGCAAAAATGCACTGATTACTGTGTAAATGACACTGACAGGGAAGGGGTTAACCACTAGGGGGCAAGGAAGGGGTTAAATGTGACCTAGACAGTGATTCTAACTGTGGAGGGATGGGCTACCAGTGACATGACAGTGATCACTTCTCTCGATGACAGGGAGCAGTAGATCACTGTCCTGTCACGAGGCAGAACAGGGAAATGCCTTGTTTATGTAGGCATCTCCCTGTTCTGCCTCTCCATGAAACGATCGTGGGCCCCCGGCGAATATTGAGTTCACAGGGCCAACGGTCACGGAGAGTGCTTCTTAAAGGGGACATACCTGTATGTTCATTTGCCCAGTGCTGCCATTCTGCCGACGTATATCGGCGTGCAGCGGTCGGCAAGTGGTTAAAAAGAAAAAATCCAAATTAATTTGAAGTGCAGACTTTCAGCTTTAAATCAAGGGGTTGAGCATAAACATCAAGTACACATTTTTAGGTACTGCAACCATTTTTATGAACAGCAAACCCCCCCCCCCCACTATTTTCAGGGGCTCAAATGGAATTTTACAAATGTTAATTTTTTTATATTTTGTTGAGAATACTTTACTGCTCTTTCGGATATCCGGCGAAAAAATCCATCGGATTAGATTCCATCAGATATCCGATTGTGTGTACAGAGCTTAATGCCCCGTACACACGATCACTTTTTGTGATGAAAAAAAATGACATTTTTTAAAATGTCATTTAAAATGATGGTGTGTGGCCAAAATGTCATTTTATGTCTTCAGAAAAATGACCAAAAAAAAATTCGAACATGCTTGAATTTTTTATATCATTTTTCGAAATGTCATTTTTTGTGTCATAAAAAATGATCGTGTGTGGGCAAAACTACGTAAAAAATGACGTTTTAAACCCGCACATGCCCAGAAGCAAGTTATGAGACGGGAGGTAAAACTACCATTCATAATGGAGTAAGCACATTCATCACGCTGTAACAGACAAAAAAGCAGGAATCGTCTTTTACTAACAAGTAACCAGCTAAAAGCAGCCTCAAGGCAAATAGAACGTCCCCTTTAGAGTGCCGTCACTTTGTTCATCATTTTCCAAAAATGATGGTGTGTACGCAACGTCATTTTTGAAAATGAAGTTTGAAAAATGTCGTTTTTTTTTCATGACAAAAAATGACATTTTTTTTCATCACAAAAAGTGATCGTGTGTACAGGGCATACGTCTTAAACCCTTCCTCCGATTTGGATTTACATACACTCAAATTAAACTTGAGAGTGTGCAATTTCAATATATATATAAATATATATATATATATATATATATATATATATATATATATATATATATATATATATATATATATAAACACACTATAGCTTGAACATGTTTTTGTAAATACTTCAAAAAAATTAAATTGTGACCGTGTCCAAATATATATGGACCAAACTACATACTGTATATGAAATCTACCTTGTCGCTAAAGGTTCATCTAAATCAATTGTTAAGATAAAGGTGTCATCAAATTATGCTTTGTTGAATACCCAGTAGGTATAAGGCCGCGTACACAGGATCGAATTTATCTGCTGAAACTGGTCCGGCAGACCGTTTCAGCAGACATCTCCGATCGTGTGTACGGGCTAGCAGACAGGTTTTTCCAGCAGACAAGTTTTAAAGCATGCTTTAAAACTTGCCTGCTGGAAACCCATCTGTAACGGAATGAACTGTGACAACCAGAGACATTGGAAGGATGCGAGATACTCCTGGGCCAGTGGCACTAATAACTCCTGGGTCTAAGTCCACCCTGTGCCCTTTTGGGCGTAGAGTGGCTAATAGAATCATAATTCATATATTACATGAGATGGGACATTAATAATAATTCATGTTTGCAGGATGTCTTGAGATATCACAAGTTGTTGGCTATTCAATGTGGGCACACATGCTTTTGAAAGGTGTTAATTGCATCTACTCCTAGACATTTCATTGTCTATTGTATAAAGGTGTTAATTCAGGTCTTCTGCTAGACCTTTCAATTGTCCGATAACAACACCTATTGATGCCCAGGTGTCAAGACCCTTTAGAGACAGCCGTCTGTCTGGAGTTGAAGGTCAAGACATTGTGTGATTGTATTTTATTGATAAAGGAATGTGATAGATCTCGTCAGTATCGGTGCCGAAATGTCTGCATCGTAACTAGCCATAGTGTATGATTAGGAGGGTGGAACTTTTGTCTCGTCTTGATTATGGGAAATGGAATGGATCATGTATGCAGGATTGTCGCAGTGTGTCGGATAAGCTTGTTGTGGGAGGATGGAAGGTCGTAAACGGTGGTGACCGCTACATTGGTGGCACAGCAGTGGGATGATTCCATCTTCAGAAGGATGGCTACAAGGGCACAGGACAATGGAGACTGTGTATAAATGCATGAAGCTCTCTTCCCTCATGGACTTACTGGAGAGCCGGGACAAACCGTAAGGAAAGGGACATTATCGCAGAACTTGTCAAAAACTTGTCAAAATGGATAGAGCTAAAAGGCCTGGCATAACAGACAGGACGCCCGAAGAAGCAAGTTTTGATCGGGCTGTTAACATAAGACTGGCACATTATGGTCCTAACCCTCCACCGGAGATAAGGGACCAAGTTATAGCGGCTCTGAAAGCGTATTTTCTACTGCAAAGAGGTTCTGCAGCAGCAGAAGTCACAGCAGCACCAAATGAAGAGCTGGCCACAGAGCAGAGTGTCATGGGCCTCTGCTCCTCACTAAAAGAAGAGGGGGACCCTGTGGTAGTGAATGGGACTGTGGTCTCCACTCACAGCAACCCAGTGGAAGAGCAGGCAACAGAGCAGAGTGCCCCGGGCCTCTGCTCTCCACTAACGGAAGAGGGGATTCCTGGGGTAGTGGATGGGACTTCAGTCTCCACTGACACAACCCCAGAAAATGGTGCGGCACTTAAACAGGAGGATGTCGGCTTTGCTTTGCAAGCACCGGGGGTTTTCACCTAGCACCAGTGGATGGGACTTCTGTCTCCACTGGTATACCCCAGGAAGGGGGGGCAGTTGGCCCAGACCCCCAACAGCATGATGGACTGAGCCCAGCCACCCTGCCTTCTCTCCCGTGGCTGAAAGGACTCCAGGGAGAAGGGCCAATCCAGGCCTCTCCCCAGTGGCAGGCATGTTCTCTGAGAGAGGCAGAGGTTGGCGGGGTGAGTAATGCTCAGTTTGGAGCAATTTATTTGGGGTATGGTATGGATACCATACTGGTATCCATACTGGAACTACTGACTGACTTCGGAGTCAACCCGTTTGGGATTCCCTCCTGTGTCCGTCTCCCACCGAAAGGGGAGAGATGTAACGGAATGAACTGTGACAACCAGAGATGTTGGAAGGATGAGAGATACTCCTGGGCCAGTGGCACTAATTACTTCTGGGTCTAAGTCCACCCTGTGCCCTTTTGGGCGTAGGGTGTCTAATAGAATCATAATTCATATATTACATGAGATGGGACATTAATAATAATTCATGTTTGCAGGATGTCTTGAGATATCACAAGTTGTTGGCTATTCAATGTGGGCACACATGTTTTTGAAAGGTGTAATTGCATCTACTCCTAGACATTACATTGTCTATTGTATAAAGGTGTTAATTCAGGTCTGCTGCTAGACCTTTTAATTGTCTGATAACACGGTTTAAAGCCTATTGATGCCCAGGTGTCAAGACCCTTTACAGACAGTCTGTCTGTCTGTCTGGAGTTGAAGGTCAAGATCTCGTCCGTATCGGTGCTGAAATGTCTGCATCATAAGTAGCCATAGTGTATGATTAGGGGGGTGGAGATTGCATTGTCCTGTGATTAACTTTAACATGCTGTACTAGATATATAAGCAAGCTAAGAAACCAATAAAGTGTTCATTCATTTGGAAACAAGTACAGAGCTTGTGTCTCATCTTGATTATGGGAAATTGAATGGATCGTGTATGCAGGATTGTCGCAGTATGTCGGAAAAACTGGTCGTGGTTGGATGGAAGGTCGTAAACGGTGGTGACCATTACACCGTCCGTCCAACATGTCTGCTGGTTAGTACGCCTAACCAGCAGACACAAATTTCCCGCATGCGTCGAATGGATTCGACTCATGCGTGGAAGTATTTTACTTCCTGGAGTGGTGACGTGCCGGCGTCAACGTCACCGCGTCCTCAGCCCGAGGGGATTTTCGTCCGATGGTGTGTACACGCCATCGGACCAAAATCCGATGAGACATGTCCGCTGCAAACGGTCCGTCGGACATGTTTGAGTAGACATGTCTCATCGTGTGTACACGGCCTAAGTCAGTATTAGTCAGTTTTAGAGAGTGTTTGCAGAGAAACCCTATCACTACCCACTCCCTTGGAGGCTTTCTGCATTGAATCATATGACCTGTCAGAAGTGAATTTCGAAAGACTTTCTGGTACATTGCGATTACAAAGGTCAAATAAAAAGGCTACTGCCTGAGGGAGCTGTGGTGGCTCAACGTGATTGGCACTGCGCTGACAAGCCGTTCACCTCTGCAGCCAAGGGTTCGGATCTCGGTCTCGGCTACATGTGAATTGAGTTTGGTGGTCTCAGCCCGGCTCCCAGTGGGTGTGCTGTGCAAGGTACGCCTGTTGGCAGGAGGAACCACTAATGCCACATACACACGGTCGGAATTTCCGATGAAAAAAGTCAGATGAAATTCTTTCATCAGATATTCCGACCGTGTGTATGCCGCATTGGACTTTTTCCGGCCGAAAATTGCGACGGACTTAGAAAGAGGACATGTTCAGAAATCTGAAATTCCGACAGAGAAAAAAAAACACGCATTCTCGGAAACAATTTGATGCATGCTCGGAAGTATTGAACTTAATTTTTCTAGGCTTGTCGTAGTGTTGTAAGTCACCGCGTTTTTGACGGTCAGAATTTGGTGTGTCCGTGTGTATTCAAGACAGCTTGAGCGGAATTCTGTCGGATAAACCTGTTAGGCCCCATACACACGAGCAAATTAATCTGTTCAAATCGGTCTGACAGACCGATTTGATCAGATTTGTCTGCTGGCTGTTTTGGTTTGATCGCTGTACACACGATCAAACCAAAATCCCGGCCCGCAGACAGAGCGGTGACGTGGCGGTGACTAACCAGCAGACATATCGGTCCGACGGGTTCCCAGCAGACAGATTTTAAAGCAGGCTTTAAAATCTGTCTGCTGGACAAATCCGTCCGCTCGCCCGTACACACGAGCGAATCTGTCTGCTGAGACGGTCTGTCAGACCGTTTTCAGCAGATAGATTTGATCATGTGTACGCAGCCTCAGAGTTTATTGCAACGGAAAAAATGATCGTGTTGCAGGGACACAGGAGATCAACACTCCCAGAAAGTGCTAGTTTTTGCAGAAGTTTAGAAGGGGCGATCCCTCTTCACTTAAGTGGTGTTTGGCATTATTCTACATTCTTCATTACAGGTACTTCTTTATTTTAAATGTTCTTCTTCTGGGAAAGAGCCATTTTAAAATCATTGTGCATGTGCTTAAAAGCCTGAAAAAAATGACCTGTTAGGCTCCTTCCACACAAGGCGGACTCCATCGCTATGGAGTCCGCCTGCTCCCGTCAGCTCAGAAGATCAGTCCGTTGATCTCGCTAAGCTGGTGGATGACAAGCTCCTCTCTTCTCACTGAGCGGAGAGGGGCTCCTATGTGGAGATCGGAAATCTCAGCCGATCCTATCCGCCATGGACGGATTTGGACGTATCCCCATACGTCTGTTTTCAGCGGATCGGCTTGGATGCCAGTGGACATGTCTCCGCTGACATCCGATGCTCCATAACTGACAGGTGGACCTGAACGGTCCATCCGTGTGAAAGGGGCCTTAGTGTTTAATAGGGACTGAAGTTGAAAAATAATGTTGATTTTGAAAATCCATATGTGAAAATGAGGTCGCCAAAAAATATACAGTTTGCATTTAAAGAAAATTAAGAATCTTTCAATTCCCAAAGGAGTATATCAGAAAAATTGCATGCTCCTGATCCAATTAACACGCCAAAGATTTGGTATTGGGTGGAGGAAATTAGAATACACTTATTTTAAACTCACTGTTTTATTACTCAGGTGAACATCCTGTCCACACAGGTTTCTAATGAGTAGCAAACACAGCAAGAACCATCGTTTTTTTATGCGATTTTACTTGCTCTTGGCAAATAAACATACTACGCTATGAGGAACTTTTTGGGCTCCGTGTAAGCTTTATTTATCCCTAGCTAGGAGGTACCATTGTAAATGAATTGCCATACTGATCCCTGATGGATTCCTTACACAGAGCTCAAAATTTAAAGTCCTGAGCTACTCGCCAGGCCTTAAGAGTTACCCTTTTAAATAAAATAAAAAAATTCAGATCATACGGGTATGCCTTGATTGCAAATGTCCCTCAGCTCTCTCATCTCTCACAAATGCCCCCAGGTCCCTCATCTCTAGCAAATGCCCCCAGCTCTCTCGCCGCTCACAAATGCCCTCCTCCAGCTCTCTCACAAATGCTCCCATCTCTCAAAAATGCCCCCATATCTCTCACCTCCCACAAATAACCCCAGGTCTCACAAATACCCCCACCTCTTTAATTTCTCACAAATGAACACCCCAGCTCTCACAAATGCCCCCTCATCTCTCAAAAATGCCCCCTCAGCTCTCTCACCTTTCAAAAATGTCCTCCCCATCTCTGTCACAAATGCCTCCCAGCTTTCTCAAGAAAGCCCCCCCAGCTCTCACAAATACCCCCCAGTTCTCTCCCCAATGCCACCCTCACATTTCTCTCACCAATGCCCACTGGCTCTCTCACTAACGCCCCCCCCCCAGTTCTCTCCCCAATGCCACCCTCCCAAATCTCTCACTAATGCCCTCTCAGCTTCCACACTAGTGCCTCCAGCTTTCTCACTAATGCCCCCTGGCTTTCTCACTAGTGCCCCCCAGCTTTCTCACTAGTCCCCCCCAGCTCTCTCACCAATACCCACCAGCTTTCACACTAGTGCCCCCCATCTCTCTCACTAATACCCCCCAGCTCTCTCACTAATACCCCCAGCTTTCTCACTAGTGCCCCCAGCTCTCTCATGAATACCCCCAGCTTTCTCACTAGTGCCCCCAGCTCTCTCACTAATGCCCCCCCTAGCTCTCTCACCAATGCTGCCCCCCAGCTCTCTCACTTCTTGGAAATAAAGAATTCAGCTGCCACCATGCTGTTTGGTATTTTTGTGCTTTTTTTTCCTTCAGCACAGTGCCGCTGACATCTCTGACTGTCGGGACTGTAGCACAGAGCCGAAGGAGGAGTTTTTTTAGAACTTCACTCAGCTCTATGCTACAGTCCCAACAGTCGCGACAGATGGGGAAAGAAGGCGCCTTGGACTGGAACAAAATAATTTGGCCTGAATATTCTGCCATCGGTGTCTGCATTGAGGAGAGGAGAGCAGAGATTGCCAGCAAGCCGAGACGGTTTGGGGATATCCCCTCAGCATCCACTGGCCACCTTTACTCAGCCAGGTCCTGGCTGCTTCTGCCTGCTTTACTTGCCCTACCCTTATTTTCACTCGCCAAATGCGAGCAGGCGAGTGAAAATGTTATACCCAGACGTTTATGCTGCTGCCTGTTGTTCTGCTGGGTTTTGAATCTACTTGTTGCTGGTGTATGATCACTTGCGCACCGTCCTTTTTCACTTATGTGTTTATGCTACTGTAACAGAAGCCATTTAAATTATCCCCAGATTTACTCGATGAGGATCGGGGGGTATTAATTATACTTGTATTAATTATAATTGCACTTATAGGGTACAACCAATTTCATATATAATCTTACCACTAGGGGGAGTTACATTGTGCTGCGATATCATTAGCTCCTAGGGAGTGTCTCATCCCAAATCTTATATGTTAATGCTAAGGGGCGTCCTGGCATTCTGATTGGCTGGATACCCAGGGGGAGGGTGGCTGACGTAGCACAATGTCACTCATTTATACCTGGCAGTAACGAATGAGGAGTAAGGCCTCAGAAGACGAAATGCGCGTCAGGCGGAACTTGCGCATACGTTACTTCCGGGTTAGCGTGAGGTGGAACGCAGCCTGAGCGAACGCTGCCCACCACTGCTTACCCGCTTTTGACACCCGATGAGCTACAGAGTGTATGCACACACCTAGCTCATTTTTAGTTTTTATATTTTATACGTTGCTTGTTCTTTGTTTTTACTTTTGTATCTAGCCGCTCCTGAGTGAGGAGTGCGGTAATATTGTATCATACCACAGGCTTAATAAATGTACATATATTTTTTATCAATACGTCTACACTATTGGTGTTTTTTTTCCTCCGAGGGACCACTGAAGGGATTGCCGGTGTACGGATTGCAGACCTGGGGAGGAGAGAGCTGGAGTGGTGCCAGGAAATCCTTTGATATATGCCCGTTACCCCTGTTGGGGAGCAACATCTGGTGAGTGGGGACCCTTGAGGGGAGCACCGGGATCACCGCAAATTATTGTACATAGGAACACCTCCTCCACGGCAAGGAACCCTCTCTAAGTGTATGGTCTGGATCCTTACCTTAACGGGCATGCAACATATGTCATAAAGACTATTGGATCTCTGCCCTATGTGGGACTGACTAATTATTCCATCTGTCAGTGATCGACATATTGGTTAATCATTGTGTGAACCTCGTTGTGGTGAATGGACAAGTTATTGTACTGGCAGCTGAAACTTTAGGTTGTTCACATTTTTACTTTTTTTACTATACAGGACTTCTTATGTGACCATAGGTGGTGATTGGATGGGTCTGTGTGGGCCTTATTTATTGCATACACAGGCTCCCCTGGGAGCATCGATCACACAATTTTATAAATTCAATTATGCTGTTCTGTTCACAGGTTTATCATATTCACCTATTTATATAGGGTGATCATTTGTATGCACATATTTTGTACTTTTGTTATAGTGCACGCTTATTATTTATTCACTTTATATATATTCACGTTTAGGGGTGCCAACACCCCCATATTCATATTTATTATTCAGCACTACCCCTCTTTAGGGATCAGTTTTAGGGGAGGAAGCAGTCAGTAATTTAGAGTCCAAGCACAGGTTCACATTACTCATTTTTAGTAATAGCTGCTGGGTGCAGCGAGAGCTGAACACAAGCTTGTGGGACCACAGGTGCCAGCCGACCAATAGCAGTAAAAGAGTTTGTTGCCAAAACTCAACGATCTTGGATTGAACAGTGTTATCGGTGTGTGGATATATCAATGCAGCCCTCCATCCAGGGCATAATTTCACGATCTTCTGTGCAAGCAAAGGCTTTGGATGGGCTATAGCCACATGCCTGGTTTTGCTTGTCATCTGGTAAGCACGTTTTTCTATAGGTGGTGACACACTTCATTGTGTGATTCACGGTGGTGTCATTACTAGAAGAATGGAAAGAAAGCAAGTATCCCCAAAACCGAGAGTTGTGGGATTTTTGAGGCGAACCGAATAAAAAGGAAAATAATCAATATAATTTAAAAAATATATATAATTTAATGATAATTAACAAAGTATATAAGCTATAAAATGGTGTAGGAGACACCAATATTAGAAAACTATATACACAAAAACAATGTTGAGTCGATGATAATGATCATAAATCCACCCTACGTGTTTCAGGACACAAGGGTAGTCCCTTCACCAGGGGTTTCTCTGGGATGTACGGAGCAAAGCAATTTGTACAAAAATAAAGAAAACATACATAATAGAAAACATATATACATAACAGCAAAATTAACATAGGGATACATTACAATATAACAAAGCAAAATAAAAATAAAAAAAGATAATATACACAAAAAAATAAAAATAATAAAAAATACCAAAGTTCGGGCAGGGAGAGGGAGCATCGTTGAGGGCAGGACCGTGAATGAAAACCTACCGACTCAAGACGTGAAAGTGTGTAGAAAACAATCATGCGTGTCTCAGGAAGCTGCAGACACAGCATATAATGCAGCAGGAGGAGACACCCAAGAGCATCCCACACAACTAGAAGAATCAACTTATCTTACCAATTTTTCATCACTGAAGCACGATATATAATCTTACTACCGAATACATTCATTGAACTATTTGGACTATACTAGCGCAGCTTTTCCTATTTATTCACTTTAGTAAGACTTAATTTCAATTGATGTTGGTGATTAGATACTTTGAGAACATCTATACATAAGTTTCAAGATTATCAGCATTGCTGGACCTTTTTTTCTTACTACTGAACACACTTCTTTCACCCTTATGAATTTTACACTTTTGCATTTTTTATTTATTCAGTTTGTGGTTCTATAAGATTGCACCTTGTATGTTGCACTATTGTTCTACACAGTGCCGATCCTGACCTCCCTGGGGCCCTAAGCAAAATGACATGGCACATTAAAAATGAGAACCGGGGGGCGCTGACGACAGTGACATGTCACATTAAAGAAAGTTGAGAAGCCGGGGGAGGGGGTGTTCTGCTGTCGGAAATGACTCAGCCAGTGAGTTTAGAAGCGGGGTGAGGGGGCGAAAATGACTTCTCACTAGGCGGGGCCTCTAGTAATTTGGGCTTGCATAGTGAGCCTATAGGGAGGATCGGCCCTGGTTCTACAGAAAGAAACATAAGGCCCTATGGTTTTAGTTGTTTGTTGAAATATATGCAATTGTAATATATCACAGTTTGTATGCATTTATTATATCTGTGAACTTTGTATAATTATGTGACAGTTACAAAATCAAAATAATAATATACTGTATATGTTGTGTGTGTGTGTATATATATATACATTTCACCCTCAGAGTATTATTTTCTATTTATTTTTCCTGGAAAGGTTTCATCATTCAGTTCTTGCCTGTGGCATTCTTATTCAAGTCTTCTGTAAATTAAAGACAATAAATGTGTTTTCTGACATAGTTATGATGTTTCATATAAAGATATGAGGCTCAGACCTTCCCATTAAATCTTCGAAAAGAAAAGTACAAGAGTACATTTTCTACAGTGATATGACCTCTGACTGCACAATGTTCCAGTGATTAAAAGCAACTTCTGCAGAGGACTCAGAGAACCTTTGATGAGAACAAATAGCAATCAGAAAAGCAGCTGGAAAAAAATCTTGAGGTTACTCTAAGTGAAGACATAAGAGTTTTAACAAAAGGTGTGTACAAGCACAAATAAAGCACTTACAATGCATCAACACTTGGCTGGAAATAAAACTTTCAAATGAGCAACCTGCTAAAACTTTCAAGTGAGCAACCTGCTATGGGAATGAATGGCATGTTTTTATTAATTTTCAGGTGCATATAATAGACTCACTTTGATTCTAACTACATTTATAGCGATGGGTGTCCTAGACCAGTGGGTCTCAACCCTGTCCTCAAGTACCCCCAACAGGCCATGTTTTAGGAATTTCCCTTAGATAAAATAGCTATCCAAAATACCAAGCCATTGAATTTAAAGCATCTGTGCAAGATAAAGGAAAACTTGCAAACATGGCCTGTTGGGGGTACTTGAGGACAGGGTTGAAACCACTGTCCCAGACAAAAGAAAATGATGGTAATACAAATACAATACTTTACCATTTATTATAAACAGGTACAAATATAGGGTACATAAATAGAAGCATTATGTATCACACTTTAGGCATGAAAAGTACCTAAAGCTGAAGTGTAATATAGGCATATGATTCTCTTCCTTGTACCCATCCTCCAACATGATTAAGATGCAATTAACATTTTTCAATCAAATTATTTGAATTTCAAGACATATGTTTTTTAAAACCCTGTTATGTCGTTACTGGGTCTGTCTGCTGTCCTTTGCAAAATTTAGTTTGGTGGGGAGGACTGGAAGACACCCGTAAACATCATAGCACCTTGCCTCCAGAGTTATATGAAAGAACACATCCCTAGTCCCCTTAAAACATGCATCCCTGCTGACCACTGGGCGCTGCATACTTAAAGTACTTGTTAACCCCCAACAAAAATAAAATGGATCCTGTTCCTTTAAAGCATTTTAAACAGCACAGTGCTTGTGCTGTGTCATTTGTCCCCCTGTAACAGCTAATCACTTGATCCTGCTAGTTTCTGCCCTTCCTTATGTAAACTGACCACAGTGTATCATGGCTGCTGAGCCCTGACCCTGTGGTCACTTCAGTTTACGTGCCTCTGTCATCCACAGCCTGCTGTCTTGTGTCTGTGTCCTGCTCCCCCATCCCCTCTCTGCCTGTCAGCTAGTACCAGGGATGCCCCCCCTCTTCCTGCAGGTACCTTAACATATATTTGTTGTGACCATCCTCTCTGCAATACTGAATGATGTGCAGCACTGCATGTGTTTTCTAAAAAATCTTCCACTAAATATCTTATTCTATAGTGGCGGTCGGCGGTCACATGACCAGACGTCTCTCTCCCCTTCTCATGTCCTAATCCCCGCCCACTTCCCTGTCAGCTAGAGAAAGGAAAGAGATGGCCGGACACATTAGTGCTAATTGACGCTATAAAAGAAGTGCAGAACATTATTTAATACTACAGAGAGGATGGTAAAAACAGCACCAAGTGGATTAACAACCACTTTAAAGAGGAAGTAACTCCTTTTTTTTTAAACACCCTGCAAGGCAAAGGCATAATGAGCTAGTGTGTAGTATGTATGTAGCATACTAGCTCATTATGAAGTACTTACCTGAGCTTGAAGCCACCTCCTCCGTCTGTGCCATCTCTCCACTAGTCACTTCCGCATATCGCGGCTCCATCGCTGTGACTGGCCGGGTCCACCACGAATGGCATGATCGCTGTTAGTAATGGCACGCTCAGTGCGCCTGTGCGCTGTTGTCTATGGCGCATGCATGATAGACATCAGGAAATGTATTTATTTTAAATATTTGTTGCACCTACAGGTAATCATTAATCTAGGCTTACCTGTAGGTTAGCATGGTCTGTAAGTGTTTACAACCACTTTAAGCTGGGCAATCTGCTGATCAGTTGCTTAATTACACTTTGATCAGTTTGCAATCAAGCAACTGATTAGCAGACTAAACAGTTAAAGCATGGGTCTTCAAACTATGGCCCTCCGGTTGTTCAGGAACTACAATTCCCATCATGCCTAGTCATGTCTGTGAATGTCACAGTTTTACAATGCCTCATGGGATGTGTAGTTCCGCAACAGCTGTAGGGCCGTAGTTTGAGGATCCCTGAGTTAAAGGCTGCAGTACCCAGTGTCCAGCAGGTATGCATGTCTAAAGGGATGCTGAGATTCATTCTTTCATATAATGCTAGGGAAGAATAGTACAGTGACTCACATCAGCTCTAAAGATCATGCCCACATGTAATGTAGAGCAAAAATGATTAACGGCAAGGAAAGGCAATAGCAGTGAGATGGGGGCAAATAAGAGTATAGATCAGGTATCAGAAAATGATTGATAATGATTGAGGTCACTTTGCCAGGAAACAAATGGTAGGCTTAAGAGAGCTGCTAAAGCTTTATGCTGTAGAGATGCAGGTTTGCAGGGAATTTAAAGTAAAATATTCACAGGAGAGCACTTGCTACAAGTATGGAGAAAGAAGGCTAATTCTTTGGCTTTAAAAAAAAAAAATATTGCATAGTTGACTTCACAAGTTTGATACTTGGCCAAATGTCGTGAGAAGTTAGTTATAAGAAAATGGTGGGAAAACAATAAATAACTTCATAAATGTATTTTCCAAACTCTGTCTGTCCTTGGGTAATTCCATCAGTAGTGGGCCATGCATTTCACACCTAGGCCTCCATACACGCTATCAATATTATACAGAAACGCAGTACAGCAAGGCGTTCCATCACCAAACAGGTATCTCATACAGCAAACATGAATGTCATTACTAAAGCAAGAAACCCAATAACACAATTCAACAAGTCTTCTTTCACTGCAGCCACAGCTGCTCCATGCATCATCATCTCTTGCAGAAACATCAATATTAATTAACAACTAAGTTTTCTGTACATATTTGTAGTACCTTTTGAGTTCCCCAAACTGGGGATTAGCTTGTGCAATTTGATACAGATGCGGTTTGCTAGCTCTTACTAGTACTCTCTCGGACCATCCAATCAAAGGACATGAACATGCTGACATTATTGAAGGCCTGCTAGGTGGTCCTAGTGTTGCTAATTTGAAATCCAATTGGTTAAAGCAACAGTTTCAGTGCCATTTATTTTAAGCTATGCCCTTCTGATTCTGAAAGCCTCGAGACAGATTTCTTTGGCAACACATGATGGCTGAAATAAGATTGCATTAAAGCTGCAATATAAACAAACATACACTACTGAAAGTAGTGCAACCAAGAGAAAAGTTATAAAATGCAGCTGATAGACTATTGGGAGTAATTTAAAAACACAATCATGGAAAAAAGATATTAAAATGTAAGTCAGTGTGAGCCCAGGTTCACACTGGGTACGACTTGCTTAGATTTGAGATGCGATTTCACATGTGAAATCGCATCTCAAATCGGCGGCATTTGCCGGCAATTGTCGGCAATGACACCGTCCTAATCGGTGCGACGCCGCATCTGCGGCGCTGCACTGATTTCAAAAAGTAGTTCCTGTACTACTTTTTGCGATTTCGGGACCTGCACAGATGTCTCTTAAATCGCGGCCGAAATCGGGATTGCCAGCGGGAGTGAAATCATGCAAGTTCAGCTGAACTCGCACGGCTTCACTCCCACAGCCCAGTGTGAACCAGGGTCCTGACAAACCAGCACTGATTTCCATCATTATGTTAATGGTGTAGTATGCAGTATAGTGGTCTAGAGATTGTGGAGGGGGAATCTTAAATGTAGTTTGTGTTGTCACCTCATCTCTTTAAAACTAAACAAGTGGATTACACCCTGTTCTGTGGCAAAAAAAATGCAAGTCGGGAAAATTTGATTGCTAAAAATGTAATGGTTCAAGTTTCATTTGTTTTTTATAGAATTTAAAATGTATGTTTTATCTGTTCTTTTTTTTTTTTTTTTACAAATAAACATTTACTTCACGATAATCGATTCCCAAAGCACTGTGGCTCAGATAACAAGACAGCACAGTAGTATCAGCCTGCTTTGTAGCTGCCTTTGTCTGTATAAAACCTTGGATTGCGCTACTACACTAAGCAAAATTATAAAACGCAACACTTTTGTGTTTACCCCTATTTATCATAAGCTGAAAGCAAAGATCTATGACTTTTTCTATGTACACAAAGGGCCTTTTTCTTGCAAATATTGTTCTCAAATTTGTCTAAATCTGTGTTAGTGAGCACTTCTCCTTTGTCGAGATAATCCATCCACCTCACAGTTGTGGCATATCAAGATGCTGATTAGGCCTTAGGCTGGCCACAATAAAAGACCACTCTAAAATGTGCAGTTTTACTGTAATGGAGAGGGGGGGTCCGAAAACCAGTCAGTATCTGGTGTGACCATCATTTGCCTCACACAGTTCAGCACATCTCCTTCGCATAGAGTTAATCAGGTTGTTGATTGTGGCCTGTGGAATGTTAGGCCTTTCCTCTTCAATGGCTGTGCAAAGTTGCTAGATATTGGAAGGCACTGGAACACACTGTGGTATACGCCGATCCAGAGCACCCCAAACATGCTCAATCAGTGACATATCTAGTGAGTATGCTGGCCAAGAACTGGGATGTTTTCAGCTTCTGGGGATTGTGTACAGATACTTACAACATGGGGCCGTGCATTATGCTGCAACATGAGATGATAGTCGTGGATGAATGGCACAACTTTGGGCCTCAGGATGTCATCACTGTATCTCTGTGCATTCAAAATGCCAACAATAAAATGCACCTGTGTTTGTTGTTCATAACATACACCTGCCCATACCATAAACCCACCACCACCATGGGCAACTCGATCTACAACATTGACATCAGCAAGCTTCTCACCCACACAATGCCATACACGCTGTCTGCCATCTGCCCTGTACAGTGAGAACCAGGATTCATCCGTGAAGAGAACCGCTCTCCATAGTGCCAGATGCCATTGAATGTGAGCATTTGCCCGGTTACGATGACGAACTGCAGTCAGGTCGAGACCCCAGTGAGAACGACAAGCATGCAGATGAGCTTCCCTGAGACGGTTTCCGACAGTTTGTGCAGAAATTCTTTGGTTATGCAAACCGATTGTTGCAGAAGCTGTCCAGGTGGCTGGTCTCAGACGATCTTGGAGGTGAAGATGCTGTATGTGGAGGTCCTGGGCTGGAGTGGTTACACGTGGTCTGCGGTTGTGAGGCTGGTTGGATGTACTGCTAAATTCTCTGAAACACCTTAGGAGACGGCTTATGGTAGAGAAATTAACATTCAAGGGCAACAGCTCTGGTGGACATTCCTGCAGTCAACATGCCAATTGCACGCTCCCTCAAAACTTGCGACATCTGTGGCATTGTGCCGTGTGATAAAACTGCACATTTTACAGTGGCCTTTTTAGTGTGGCCAGCCTAAGGCACACCTGTGCAATAATCATGCTGTCTAATCAGCATCTTGATATGCCACACCTGTGAGGTGGATGCATTATCTCGACAAAGGAGAAGTGCTCACTAACATAGACTTGTGAACAATATTTGAGAGAAATAGGCCTTTTGTGTAGTCGTAGATCTTTGAGTTCAGCTCATGATAAATAGGGGCAAACACAAAAGTGTCACGTTTATAATTTGGCTCAGTGTATATAGCAGATGAGTCTTTCAGTTCTGTGTATTAATTGCAACTTGAGCTACAAAGCTTAAAAACAATGGGCTTTAAACAACAAATTGTTAACCAGTCTTACATGTGAACATGATTTCTTACCATAATAAATGTAAATATGTATTGTTTATATGTACAGTATTTGGTATTAAACTATGAGGTGGCAACCAGAAGAAAACAAAAGGCACAATGAAGATCCTTTCTACATCTGTGCCAAAAAAGGTGTCCTAACAAGCAATATACTTTATGCTTTTTCTGACTTCTCAATTTAATTAGCTAGATGTTATATCTCACATTTCTAATCAAAAAAAGGTCAAAGATATGGCTCTGGAAATAGAAGACCACTAGATACCTCTGAATTAAGTTCACTGATAGGTGGATAAAACTCGTCAGCATCATGTCACCACACAACTCTGAAGACCCTGCCTGACCCACCCTCCCAGCCCGCCCAACTATTGGGAAGCAGGCTGGCTTTGTAGGACTTCAACCTCTCTGGGCTATTGGACTATGATATAGGAGCTGACAAGCATGGACTGTATACAGCATGAGAATTTGCAACCTCCCCCCCCCTTTGTGAAACACGAGGTGGTGAGCATACTATTGTATTGTGGCTATATGCTGCCCAGTGAATGCTATATGGTACTTATGAGATGAACCCTTAGCAGTCTTTATATATTCAGCGATATCTGGCTGTGAATCTTCTGCTGTGGGGTTGAACTATACCAGGGATATGCAATTAGCGGACCTCCAGCTGTTGCAGAACTACAAGTCCCATCATGCTTTTGCCTCGGGTGTCATGCTTGTGGCTGTCAGAGTCTTGCTATGCCTCATGGGAATTGTAGTTCTGCAACAGCTGGAGGTCCGCTAATTGCATATCCCTGAACTATACCAACTTCTGTGGCTGGTTCTGCTGTTTCTCCATAGACCTTATTCAAGATACAGCCAGATATTCCCACTTCCATCCCACTCGTATCTCCCCATCCAGCCTGCATTACCCTCATTGCGGTTCAACCGAACATTTAGCCTCAGTGGCACTCTATGTGGATCGCTATACCCTTTAATTGGAAGATTTCCAGGGTTTGGTCTCTGTGGATTGAGTGGCTTTACCATTTAAATAATATCATCCCACTAATTGTCAAAGAGCCTGTGTATCCCCATAGACTTATTGTGTGGACTGTATGTGGTGGGTGTATGAGGTGTGCAGGTCTCTGAGTTGTTTGACAACATTGTCATTTTTAATTTTTGCATCAGTGGTAGTTTTTTGCACTAATTCATTTTAAGCACTTAAGACCCGGACCTTTAGGCAGCTAAAGGACCCGGCCAGGTTTTGCGATTCGGCACTGCATCGCTTTAACAGACAATTGCGCGGTCGTGCGACATGGCTTCCAAACAAAATTGGCGTCTTTTTTTCCCACAAATAGAGCTTTCTTTTGGTGGTATTTGATCACCTCTGCAGGGTTTTTTTTGCGCTATAAACAAAAATAAAGCGACAATTTTGAAAAAAATGCAATATTTTTAACTTTTTGCTATAATAAATATCCCCCAAATATATATATATATATATATATATATATATATATATATATATATATATAAAAAATCCTCAGCTTAGGCGGATACGTATTCTTCTACCTATTTTTGGTAAAAAAATAAATCACAATAAGCGTTTATAGGTTGGTTTGCGCAAAATTTATAGCGTTTACAAAATAGGGGATAGTTTTATTGCATTTTTATAAAAAAAAATGTTTACTACTAATGGCGGCGATTTTTTTCGTGACTGCGACATTATGGCAGACACTTCGGACAATTTTGACACATTTTTGGGACCATTGTCATTTTCACAGCAAAAAATGCATTTAAAATGCATTGTTTATTGTGAAAATGACAATTGCAGTTTGGGAGTTAACCACAAGGGGGCACTGAATGGGTTATGTGTGACCTAATGTGTGTTTACAGCTGTAGGGGGGTGTGGCTGTAGGTGTGATGTCATCGATTGTGTATCCCTATAAAAGGGATCACACGATCAATGACGCCGACACATTGAAGAACACGGCTCTCCCCATTCTTCAGCTCCGGGGACCGATCGCGGTACTCCAGTGGCGATCGGGTCCATGAGTCCCGCGGTCCTGGAGCTTCGGACCAGGTCACGGGCGGGCGCCTGTGACCCACGGCTGGGCACTAGCACAGCACATACCTGTATGTGCATGTGCCCAGTCGTGCCATTCTGCCGACGTAAATGTGCAGGAGGCGGTCCTTAAGTGGTTAACCATATTTATTAAAGTTGATTTTTTAAGCCCATAGTGTGCCTCTATAAGGTTTTTTCACGCTAGTTACCAAGGGGAGAGAAGACAGCACCTTCTTGCATAAAACAAATCATATTTTAAGACTCCTTTGAGGATCAGGATTAACATATAAAGGATGTGTAACTAGCAACCAGCTAGAATTAAACTGTTTCTACTGCCAAATATCCAACACAATCGTATAAAAAACTGCAAGTCCCCTTTCATGTCAAGGAGCATCTAGCATCTTCTTATAGCTATCAGGGCTGCCTCCTTAATAAGGATCATTTTTTATTTGGGTTAACAGAAATAGATGCTGCAAGAATTCCGCAAAGAGAAGAAAGTTGTGATCAACAGCACATTTGTGAACAGACGCAGACTATCAAAAGTAATTTATATTTATACAGAGTTTTGATCTTTGGCCAGCTGGGTGACAACAGACCGCTACTCGGTGATTCATATACCTCTGCTGGTTGAGAGACATTGTTTAAGAAGATAAATATGTAGCAGCAGCTCTGCTAAAGTTACTTTTTTTTTTTCAATGTTTACATTTATCATACACTTTGTGCGGATATTTAGATACAAAATACAGTGCATATTAAATAGATAATAAAATATGTAAAAACTCTAGTTCCCAGACTTGCTCCCTTTTCTTGTCTATATCCCTTTTGTGCATTATTTTGTGCGTGTTACTATTTACCACCCTCCCTCCCTCCCCTACCCACACCACCTTATCATGAACGTTTAATTTTACCTCTCATTTATTTTCTTGTTTTCGTACACTACTCCTCCCTATTCCTTATATTTATCTCCGTAGTCTATCCCTTATCGACTGTCGTCGCTCAGCCATGTTTGCCAAATCTGATCAAGTTTCCCAGTTTCCCCCCTACGACTATATGTTAGTCTTTCTCTAAGGCCCCATACACACGATCGGACATATCCGATGAAAACGGTCCGCGGACCATTTCCATCGGATATGTCCGATCGGGAGTTTGATCCGATGGCGTGTACACACCATCGGATCAAATTCCCCGCCTCCGGATGGCGCGGTGACGTGGTGGTGACGCGGCGGTGACGTTGACGCCGCCGCGTCACCGCCACGTCACCGCACCAGGAAGTAAAACACTTACGCGCATGCGCCGAATCCATTCGGCAGCGGCGCGGCGGCGGTGGGGGACGACATGTCTGCTGGTAAGTGTACTAACCAGCAGACATGTCGGGCGGACAGATTCCCACCGGATAGATTTCAAAGCCTAAGGCCTCGTACACACGAGGGGATATGTCCGCTGAAAACGGTCCGATGGACCGTTTCAGCAGACATCTCCGCTCGTGTGTATGGGCTAGCGGACAGATTTCTCCACCCGACAGATTTCAAAGCATGCTTTGAAATCTATCGGGTGGGAATCTGTCCGCCCGACATGTCTGCTGGTTAGTACACTTACCAGCAGACATGTCGTCCCGCACCGCCGCCGCCGAATGGATTTGGCGCATGCGCGGAAGTGTTTTACTTGGTGCGTGATGTAGCGGTGACGTGGCGGCGTCAACGTCACCGCCGCGTCACCGACACGTCACCGCGCCGTCCGCCGGCGGGGAATTTGATCCGATGGTGTGTACACGCCATCGGATCAAACTCCCGATCGGACATATCCGATGGAAATGGTCCGCGGACCGTTTTCATCGGATATGTCCGATCGTGTGTACGAGGCCTTAGAAGTAAGGAATTCACTAGTAGAATCCACTGCCTTCCCGTGGGGACCTCTGGTGCCATCCAGTATCGTGCTATAAGTTTTCTTGCTAGATAGAATACTCTGCTAAAGTTAATTTGCTTGATATCAATTAGTTTATAAAAATATCACTATCATATCAGTGGAAGAGGCCTCACCAGTTATAAAAACAAAATACAATTATACATACATATATACATATATACATATATATATATATATATATATATATAATATATATATATATATATATATATACACACACACACAGTATATATCAATAAAATTTGTGTCAGGTGCATGGAGCACAAAAGTACACCTCAACACAAGTCTACTTCCCATGACAATAAGCACTGTTCAGCCTAAAATATTTACACGAATGTCATCTAAAAAGGTTCAATACTCCAACCTTTGCTGAAGCAAGTGTCCTATACCTGCCTGTAGCATAGCTTCACTCACCCTGGCGGTTGCCTTTTACTTCCACTTTCCATCGTGGTCTTGCCTAGACTCAATGTCAGTTTGACGGTTTATACCGAGGTCTATGTACAAGAATTGTAAAAAATGATCGTGTGTGGGCTTAAACGACGTTAAAAACCCATGCATGCTCAGAAGCAAGTTATGGGATGGGAGCGATCGTTCTGGTAAAACTACCGTTTATAATGGAGTAAGCACATTCATCACGCTGTAACAGACAGAAAATCGCGAATCGTCTTTTACTAACACGGAATCAGCTAAAGCAGCCCAAAGGGTGGCGCCGTTTGAATGGAACTTCCCCTTTCTAGTGCCGTCGTACGTGTTGTACGTCATGGCGCTTTGCTAGAGCATTTTTTTTCCCACAATCGTGTGTGGGCAACGTCGTTTTAATGATGAAGTTGGAAAAAACATAGGCCCAGATTCACAGAGCAATTACGCCTGTCTAACTGGTGTTAGACAGGAGTAATTTCAAATTTTGCGCGCCGTATCACTAGTTTGAATCCTCAAACCATGATACGGCGGCTTCGGGCTTCGATCCGAGAGGCTTACGTCTTCGTAAGCCTTCGGATCTACGCTGCAATATTTTTGCGGCCGCTGGGAGGAGTTTGCGTCGTTTTCATGCGTCGGGATATGCTAATTAGTTTTTACGGCGATCCACGAAGGTACGAGTGTCCCTCGCAATCGCCTACATCATTTTTTGGCTACGTAATGTTAGAGGAGCTTTTTGCTGGTCTAACAGTGCGTAACCCATGTAAAGTATGGCCGTCGTTCCCGCGTCGATTTGAAATTATTATTTTTTTTTTAACGTAACTCGTTCGGGAATAGGAATGTACGTAAACGACGCTAAACGACGTAACGACGTGATTTTGCGCAATGCACGGCGGGAAATTTGCGAACGGAGCATGCGCAGTTCGATCGCCACGGGAACGCGCCTATTTTAAATGCTTCACGCCCCCTACTCGTGCAGATGGATTGCGACGGGAGAAATACACTACGCCGCCGTCGTTTACTGGACAAAATCTACCGGGATTCCACGTAGAGCCAGGTAAAAAACGGCGGCGTAGTGTATTTCTGATACGCTACGAGAATCTAATTCTCTCTGAATCTGGGCCATAGTTTTTTCAAGAGGCTGAAAATCGTTGTTTTTTACAAGCCTAAAAATGATCGTGTGTACGCGGCATAATAATACATTTGAAGCACATGTTTGGTAGCCTGCAATTGATGCTTTCATACAACAGTGGTCCATTGTGGTCCATTTCAGTTAGTTAGAATTTATTTTATTTTTTTAATTTCCCAGCATCAGGACAATTTTGGACAATACACAAAAGAAAAGAGCACAAAGCTGACCTAATGTAACTCGGCTTTTATATGGTAAAGTTAAAAACACTACAATGGTCACACTCACATTGTGTGAAGATAGATACAGCATAAGGATTCCACTGTGGCTGCACTCCCAAAACCACCTCAAGATCCCGACAGGGAAGCGGGGAGCTGTGGACATTCAATCTAGCTGCCCAGATCCTGGCAGCACATCTGAGGCTATCCACCACCATGCTCAAAGTGCAGATCCTAATGTGCATGCACCCGGTCCTGCTCCCCGAGACACACAAACCCACACAAGCAGAATACAGGGGGCAAGAGAGGACATCACACAGCTGCCATGACATTGTGTTTCGGAGGCATAGCCTCCTTCCTCAGATCATCCTTTGTGCTTTCTTCTTTTGTGTTTTGTCTAGATGTGTTTCTGCCACCCAGAGGATACTTAGGCCCAGATTCAGAGAGAATTAGATTATCGTAGCGTATCAGAAATACACTACGCCGCCGTTTTTTACCTGGCTCTACGTGGAATCCAGGTAGATTTTGTCCAGTAAACGACGGCGGCGTAGTGTATTTCTCCCGTCGTAATCCATCTACGCGAGTAGGGGGCGTGAAGCATTTAAAATAGGCGCGTTCCCGCGGAGATCGAACTGCGCATGCTCCGTTCGCAAATTTTCCACCGTGCATTGCGCGAAATCACGTCGTTACGTCATTCGTTGTTTGAGTAGCATCGTTTACGGATATTTCTATTCCCGAACGACTTACGTAAAAAAAAAAAAATTAAATTTGACGCGGGAACGACGGCCATACTTAACATGGGCTACGCACCGTTAGACCAGTAAAAAGCTGGTCTAACAGTACGTAAAAAAAAATAGACGTAAGCGATTGCGAAGACCGCTCGTATCTTCGTGGATCGCCGTAAAAACTCATTTGCATATCCCGACGCATCAAAACGACGCGTACTCCTCCCAGCGGCCGCAAAAATATCGCAGCGTAGATCCGAAGGCTTACGAAGACGTAAGCCTCTCAGATCGAAGCCCGAAGCCGCCGTATCATGGTTTGAGGATTCAAACTAGTGATACGGCACGCGAAATTTGAAATTACTCCTGTCTAACACCAGTTAGACAGGCGGAATTGCTCTATGAATCTGGGCCTTAGAGAGCAGCAGCACCCTTTGACTTGTCTTATCACCAATAGCCAGCTGGAGGGCTATACTAAACTGTTGATCGGCGCACCTGCTAGTTTTTCTTTTATGCATATTTTTTATCAGGACAATTTTAATTGGAAAGACTGAAACCAAGTTTAATAGAGACAAAAAGCACAAGCTGGGACTTTACTAAGACAATTAACCACTTAAGACCCGGACCAAAATGCTGCTAAATGACCTTGCCCCTTTTTGCGATTCGGCACTGCGTCGCTTTAACTGACAATTGCGCGGTCGTGCGATGTGGCTCCCAAACAAAATTTGCGTCCTTTTCTTCCCACAAATAGAGCTTTCTTTTGGTGGTATTTGATCGCCTCTGCGATTTTAATTTTTTGCGCTATATACAAAAATAGAGCGACATTTTTGAAAAAAAAAATCAATATTTTTTACTTTTTGTTATAAGAAAAATCAAATAAACTAAATTTTAGTCAATCATTTAGGCCAAAATTTATTTAGCCATATGTCTTTAGTAAAAAAAAAAAAAAAAAAAAAATTAGCTACCTAGCGGGAACAGCGACACTAATACAGCGATCAGAAAAATTATCGCTTAGTGACACTGGCAATAGGGAGTGAAAGGGTTAACTAGGGTGGTGATCAAGGGGTTAAAACTTTATTAGGGGGGTACGGGGGCTACCCTGAACATAACACTAACTGACTGTCACACTGTCTGTCACACTAACACTAAATACAGTAATCATACATGTATGATTACTGCATTTAGTGACACTGTGACAGGGTGGAGGGGGGGCGATCGGGGGGGGGGGTTAATGTGTAGTGTGTGTCAGTGTAGTGTTAGTGTAGTGTTAGTGCAGACTTACTGTGCGATGTGATCTCTCCTCAGCGGTGTTTGAAAAAAATGCTGAAGGAGAGATCACATAGCTTCCTCCTTCCTGTGTTTACACAGGAGGAGGAAGTTACAGGGCGGGGGGGGCGCGCGGATTGGCTGAGAGCGATCCGGAGGGGGCGGACAAAAACAAATAGCTGCCCCCTCATCCCGGATGGCTCAGCCAGCAAAACGGAACGCCGTATGTACAGGGGGGTGTCCGATCGGACCCCCACACCCCCTCAAGGCACCAACGTATATATACGTTGATGTGCCTGTCGGTGCCATTCTGCCGACGTAAATGTACATGCGGCGGTCCTTAACTGGTTAAGATGCTGCGAAAAATACAACTGTGTAGAATTGGCCAGCAGAAGGACAGTATTAAATGAGGGTTAAATGGTCTATACCAAACTTTTTTTATGAATAGAAAGATCATCAGCAGGAGGAAGGAGGTCCTGATTCCCCTATCTTTAGTGAGCTTCATTTAGAATACTGTGTTCAGTCCTGAAGATCTCACTTGCAAAAAGATATTGATAAAATAGATTGAGTCCAGAGATGGTTTACAAAAATGGTGAAAGGTCTGGGGGATAAAACATATTGAGAACGACTTCAGGAACTTAATATGTACAGTCTGGAGGAAAGAAAGGAAAGGGGAGACATGATTGAAACCTTTAAATATATCAAGGGGTGAATAAGGTTCAGAAGGGAAGTTTTTTCAATATGAAACCAAAATCGAGAACACGGGAACATGACCTCAAACTAACTGGAGGAAAGGTCAAAACTTATATTAGAAAGTATTATTTTACGGAAAGGGTAGTTGATGCTTGCAATAAACTAGCAGCAGAGGTAGTGAGCCAGTATACAGTGAAATGAGTCAAACATGCTTGGGACAAACATAGATCTATACACTTAACAATAAGGGTCCTTTCACACGTGCGGACCGTTTTTTAGATCCGTTTTTTATCATCAGTTGATCTGTTTTTTCATCCGTTTTTCATCAGTTGTCATCCGTTTTTCATCCGTTTTTTCATCCGTTTTTTTTTTTTGTTTTTGTTAGAACTTTATTTTTATTACATATTTTGATGAAAACGGATGTTAGTGGATCGGATGTTAAACGGATCGTCCGCTAACATCCGTTTTTCATCCGTTCCGTTTTTTTGACGGAAGAAAAATAGGGTTTTCTTCCATTCAAAAAAACGGAGCTTAACGGAGACGGATGTAAACGGACGTTAGCGGATGCTCATCTGCTAACGTCCGCTATCCTATAGGAAAGCATTGTAGTCCGTTCTTCATCTGTAAACGGACGTATGAAAAACGGATGAACGGTCCGCACGTGTGAAAGGGCCCTAAAGAAAAAAGGAAATGCAAATACAAAACAAAAACAGGCAGACTCAATGGACTACTTGGTCTTTTTTCTGCCGTCACTCTTCTATGCATAAGATAGTGGAAATTAGTGAATATGATTGAGATAATATGAGGTGGTTTTCCTGCACACTATTCTTACACTAACTTTTTTACAAGAGAATGCCCTGCTTTGAATAATCAAAACTAAAAAAATGATCTATCAACAGAAAATAAATAAATAAACGACATCAAAAGAATTAGAAACCCCAAAATACCACTCCTGAAACAAAAGCCCACTTTTTTAAGATAGGCCTTGTAAACCCGGCCCCCCCCCCCCCCCCCCCAAAAAAAAAAAAAACATCTATAAAGGGACTACTGACCTCAAATCAACCACAAAATAGAATGACAAAAATGCCTCCAATAGTAAAAACATAAAAGGAAATATATGGGTTAAAATACAGTTAAAGTACAGTTTCCAAACTGACCCTTATCACTCCCTGTGCACTTTGTCAGCTTTCCGTATGCAATCCCTACAACAGCTTCCAATTTACTGAAACTGTGGCTGCTTTGTGCCCCTTTTTAAGGCTCCATTCACACCTAGGCATTTTGTCGCCCTACGCCCGCTGCTGTAGCAGCCTAAAATACGCTGGAGGGGTGAATTTACATTGTCGGCTATGGAGATGGTTCACACCTCTATGCCGAACGCCGAAACGTTGTACGCCTGAAGCTCAAAACATGTCCCGGACCCTTTTTTTCAGGCGTCTTTGGTGTTCGGGCAGACAATGCTAAAATCACCCCTCCAGCGAAAAACAAGGAGCGACTTGTCGCCGCAAATCGCGGGGACAAAACGCTGATTTAATGTCGCCGTAATATGCCGCATACCGCCTAGGTGTGAATGGAGCCTTATAGTGACTGGCCTAACCAAAAGCCCTTCTAAGCCTGTTGGCCATAGTTAAAAGGACATGCAATGCATGGTTCAAAATTCTCCAGGGTGAATCTACACATACATTTGCCAGGATTGTGAATCTTGAACATATCAGATTTCCCTCAAACTTATGGACAAATATGATAAATATGATATATTGATAGTGACAAAACATAAAAAGCAGTTTAAAAAAACACACATTCGAAGAAAAAAAATATTAATACATTAAGTTATTTCTACTTGAAATAATTACTGGTCAAATTTAAATAACATATTTTCTATTTTTTACTTATTTTTCCATTTAAAGGTAAAATTATAACATCATTTATTTTAACTATTTTAGGGGTTACTTTTTTCATATCTTTATTAATGATTTATTTAAATTATTTACTTTACAAGTAAAGATTTAATACAAGATTTACCCATGCAACTAAATTGGTTGACCAGTCTGGGTTTTCCAAAGGGAGGGCACAGGAGTAAATTTTCCCTTCCCATCGCACACGCCGTTGAGCTTTCTCTTTCTCTAAATTCAATCTCTGTCGGTACAGACCAGGAGGATATTAAGTGTTTCCTCAAAGTCCTTCAATTGTGTGTAAAATGCAAGTTTTAGATTTTAAAGTGTTAATTTTTAAAGTGTTACTAAACCCACAACAGTAAAATCAGTCTGTATATGTAGCATAGCATGCTTGTTATACTCACTGTGGAATTTAAGGGGTTAATCCTCTGCATTGTGCAAAAAGGCTGTTTTATCCTGTATGCACAGATCCTCCCTTCTCTGCACTGTCTATCTGCCAGCTAATACAGACAGAGTAGCCAACTTGCACATGCTCAGTTGTGTCTTTTATGCTAGAAAGAACATTTACTTGTTCTTAGAGCTAGCCAGGTGACATGATATTGATATCACACATGTGAGCGTGTATACAGGCTGTAGTGGAAATCTCCTCCTTCCTGAACTCTCAGCCCTGGAGAAATTGTGCAGTTTATCGTGTAACCGTCTTATACAGATCATCCAAAATGGTATATAGTGGCAGTATTTTAATGTAAAAAGAAGATTTATAAGCTGTGGTCACTGTGGTCACTGTAGGGGGCAGATTAACTATTTTTATTTTACTGGGTTTAATAACACTTTAACCACATATACATCGGCAGAATGTCACGGCTGGGCACAAGCACGTACAGGTACGTCCTCTTTAAGTGCCCAGTCATGGGTCGCGGACGCGCGCACCCGCGACCCAGTCCAAAGCTCTGTGACCGCGACCGTGGGACCCGCAGACCTGATCGCCACTGGAGTCCCTCGATCGGTCCCATGAGCTGAAGAACGGGAAGAGATGTGTGTAAACACAGCTTCTCCGTTCTTCACTGTGGCACCGTGATTGATCGTGTGATCCCTTTTATAGGGAAACACAATCAATGATGTCACACCTACAGCCACACCCCCCTACAGTTAGAAACACAAATGAGGTCACACTCAACCCCTTCAGCGCCCCCCTGTGGTTAACTCCCAAACTGAAATTGTCATTTTCACAGTAAACAATGCATTTTTAATGCATTTTTTGCTGTAAAAATGACAATGCTCCCAAAAATGTGTCAAAATTGTCCGAAGTGTCGGCCATAATGTCGCAGTCATGAAAAAAAACGCTGATTGCTGTCAGTAGTAAAAAAATATTTTTTTATAAAAATGCAATAAAACTATCCCCTATTTTGTATACACTATACATTTCATCCAAAAGATGACAGGCATGTAAAATAGGAAAGACTCTGCTCTCCCGGCCAACCCATAGATGATGTTTCGCTCCAATCACCAGGCTTAGTCATAGAGCTATGGGTGGGGAAAAATGCACCAGGGAGAGCAGTTTGTGGAGAAGTGTAGGCTAAGGCTGTCCCTCATTTCTATAATATACAGGCTGGCTGGGAGAGCAGTTTTTTTTTCTATTTACATATCCATAAACAATATTTCAAATTAAACTAACTGAAAGCAGAAAATATTGTAAAAAGAAAGGCGCATGCGCGGCAGCTCCTGACATGGACGTGTAGTCAGTGAGCTCCGCTCCACTCCGGCTGTACGAGGCTCATAGCGCCGCGAGCACCCATTATTTTAGCCTGGATAACCCCTCCACAGGTGGCTGACATCCCGGGGATCCCTCAGATGTATGCGGAGGCAGTCAGGAGGAACCTGAGCGCCGCATTTGGTACCGAAGCCGCGCGGACCGAGATACCCAAGATGGCGGCCGCTCCACACGCTGCTGCCTCAGAACAGCTTGCCTGCGCCCAGCTTGCCAGCCCCTCTCCCGTGCGGATGACAAGCCTGCATGTGAGTTCTCCCTCTATGTGCCCTGTGTCCCCTGCCTCAACGGAATCCTTACTAGAACAGACCCTGGAGGAACTAGGTCTTGCTCCCATGGAAGCTGGTCCTCCTCAGCCCCAGCAATTACTACAGCCCGGGGATTCAGGCCTTATCCTCCCCACTACAGTGGCAGATATGTTTAATAAATTTGCTGTACTCCTGGACAGGGGCCTTCAGAATACTGCCACTCGGATCACTAATGAGATAAAAGCTGACCTCCACAATATAGGTTCCCGCATAGAGACAATTGAAAGTAATCTGGACGTCACCATTGCCAGAACGAACCAAAATACCAATTGTATCCAGACCCTCCAAGAACAACTTGAGAGTGCTAATGCCAAAATTGATGAACTTGAAGACAGGAACAGGCGCTACAATTTTAGGGTAAGAGGTCTCCCAGAATCCTATAAGGATGTTCCCGAAGCCATTCGCACCCTGATTAAGGACCTGATCCCTGATATCCCTCATCACAGACTGGAGCTAGACCAGGCCCATAGAGCCCTGAGACCGCCAAGATCTGATGGACTCCCGAGGGACATAGTGGTCAAACCACATTTCTATGCGGTCAAGGATGAGGTTATGCGCAAATCACGAGCGATGCCTAAACTCTCGTTTCAAGGCCATGAGCTCCAAATCTTTGCTGACCTGTCTCCTTCAACCATTCAAAAGAGGAGAGCCCTCAAACCCCTGCTCAACATTTTGATTGAAAAGGAAATCAAGTACTGGTGGTTGTTTCCATTCCAACTCAAGTTCGTTTTCAAGGGGAAGCCCTATACATTTGCGTCCCTGCTGGAGGGAGAAAAACTTCTAGTGACTCTAGGCCTCATCAGGCACGACCCTAACATACCGCAATCTGGCCATGCTTCCGCCTCATCGAAAAGGCAGCTCCCTACTAGCCCTCTTCAACCAGTCTGGGAATCCGCCAGGTCCAAGAAGTCCAAGGAAACCCCCCCGACCTGAAATGCCTGGATCTCTGGATCCTCCCAATTTTTCCCTGTCGGCTGGGACAGTCTGGACTACCATTAGGTTCTCTCTGAGATATCTTACCTAGTGTGGTCTTCCAAGCCTCGGCTGAGGCAATCTCAGGACACTTTCCTTTCTGGCTGTTTGAATTTAAATGTTTTGATTTTTTTTTAATTTTTAATTTTATTTTTGATTTTTTTTTCTTTGCTCTCAGGTTAATGGTTATACTGTTATGTTCACTAGGGGTGCTCGACTTGGTTGAGGGCACTAGGCCCTCTTCCAACATTCTTGTCTATCTATTAAGTTAGCCTCGTAGCTGGAGTGGTGCTCATGCACCTTGTCCTGTCTTGCTGATCGGTTTTTGTGCCCATCTCTCGACAGGTTTGTTCCCTTCCTTCCAGAAGGGAACCCCAATTTGGTTCACCTTGTAGATGGAGGCCTCTCTTTCCTCCACTCTCTGGGAAACACCCTTGTTTCTCGGCTCTCTCTTTCCTTTCTGCTCCTTTTTCCTTCTGTACCTTTCTAATGTTTTTTCTTTTATAGTGACCGACTATGGAGGGACCCCTCTTTTTTTGCTGATGGGTGGGGAGGTGGCCTGGCTGCAGTATGAGTGCTTTGGAGCTTGTGGAGATTCAAAGGTAAGTGCTCTGAGTTTACTGGCATGGTTCACCCTTCTGCTCTATGGCTGATGAGCCCTCAATACCGCAATCACTAAAAGTTGTGTCTCACAATGTCCAGGGCCTAAATTCTCCGTCCAAAAGACGAAAAGTTCTACAACACCTACACTCCCAGAAAGTAGATGTAGTCCTTTTACAGGAAACTCACTTTCCTAACAGTTACCGCCCTAAGTTTCTCCACTCCAAATTCCCCACCTTTTACCTGTCCAATGCAGATAAGAAAACAAAGGGGGCGGGCATTTTATTCTCTCACAAATGCAAATTCTCCCTAAAATCAGAACATGCAGATCCAGAAGGTAGATATATCATGGTTGTGGGGGTACTGGACGACCAAACCTACTCTTTCCTCTCATATTATGCCCCCAATAGGGGTCAACTCTCCTTTTTTCAAACCATGTTGAGGACCTTAACCCCCCTTATGGAGGGCACGGTTATAATGGGAGGGGACTCCAACACAGCTTTTGACCAGGGCCTAGACAAATCTCGTCTGCAAGGCAGCCGCCTTACTAGACCTACGAAACAGAGTCTGAATGTCGCTAAACTCATCTTCCAACACGGCCTGGTCGACATTTGGAGGGAAATTAACCCGACAATGCGGGATTTCACCCATTATTCCAATCCACATAGTTCCTTTGCTCGGATTGACCACATTTTCATTCCCACCGCTGCAGTACCCCTGGCTACTAAGTCATACATTAGAGACGCGGCCTGGTCAGACCACTCTATGGTCTTTTTGACTATACAACGCCCTTCGGATAGCCGTCCACACGGCCGCTGGAGACTTAATGAGTCTGTCTTAAATGACCCGATCAGAGTGAGGGAAATAGACAGTGCTCTTGAACATTACTTTCAGATGAATGATGTCCCTGACACTACACCTTCCTGCCTATGGGCTGCTCACAAAGCGGTGATCAGGAGTAAGCTCATCCAAATAGCCTCCCAGATGCACAAAGACAGGAAAAGAGACATAGGTAAATTGGAGCAGGACTTTGCGACTCTTTCGAGAAAGCATAAGGCGAATCCTAACTCAGTTCCCACGGCAGATCTGGACTCAGCTCGTACAGCCCTGAATCTGGCCTTAACTACGAAAGCTTCGTTGGAACAGAGTTCGATTCTACTGCCAAGGAAATAGAATGGGTCCTATGCTTGCGGGTAGACTTACCCCGAGAATTCGATCTTTTGCTATGCCCAAAATCAAAATTAACACTTTCCCAGAACCCTTAACGTATTATGGAGGAATTCCAAACCTTCTACAAATCCCTATATAATGGGGGCGATCATCCCCCCCAGAACACGATAGACCAATTCCTCGATAAAATCCAGATCCCCAGATTGGAAAACAGACACCGCCTGAAATTGAAAGCCCCTATATCATCGGACGAGGTATGCACGGTTATTAAAAACCTAAAGTCTCACTCGGCCCCGGGCCCAGATGGCTTTTCCGTCCCTTATTATAAAAAATTTGCACTAAAACTTGCTCCCTATATGACTCGCTTCTTCAACGCTCTACGCTTGGGGGCTCCGCTTGATAGGGCTAGTAATTCAGCTTATATCTCTGTTCTTCCTAAACCAGGGAAGGACCCTAGCTCGGTAGGCAACTATAGGCCAATATCTCTCATAAATAATGATCTGAAGATTCTGACTAAGATCCTTGCAGACCGCTTATAACTCTTTCATTAGCCTCTATGTTCATAGGGATCAAGTAGGCTTTATACCTGGGAGACAGGGCCCAGACCAAATCCGCAGAGCGATCGATATCATATCCCTTCTCAATTCCAACTGGGATATTGACTCACCACAACAAGGCTGCCTTCTCTCACTAGATCTCCAAAAGGCTTTCGACTCTGTCTACTGGCCCTACATTTTTGCCACCCTGAAGCGCTGGGGCTTCGGAGAATCTTTTATTAACATTTTACATGCTCTATATTCTACCCCAGAGGCTCAGGTACGTCTGCAGGGATTTTACTCTGAATCTTTCCAAATTTCAAGAGGGACTAGACAGGGTTGTCCACTCTCGCCCCTAATCTTCGCCATATCAATAGAGACGCTAGCAATAGCTATCAGAACCAATCCAGATATTCACGGCATTCAATGTGGCTCCAGATCCCATAAATGCGCGCTCTTTGCTGATGACGTACTCCTTTTCATTTCTTCCCCTTTAATATCCCTCCCCATCATCACCCGGCTTTTAGATGACTTTGGGAAAATATCAGGACTAAGGGTCAATTTCGATAAATCTCAGGCGCTCAACATCAATATCCCTGGCACTCTGATCACTAGGCTTAGCGAGAGCTTCCAATTTCCCTGGAGTAACAAGTCCATCCAGTACCTGGGGATCCAGCTAACCCCCAAAATCGAACTTCTTTACCAAGCCAACTACCCCCAGCTCTTCCAAAAACTGGAGACCGACATCTCTGTCTGGTCGGGGCAATCATTGTCCTGGCTGGGCAGAGTCTCGGCGATAAAAATGACATTACTCCCGCGTATTTTATACTTCTTTAGGGCACTTCCTGTCCCCCTCGTCAGGGCCCATCTTAAAAAATTTCAAAACAAAATCGTTAAATTTGTTTGGGGAGGTAGGGGCCACAGGCTTTCTAAATCTACCCTGTTCCGCTCTAGAGAGGAGGGGGGGTTGGGCCTCCCGAACTTACTTCATTATTATCAGGCGGCTCAACTTACCCAGATATCCGCGGTATACTCCCGTTGGGAACTACCTGATTGGATACACATTGAACGACAGGCAGTCCCACTTCACACCTTGGACTATCTCTTGTGGTGTCCGAAAAAATTGAGGCCCCCTATTTTGTCCCCTACACTCTCCCACTCATTTGCTCTCTGGGACAGTTTAAGGGATAACGAACAACTGACTTCACCCATTACTCCCCTAAAACATTTATTCCAAAACCCAGCATTTCCTCCCGGGCTAAACACAACAGCATTCAGATGGTGGATCGACAAGGGTTTATATAGAATAGGGCACTTCCTTAGACCTACGGGTCCACACCCTAAAATGTATTACATTAATGACCTCAAAATGCCTTCTTTGGAACTCTTTCGTTACACTCAGATCTCTAACTTCTTACACAAGTTATGGAAAGCACATGGTGACAGACCCCGAATCACTTCTTATGAACAATGGTGCGGCCAGGCTGATGAGCAGAAGGGGGGTATCACGGTAATCTACAGGGCTCTATCCTCCACTCGTTCCAAAACCTCCTTTATGTTGGCTTGGGAGGACGATCTTTCTCAAAAATGGAGTTTGGAGACTTGGAATAGAAACTTTTTTAGGTCATACAAAGGTATTCTCAATTCTAACCTTGCAGAAGCTAGCTTAAAAGTAATCTCCCATTGGTATTTAGTCCCCACGAGATTGGCTAAGATATACCCTGCGACATCCCCTCTGTGTTTTCGGGGATGCGATCTTAAAGGAGACATGTTACATGTGTGGTGGGGTTGTCCCAGGATACGAAGTTTCTGGAACAAAGTATTCTCTTGGATACGCAAAATTACCAAAGCCCCCGTCCCCACTTCGCCGCTCATTGCCCTCCTTAACTTTCCAGTACGGGATGTGTCCAAGAATACGCAGCGCTTGATCTTTTTTATCCTCCTAGGAGCCAAACTGACTTTGGCCAAAGCTTGGAAGGCGGCAAGGGTCTCTGTCTTATTGGCTAAGAGAAAGATATCCTGGATTATGGCGCAAGAAAAAATTGCAAGTGTAATTGTTGACCGCTCTGAGACATTCGAACAGGTCTGGGAGCCCTGGGCCTCTTTTGTTAAAGTCTCATTACACCCCATTTCCACCCCGCTCACTCTGTCTCCAGCCCCTTCATAGTTGGTCTCTTCATATATCTCCTCGGTTACTTTTTTTCTTTTCTCCTTCTTCTTTCCTATTCCTCTATCTCTTCACTCCGAGGGTTGTGGTCTCAGGCCCACACCCTTACCGACCTGTCCGATTCAGGATTGGACGGGGTCGACTAGCAATAGTTATCTTGGTGCTTCACTAATAGGCTAGTTTATTTTTTTTTGTTTTTGTTTTTGCTTCCTTATTTGGCTTTTCCTTTTTTTTTTTTTTCCATAATAACTTTTATTGGTAAACAGAAAAAGGTTTACAGTACAGTTGAATAAGGAGTCTGATATAGAACATTAGGTTGTACAGCAGTGATGATCAGAACTAGAATGCAGTCAAGATTGCAACAAAAACATACAAAAAAAAATAAAAAAATTATATATACTGTATATATATATATATAGCATGTTTTTTCCCTTTTTGTGTGATATAATGAACAGTATCTAAGAAGTAAGTAAGATTCATGGCTAACTTGTTGCATATCTATGCTTCTAATGGAAATCTTGTGACCGTCCAAGGTTAGATTAAAGATAGGTGAGAGTTACATATGGATGTGGGGGTTTGCTAGTTCCTGTGGCACTGACCAGCTTTGAATAGATATTTCATCATAAAACGTCCGCCGCTGGAGCTGATCAGCTGTCGGTACTAGAGAATAAGGGCTGTAGCTGGAGAGGGGACTGGATCTGTGTGTAGACTCTACATGAAGAGGGGGAGGAAGGAACGGGCACAGGAGGGGGAAGACAGGGTGGGAAAGAGGGGAGGATAGAGGAGGAGCTGTAGGAAGCTAAGGAGAAAGATAGAAAGAGAAGAATAAGGTGAGATAAAATAGAATAGAAAAAGCAAAAAAAAAAATACAATAATAATAATAAGTTCATAGGTAGAGAGCGAAAGAGTGTATGGGTATCGAAACATGGAGTCAGTGAGAGGGGGAGGGTGAGTGGAGGGGGGCCGGTTTGGGGGGATCTCACAGTCTCCGCCGTCGGGCCTCAGGTATTGGAGTATGGAGAGTATCAGGGGTATTAGAGTCAGCGATAATTGGACATGTGTCTAATAGAATGAAGTGAGAGATGACCTCCCTCTATCTTCCCTTGTGTAGGGGAGGGAGGTTAGGTATAACGTGGTGTGATTCAGTTAGACCATACATTTAATGCTATAGTTATCAAGGGTTTCAATCGTCTGGAGGTGGATGATCTCCGGAAGTTTGGTTCATCAAGAGTTTGTAATTGGCAGTGGTACAGAAGTGGGTCCAACAGGCCCATGTGAGGGAGAATTTAGTTGGACAATCTTTAGCTATAGATATTAATTCTTCCATCTCTGCAATTTTTTCAACGCGTTTGATCCACTCAGGAATGGTTGGGATACGTGTTGTTCCCCAGTGTATCGGGATGCATTGCTTGGCTGCATTTATTAGGGGTGGTACTAGCGTCTTACAGTAATGATGAGCTGGCATGTCAGAATAGTGTAGGAGAAGTTGTGCCGCGGTGTGTTCTAAAGTGTATGTAGAAATTTGTGTCGTCAGTTCCCGGATTTGGGTCCAGAATGGCTGGATTAGGGGGCAGGACCACCAAATGTGTTCTAGAGTACCTGTGCCAACAGAGCACCTCCAGCATTTGTCTGAAAGGGCTGGATTGTATTTGTTGAGAATAGCCGGGGTTCTGTACCAGCGCATTAGGACTTTGTAATTATTTTCCTGTATCGAGACATTGAGGGAGCTTTTATGTGCTATTGTAGATATGCGTTCCCATTGTGCCTCCGTCAAATCCATCTGTAGATCTCTTTCCCAATTTGAGCAAGCTTTGGTAGTCTTCATTAAGCTATCTGAGGAGAGTATGTTGTGTATGATAGATATCAAGTGTTGTTGCGGTGTAGAGTGAGAGCAAAGTTGTTCAAATGTTGTGAGACGGCGAGAGACAGAGGATGTTCGGTCTGCTTGTTTTAGGAAATGTCTGATCTGGAAGTATATCCAGAGAGGAAAAGTGGTGCTTTCTGTGGTGACTGGTAGAGAAGAGCGTTCTAGAAAAGAGCCTGAGTGAAAGAAGTGATGTGCCAAGACTTCTGAGTGTTGCCACGTATACGTTAGAAAATTCATGGACATGCCAGGTGGGAATTCCGGGTTGAGCTTTACCGAAGTAAGGGGTCCAGGGATCGAGGAAACGTGTAACTTTCGACAGGTTTCCTTGAAACAGTATAGAGTCGGGGCTCCTTTTTTGACAGTCTTGACAGGTACCACTTCTACACCTCAGATCCTTAACATTGAGGGGTCAGAGATCCTGCCACAGCATGACCCCTTTTGGGGTGGCGGGAAGGACCTGCGTGGCCATTGGTTACTACACCCCAGACTACATATTGATGGTGGGGTATATATTTAAGTATGTGTACAAACTTCCTAAGCTGCATTTCGTTGGAGTGTATTGTATTTGTTACCTGTCGGTTTACACTTTTCTCAAGAGCCATGTTGGCTGCCACTGGACGAATGGTCCTACTTTATTCTATGTACTTTGTATGCCTTCTTAAAACGAATAAACATGATTTAAATAAAGAAGCATCTAGCAACATTGGAAAAAAATAAAAATAAAAAATAAATAAAAATATTGTAAAAAAAATATACTTTTAGTCCAGAACATAATAAATTAAATATATTTACTGTATATTACATCATTATTTCAGTATTACCGTATTTATTGGCGTATAACGCACACTTTTTCCCCTTAAAATCAGGGGAAAATCTTGGGTGCATGTTATACGCCGATCCGCGCTGTCTCTGGGCGCCGCCAATGTAAACCGAGCCGAGTGTACCCTGGTGTACTGCGCACTCGGCTAGGCTCGGCTACGCTCGCGGTCATGCCCTGTCCCGCCTCCTAGCCTTTATGCGAGAGGAACCGAGCGTGGCCGAGCCGAGCCTAGCCGAGTGCGCAGTACACTCAGGTACACAGCGCGCTCTGAGCCGAGAGAAGCGGGGAGGACACCAGGCGGACACCGGTCAAGGCCTGCCGATGGACGTCGGGCAAGACACCGACGAGGGGCATTCAAAATGTAAGTATTTTTTTCCCTTAAACTTCCCTTCTAGGCTTGGGGTGCGCGCTATACGCCGGTGTGCGGTATACCCTGATAAATACAGTAAATAACTCATGGAATACAGTACCACCAAATTAAGTGTTTGCTTTTTCTCAAATGAAAAATAAATATTTTAGCATTATAAGTAATGAGAAAGCTGTTGCTAAATCTTTAGACTCAGATGTATGATTTGTCTTGGTCCATATTGAGTAAACAACTTGAGCTGAAGTGTTTAAAGTTTTACTAAACCCAGGATCCTGGATTCACTATATCTGGTCTACCACAGTACACCAAACATTGAAATGCAATTATTTTAGTAAATATAAACTGCTAAATACCATTTCTCATCAGCAGTATATAGCAGTCTTGTGACTCCTACCAGTGTCCGGTCAAGCCATGGTTAAAGCTTGTATAAGTTTTCATTCTCCTCTGACTGTCCTATGTGGATGTTTGACCCCTGACCCTCTGTCTGGCCAAGTGGCTGCCTGCTCATTAGTGGCCGCTGCCCGTTATCCATGTGTCTGGCTCCCTGATCTACATACAGGGCGTCAGACCATGCATTCCAATGGGGGGGGTTCTTGAAGTACGTGATTAGAGCAAGAGGATCTAATAGGCTTAAAAAAAGGGTTGGCTCAGGATGCAGAGCACTGCACTCCAAACCCACCCAGTTGTATGAGAATAGCGAATGAATGATCACTATTCTCAGACTGATTCTCCTCCCAGCCAGTCAGGAAGCAGGTCATGAGATCCATTTCCCAATTTGACAAAAGGAGAAGCAATGTTATAGGCCAAGGGGGAGGAGGAGGAGGAGGGAAGAGACGTTCGGCAGGGGGAGAAGCAGGGGGAAGACCTACGGACTCACCAGCCGCCACTCCATGGATGGCTCACCATCCAGCATCCAGCTCAGCCATTCAGCATTCCCCGGCTTGATGAGGCGAGAACGGAGTCTGGCAGGACAGAGGTAAGGATGCCGTCCATCTCCCATGGTGGCAGAGGGGTGATCCCGATGTTCACCGCGTTCATGTCTGTCTCTTGATTTGCACCCCCCCCCCCAAATTATCGAGCACCAGCCACCACTGTTCAGTGCTGATTGGCCCTGTGCCAATAACAAAAAACCTCCCTATCCCCAAGGCTCTGTTTTATCAGGAGATGGATTGGGGACTGTGGAAGAAGGGGAGGATCAGAGAAGACAGGATCAAACAGCCTTTTTACAAAATGTGAGGGATTAATTCCTTAGGTTCCACAGTGACTGTAACTAGCATGATTTACTGCATAGACAGGCTGATTTTTATTGTTGTGGGTTAAGTACAGTAATACTTTAAGATAATGTTAATCAGAGACAGCGATTGATCAATCTATTTTTAAGCAAAACCCTGTAGAGATTTAACAAGCACAATAGAATATGCATGCTTCAGTTGCCATGCTATAACATATCTACACTGTATTACAATGTGACAACAAAAAATGTAAATTTCTATTTTTATACTGTTAGAGTAGCTCTGGTGTGTCAAACTGCCATATAGACATATTCTTTAACCCGCAATGACGACAAATGAAACAGAATAAAATAAATGATTTGTTAGATGCAAATCAAAGTGACCTCAGGGAGTCATATTAAAAGTACAAATCTATTCAACTTTTTCCCTTAGCCTTCTGATTTGACCTTTTAGACATGACATCTTAAAGCTTTTCCTGAGTAGCTGGCAAATGGAAGGTGCATGCATCATTAGACCACTGAGCTATGTATAGGTCTGCCAGAAGTATGAAAAGTTCAGTAAACTCAATTAACAACCTTATTAACAAGAAGATGGTATAGACAGGATTGAAAATACTTTGGCCCAGATTCACAGAGCGATTACGCGTGCGCAACTGCTGTTGCGCGTGCGTAAGTCTAAATGTGCGCGTGCGTATAGTTGGACGCGATTCACAAAACAATATACGCCAGAAATCTACGTTTTTTGGTCCGGCGTAATTGAGTTAGACATTCGCTTCCCTTCGCGCAAAACTGCGCTAGACACACCATTGATTTGCTAGTCAAATATGCTAATGAGGGAGTTACGGGGATCCACAAAAAAACGCAGTTGCTGCGCAGGCTACGCGATGTGCGCAACTGCAAAATGTCCTGTCTAAAGTTAGAGCCCATAAAAGCTGATCTAACTTTTGAAAAAAAGTCTAATTGTCAGATAAAGCAACACCGTTATTGAGGAGCAGACCACACACACGTGTTGCACTACAATTTGACTGCCAACATGCTAGGGGCATCGTCGCTCATAGCTGCACTAGTGAATATAGATGACCAAAGAAGGAGGAGGGCACGGAGGATGGCACGGGAGAGGGTATACCGCACCCGCATACACCTGTTTGGCATGAATGATTCAGAGGTCTTTCGCATCTTCAGATTCCCCCCTCATGCCATCCTGGAATTAACCACAACCTTGCAGGAGGACATCACCAGCCCAACACAACGCTCACATGCAGTGCAGCCACTGGTGAAGGTCCTGGCAACACTCCATGTCCTTGCCAGTGGCTCTTTTCAGCGTACAAGTGGAGTGGTGGCTGGGATGTCACAATCCTCCATGAGCAGATGTGTGCACCAGGTTGTCCCTGCAATCCTCACACGCTTGGCCAACCAAATCATCAAACCCACCACTGAGGAGCTTCGAATCAAGGCAATGGCAGATTTCTACCGAATTGCCAGATTCCCACGCACCATCGGGGCCATAGATTGCACACATGTGGCACTCCAGCCCCCCCATGAGACCGAGCACATGTACCGCAATCGGAAGAATTGGCACTCCATCAACGTACAGGTGATAGTTGATGCCCAAGGCCTCATATGGCACGTCCGTGCCAAACACCCAGGGTCCAGCCATGACAGCTACATCTACAATCAAAGCCACATCCGAACAGAATTCGAACAGAACGTGTATGGGAACACCTGGCTGGTTGGTGAGTGACATGGGAGTCAGGCATGACTATCCCCTCCCGTGATGCACAACAGAAGTGGCACATGCATGACTAACATTCTCCTGTCTTTTCCTTTACAGGTGACTCTGCATATGCACTGGGACCCCATCTCATGACTCCTATCCGGAACCCCCAAACCCCAGGAGAGGAACGATACAATGAAGCACACATCAAAACCCGTGCAGTGGTGGAGCGCACCTTTGGCCTCCTGAAGTCACGTTTCCGATGCCTGGATAAGTCTGGGGGTACACTGTTGTATTCCCCAAACTTCGTGTGCCATATCATCGCTGCATGTTGCATGCTACACAATCTCGCAGTGAGGAAGGGCCTGCAGGTTGAGCTACGTGATGATCTGACCCCCCAACCAGAAAATCAACCCCTAACCGAGGATACCCCGTCTTCTGAGGGAAGAGCAGTCAGGAGGCAGCTCATATTGGGCATCTTTGCACGTTAAACACACACATTAATCATGGCACAATGAGAATGCATGCATGCACACCACTATGGTCCCTAGCACACACACCCCACATCCTCATCAAATTGGATTGGCACCAGTCCACCATGCAAGACTGGTGAGCAGTAACGCCACGTCAAGGCTCCAATTATGTCACTGTACATTCATACACCATTCACACGGACCTGGGAATCACTTCTCCCTGGTCCTGGGGAACCCTTCTCCACCAAAATTGAGGGTGACACCCCTTTTCCAGCAGGAATGTCACCCCCACATTCAAACATCATTCACAACCCAAAATATGCCAAAAAAGTCAAACAAACAAAAATGCATATAAACAAAAAATGCATAGGAAAAAAAAAATGCTTAGAAAAAAAAAAAAAAAGCAGAGAACAAAAATAAAAAAGCTTTCAAAACAAACAAAAGGGGGAAAAAAAAATTATTGCCCTCTGCCTGAGCCACGCCTGGGGCGCCCCCGGCCACGGCCCCGGACCCTCAGGGGAGACGCATGGGGGAGGGGAAAAGCCGGGGAAGGAGGAGCAGCCCCTGAGATCTGCCCACCTGGCGGCCTGCCCTCCAAGGCCACGGCTATTCTGTCCAGGGCAGCACCAAGTGTTGCCGTGTTGCCCTGGATAGCCTGGGTAAGGGCCCTCACATCCTGCCCAACGCCTGCTGCTGTAGTTTGCAGGTCATTTAGGCAGGTTGTGGAGGCCCGGGAGTGGGAGTCCAGGTTACCCAGGCTATCATTAATGGAGGACAGGCTCTGATCCACCCGCCCCATAGTCTGGCAGAGCTGTCTCAGAAGGCGGGTCTGGGTGGCCAGGTTCCTTCTCAGACAGGCGGGCATGAGATTGGGCGCCCCCCTGGTGCTTGGGGATGACCTCCTGGCTCCAGCTGATGGTTGTGGCCGGGGAGAAGGGGAGGCCCTTGTGAGGGGAGCCATGTTGGGGGAGGAGGGGGGGGGGCTGACCCTTAGGGAGGGCAGGCTTCTTGCAGCCAGAGGGGAAGAGTCCGCAGAAACCAAAGGGCCAGTGCCTTCCATGGACTCCTCCTCCTCATGATTCTGCTCCTCCTCATGATCGTCCTCCGCATGATCCTCCCCCTCCTCTTGTTCCTCCTCTGCGGACTGTGGCCTTGTTGGGGGGGCCTCATTAGGCTGCTGTCCTGGGGTTGGAGCGGTCAGTCCAGATGGCCCTGCACCCTCCTGCACAGCTGTGGATGACACAAAACATTCACAGGTTGGAGGATCCACACACTTGCCACATATTCCCTTTCACCCCCTCCCCCACACATGCTACACACCTGAGAGAAATAAAAACCTTACCTGGCACCGCGGGGACCGGACTTGTGTCAAAGCCTGGCAGGCCCTCCACTTCATGCCGGTGAAAGGTCAGGGCCACCACACGCTCCGTCTCTGAAAATCTAACCCGGCATGGTGGGCCCCCTCCTGTGCCCCTGGCATGGGCATTTATTGCGGCCAGTTTTTTTTTCACCTCACGCCGGAGGTCATTTATTTTCTTTTCTATCCCAGAGCGGGTCCGTGTCTCCCCCTCCCCCGATGAATTGACCTGCTCCGTGATCATATCCAATATCTCCCTCCTCCTGGCCGGGGTGGTGGTGGCACTCTGCGGGCCGTGGAGAAAACGCCCATAGTCGGTAATGGCCCGGGCAAGAATTCTTTTTTCCCCCACAGTAAAATTGAGCTTTCTTTTTCTCTCAGTCATACTTCCAAACAAACTCACTAGCAGTCACCAAAAATCTGTCACAAATACAAGCACAACCAATCAGACAAGAACACACACAAAGAGAAAAAGAACAGCCAAAAATCACACTAGCACTCAGCAAGAAACACACACCAAAAAATCAGATGAAAAAATAAAGCAAGAAAACAAACGCTCAGAAATCTATCAATCAAACAAACAGTCTCAAACACTTATCAAAATACACTTTCACAAAACTACCAACAAGCACAAGATCACACAGAACACTAATCTCACAACTACAAAACACACTCTAACGAACAACAGAGCAAAAGCACTTGATTCAATGGGAAGGGACACAAAGGGATGTACTTTTGCAATGGAAGGGCGTTTGTGTGTGTCTATTTATGCTGTCTGCGTAGTTCACAACATTGCCCTAGTCCATTTCCAATTTCAATGATTGCGCCGCTCCCGAGTTGTGAGCATGCGCACAACGGAGCTGACATGGTTTCCTTCACGCGCGCATGCGCGAGTCGGCCGGCCCTTCATTTGCATGGGGTCACGGCTCATTTCAATGTAACACGCCCACGTCCCTCCCAATTTGTATTACTCCTCCTTACGCCTCCGGAAAAAAACTTACGTTTGCGCAAGCTCTTGCGTAAAAGCTACGTGAATCGCCGGATTACGCGGCTAGATTGCGCAAGTCTAACGGAAAAGTGGTGCGCTACGCCGGAATGATAATGCGCCGATCTACGTGAATCTGCCCCTTTGTATTTGCTTACAGGGTTATAGAATACCAGCCAAGAGATATCTAATAAGATCAAGGTTCCGGTGTTAGGTTAAGAGCAGCAATTTCCATTTTAAACAATGTAAAAAAATAATAAAAAAAAAATGAATATATTCTCTGTTGTATTAACACATTTGGTCATTTGCTTTAAGCCATCCAGAAATGTAAACTTCATCCAATATTCTTAATTATGCTGTTTTTTTCAAAACACCCAATTTTACAATCCAAATAGAAGCACTATGCAGAAATAGAGTGGTGATTGGGATGATATAATAGGGACCGCTTATGAGGAGGACATTTGCCCAAACTTTTCAGCGAAAGATTTTAAAGCGGATGTCCGCTGAAAAAAATATATTAAAAGCCAGCAGCTACAAATTCTGCAGCTGCTGACTTTTATTTTTAGGACACTTACCTGTCCTGGAGTCCAGCGCCGTCCTCGGTAGAGGACGAGCAATCGCTCGACACTCTGCTTACCTGTCCTGGAGTCCAGCGCCGTCCTCAGTAGAGGACGAGCAATCGCTCGTCACTCTGCTGCCCCCCGCCATCCTTGGTGAGGGAACCGGCTTCACTGCCCGTTTCCCTACGGCGCATGGCACGAGTTTCGTTACGCCTGCCGATTGGCTCCCGTTGTGTACTGGGAGCCGAGTGTTCCCAGAAGACAACGGTGGACGGGGGGACGGGAGGTGACATCATGCCCGCAGTTTACCCGAGACTGTGTGGCCGGAAGTGGGTGCAAATACCTGTCTTTAGACAGGTATCTGCACCCCTCCTGAAAGGTGTCAAATGTGGAGGGGGGAGGGTTTAGATCAGCGGGAGTTCCACTTTAGGGTGGAGCTCCGCTTTAAAAAGACTTGCAGTCATTCACTAAAAGTAGAAGAGAACCGGTTTAACCTTAAACTGTGTAGAGGGTACTTTACTGTCAGAGTGATAAGGATGTGAAATTCTCTTCCACAAGCAGTGGTATCAGCGGGGAGCATCAATAGTTAAAAAAAAAAAATATTAGTAACATTTCATTTTCGAGTTGATTACCTGTTTATGTAAAATATCTAATCTTCAGATATATATATATAATTCCATCCAATTTATTATCATTTACTTAACTAATATTACCATTTGTTGTAACTATTTATTACTAATTGTAACTGTCTTTAGTATTTAATATTCAATAATCAAAATTGACAAAGAAAAAAAAAAAAAACATTAGATGGGCACCTTAACATCTTGACCACTGGGCACTTAACCCCCCTTAACCTCCCTGGCGGTATGATTCTGTCTGGAATTACGTACCAAAAGCGGTACAATTATTTTGCATGGAAATTCTGCGTTTTATACTGTAGGCCTGCAATTTTTAGGAATAACTCGCTTAAATATGTCCAAACCAGAGTCTAGTAGACATCCCGGGTATGATAAAGTTTGAAACACAAAATCATAAAATTATAATATAATAAATAACTATAAATAATTATAACAAATAATAATGTAATTATAATAAAAATTATTCACTAATGTAATCAAATCAAAATCACTGAAATTTGCTCAGTTGCAGAATTGTCGCTGTCATTACTTTTATTTTTTTATGACGAATTTTCCCACAAATCGCTAACGCTCAATTCTGCAAGTGATTATAATTTATTATCGCTGTTTTCTAGCTAATCTAAAATCACTTTTGACATAAAGGGACACTTTTGGTTGCTATGGACAATCTACAGTTTGCAGGGAGAAAAAAAATGTTTTTATTATGTAAAAGAACATGCAGGGCACTGGGCAGACCACTAGGGACAGGGGGGGTGTGTATTTTTTACATACAGTACTGTAATCTATAAGATTACAGTATTCTGTATGTAATGTGTTTGTTTACATTTTTGAATTTGCCGCCGGTCTCCGCCCCCGTGCGCCGTTACGTCGCAGGAAACGGAGATCGGCGGCGCGCGGGCACTGTGTGAGTCGAATGGAGGACGCCACTCGCTCACACAGCGGGGATGCATCGCTGGATCCAGGGACAAGGTAAGTACAGTACCCCGCCTGGATCCAAGGTAAGCCAGCGCGCGCTGCAGGCTCTGCATATTGACCCCGAGCGCGACTCGTGGATATCGCTATTTACATGAAAAATCCAACCCGAGTCGCGCTCGGGTTTACCGGCAGGGGGGTTAATAACCAGACCAATTTTCAGCTTTCGGTGCTCTCATAGTTTGAATGACAATAACTCAGTCATACAACACTGTAACCAAATGAAATGAAATTTTTGTCCTTTTTTTCCTACAAATAGAGCTTTCTTTTGGTGGCATTTGATCACCTCTTGGTGGCATTTGATCACCTGCGTTTTTAATTTTTTCCGCTTTAAATGAAAAAATAACGAAAATTTTGTAAAAAAAAGAATTCTTCTTCATTTCTATTATAAAATTTTGCAAAAAGGTAATTTTTCTTCATAAATTTGGCCTAAAATGTACACTGCTACATATCTTTGGTAACAAAACAAAAAAAAATGGATATTATTTAGTCTGGGTGGAAGTTATAGGGTCTACAAGCTATGGTACAAATTACTGAAAATGTATCAATTTCATCACACCTGATGTACTGACAGCCTCTCTCACTTCTTGAGACCCTAACATGCCAGAAAAGTACAAATACCCCCCAAATGACCCCTTTTTTGAAAGAAGACATTCCAAGGTATTTAGAAAGAGGCAGAGTGAGTTTTTTGAAGTTGTTATTTTTTCCCACAATTCTTTGCAAAATCAAGATTTTTTTTTTGCATAAAATGTTCATATTAGATGGGGACAACGCCTAGAGATAATAAGGCCACAGATGGGTACAACATGAGGGACAACACCGGCACAATGGCAGGCGCCGATCAGGTACTTGAGAGGGAGGCTGAGGCATGCAAATGGACACAGTGAGGGCAGTGGGGGAGGCTGAGACATACAGATGGACACAGTAAGGGAGGCTGAGGCATGCAGATGGACACAGTAAGGGAAGCTGAGCCATGCAGATGGACACAGTAAGGGAAGTTGAGGCATGCAGATGGACACAGTAAGGGAGGCTAAGGCATGCAGATGGACACAGTAAGGGAGGCTAAGGCATGCAGATGGACACAGTGAAGGAGGCTGAGGCATGCAGATGGACACAGTGAGGCTGCAAATGGGCATTGTTGACCCTCTTTTCCACTTACAGTAGCTGCTGCACTCTCACCCTAGGCTTATACTCGAGTCAATACGTTTTTCCCATTTTTTGTGGTAAGCGTAGGTGCCTCGGCTTATACTCGGGTTGGCTTATACTAAAGTATATACGGTATATAGTCCATGCATTACTCAAAAAGCAGATAGTGGCATGCAAGATTTTAAATTTTTCTCAGAAGTGGAAAGTCATTCCAGGGTGATTCCTGGATACCTGAGCAATTACACGCTAGCTCTGTCACATATCCAGCTGTCACTGGTATTCTTATTCTCTTGCCGTGGATAAATGACCACAAAGTGAAAGGAAGTACGTGCTTGTAGGCAGGTGCAGCCTGTGTCCCCACTACAGGTCGACCAAAGTGGCAATGCAGAGGGGGAACAAAGTTGTGAGAAACTTTGTTCCTCTATGACTTCTTGCAATCACTGGCAGACAGCAATCTGATTGGACTCTGGCGCCCCATTTGACTTTGAAGGCCTTCTTGAGTTAGGCTATTTAAGACTCCGGATCTCGGATCTGGCACCCTTTTTGTGAGTGGCTGGTGTAGGGTTAGGATCCCCGTCCAGAGGGACACTGCTTTGAGATAGGGAAAAGTTTCAGAGGAGATAGGACAGTGCAGGGACTACAATATACAACATAATGAGGTAGTGCAACTTACAAAAAATAACCACAATATAATACAAGTGCAAAAAATCGATATACAGTCATGCTCATAAGTTTACATATCCTAGTGTAATTTATGATATCTTGGCCATTTTTCTGAGAATGTGAATGATAACACAAAAACATTCCTTTCACTCATAGTCAGTGTTTGGCTGAAGCCATTATCAATCAACTGTGTTTACTTTTTAGATCATAATAACAACAGAAACTACCCAAATGACCCTGATCAAAAGTTTACATAACCTGGTGATTTTGGCCTGATAACATGCACACAAGCTGACACAAAGGAATTTGAATGACTATTAAAGGTAACCATCATCACCTATGATCTGTTTGCTTGTAATTAGTGTGTGTGTGTGTATAAAAGGTCAATGAGTTTCTGAACTCCTGACAGACCCTTGCATCTTTCAGCCAGTGCTGCACTGACGTTTCTAGATTCCGAGTAATGGGCAAAGCAAATTGTCGAAGGATCTGCGGGAAAAGGTAGTTTAGTTGTATAAAACAGGATAGGAATATAAAAAGATATCCAAAAGGAATTGAGAATGACAACCAGCAGTGTTCAAACTCTAATCAAGAAGTGAAAAATTAGGGGTTCTGTTGAAACCAAAGCATGGTCAAGTAGACCAACTAAAATGTCAGCCACAACTGCCAGGAAAATAGTTTGTAGGGATGTAAAGAAAAACCCACAAATAACTTCAAGTGAAGTACAGGACTCTCTAAAAACATGTGGTGTGGCTGTTTCAAGATGCACAATAAGGAGGCACTTGAAGAAAGATGGGCTGCATGGTCGAGTCACCAGAAGAAAGCTATAAACTATGCAAATGACACAAAGTATCCTGCTTACAATACGCCAAACAGGCAAGAGACAAGCCTCAAACCTTCTGGCATAAAGTCATTTGAAGCGATGAGACCAAAATTTTGCCTTTTCAACAAGGCCTATGATGAAAGGTACTGAGGTGGAACGCTGATGTTTTGGGGATGTGTGAGCTACAGAGGTGCAGGAAATTTGGTCAAAATTGTTGGCAAGATGAATGCAGTATGTTATCAAAAAATACTGGAGGAACATTTGCATTCATCAGCAAGGTAGCTGTGTATGGGATTTACTTGGACATTCCAACATGACAATGATCCAAAACACAAGGCCCAGTCGACCTGTCATTGGTTACATCAGAATAAAATGAAGGTTCTGGAGTGACCATCTCTGTCTCCTGGCCTCAATATCATTGAGCCACTCTGGGGAGATCTCATGCAGTTCATGCAAGACAGCCCAAGAATTTACAGGAACTAGAGGCTTTTTGCCAAAAGGAATGGGCAGCTTTACCATCTGAGAAGATAAAGAGCCTCATCCACAAATACCACAAAAGACTTCAAGCCGTCATTGATGTTAAAGGGTATTAAGAACTGGGATACGTAAACTTTTGATCAGGGTCATTTGTGTCCATTATGATTTAAAAAGAGTAAACACAGTTGATTGGTAATAAATGGCTTCAGACAAACACTAACCATGAGTGAAAGAAAAGTTTTTGTGTTATCATTCATATTCTCTGAAATATAAAAAATAAATCAAGAAATCAAGAAATCATAAATTCTGCCATTCTGTAAACCCATGGGGACAACTGTATACATAACCCAATGTATATTCAAAAATATCAAAGAAGGAAATAACGTGCAAACAATTTTGCAAAAATATATGCATGTACAAATAATATTTCAATATATATCCAAAAATATCAAAGGAAAATAAAACAATATCCAATTTGAATCAACTCCAATCACCAATGTGACATGTAATGCAAAGTGTGAACCCTCCACTCTTATGGAATAGCCGCTCACCTCACTGCCATGACCCCTACATTACCAAAAGGTCTCACCACATGTTTTTCCCTCTCTGGGAATGAAGACAAACTGCTGCTGCTTCAAATGGCTCTTACTCAGATGGATCAATGGATTATTAGATTTACAATCCCCACAGCATACATGCAGGAAGAAAAAGCACACTGATTTAGTACTCTTTATTTGAAACTTCACATTTATTTAGAAAAAAGGTATAGTACTGCACTTACAAAAATGGCACTATAGGCAGTGCTAATGAATCGCGTGTCTGTCATATACAATCTCCTTAGATGAAGAGATGATTGCAGGATGGCACCATATATGAGAAAACCTTGTCCTATACGTGCATTACGTCCAAACCTCAGGACTTCCTCTGTAGGGGAGGAGTCACGTCTACTACCCCCCTTAATATGGTCACCCATTAACAAGGTCTTTCACCTAATTAGTCTGCCATAGGCAGGAATGGCTGATGCATAATGCTTGTCACGTCATAAAACTCACTCACAGGGGAAACTTTGAATGAAGTGATCAAATATAAAAATGTCAATATTTTACTGGGACTACATACCACGACCATCTCCAGCAACCATAATAACTCTTAAATATTTTATTTGCCACAAAATTATTTAAAATAACAATTACTCATAATAAATAAAAATGAATACAAATATAGATATACGATAGATATATATCTATAAATATATATATATATATATATATATATATATATATGACAGCCCAGAATATAAAATACCATAGGGGAAGGTCAACCATCAAAAATTAAACAATTGAAATCAAATTCTATATCAAGTCCTCTGGGGAATAAAACCTGTGTTTCAAATATCCAATATAATTTTCTCCTACTTAATTGCCTAATGTAATTATCTCCTCTCCAATGTTTGTGAACATGCTCAATTCCCCAGAATTTCTGAGAACTGGAATTCTTTTTATGAACCATTTTAAAATGTTCGGATACATTATGGCTGATGTCACCTCTCATAATATTATTGACACGTTCTGACAGGTTAGGAGGACCAAAGGTACCAACAAGCATCCTACCTAGAATATTACAAAGTCAAACACTGTGCTAAAAAGCAGCAGTTCTGAATACACAGTGATCTAAATCATTGATTTACACGTGTCTGTACACTGTGTTGAAATCAAGTATTTCTTAAGGAAGTGATTATATGTAATTACCTTTGGTTTCTTTACAAAATCGATGTCGCACTTCACATCCTGTGGATGAAAAAGTATAGCATTCAGTACACAAAATTATAGAATATTTGTTCTATATACACACAATAGTATATTTGTGAGGGTGGTTTAACACCGAGCGATCAATATAAAGGGAAATTAAATAGTTTTACAGTTGTCAGTGAACACATTGCAATTTTATTGGATGTTTGGAAGATTTGTATCCAATTTCTATGGGAAACAGAGGTTGAGAAAATATCTGAAATATAAACCATCTCTGTTGTCCCATAGAAACCATTTTAGTTCCCAATATTTATGCAATATTTGTTTTGACTTGATTGGTTACTATAGGACAACATAAACCGCTCTATAATACACTTCTCAAAAAAATTAAAGGAACACCTTGAAAACATATCAGATCTCAACGGGCAAAAATCTCATGCATTGCTGGATATCTATACTCATATGAACTAGGTAATGTGTTGGGAATGAAAGGATGGCACATGATTTGATGGAAATGAAAATTATCCACCTACAGAGGGCTGAATTCAAAGACACCCCGAAAATCAAAGTGAATTTTTTTTTGCAGCAAGCTAGCCAATTTTGCTAAAATTTCATTGCAAACAACTCAAAATGTCCCTCAGTAGTTTGTATGACCCCTAAGTGCTTGTATGCATGCCTGACAACATCAGGGCATGCTCCTAATGAGATGACGGATGGTGTCCTGGGGTATTTCCGACAGATCTGGACCAGAGCATCACTGAGCTCCTGAACAGACTGAGGTGCAACCTGGTGGCACCGGATGGACCGAAAAATAATGCCCCAGAGGTGTTCTTTTGGAATTAGGTCAGGTAAACGTGGGTGCCATTCAATATTATCAATTTCTTCATCCTCCAGGAACTGGCTGTATGCTCTTGCCACATGAGGCTGGGCAATGTCGTGTACCAGGAGGAACCCAGGATCCACTGCACCAGTGTAGGGTCTGACAATGGGTCCAAGGATTTCTTACCGATACCTAATAGACATGTGCAGACTGGAATATTTTGTTTTGTTTTTTCGTTTAAGTTTGGAAAATAAATTTATTTAGTTACTCCCGAAAATCGTTTTGATGTATTTCGTTTTTCGTTGGGGTCCAAAAAATACTTGGTTTCTGTCGAATGGTCAAAAGAATATTCCACCTACAACAATTCTAATGTTGTATGACTAGTAATAATGTCAAATCTATTCTCTATAATGTCTAATCTATTTTCTCATAAATCTAAATCCATTCTCTGTAATGTCGAATCTATTATTTCTATAGTGTCGAATCTTTTCTCTATGATGTTGAATCTTTTCTCTATGATGTCGAATCTTTTCTCTATAATGTCCAATCTTTTCTCTATAATGTCCAATCTTTTCTCTATAATGTCCAATCTTTTCTCTATAATGTCCAATCTCTCTATATCGAATTTTTACCGCAACGAAAACGAAAACAAGGAATTTTTTATGTCGGATCTTTCAGTTTTCGTTTCTTGCGCTTTCTATATCGTTTGTTAAAACGATAACGAAAAAAAATGATTTTCGGACGAAAATGCATTCTAACAAAAACGAATGCACATGTCTAATACCTAATGGCAGTCAGGGTGCCATTGTGTAGCCTGTAGAGGTCTGTGCGTCCCTCCATGGATTTGCCTCCCCGACCATCACTGACCCACCACCAAACTGGTCATGCTGAACGATGATACAGGCAGCATAAAGTTTTCCACGGCTTCTCCAGACCCTTTCACGTCTGTCACATTTGCTCAGGGTGAACCTGCTCTCATCTGTGAAAAGCATGGGGCACCAGTGGCAGACCTGCCAATTCTGGTGTTTAATGGAAAATGCCAATAGAGCTCCATGGTGTCCGGCAGTAAGCACAGAGCACACTAGAGGATGCCGGGCCCTCAGGCCATGAAGTCTGTTTCTGATTGTTTGGTCAGAGACATTTACACCAGTGGCTTTCTGTAGGGCTCTGACAGTGCTCATCCTGTTCCTCCTTGCACAAAGGAGCAAATACTGGTCCTGCTGATGGGTTAAGGACCTTCTACGGCTCCGTCCAGCTCTCCTAGAGTAACTGCCTGTCTCATGGAATCTCCTCCATGCTCTTGAGACTGTGCTGGGAGACAAGTCAAACCTTCTGGCAATGACACATATTGATGTGCCATCCTGGACGTGTTGGACTGCCTGTGCAACCTTTATAGGGTCCAAGTATCGCCTCGTGCTACCAGTAGTGACACTGACCCTAGCCAAATGCAAAACTAGTGAAAAACAGTCACGAAAGATGAGTAGGGGAAAAAAATGTCAGACACCTCCACCTGAAAAAAAAAACATTCCTGTTTTGGAGGTTGTCCCATTGTTGCCCATCTAGCGCACCTGTTAATTTCAATTAACAGCAAAGCAGCTGAAACCGATTAACAACCCCCTAACTGACCAGATCAATATCCCAGGAGTTCCGATTCAAAAGTGTTCCTTTAATTTTTTTTGCACAGTGTATATATTCATTTTAAAGTAGTGCACATAGGGTGATGAAACTGAATGTAAAAAATATGCAGGATACTCAAAAGGCTACCTAATTTTATATACCTGGTTACATGTTACACATGGTTGTAATTAGAGATGGGCCGACCACCCCACGACTTGGTTCGCACCAGAACAGCTGAACATCGCAAAAAGTTCGGACTTGAACATCTAACCCCATTGAAGTCTATGGGACCCGAACTTGAGAAATCAAAAGTCCCCATTTTGAAGGCTTATATGCAAGTTATCCACCCGCCCCAAAGCACCCCCCCCCCCCAATGTTGAGGGCATGCAGCCTGTTATGGTTCAGGAGGGTGAGGGGGGCCCTCGCTCATCCTTACCCTTTTCTGGCTTGACAGGCTGTGTGCTCGCATAAGGGTCTGGTATGGATTTTGGGGGGACCCCCCGCCATTTTATTTTCAATTTTGGCAAGGGGTTCCCTTTTAAATCCAGACCCGCTGACAGCAGATGACTGGTTCTTTGTTAGTGATGCGAAGTCCGGCTTCCCGAGCCTGCTCCTAGCAACAATTTGACTGTGCGTTCAATAGGGGAACATCCCACTGAACCAACAAAAAATACAAGTGTTTGGATGTTATAATATGGGGAGCTCGGGATCACCAGCCATGCCCTTGTAAAAGTAAACAGGCTTTATTGGTTTTTCAAAAACAAGAAAACAAAAACAGCTTTCTTGAGCAAAAGTAAAAGGCAACCAGTCTGTAATCCTTATATAATTAGATCAACATAATGGCTCACAGGGGCACATTATTCAAAGGCTGCAGGAGTGTTTTTACACTTTCTCACAGCTGTGAACTTTTCCAATCCATTTCACCTCATCGACAGGTGCTGACTCCTTCCTGCTCCTTTTCAGGCCTCTCCTGCAGACAGGTTAATCCTTTCGCTACCAAAGTCCCAGTTATCAAGGTTTGGAGGCTCTTTGCCACCCATGAGGACATACCAATCCTGAGAGCACTGTAAATCAGTCCTCTCCTTTCCAACTGGACTATCTTGGAAGCTTTCACCCTGAGTGAGTGAGAACACCTGAGTACTCAAAAATATTTTCACATTGTTCCCCTTAAAGGGGCCAGAACCCAAAATATTGGTAACACATATTTTCTGTCCAATACCGACCACAATATTCTGTACACAGTATTTATGGTAATGTAAACATGTACTAAACAGACCTCCCCACCCCCTTATTGTTCCTCCTCCCATGACACTGCTTAGGGGTTTGTCTTCCCTGCAGCTGCTGTCACTTTTGGAAGTGGTGCAGATGTGCAGAGATCACAGAGATCTGTGAATAAATGAAGTATGGCAGCAGATGGACTTGTAGTTTTCAATGGAATACAATTGACACTTCCTCCAGCTCACCAATAGTGTTGCTCACGAATATTCGCATTGCGAATATTCGCTACGAATATTGCATATTCGAGTATTCGCGAATAACGCGAATATCGCGGCGAATATTCGCTATTTCGAATATTCGAATGTTTTAAATTTTTTTTTAGAACAGATCACATCCTAGAGATCCCCATCGACGTCTAAAAGCATTGCTGGTATGATTAGAGACCTTGGGCCGAGTAGCTGCAGCGCTCATTTTATATTGCCGAAAAATCGCAATGCGATTATTCGGTAATAGCGATATCGCGCGATTATTTTATATTGTAATATATCACGAATATTCTGAGCCAATCAGAGTGCTCCATTCCGCATTTCTCGAAATTTCGCAATTATTTTATATTGTAATATATCACGAATATTCTGAGCCAATCAGAGTGCTCCTTCCGCATTTCTCGAATATTCGCAATTATTGTGTATTGTAATATATCACGAATATTCTGAGCCAATCAGAGTGCTCCTTCCGCATTTCTCGAATATTCGCAATTATTTTGTATTGTAATATATCACGAATATTCTGAGCCAATCAGAGTGCTCCATTCCGCATTTCTCAAATATTCGCAATTATTTTATATTGTAATATATCACGAATATTCTGAGCCAATCAGAGTGCTCCTTCCGCATTTCTCGAATATTCGCAATTATTGTGTATTGTAATATATCACGAATATTCTGAGCCAATCAGAGTGCTCCTTCCGCATTTCTCGAATATTCGCAATTATTTTGTATTGTAATATATCACGAATATTCTGAGCCAATCAGAGTGCTCCATTCCGCATTTCTCGAATATTCGCAATTATTTTATATTGTAATATATCACGAATATTCTGAGCCAATCAGAGTGCTCCATTCCGCATTTCTTGAATATTCGCATTCGCAATTCGCAATTCGCAATTCGCAAAAATTCGCGAAAATTCGCAATCATTTAATTTCCAAAAAATATCACGAATATTCGTATTTAGCGAATATATGTCGAATATTCGACTATATATTCGAGATATATCGCGAATTCGAATATGGCATATTCTGCTCAACACTACTCACCAACTGATACCCCCTCATTGGTAGGGTCAAGGAGCTAGAGGAAGAGCTTGCAGGAGCCTTGCATTGCATTGCTTTGTAGGCTCCTCTGAAAAAAAATGTACATTTATTATTTTTTCATGGTGGACCTAACTTTTAAAATATAACTTCACTTTCGTAGACTTAAAAATCATTCTTTCCCTGGTCAGTGACATGCACTGAAGTTCTGTCTGCTGCGGTTTGTATTAAACTGACACAGCTATTCCACTTACCCCTTGCTTCTTGTATCCACTTACCATTTCCTGGGTACCATTCTTGATGCTCTTTCTATTATAGTCACATGGTCAATACCAATGATGTAATAAGCAAAACACTGCTGGAACATTTACTGAGCCAATCTCATGAGCATAATAAGGCTATATTCAGGCTTGCATATGAGCTCACCACCAGCGTGGGTTTCTGGCGATTAGCTGGGGGAGGCAGCCAAATTAAAAGTTTGGTAGCCTAAAGCTAAAATTTGTAAATCTACAGGCATCCACAATCTAATGCCGCGTACACACGATCACTTTTTGTGATGAAAAAAAATGACATTTTTAAAAATGGCATTTAAAATGATCGTGTATGGGCAAAATCTCATTTTATGTCTTCTGAAAAACGACCAAAAAAAAATTCGAACATGCTTGAATTTTTTATGTCATTTTTAAAAATGTAGGGCCAGATTCAGAAAGAATTAGATTCCCGCAGAGTATCAGAGATACTCTACGCCGCCGTACTTTACCTGGCTCTAGGAGGAATTCAGATAGATTTTGGCCCGTAAGGTACGGCGGCGTAGTGTATTTCTCCCGGCGGAATCAAAGTACGCGAATAGGGGGCGTGAGGCATTTAAATTAAGCGCGTCCACGCGGCGATCGAACTGCGCATGCTCCGTTCAGAAATTTTCCGCCGTGCATTGCGCAAAATCACGTCGTTTTTTTTTTGAGTAGCGTCATTTACGGACATTCCTATTCCCGGAAGACTTACGCAAAAAATAAAAAATAAATTGAAAGTCGACGCGGGAACGACGGCCATACTTAACATGGGCCGCGTAACGTTAGACCAGCTAAAAGCTGGTTTAACTTTACGTAGCGAAAAAATGACTTACGCGATTGCGAACGACGCTCGTAACTTTGTGGATCTCCGTAAAAAGCTCATTTGCATACCCCGACGCTGAAAACGACGCAAACTCCACCCAGCGGCCGCAAAAAGATCGCACCGTAGATCCAAAGGCGTACGAAGATGTAAGCCTGTCAGATCGAAGCCCAACGCCGCCGTATCATGGTTTGAGGAGTCAAACTAGTGATACGGCGTGCGAAATTTGAAATTACTCCTGTCTAACACCAGTTAGACAGGCGTAATCGCTCTGTGAATCTGGGCCGTAATTTTTTGTGTCATAAAAAATGATCGTGTATGGGCAAAAATGACGTTTTAAACCCGCACATGCCCAAAAGCAAGTTAGGAGAAGGGAGGTAAAACTACCGTTCATAATGGAGTAAGCACATTCATCACGCTGTAACAGACAAAAAAGCAGGAATCGTCTTTTACTAACAAGTAACCAGCTAAAAGCAGCCTCAAGGCAAATAGAACTTCCCCTTTAGAGTGCCGTCGTTTTGTTCATCATTTTCTTCCAAAAATGATGGTGTGTGGGCAACATCATTTTTAATGATGAAGTTGGAAAAATTTTGTTTTTTTCATGAAGAAAAATGAAATTTTTTTTTATCACAAAAAGTGATCGTGTGTACGAGGCATAAGACTAACCTATCTAGCGCTGTAAAGAAAAAATTAGCGCTATACATACCTTTTCTGAAGCTGCTTCGGTCTGGTCCCACGCTTAACTGTCAGCGGGGGCTTCTCTGTGGAGGCATATGCAGAGGAGGCAGCCGGCAACGGAAGCCCCATAAGAACATTGTCGGTAATGTCATTTCCCAGCCGTTGTCGGCTGTCTTCTGCACAGAGCTTCCTCCTAGGGAGACCGATTTCGAGCGGCTTCAGAAAAGGTATGAATACTGATTTCTTCCTTACAGGGCTGAAAAGGTTAGGTCTTAGCTTGTGAATGCCTGTAGATTTACAGATTTCAGCTATAGGCTACTTTCAAACTGAGGCAGTGAGGGAGTCGGCGGTAAAGCGCCGCTAATTTTAGCGGCGCTTTACTGTTGTTTTAGCAGCACTTTTCAGTCGCTAGCGGGGCACGCTTAACCCCCGCTAGGGGCCAAAGGGGTTAATAGCAACCGCGTAGCACCGCTGCCGAAGCAATTTGCTGGCTTTACTGCCCCAAAGATGCTGCTTGCAGGACTTTAATGCCCCACAAGCGCACCACACCAGTGTGAAAGCAAAGTAAAGCCTACCTGACTGGGCCCCCCTCCCCCCACACACACCTGACGGTATTCTATACAATATATCTTCACAAGAAATGATTAATGGACACAAATGCCACCCCGATTCCCCCTCCTAGTACAAATCTCCCCTGCCTGCACAATTCCCCCAATCCCTCCTATTAGCCCCAAATTCCCTCATCGGCTCCTGGTACACAATCAGACACATCTCCCCTCCCAGCACAAATCTTCTTTCTTCAATCCCTCTCCTAGCACAACCCCCTCTCAGGGCAGGGGGAAGGAGCTCAGCGGCGGCTGGCCAGGTTCATTATCCTTCCATGTCTCTTACCGAGCAGCTAAAAGCTGGCAGGAGGGAGAAGGGGTAAAACCTGGATGAGAGACACAGAGGGCATTGTTCTCCACCAACCCTCCTGCTGTCTGGGCCCCTCTGAGTGCCGGGGCCCCCTACAGGAGGGCTGGCGGTCCCCCCTATCAGCGGCCCTGCATGTTTGAATGTGTTTTTAGTTTTGGAAAAGCACCGCTTGTTACAGATTATGCTAGAAAAGTCATTTTTATTATTACTTATTTTTAACACAAGTGGAGTTACCCTTAAAAGCATTTCAATCAATACATCTCCAACCAACTCTATTTCCTTAGCTGTTTATAATATTGCATTTCGTGTCACTTTCAATTTGTAAATTGTGTTCTGTGATGGACTTTTATGCTTTATAATGTGGAACATTAATAATTTATAACTTACAAACAGGAAGAGCTGAAGTACATGGCTAGGAAAAGAGAGTCTACAGTGACCTACTCAGCCTGCTTCCTCTGTGACATTTACGGGATTAAGTGGTCCGCATGCAGATGAAAGGATCAACTAGCAGCGGTAATATATGTACAGTGATACCAGTTTGCGAGTAGTATACAACGTAGTATACAAGCGTTTTGCAAGACAAGCTTTATATTTTTTTAAATCCCGACTTGATTTGCGAGCGCTGTTTCGCAAGACCAGCAAGACTCAAGCCCCTGGTGTATACATTACTGTATTTGTAGGCCAGAGGTCCGGGGACCCTGGTGGCTCCCAGTGCTTCCTGGAGAACTAAGACACTCTGAGATGCTTGGAGACACTCGGAGACACTCCCAGCTGGGAGGGAAATGTGTAATGTGCGTGGAGCACCCGAAAGTGTCAACCGTTCCTGAGTGTCTCAGAGCGGCACCAGCGCCCCCGCACCCCTGGTCACATACAGTACTGCATACACCAGCAATAATTAAAACAAAATAAAGTTGCGCTGCTAAAAATATAAAAAGAAGGAAGCAGCCAGCACTAACAGTGAAACAACCTGTGAGTAGACAATGAAAGAAAAATAAGTGCAGCGCTGGTGAGCGTGAATTTGCGTGAAGCAATTTACACCAATATCATCCAAATGAGTGACATTGTAATAGGGTAATCCAAAAACACAATACTAAAAAAGTACAGAGAGGGTGGTGAGACCCTATAGATGCAATCGGTGGAGTGTAAAATATAAACTACAAAGGAAGTCCTTTAGATCAAAACAGGCAAGTCTTCATATGACACACTCCTATACACCGCTCCTGTGTTACTGGAGAATTTGATGGTATGCGTTAGGCATGTGCAAAAGTGAAAAATTCGTTTCGTTTCGTTTCGTTTCAATTCGTCATTTAATAAATTTCGTTAAGTTAGGTTCGTTACATGTGTTGAATTCGTTTTCCGAATTCGTTCATTTTCGACCGAATTTCGAAAAATACGGTCGAAATCGAAAATATTTCGACCGTTTTTCGAATTCGTTCGTTTTCGACCGAATTTCGAAAAAAACGGTCGAAATCGAAAATATTTCAACCAGATTAGAAAACAAATAGTCTCTTTTCTAATAGAATTTTTTTCGAATTAAATTCGAATTTTTTTTTTTTTTTTTTTTTTTTTTTTTTTTTTTCGAATTCCGATCGAATTTAGTCCGCGGGTATTCGATTCGGAATTCGAAAAAAAAAATTTGATTTCGACTTTTTTTTTTTTTTTCGAAATTCGGTCGAAAATGAACGAATTCGGAAAACGGTCGAAATTTTTCGTTATTATAGCAATTCGGAAATTCGTATGCATCCGAATGTCCGAATAATGGAAAATTCGTCCGAATTTCGATTCGGAACGAAACGAAATGCACATGCCTAGTATGCGTGATCCACTTAGATGGGCATGCAGGATAACCAAACAGGTATGTGAAAAAGGATGGGGACTCTTACCACAAAAGTTGGACACACATGCCAGGAGCACTGTGTCAGATGCGCTTGTAAGAGCTCCTCGGATGGACGGCTCTATAAAGAGTGATGGTTGGAAGGATTGTAGATCTTTCCCAGGGATCACAGGGTCCAAGATGGAGGGTAGTTCCAAATTTTCAGGTGGAGCAACGCTTATAGGTATCCAAAAAAAGAAAAACAACTCCACATAGTGTAGTTTGTTTGTAAAAGGAAGCCTTTATTAGGCTAGTAAATGGTAGAACAATAAAAACAATAAAAAATGAAAATGCCAGTACTCTGGAAAGGATCTGGCACACGTGATCACATGAGTATAAAAAGAGCGTGGTAGTTGGGTATGAAAAAGCTATGTACCCGACATGTTTCGAGCTAATGCTCATCGACAGGGGCATGGCTCCTTCACCCACTCCACGCCATATATATAATGAAAGAGACAATTCACTGTGTCTAAAAACAGCTGCAATCAATTCATTAGAATAAACAATACTAATTAACTACGCCCACTGGTGTCTGCAGACAACAGCATTAGTCAAGCTTGTCCAGCCGTGTGGTAATCTAATTGTGTACATTCATTGGTGGAATGTAGGTGGAAGTACACCAACTGGTGTGAGTCATAAGAAATGGACGCTGCGTCAAGCGAGAGGATAGCCTATAGGAGACCCATAGCAAGGATCTGCAAAGTGGTTGGCCAAAACAACGGCGAAGCGTGTGTCAACGCGCCACTACATGGGGACGCGACGCTATGCGTCATCAGCCGGGGCAGCATATGGGGAATGATTGGATGAAAATAATAATAGTAAACATGAGCAGGGAGGTGTACGTAAGCGCGACAACGCGACGCGATACGTAATCGTCAGAACAACGCGACGCAATCCTCCTTCGACACGTCGCTGCATAAGGACGCAACGCAGTGCGTCATCAGCCGGGGCAGCCTATAGGAAATGAGCGGAAGAATGTAAACAATAATGGTTAGCGTGCACGGGGAGGCGTGCGTCAGCGTGGCAACACGACGCAATACATAATCCCCGGAACAACGCGACGCAATACTCCATTCGCTTGGAAAATCTTATGTACAAAATTAAAGTGGAAAAATGGTATTCTAGTCCACTGAGATCATGTAATTTTAAGATTTGTTAATAAAGGCATTAATGTCCCACTCTATATTTAACCCATGAGGTGAAAAGCAGCGAAGCTGATATATCCAGAACATTTCTAGTTGGGATACTCCTCTAACCCTCAATTCGCCTCTCCAATGAGGAGTGAATTTATCTATGACCTGAAAGCTGGTTCCTGTAGGATTTTTGTTATGGCATTCCAAGTAATGTTTAGGCACACTGTGGATTGTTTTGCCTTTCCTGATGCGAGTGATGTGTTCATTCACTCTAATTGCGAAAGTACGTATAGTCCTGCCTACGTATTGTTTCTTACATGGACATGTAAGAACATATACTATATATTTAGTGTGGCAAGTGACAAAAGATTTCATCTGGTAAGTGGTAGCAGTTACAGTTGAGGTGAAATTATATATCTTTCTATTTGTTAAGGCATTAAGCAAACAGACATTACATGTTCTACAGCCTTTCACTTCCGGGAAGAACGAGGGTTTAATCGGAGGGTCTGACACGTTAGGGGCTAGCTGGTTTCTTAGCGACTTTGCCCCCCTGAATATTACACTTGACTTGTCGGGCAGTGCCGGGCCCAAAAGGGGGTCACTTTGGAGCACATTCCAGTGACGATTTAAAATCCCTTTTAGCCGTTTGTGTTGTACAGAATATTGGGTGGTAAAGGCCCATTTAAACTTGTTATCAGGGGTTCGTTTTGGCTTTTCTTTAATAATGGATGCCCTATCAAGGTTGGAGACCCGTTCTATGTCGCTGTCAATGGCTATGGGTAAATATCCTTTCTCAAGGAATCTAAGCCTGAGTGTTTGTGCTTGTATATGGAAATCAGCTATGTCTGTGCAATTCCTCCTGATCCGAAGTAGCTGGCTGTAAGGGACAGATCTAAGCCAAGAACTGTGATGGCAACTGTCCATTGGGATGTAGCCATTCCTATCAGTCGGTTTGAAAAATGTTTTTGTCACAAACTGATTATCTTTAACTGAGATCTCCAAATCAAGAAAATGAATATTGTGAGTGCTTAAATCATAAGTTAAAATGATACCCATCTTGTTGTCATTGAGAGTCACCATGAAGTCATGGAGAGATTCCTCATCTCCATGCCATAGGAGGAGGATGTCGTCTATATATCTTGCCCACAACATCACCTCTGGTCGCTGTAGGGCATAGATGACATCCTCCTCCCACTGGGCCATATAGAGATTCGCCAAGCTGGGGGCAAACTTGGCCCCCATGGCGACACCTCTTGTTTGGAGAAAAAACTTTTTGTTGTACCAGAAGTAGTTACTCTGGGTGGCAAATCGCAGTAAGTCCATGATGAACTGTTGTTGGATCTTAGGGATTGAATCACTGGTGGATAGATATCGTTCCACTGCTTTAAAACCCAAACTGTGTGGAATACACGTGTATAACGATGTTACGTCCGCAGTTACCAGAATACATCCACTCTGGTAATCTGTGGATTGTAATCTGCGTAAGGTGTCACCCGTATCCTTTAAAAAGGAGGGGACCAGTTGTACCAAAGGCTGGAGATAGAAATCAATATATCTACCAATTCTAGATGTGACGGAATTAATTCCACTTACAATTGGGCGGCCTGGAGGGTTTGTAATGGTCTTGTGAATTTTTGGGAGATAGTACATAACAGGTATACGAGGTACAACGGGTACCAAGTAATAATTGTTGAATGAATCAATTGAATTTATATTTTTTCTTATTGGCAAACTCGCTTTGATATACGAGTGCTTTGGATTAAAAACATGCTTCTGGAACTAATTATGCGCGAAATCCAATGTATTACTGTAAATAGTTAAATGTTCAATTTTTAAGGTAGATCACTTTTATTTAAAAGCACAAAATAGTTAAAAATACATCAGTAGCCCTCACAGGGGGTTCCACCATTACTGTATCTTGCATACTCAACCGTTTAGCCTCCTGGCTTTCATTCTTGTCATTTGGCTGTTTCAGGTCTTTAGCCTAGGCCTTAAGTCTGCTCCTCAGAACAGAGTTTCCTAGAGTTAAGCACTCTCCTAGCTTACTCCTGATCAGCGCCTCGCTGCTCAATCAACAATGACATCTGCCTCCTGCAGACATGCAACCTCTGACTCCTCTGAGAGGGATGGGAGTCCACCTGACTCCCAGCACACACTTCCTGTCTGTTGGGTGGGGCCTTGAGACATAGTCAGGTCAGAACTAAATAGCCAAAACACACAGCTGTGCAATCAGTGTGTCTTTCTATCGAAAATCTGGCATAAACCAGCAATGTTTAAGGTAGCACAGAGTCCCCCCCACCACATATCCTTCCCCCCTGTTTCGAACCGGAGGGGGGAACACATAAACCCATCATCACAAATGGGACCCCTCTGTGCCAGCCTTTGGCTGCGTAGGCCCATTTTTTTCCGGGTATGTTTCCACCAACACTTCACTGTGGCACCTCTGTGCCAACTATCAGCAGGAGGAGTCCTAATCTGCCCAACCTTTTCTCTAAAGGGGCATTCTACCCACATCTTCTTCCGGGTGTGCTTCCACCAGCACTTCTTCCTGAACCGTGGGCTCCCACTAATCTCTCTATCCCTTCTACCTTCTGGCCTCAGGACCCTTCTTTTTCCTCCCACAGACCTACACTCCTGGGACTGTTGGAGACTCACTTCCATGAAATCTGTCAGGAACTTACCACTCTCACTACCTGTCGCAACATTAACCAACAACATTTGTTTCCCAGGTTCACTAACCCCTGTGTGGTTACCTTTGGCAATCAAACCATCTGAGATTAACACCACATCCTTCTGTTTACCCTCAACAGCAATGTTCCACAAGGAGTTATTCAACTCAATATTGTCATTGGGACCTCTTGTCCCCTTGTTTGCTAGGACAGTGTCTATGGAGGGACCACCTACAGGCAAGCAGTTATTCCCTATGGGACAATCCCGCAGTTTCACATCGCCCCCTGTTGTCCAACACTTCAATAGCAATTGTCCTACCAACGCACATTTTCCGCCACATTTTCCCACACCGATCTCTTTAACCATTTCTGTGTCCATTGGTACCTCAACCAATACCTCTGAGCTGTCCGACAGTGCTTCTCATACACTTTTTCATTACAGTTACCATTACTGTTATTTCTTGTCAAAGTGTCTCCGGGTACCTCAAACTGCACATCTCTGTGAGTTATTGACCGAATTCCCACTACTGCCACGTCCGTTCCAAACCCGTCCGTTCCAAACCCTTGCCATATACCAACTACGCTCAGCCACACCTCAGACCGCATCAGCAGGAATACACCCCATCACACCAGCATACAGAGAGACTTCCACTATGTCTATTATTTCTGATTCCTCTAGCAATTTCCCTGAGCGTCTTCCGCACACAACTGCCGCTGGAAGCACTCTCGAAGAGAACTGCGAGACAACTTTCCACAAAATGAACCAACAGTGCAGTAACCAATTTTCATCAACATTGCTTAACAACGCCTGTACCACCTGTGTCCACTGATTGGTACTACGCAGTACCATGTCGCCCCTCTGCTGTGGATACATGCAGGTGTACATTGGAAAGATTTTCACCAATTCCAACAACATCTTCGTTATTTCTAGACATGCCGCATCTAAACACAGAACTCTAGGAACTTTTCCTTTACTAACGATGTGGAGGGGCTCATTTGCTAAGGCGTGAGAGGCTAAGTCACTTAAAGAGACCTCTACCTTAGAGGCAACTGACAAAACTTGCAGGTCCCCCTGAGCACTGCAAATCTCATGTGTCACACTCATCCTCTCAGTTTCAGCAACACTAAGCGATTCCAAACCGCTACCCATTACCCCATCAACCTGACGCTCAATATTCCTCATCTCTTTTGCTGTGGACAAAATCTCTGCTATTTATGCAACCTTTTCAGATCCTTCCAACTGGAGAGGGTTAACTTCTGCAAAAGCCAACGCACCTGTGTCTACCGGCTCAGCAGCCTCTCCATTTAGCATAGCAGAACTTGTGTCCACTCCACTGTTACCCACTGAGCCTTCCTTCAATAAAGCCAACAAACTTATGGTCCATCTGTCCCAGTCCACTTTTTCTGTGCTCCCATCAGAGATACTATGCAGTAGGCCTCCAACTGCCAAAGGAGACACAGGACAGAGTGGCTCCACAGCAGAGCAGGCTGCAATAACATAACTTCACTACTTTGCTCAGATAGCGCTTCATTAAACTTATGAGGACTTTTTCTGCCAGCAGTGACAGACCGCAGTAACCCATTATCACTACAAGTAATTTCAAACATTTGAGTTTTATCATTTTTCTCATCACCAAGGTCAAGTACCCTCTTATCCATCAGAGCGGCACCACAGTTGTCCCCGGCAACCTCTGGCCCCAACACACAGAGCTCCTTGGAGGTTTCTAAGGACACCTCTGCAGACTTATATACTGTTGCTAAGGGGAATGGCATATCCTGCTTAGCGATCACCCCTACCTCATTAAGCATCACATTATCATAAGTACATGTTTAATCAGCAATATCTTCATCATCAGCATTCATAAACATAGCAGTTTTATAAGCTCTTTCAGGTTGTCTTTTGTCATAAAGCATGGCACCTGGTGTGCCACTCAGCACACCACCCTTCCTCTCCAAAGGAATTCTTCTGCCCACTAGGGCGGCTTCCTGGGAAAACACTTACCTCACCACTGCTGGCTCTTTGGTGGTTTCCCTTGGCAACTCTGCAGCATCTGTCACTACCTTAGGTGCACACAGAGTCCATATGTCCTTTTCAGTCCTTGACCTTGCTGCAAGCAGGGTTTTAACCTGTGTCTCCCCACTGATCTGGGTAGCACACTGCAGCAAGTCCATTTTTACACCTTCTGCAGATCTCCTCACCGGACATACTGCTACTTCACTTGGATCACAACTTGCAACAGTCTTACCATTTCTTGAAGCAGGCAATTCTGTCTTCATTTGAGGGCGCTGTCTTTCGGTTGCACTTTTACTGACCAACTCCCCCTGGTGGCCACAGGATGAAATCACAGCAGGCAACTCCCACTGTTTAGCACCCCCTGCAGACACAACATAAAACTCCTTGTTGCCAGGGGTGACTGCAAACATTTCTGTAAAGGAATCTTGGCCCACAGATAAAGAGTTCTGCTCAGCAACATTACCTCCAGCTGCATGCTAGAATCTAGGGCAAGAAAATATGCCGTGTCCCAACTCACCACATTCTAGGCATGGTACTTGGCGAGTCTCTCCTGTTGCTAAGGGAGATGGCACTCTCCCAACACACAGAATATCACTGGTATCTCTATGGGCATGGTGGTATACCTCTTCCTTGTAGCTCCTCCTTCCCATTGGCACATTTCCTCCTGTTGCTAACGGAAACAGTGCTCTCCCAGCTGCACTTTGCTGGCTCTTCCACACACATAGACTTCTCTCTCTATGAAGTGGTGTTGCTTTAAACTTTCCACGACCCTCTGTAGGCAATATCTTTGTCTTGCGGTCCATCGACCCGATATCATAGACGTTGCTATGGGCAACTGCACCCATCTGCTCACTCTTTACACAGAGCAGGCTTCTCATACCTTTGCTTTGCTGAAGCCTGGGACAAAGGGCACTTGGAAACTTCATGCCCCCACTCACTCCCCCTGCAAACAGCGCACTTGGTTCTTAACATTTTGCACATTGATAGCTGGCCAGCTTGCACCAGCGTTGCTAGGGGCAACAGCATGCACTTCCCCTTTAACTTGGTTTAGTGCTGTCAAGTGTCGCTTGCACCAATCCACTGCAGACTCAGAATTTGGTGGTTTCTCCATACTTGCAGTCACCTGTGGACTCATTGCACCTGTGTTGCTAGGGACAACACTAGCTCTCTTTCTGCTTGGTAAGCTCTGTTCAGGCATGTTGGGGGTTCGACCAGGCGGTAACAACCCCTCTAGCCACAGAGCTCTGTCTTTCATCTCTGCAATCAGTCCAACAACGGTTTTCAACAGTTCCTTTTAACACAGGAAAATTTGGCGTACTTGCTCCAAGACTTGCAAACAGCACACTTTCACATGCAGACTTCACTCTTTGCGATTACGCTGGAACCATCCATTCACTGGACCTTCCTAAGTGGATACATCTTCTCAGGCCACGCTGAGCTCACTACAACAGGTACACCACCTGTATGCAACACAGTTCATCAATTGAACTCCTGTGCAATGCAGTTTGCCGGGCTGCCACACACAGATTTGCTACAAAACACACAGTTTTTTTCTACTGACTGTTTTTGGTATGCAAGGATCTGGAACTCTTCCAAAACTGCCCGCATTCTGCACCATATGTAAGATTGGGGTGATCAGACTCCAGCGGTAGGTGTGTTTTTAGTGTTAAGGGCATGGTAGCCCACTTTTATTTAAAAGCACAAAAAAGTTCACAAATACATCAGTAGCCCTCACAGGGTGTTCCACCATTACTGTATCTTGCATACTCAACAGTTTAGCCTCCTGGCTTTCATTCTTGCCATCCGGCTGTTTTAGGCCTTTAGCCTAGCCCTTAAGTCTGCTCCTCAGAACATAGTTTCCTAGAGTTAAGCTCTCTCCTAGCTTACTCCTGTTCAGTGCCTTGCTGCTCAATCAACAATGACATCTGTCTCCTGCAGACATGCAACCTCTGACTCCGCTCAGAGGTATGGAAGTCCACCTGACTCCCAGCACAGACTTCCTGTCTGTTGGGTGGGGCCATGAGCCATAGTCAGGTCAGAACTAAAGCCAAAACCAGGGCCGATCCACCCTAAAGGCTCACTATGCAAGCCGCTTAGGGCCCCGCAAAGCTGTGGAGGGCCCCCCAAATTACTAGAGGCCCCGCCTGGTGAGAAGTCATTGGCCCCTCACCCCACTTCTCAACTCTCTGGCTGCACGGGAGAAGAGGTAAGAAGTCAGCACCCCCGCTTCTCACTTTAATGTAAGATGTCATTTCCGACAGCAGAACACCCCCTCCCCCGCTTTTCAACTTTAATGTGACATGTCACTGTCAGCAGCGCCCCCCACGCTTCTCAACTTTAATGTGACTTTTCATTTTGCTTAGGGCCCCAGGGAGGTCAGGGTCGGCACTGGCCAAAACACACAGCTGTGCAATTAGTGCGTTTTTCTCTCCAAAATATGGCGTAAACCAGCAATGTTTAAGGTAGCACAGAGTCCCCCCACCACAACTCGCATTGTACTTTGTTAGGGGTATTTCTGTGTTGCTATTGTGTTTGTATTCTCATAGAATAAAATAAAAACTGAAAATGATCAATTGCTTTAAAGAGGCTGGAGGGAACATTTTGAAGTATCGAACTGTAAAGGGACAGTAATGGCTGTGATCTCTAGAAGTCTTATGTAATATATTTTCTTCCTGTTCTCTTACTGCTGTCTCATTCTCTAACCACTCTGTTTTTTTGTAGCAATACATATGCTAAACATTTTGGGTGGCCCTTTTAGTGATGGCAGAGGCTGCACTTTAAGCTCCCTTTGGCAAGTAAGTTGACCACAGCTAGTGTAATAAATAAGGCATTAGCAATAAATTGGTTAATTTTATATACTTTTTGGTTTAAAACATTTGTGTTTTTATATGAAAGCTGTTTGCAAGCAAGGACATAGATTTTAGTAAACAAATTACAAAAATTGCCTTACGATTTTTACTGCTTTAGCGATAAAGAGAAGGCACACTATGTAATAGTAGATTCTGTCAAGGAGAACAACAAAAAGTATGTAATTCTTTGGGGGTATAGGAACTGTTTCCATCTTGAGTTTATTTCCATTTTTCTAAAGTCTAATATACACTCTGCTGAACTTCAACTGCATGCTCTTTACCTTAAGGTCTTAGTAATAATGCAGTTCTAAGACGGGGAATGGATTATCCAGCCAGGTGTATCCGAAGCCGGCTGAGGTCTTAAGCGAAGTCTCTGGGCCCTCCAAAAAAAAAAAAAAAACTCTCAACCTGAAAATTGGTTTAAAAATGTGACATTGTTTAAGAAAGTGATTATAAAATTGTAAAAAAATAAATAATATTTCATTGACTTAGTGAATGTGAATTAACCATTCCTGTACAAATATAACATTACCATATGGACTGCATCACCAGTCCATCTGACTGTAGCCAGGACAAACTGGAACCCAAGTGTCTGTTTACATAGCTCCCAACTGCCCCTTATTTTAAGAGACTGTCCCTCATTTGCAAAACATTTGTTCTGTCCCTCTTTCCTCCTCGTTTGTCCCTCAGTTTGGTCTAATCTATATACAGTAGTTGTATATAAAACTCAATTTTTATCTTTCAAAAAGTGTTTCCCAGTGCTTTCATCTAATTTCTAAATTGCTGCATTTGTAAATTCCAAAAGCCAATATAAAAGGAATTGTAGTGGTAAAAAAAGCACTTGTGGGTTTAACCATTTTTTTTTTTTTTTTTACAATTCTTCTTCAAGCACTTAAAAGGGGAGTTCCACCCACAATTTCACTTTTTAAATATAAATACCCCTGTAATACACAAGCTTAATGTATGCTAGTAAAGTTAGTCTGTAAACTAAGGTCTGTTTTGTTAGGTTGTTACAGCATTTAGTGTGGGCATCATGAAGCCAGACTGTATGACTTCCTGGATTTCAGCTTTGCATATCTCGCACATGCTCAGTGCTGCACAAGCAATGTAATAGGTTTCAGTCAGGTTTGCAAATAGCCTTGTGACTTAATAGGCTAGGCTAATAAGGAGGAGGAAGTAATGAAGGACTACAAAATAAAGGTATTTACAAGCAAAAAAAATATAAAATAAATTGTCCATTCTGAATACTATGAGATTAGGGCATGCAGCACAGACAAACATAAAAAAAAAAAATGGGTGAAACTCCACTTTAAAGACCAGCTACTGCAGTTGAACTGCGGCAGGTTGGCTCTCCTGCGGAAATCGCAGCCATGGTACGTTGGCCACTTTAAGACCACTAGGGGCCCCCGTGGTGCAACGCCAAAGCCAATGTGCATGGCCGGCGGCCACAATGTCCGCCGGCCACCCATGATCGCTCCTGAGAGAGACAGAGTGGGGATCTATCAATGTAAACAGACAGATCTCCGTTCTGTCAGGGTAGAATAGACAGATCTGCTGTTCCTAGTGATTAGGGATAGCGATTTGTCTCCTCCTCCAGTCACTATACTGCCCACACAGTAAAAAACACCTCCCTAGAGAACACTTAACCCCTTGTGTTAGAAATCGCGGGCAGAAGAGCCATCTCTTTGTGCACTTTTTGGATTAGGCAAAGGTTCCTGTTTTTAACTATGGGGAGAGGGGATCACTGACAGAGAACCCTAGTGCTGTAACCAGCTGAACTGGTGGAAGATCAACCATTCCGTTGGCCTTTGAATCTAATTTGACTTTTAAAATACACCACAGCTTTTTTTCCCTAAGGTATACTTTTACAATTAATAGCTTTTCCTATTTCTCTATGTTCAGTTGGACATCTTTAGTTATATGCATTGAGCAAAAATGTAATTGGAAGTAAAGCCAAACGAAATCTGTTCTTTAAAAAAATCCTCCTCCTCTTTCCCCAACAACCCCCCCCCCCCACACCTAACCTGTATAAAAAAAAGTTTTGTATACATGCCTATTTTTAATCCATTCCAGTCTAGTCACATGATCAAGCAGCTCTAGTTTCCTTGGCTCAGTGAATAGCTGCAGGGGAGAGGAGGAAGCACAGACAGAAGTTGAGCCGTGGGGGCCTATAGGTAAAAATCACAGCTCCCGGAATGCAGAGGTTTTGTCGAGCGTTCCCTTACACAGAGCTTCAGAACAATGCAATCAGATAATGTAACTGGACAAAAAGTGGAAAGTATAGAGATCTTTTTTTTTATACAGGTTAGGCAGGATAAGTGGGGTCAGGCTTTTTGAAGAATACTTACAGTTAAGTCCTGTACACACGATCGGTTTGTCAGATGAAAACAGATCAATGGACTGTTTTCATCGGACAAACCGTTCGTTTGTGGGCCCCATTGGTTTGTTTTCCATCGGTGAAAAAAAACAGAAAATTGTACCATACTTACCGTAATTTTCTTTTCCTGGTGCCTATCCATGGCAACATACCTGTGACAAGCTCCGCCTTGGCTCCTCCCTCAGGACTAGTGAATATTATAAAAGAGTTGGTTAGCACAGCCCCCACATTCTCCGTAATATAGAATACCGAGGGTGGGATTGTATGTTGCCATGGATAGGCACCAGGAAAAGAAAATTACGGTAAGTATGGTACAATTTTCTGTTTTCCTGGTGCCTCCATGGCAACATACCTGTGACAAATAACTAGCTGAGATGGGTGGGATGATGCTTAGAGGTTTATTAAAGAGTTTATTATCATCATTTAAAGAAGAAGCACAGTCCTATTAACCGCCTGTCTGCCGGACTCCACCGATGAAAAGAGCTCCACTCGGTGCATTTTCTCGAAACGTATGTTGGGACGCCCCCGTCATTGCCCTGCAAATAGCTTCAATTGACACACTCGCTCTTGCTGCCCAAGAGGCAGAGACGGTTCTGGTGGAGTGCGCCCAGGCTACCAAAGTGGATCGCAGTCTTTTTGCCCCGTACACCTTGTGGACGAGCCACAAAGCAATTGTTCTTGCCGACGCCTCCCTGCCTTTGTTTTTCGACCTAGGGGATTACAAACAACCTGGTAGAGTCCCTGAAGGATGCCGTAGCCTGCGGATGGTAGACAAAGAAAATAAGGATGCGCCCAATCTAAGTGCAGTAACGTTTTAATGGGAAGTAGTCTGCGGATGGTATCTGAAAGTGGAGGCAATGTTCAGCTCGTGAAGAGAACCTGAGTCCTGTCTTGAAAATGTTGGAGGCGTCCAAGTTTTTGACATGTTTGAGGATGCTATGACCTTGGGGCTAGATCCCCATACAGTTCCGAGTTCCACTCTGTCAGGATAGAATATGATATAATTATAATCCGCTCCTAAAGCTAGGAGTTCTGGAAACATGTCTGCCAGAGATTATGGCTATGAAGAAGGATAGCTGCATGGTTAGATTCCAAAGCGATGCTGACTCCGAAGAGGCAAGAGGTGGATTGGCTAAGGACTCTATGATGATAGCAAGGTCCCGAGTGGAAAAGATTGTTTAGTTGCTGGTCCGAACTTTGACGGCTTTGAAAAATTGGATTGTTAATGAATCCTCTGTTCATTTTAACTGGTTGCTGCTGAAATTGTCGCTACCTGCACCCTTAGTGTATTCAAGCAAGACCTAGGTCTAAGCCTGCCTGCAAGCATTCAGAATTTGAGAGGATGATGGAGAATCTGTAACGCAGCTTCTGCAGATCATGAAGGCCCAGAACTTGTTCCGCACCTTGTTTGTGGTTGCACCGGATGGACTCGAGTCCCTTCCCAACCCTATCACCAACGCAACCATGCAAGTCTATCATATAAACTGTTTGTGGATGGCTTTCTTGCCCTGAGCAGGGTTGCGATAACTTTGTTGGGACACCATAGGGATTGGAACCTTTCCCTTTCATCTGTCAGATGTGAAGGTCCAACCTGTGGGGAATTGGATGGGTGCGACGTACCTATGATGGGAGAAAGGTATTATTGGAACCCTGACTGAAGGCTGGGTATTTAGGTACATTGTTGTAGGAAACCAAGGATGTCTTGGCCAGTGCGGTAGGACTGCTATCACCGTCATGGTTTCTACCATGAGGCTTCACAGGCGCTTTGTAATGAGAGGCCCTTGGAGAGAAGGCATAGACTCGATTGCAGAGATCGCATCTACTGCTTCCGCTTGGGGATGAGGAGGCCTCGTGACGAACTTTGAAATCTTGGAATTGAATGCTGTTGCAAATAGGTCCGGCACGAGGGGACCCACTGGTCCACTATGTAGTTGAAATCTTTGGTGCAGAAACCATTCTTTGGAATCAACGAACCCTTGAGATAGGTGGATGGCTCTTGAGTTGAGATGACTGGGCAGATAGGCTGCTTTTAGGTCTTTAGATTCCTTTCCGCCCAAAGGATTATTGTTTCCACTTCCCTCAGCAGGTCCTGCTGTTCGTTCCTTTTTGTCGGTGTCTATAAGACACTGCAGCCCTGGGTTGCCTGTACCTCGAATTTCGATATTCGATACCAGGCATGTTGTATGGAAGGACCATCTTCCCTGACCTGAGGTCTGGATTTAGTGTGAGCCCCCACTGGCTGCACTGGTATCGGTAGTGGTTGTGATCCAGTTGACATGTCCTGATGTGATGTGATTTCCTAAGTGTGCATTTCTCCATCCACCAATGTAGACTCCTGGGCATCAGGGTCGTCAGGTGTATGGGTTGAGATAGATACGGTCTGTTCTGCCGCCTCAAAAACTCTGGCTGGAAATGTTTTGAATGCCAATACCATAGTGATGCATGACGACATCTGACCTATTAGGCTCAGACAGTTCAATGCCCACAGGTAGAATGCCACACTGACTCCCTTCATCTGTCAAATAGTGGACTTTACCTTTGGGGCGGGAAGTATACTGTACTGTTCTGTTCCACTAATTGGGCTGGATTCTTCACCAGGGGACGAAGGTCACCCCTGTAGTGGTATACTTCAGAGTCCTAATTCTCTTAGAGGGGCTATGATAGCAATTAGGATCTTCGTAAAGACTTTTGGTGATGTGCAAAGGCCGAATGGGAAGGCTCAAAATTGAAGATGTACATGCCCCACTGCAAACCTTGGATATTTCTGGAGAGGAGGTAGTACAGGTACATGCAGGTAAGCATCCTGCAAGTCTATTGATAACATCCGATGCCTCGGTTGGAATAAACGAACAATCGTTTGTAGCGAAACCATTTAGAATTTCCTAGGAAGATTTTAGGGAGTTAGACTCTTCAGGTCTATCAAGGGTCTCGAACCTTCGTTTCTCTTGGGAACTAGAAACAGGGTGGAGTAAAATCTTTCTGATAGAGGTACTGGAACCACTGCTTTCTGTTCCTGCACAGGAGGGAAGAAATCGCTGTAGTGCTTCTGATTTTCTGGGGAACCTCGACACCCTTGTCGGAAAAAAAAGTTGTATTTATTAATTTATTTTGGAGGGGGAGTCTAGAAGTCACCATTTTTAACTGTGAAGACTACCCACGGATCCCTGCACCTTGTACCCAGATCCTCACGAAGTACTTGAGTCTGGCCCCCCCTTGGGATGAAAAAAGGATTTAGCAGAATCCTGTGGGGGGGTAGGCATGAGCTTCCGTATACGGGTCTTGAGAAAGGTGGATTGCTTGCTTCTCTAGCTTTGCCTACAGCCTTTCTTCTGTCTGGACTGTCTGTGGTCCTTGGAGTATAAAAGACTTGGTGCGAATGACCTGGAGCACCTGGGTCGTCTGTTTTGGGGTAACAGGCCTAATTTCCCGCCATTGATGCGAGAGATGGCCTTATCCAATTTCTCCCCAAACAAGGCTTTCCCGTCAGAAGATATCTTGCACCGTCTCTGTTTTGAGGCAATATCTGTTAACTATGGTTCCAGTCACAAGGCCCGTCTGGCCATAACTATGTGGAGCATTGACCCAGGGGAGCATAGAAATGAATCGATCGCGGCTTCACCAATAAGATCTGCTGAGAGCTCTAGCTCATCTAAGGCCCTGGTGATTTTCCCCTTGGGATATCCAGTTGGATTGCACACTCTATAACATCTGTCCAGGCGTATAGGGAGTTGAACATTGATGTCAGAGCCATCGCAGGCTTACAAGCGTTGCCCACCATCTGGTGGGAGATCAAGATCCAACCTTCTGCCGAAGTGAAGCCGAGTTTTCCATAAGCAATGTGACGTTCTTTGCCAACTTTACCACCGTTACACCGACTACTGGATGGCTTTAGAGCATTGCGGAAACGGCCTTTGAGGAGATATAGCTCTCCTATTCGAACAATGGAGAATTCTCTCCCCGTCCTCTTCCACTCTTTCTCAATGACATTCCTGATTTTGCCCATGAGGGAAAAGGAAATTTGGAGGAGAAAGGGGAAGCACGATTTAGACTTCTGTGTCAGTCTCTTCCCAGCCGATCGCTTGTTTTACCGCCTGCACATAAGGCTGGACCGTAGTGAAAACAAAACAAAGGACTCCAGGTCATCAGAGAGGTGCCCTGAGATAGCATTCTCTTCCTGATGCTTAAAGGAAGAGGCAGGTGTCGGGCGAGATTTCACTTGAAGATGGCCCGGAAATGGATGCCTCAGCCGATTACTCCAGAGTAGGAAATGCCGGTTGTTGCAGGGGCATTGTGGGGCCCAATTCCGCAAGGGAATTCTCTACTGTGTATTTAAGTAGGTCCACCATTTGCAGGCCTTGGCCCTGTGCCTAGTGGGCAACTCCGCCAGATCAGCTTATCTGGAAATGGGGTAGCTCCACGGGCCTGACATCTCGGAGATCTCGTCTTCAAAGAGCGTGAGTGACGGCGTTTATTTTCTGCCACTCCTATGATCTCCATGCCTGGACGACCCGTCTCTACTGGGACTAGAGTCGCCATAGTCCTCATGTCGCCTTGAGGTCCTCTTAGACGTCTTCTGGCGTACAGGGCTGAAAAAGGTAACAGCCTCAGTGCACTCTTTTTTTTTTTTTTTTTTTTAGATCTGTAAGCTTACCTGGACGTAGGTCCTTACCTCAACTGTAGAGTAGGATCTTTGTACAGGCGGCGAAGTGCTCATGCTGGGTGGTTTAGCAGAAGTAGCAGCCAAGAAAAAAATAGAGAAGTGATCAGATCCTAAATTGGCTAAGGGGAGTTTATCTTTGAATAAATGGTGCGATTTTATTTATTATTATTATTTTTTATTTTTTTTTATAAGTTCCCGAAAAACACAAATATATATTTTAATTTTATTTGTGTATTCATCCTTTTAATATTGTTAAAATTTCTATTTAACCTATATTTCTTTTTCTTTTATATTTAAGTACACATATCCACCTGAAAAAAAGAAATATATATATTTTTACCTTTACTTACCTGAAGAAAAGTGACCATTTCCCTGGAGCTTTCTGAATGTGTAGTTCCTCCTGCAGCCTCTGGGCGTCTCACTGAGGTCACTGGATGGATCAAGGGAAGCGAAGAGTGCCTCAGTCTTGTGCCTGACGTTCTGTGGGCGAAGGGCGTCACTCTGCCCTTATCCAAAATGGCCACTGCGACCTCCTGATCCACCTTACATGCGCCGACCGACGGGACGAGAACCCGGAAGACGCGCACCGCAGGCGCATGCGCAGAATGCGACGAAAGACGCCGAAAGTAAATAAAACGCCGCCGCCGAGCGAGCGCGGCTCCTAAGGAGCTGGAAAGCTACAGGGGACTAGAAAGGTAAAGGGGGGGAAGACCAGAGTAAAGGAAAGTTTGGGGGAACCTGGAACAACAAACAAACAACAAAAAAAAAGAAACACAGGAATGGCTGCTACCTCTGTTGCCAAAACTGAGCAAATGCCTAAACAATCGTGCAGATAGAGCTCTTGGTTAAGAGACAAACTGCTTGTCCCAAAAGATCCTACAGAAGGGACTCCCTACCTTATAAGCGCGTTTAGCTGCCCAAGAGAAGGGACCGCGTCCGGGAGAGGCTTGAACCCGGACGGAAGCTGCCGAATGCAGGAGGTAAGGCCAAACGACCATAATTCACTGCCATGAGGTATGAGGAAAGAAAGGAGAATGTGGGGGCTGTGCTAACCAACTCTTTTATAATATTCACTAGTCCTGAGGGAGGAGCCAAGGCGGAGCTTGTCACAGGTATGTTGCCATGGAGGCACCAGGAAAACATGTTTTACATTTTTCCTATGGATAAAAAACCGATAGAAAAAAAACGATCGTCTGTGTGAAAGTCCATCCATCAAAAATCCATGCATGCTCAGAATCAAGTCGACACATGCTCGGAAGCATTGAACTTCATTTTTTCAGCACGTCGTAGTGTTTTACGTCACCGCGTTTTGGCACGGTCTGATTTTGGACTGATGTGTGTGTGTAGGCAAGACTGATGAAAGTCAGCTTCATCGGATATCCGACGAAAAAATCCATTGGATTAGATTCCATCAGATATTCGATCTTGTGTACGAGGCTTTAGGTAGTTCTTTTACTTTACATTTTTCACCAAATGTTTCCTTAATATGTACTGTGCATGGCAGAGTAAGGACGTTCCGGGTCAGAGCTCTTTGATACCACTGTGCATTCCCAAGCAGACTGCCAATATTTCTAGCCCTTATAGCCCATGTTGAGGTGGGGCAAGGCTACAGGAGTGCCCTACACTCCCCCCCCACTTATATATCATCCAGTGCTTGACGGTAAGGAGAGACCCCAGACAGCAGGCAGTTTTAAACATGGCACTGTCATGAGAGCCACAGTCTGAGCTAACCCAGCAAACACATGATGCATCCACACTGCCCCCCGTCACATCAGCAGCAGCATGGTCTGAAGCATCAAGGCCAGACTCTTCTTTACTAGTGTTGAGCAGAATATGCCATATTCGATTTCGCGATATATCTCGAATATATAGTCGAATATTCGAGATATATTCGCTAAATACGAATATTCGTGATATTTTTTGGAAATGAAATGATTGCGAATTTTCGCTATTGCGAATGCGAAATTTCGAGAAATGCGGAATGGAGCACTCTGATTGGCTCAGAATATTCGTGATATTTTATAATACAAAATAATTGCGAATATTCGAGAAATGCGGAATGGAGCACTCTGATTGGTTCAGAATATTCGTGATATATTACAATACAAAATAATTGCGAATATTCGAGAAATGCGGAATGGAGCACTCTGATTGGCTCAGAATATTCGTGATATATTACAATACAAAATAATTGCGAATATTCGGCAAATGCGGAAGGAGCACTCTGATTGGCTCAGAATATTCAATCGTGATATTTTATAATACAAAATAATTGCGAATATTCGAGAAATGCGGAATGGAGCACTCTGATTGGCTCAGAATATTCTTGATATATTACAATACAAAATAATTGCGAATATTCGAGAAATGCGGAATGGAGCACTCTGATTGGCTCAGAATATTCTTGATATTTTATCGTAATTTCGCAAAAATGCGAATGAGAAATTTATTGCGGAATTTCGACAGTAACACTCTGAAATCGAATATATGTGTTATTTTAGCTAAAAACAATATTGCGAATTTCTCGAAAATAATCGCGCGATATCGCTATTGCCGAATAATCGCATTGCGATTTATCGGCAATATAAATTGATCGCTGCAGCTACTCGGCCCAAGGTCTCTAATCATACCAGCAATGCTTTTAGACGTCGATGGGGATCTCTAGGATGTGATCTGTTCTAAAAAAAAAATTGAAAAAATACGAATATTCGAAATAGCGAATATTCACCGCGAAATTCGGAATATATCGCGAATACTCGAATATGCCATATTCGAGCCGAATATTCGCAATACGAATATTCGTGAGCAACACTATTCTTTACCTACTCCGGTGCTTCCCTGCATGGATTCACAGCTGTGATCTCTGAGCCCCTGCAGCCCATACACCTGGGAGCACGTTGCAGAGCCAGACATCCAACGGCTCATCCAAGCTCTCTCAAGTAAAGAGGATATACAGAAGCTGCTGGGCAGTCTGACTGACATTTTACTGGAGGGGATAGAAGAGGTTTGTCTAAAACAGTTGCAGTGGACCACAAACTGCTCCATCTAGAAACTCAGCAATCTGCATCCGACGCACGCATTGATGCTTTGGAAGAAAGACTACACACCCAACATCAGAGACTGATCATGCTCTAATTACAAGCAGAAGACTCTGAAAACAGGAGTCAGAAGAATAACGTTTTGATCAGGGGGATTCTGCAAGCCACTGTGGGGTCCGGCCTGAGGGAAACAGTGACTGCCATCTTTAACAAGCTACCCCCCTGACACCCTGGTTGAACTGGACCACATGCATAGGGTTGCCACTGCTCGCAAACCTACCCAAGCTGACCCTCGGGACGTTTTGTGCCAGGCATATCTTTTTATAATAAAAAAGGACATACTCAGGGCAGCATAGCAGAAGGGGCCACTGGATTTCGATGGGGCAGAGATACAACTGTACCCTGATCTGTGCCACAAGACAAGGTACAGAGGCTGATTGCTGAAACCCTTATTGGACCACCTGTGATCCATGGGAGCAACATACCGCTGGGGCTATCCAATATCACTCATCAAAAAGGACATTCACAGTTTTACCCTGCATGATCCTGCTCAGCTGTCAGACCTATTCCACTTTCTGGGCTCCGAGGCTATTGAAGTCCCCAATTAGATAGACCTCCCACCACTCGCGGAACGGGGTCCCCAGCAACAGCTGAGACAACAGCGGAGAAGAAGGTCCCCCTCAGAACGCCAACGCAAATGGTCTTCCTGTTAGGCTCCAGAAGATAGAGAAGTCTAACCTCCACATTTGGACTCCACTTATCACTTTATAACTGGCCTATCTCCTTTTGTGCTACCTTCTGGGAGACTTCCAGGTTAAACTGTCTCGCTTTTTGCTTTATCATTACAAAAGCATAAGTAAAGTTACTAATAAGCAAAACTACAGCAGTTTTGGGCTCAGAACTGTGTGCCTAATGTTTTTTCTTGTTTAGTTAATGTTTAGAGTAGATGGTTATATCCTAAAATGAATACAGGTGATATAGATTTCAACTCTTCATCATTAATAGACTGTGGGTTTGGGGATAGAGAGGAGCGACCCATATCTCTCAGAGGTTGTTCTTCCCTGGGTCAAAAGATGCCAGTCAGCCCCTGCCAGGGTTTCTGGGGGGTCACATTGTCCTCCCCCCACCCTTGTGATCATGAAAAATCTTAGACAGTTTTACTCGATCCATCACTTTTCCACGCTCTATGGGCCACTTGACTGGACTTGCCCCCATGTCTAAGGCTGCCAGCCCTCCCCTGTAGTACGACGCCGTAATCGTACATTTCCGGTCAAATGTTCCACCTACAACCTATAGAAGAATTCAAATGTTGTATGACACTAGTAATAATTATATTTATAAATTATTATTACTAGTCAACCAACATTCAAATTCTTCTATAGCCCATGGCATTGTACAGTTTAGTTGCTTGTCGAATCTTCTTAGAACTTTCGACAGACACCGTAAGCCTTCAATGGCAGATTCGACGTTTGTATGTTTTTCGCTGCTTCGTTGAATCTTCATTGTTCATATCGAAATGGTTTCTATAATGTCGAATCTTTTCTCTCTTTGTCAAATCTTTCCTCTCTATGTAGAATAATCTTGGACTAATAGAGTTAAGGTTAGCCACATTCGACCACAGGTTCGATAGACACAGATTGCTATTGTCAGCGTCATGTCGAATCTTCTATCTATAGCGAACTGTTGTAGCAACGAAAACTAAAATATAGCATTTTTTATGTCTGATCTTTCAGAATTTCAAATTCTGTACGTTCGTTCTGACAAAAATGAAGAAAAACTCTGTGTATACCCTGCTTAATTGTAGTGATTTCCTTCACTTTGGAGTCGTTTACTCTCACTTCCTGTATTGGCTTTGAAAAAAGATAGTGAAGAGAAACCTCCCCAAAGGGAAACAGGTCAAAAATACCTGACAGGGGTTAAAACCGTAACTCACCAAAATCAAAAAAGTTTTGAATCAGTTTTACAATAAGTCATTAAGTGTATTTTTAAAAGCAAAAAAAGGTGCAAGTACTTGAATTTGAGTTGATTTTGGCCTGTTCCAGTCCCTGTAAAGCGAAGCTCAGGCTAGTAGATATGAAGCAGCACAAGGTGCAGCTAGGTTGCAGTTCCCGTGGGCTTACACGGAACACGTTCACAGAAAGAAGAGCGATAAAAGAATGAGTTTTTGAGTCTGCTGCTTCTTTTTTACTGTCCAAATACAGGCTGGGGGCAGGGACAAGAACTTAACGACAGTTAAGGAAAGCCAGGCTTTAATGCTGGCTGTACTGTCTGATAGGGCTGTATAAATCTTGAGGTGAGTATACAATAGTATACATCCATTGGGAGGTGTAACAGCATCCATATACATATTTCCTGGAATTCAGTTTTACTAACTTGATTGTATCTTAGATACACCCTACTATAAACCACCACAGCCCCAGAAGGATTTGCCCCCTTAATGACCAGACCATTTTTTGCGATCCAGCACTGCGTTGCTTTAACTGACAATTGCGATGCAATGTTTTACCCAAACAAAATTAATGTATTTCTCCCCCCCCCCCCACAAATAGGGGTTTCTTTTGTTGGCATTTGATCACATCTGCGGTTTTTATATTTTGCGCTATAAAAAAAATATATTTATTTTAAACTTTCTGCTATAATACACACATAAAAAATAAAAAATAAAAACGTATTTATCACTTTAGGCCGATATATATTCTTCTACATATTTTTTGAGGAAAAAAAAGCAATAGGCGTATATTGATTGGTGTGCGCAAAAAGTTATCACATCTACAAACTATGGGATCAATTAAGGGACTTTCATTTTTTTTTATTGTTTTTACTGGTAAAGGTGGCGATCTGCTATTTTTTATAAGGACTGCGACATTGTGGTGTCGAAATCTCGCGACTCGTTTTTTATATGCCTGTTTGATACTTCACATTGTGAGTACCTGTTTTTATTATTGCTTCTGATTCCAATAAATGTTTTAACCACTTCCCGACGCCCGTACGACTATGTATGGCCGCAGGGTGGCTCTAATTCTCTGGGACGCCGTCTTTTTACGGCCGCCCCTTTCCTCGCTCCCGAACGTGCAGCGGGGAACTTCTGTGCTGGCCGTGTCCCTTACAGATCGCGGTAAATAGCCAATCACAGCCAATCACATGTCTCAAATGTAAACATATGCTATCATCTCTTATTGCTGTCTCTCCCTCCTCACACAGACTCCGCGTGTGAGGAGGGAGAGCAATCTGTGAGTTTTGTTACAAAGTGTTACAAAGTGTAAAGTGACATAAAGTGACCAATCAGTGCCCAATCAGTGCCCAATACCACCTGTGCCACCAGTACCACCTGTCCCACCAGTGCCCACCTGTGCCACCAGTGCCCATCTGCCGCCTCAGTGTACATCAGTGCGTATCAGTGCCCACCTGTGCCACCTCATCAGTGCCCACCTGTGCCACCTCATCACCTCGGCAACAAAGGCCAAGGACCCATGCCAGCCTTCCCTTGTGGCTTCCTCCAAATTCCGGAGAAGCCAACATTCCCCCTTTCACTGCCCAGCCAGGAGTCCAGGTGGACATGGACAATTTTTCCCCAATTAATTTTTTTGATTTATTTTTTACTGAGGAACTGCTATCTAGCATTGTGGCCCAGTGCAACCTATATACCCAACAATTTATTTCAAATAATCCAACATCTTCTTATGCCCGTCCCTTTCAGTGGAGAGACCTAACCATGGAGGAGTTTGAGTTTTTTTTAGGCCTCGCATTTTGCATGGGACTCAACCCAAAAAAATGAAAAGCATTCCTTTTGGTCAAAACGCACCATTTACCATATGCCAATCTTCTCTGCAACAATGCCCAGAACCAGATATTTTATGATCATGAGGTTCCTCCACTTCAATGATAATACCCAGTGCCTTCCCCGAAATCACCCAAACTTTGACAGGCTTTTCAAAATTTGCCCCTTATTAAATTATTTTTCGGAATTATTCCCCCAATTATATACCCCGGAACAACACATATGTGTAGATGAGTCCCTTGCTAAATTTTGTGGCCGACTTACAATCAAGCAGTTTATACCCAGCAAAAGGGCCCGCTATGGGGTGAAGGTTTACAAACTATGTGAAAGAGTCACAGGGTACCTGTATTCCTTCTTGGTCTACGAAGGGAAGGACACCCAGCTGCATCCCCCCCAATTGCCCAGACTACTTGGGATCAAGTGGAAAAGTTGTTTGGCAACTTATCAACCCCCTACTGGATAAAGGCTACCACTTGTATGTCGATCATTTCTACACCTCTCTATCCCTGTTTCACAACCTTCATCGGAAGCAGACTCCAGCTTGTGGCACGGTAAGAAAAATCAGGAAAGGCTTTCCTCAAAGCCTTGTGAATAAAAACTGAGGAAAGGGGAATCGGCAAGTCTGCACAACAAGGAGGTTCTGGCAGTGAAGTGGAAGGACAGAAGAGACGTGTACATGTTGTCTTCCATCCACAACAATTCCTTTGTGGAAGCCCGCAGAAGGCGTGGCACCACTATCCAAAAGGCCACATGTATCCGGGACTACAATTTGTTCATGGGGGGAGTTGACTTTAACGACCAAATGTTGAATGGAACCATACCTTGCCACAAGGCGCACGTACCATTGGTACAAAAAAGTAGCAATTCATTTTTTTCATTTGGCCGTATACAATTCATTTATTATTTATCGTAAGTCCACCCAAAACCCCATACCCTTCCTTGGCTACCAGGAGGAAATCACCACTGCCCTGATATTCCAGAACGAGTTTAGTCAGGCCTAGGGCAGCACAAAACCTAAATGCACCTCTGGACCTACCCCGAAACATCTGATCAGGTGTTCTAAGTCGACTCTCCGAATGTCACTTCCCAGATAATGTCCCTCCCACAGCAACAGGCCGACGAGGTAAAAAAAGATGCAAGGTGTATGCCAGTGAAGGAGTCAGACGAGACACAGTTTATCATTGTGCCGAGTGTCCTTCCCAACCAGGCCTCTGTGTAACTGACTGTTTTCGCCGTTACCATACTAAACTAAATTATTAGTTTAGTATGGTAAATGTAATCCTCCGTTCCTGCCTTCACACACCTTCACACCCCTTATGCCACTGCCTGCCCTGTAACTGACCCAGGCTTGTTTTTCGACCATGATTCTGCCTAACGATTCTGTAATGCCTTTGCCTGATCTGGAATTGACCCTGGACTGTTTTTCGACCACTCTTCTGCCTAACGATTCTGTAATGCCTCTGCCTGATCTGGAACTGACCTCGGACTGTTTGACCATGCCTTTTGCCTGCCTCATGGACTGATCTTGTACCCTGCTACTGGACTAGTGGGATTCAAAACAGGGGTCTCACATATGTGAGGGGCTCCAGAAAAGTTTTTCTGGATGAAGAAAACAATTTTTTTTGTTTTCTCATCCTAGATTAGGGCCTGGTTGCCCGGAGGCTTCAAAGAGATTCGGGTGGGAGAAGCCTCTACCCCTGTCCCCATTCCATCCTGAACAAGGCCCTACTTTTGCCTGCTGCCTGTAGGACCTATGCCATCATGCCTCTGCCTGTTGCATGAACTGACCACACAACATGGACCTGCCTACTACCAGGACCAATATTTTTGGCACTGCTGACAATATGTCTGCCTGCACTAACCCTGATGGGAAAGTATCCCTGCCTGGACAATTGTGTATGCCGTTGCTGACCAAGTTCCTGCCTGCCGCCTGGACCAGTGCTATCCTGCTGTGTAGAACTGCGCTACTATTACCACAGGTAATCTTTTGTTTATGCTTTGCTCAGCATAATGTATTTTGGGGTGTAATTCTTGGTATGTGCATGCTATGTATCTCTGGAACATGTTGCATGTTGGATCTCTGTATGTGGTCAGGCTGTGTAGAAGTCTCACACATGTGGTATCGTTGTACTCAGGAGGAGTAGCAGAATTTATTTTGGGGTGTCATTTTTGCTATCTAAATGCTATGTGTTGGAAATATCTTATAAATGGACAACTTTGTGTTAAAAAAAATGCGTTTTCATTTTTTTCCACATATTCCAAAAACTGCTGGAAAAAAATAAACCGTTCAGAAGACTCATTATGCCTCATAGATTATACGTTGGGGTGTTAGCTTTCCAAAATGGGGTCACTTTGTGGGTAATTCCATTGGTGTTCCAGGGCCTTCAAAATGTAATAGGTAGTCAACTAGTTAGATGTGCAATTTATGCTCCTAAAACCCCTGATGGCACTACGTGCATGTTGGGCCTCTGTATGTGGCCAGGCAGTGAAAAAGTCTCACACGTGGGGTATCGTTTTACTCAGGAGGAGTAGAAGAATGTATTTTGGGGTGTCATTTGCGGTATGAACATGCCATGTGAGAGAAATAAGCTCATTATTTGAGATTTTTTTTAAATGAAAAATAAAAAATCTTAATTTTGCAAAGTATTGTGGGAAAAAATGACAACTTCAAATAACTCACCATGCCTCTTTCTAATACCTTGGAATGTCTACTTTCCAAAAAAGGGTTATTTGGGGGCATTTGTACTTTCCTGGCTTGTTAGGGTCTCAAGAAATGAGATAGGCCTTCAGTACATCAGGTGTGATCAGATGTGATCATTTTTTATGATTTGCACTATAGCTTGTAGACTCAAACTTTCACACAGACCAAATAATTTCCAAAAATGTTGGGTTATTTTTATCAAAGACATGTAGCAGTATAAATTGTGGCCAAAATTTATGAAGAAAAATTAATAATTTGCAAAATGTTATCACAGAAACTAAAAAAAAAGATATTTCTTCAAAATGTTTGGTCTTTTTTCATTAATAGCGCAACAAATAAAAAACCCAGAGGTGATCAAATATGACCAAAATAAATCATTTGGGTACAGTGTTGCATGACTGAGTAATTGTCATTCAAAGTGTGAGAGCGCTGAAAGCTGAAAATTGGTCTGGTCAGGAGGGGTGTTTAACCACTTGTTCTCCGCCCACCGTCAAATGACGGCGGTCGACTCCATTGTTCTTTTAAAGCCGCGGGCACCCGCCACTCTGCTGGGATCTCGGTGCGAGTGCCCGGCGGCAACGATCGCCGCTTGGCACACGCGATTGCCCAGTAACTGAGCGGGGACGTGGAGCTCTGTATGTAAACACAGAGCTCCACGTCCTGTCAGGGAAAGAGGCGACCGTTGCTGTGTCCCTTGTACATAGGGACACAATCGGCCACCTCCCCCAGTCACCCCCCCTCCCCCTACAGTTAGAACACTCATAGGACACACATTTAACCCCTTTCCCCGCCCCCTAGTGTTTAACCCCTTCACTGCCAGTCACATTTATACAGTAATCAATGCATATTTATAGCATTGTTCACTGTATAAATGTAAATGGTCCCAAAAATGTCAGAAAAGTGTCCGCCATAACGTCGCAGTCCCAATAAAAAAAAAAAAAAAAAAAAACGCAGATCGCCGCCATCAATAGTAAAAAAAAAAAAAAAAAAAAAAAGCCATAAACTATCCCGTATTTTGTAAACACTAAGGGCCAGATTCAGGTAGATGGGCGCTTCTTTACTGTGGAGTAACGTTTCTCATTTACGTTACTCCGGTGAAACTTTAGCAGCAAGTACTGTTATTCACATAGCACTTGCTCCTAAAGTTGCGGCGGCGTATCGAAAATGAGCCGGCGGAATTCAAATTGGGCAGGTAGGGGGCGTGTATTATTATAACTAGGTGCGATCCCGCGGCGAACGTACTGCGCATGCGTCGACTGTCAATGCATCCCAGTGCGCATGCTCCAAATTCTGTCAGTGAACGTCAATGACGTCAAATCCCCATTCATGGACGTTTTACGCAAGCAACGCAAATTTTTTTTTTTTCGACGCGATGACGACGGCTATACTTAACATAGGATACTCCACTAGGGGGCTGCTTTATCTTTACGCCGCGTATCGCTTACGGAAACGTCGGAAAGTCACTGCGTCGCGCTCGAATACGATCGTGAATTGCCAATTCCCGCTGATTAACTTATTTTAGGTGTTAATCAGCGGGAACGCCCCCAGCGCCATTTTTTAAATTGCAGTTGCGATGCGACGGCGAAATTCAATTACGCCGCTCGTATCGGAACTCCAACCCGGCGTTTCTTGTTTTCTGACGAAAAGAAAACAGAAACGCTGGCTCAAAGTGAGAGTTAGCTGGAGTATCACTGATACTCCAGCCTAACTCTACCTGAATCTGGCCCTATAAATTTTGCGCAAACCAATCGATAAACGCTTATTGCATTTTTTTTTTACCAAAAATATGTAGAAGATTACGTATCGGCCTAAACTGAGGAAAAAAATATTTTTTTTTATATATTTTTTGGGTTATTTATTATAGTAAAAAGTAAAAAATATTGAATTTTTTTCAAAATTGATGCTCTATTTTTGTTTATAGCGCAAAAAATAAAAACCGCAGAGGTGATCAAATACCACCAAAAGAAAGCTCTATTTGTGGGAAAAAAAGGATGCCAATTTTGTTTGGGAGCCACGTCGCACGACCGCGCAATTGTCAGTTAAAGCGACGCAGTGCCGGAAGCTTAAATTTTGTCTGGGCAGGAAGGGGGTGTAGGTGCACAGTAGGCAAGTGGTTAAGTGCCCAGTAAGAAAGTGGTTAAATACTACACTATCGAGCATCCCTCTTTACATCTCCCCATGCTCCAATGTGAGGCTATCCGATACAGAGAACTTGAAGGGGACTTTGATGCCAAAGCGGAGCCTGAGACGGCAGAGCCACCAGGAGATTGAAAGACGCACTCATATGCTGTTACCTGACAGCGGTAACGTAAGGGGACATCTATACCCTAAGTTGCATGGAGAACAAGCAATCACCTATCGGTAGCACTCCATACCAAAGATTGACTACTAGCACCAGCATTTTCACCCTGATCACTGTGCACACACAGCCATCCATCCAGCTTGCACCTTATGGACATTGGGCCAGATTCAGAGAGCCATTACGCCTGTCTAACTGGTGTTAGACAGGAGTAATTTCAAATTTTGCGCGCCTTATCACTAGTTTGAATCCTCAAACCATGATACGGCGGCGTTGGGCTTCGATCTGACAGGCTTACGTCTTCGTACGCCTTCGGATCTACGCTGCAATATTTTTGCGGCCGCTGGGTGGAGTTTGCGTCGTTTTCAGCGCCGAGGTATGCAAATGAGCTTTTTCCGGCGATTCACGAAGTTACGAGCGTCGTTCGCAATCGCGTACGTCATTTTTTCGCTACGTAAAGTTAAACCAGCTATTAGCTGGTCTAACGTTACGCGGCCCATGTTAAGTATGGCCGTCGTTCCCGCGTCAAATTTCAAGTCGTCCGGGAATAGGAATGTCCGTAAACGACGCTACTCAAAAAAAAAAATGACGTAACGACGTGATTTCGCGCAATGCACGGCGGGCAATTTCTGAACGGAGCATGCGCAGTTCGATCGCCGCGGGGACGCGCTTAATTTATATGCCTCACGCCCCCTATTCGCGTAGTTTGATTCCGCCAGGAGAAATACACTACGCCGCCGTACCTTACGGGCCAAAATCTCTCTGAATTCCTCCTAGAGCCTGGTAAAGTACGGCGGCGTAGAGTATCTCTGATACTCTGCGGGAATCTAATTCTTTCTGAATCTGGCCCATTATCTTCACTGCATTTTTTTTTTTAATTCATTTTTATTTTCATGGAATTTAAGTGTGAATTTATTTATTTATGGTAGCATATGTTACATGATGCTGCCATTTTAGGGATTTTATGAGTTTTATTTTGTGGTACATTTTTCACAGAATTTGGACATTTTATTAGTCCATCGTTTATACTGTCGCAGCTGAATATTTATATTTTATTGTTTCTATTTTGACCAATCACTGGGAGCAGTAGATCCCTGTCATGTCATTGGTAGATTGGGGAAATGCCTTGATTACATAGGCAGTTTCCTAGTCTGCCTCTCCTAGCCTCAAATGCAGTTCGTCAGCGAACATCGAGTTTACAGGACCCGCGGGCACGCTCCCGCGATGGTCACGCTATGCTGCTTTTGCGGACTGATGTACAGGTACGTCAGTTTGCGCAGAAGAGCCGTTCTGCCGATGTATATCGGCCTGAGCCGGTCGGCAAGTGGTTAAATAATACAAATGGCACACACTGTACTGTAAAAGCTTAGCAGTCAAGGTTTCCTTTTTGTATTATATGTTCCTGCTAAAATTTCCACGGTTTGTTCCTTGAAGTAGTGAAATTCAGCCCAGCTTCTTTTATGAATGAGATGGTGACGGAAGGGCTAATCGCACAGAGAGCTCATTCTCTAGGGGATTATGTTTAATTGGTAACCAAGCATCGGAAAGGATTTTTGTTCCGAGACAATGGCAGATTAGTACTGCAGCATCCTCCTGGGCCTGTTAACCATTCTCTCTCAAATACTAGTGGGTTGTATGGGGATACAATCAATGAGCTTAGATCAGCTGTACTTAGGGGAATGCGCCTGGAGAGTAGATGGCGGCTGCCTGCCAGCTGGGCCGAATACCAAACCTGATGACTCCAACAGCCTTTGCGGATCAAGCTATGTAACCATGTAACCTGTTTCCTTGCTGCAAAGCATCTATGAATTGGATCCTTTGTTTCTGCTATGCAAAAGTAATGTAAAGTGAAAGTTTCCTGAGAAACCTCAAATCTAAATAAAAGTGATACTCTTAATAGCTAAATAAATAGGTTATCATTGCGAAACCATTTAGAAAACACGATTATAAAGCTTTATAGTTATATTGCAGAATGGTCCTCTAGCCTATAGTACTTCACTGCGCTTGAATATAATTTCAATCACTCAGGCATCGGCTCTAGAGACAGTGCTCAGAAGGCAGTGAATGAATAAATGAAACGCACAGACAGGCAGAGATGGTATCACATTCTAGGCAGATGCTAAAGATGAGATACTCACATCAGGTCATACAAAAACCTTTCATTCCACCCCTTAACCTTAGTTGCAGATTAATAATAAAAATTGGTATGCGTTCGTGTTTTTGATTAAGAAGAGCTATCACTATATTTTTACATTATTTAGTTCCTGATGGGACAAAGCACATATAGGCCCAGATTCACAGAGCGATTACGCCTGCGTAACAGGAGATGCGCGGCGTAAGTCTAAATGTGTGCGTGCGTTTCGATGCACGGCATCCCGAAAACGAGATACGCAAGAAATCTACTTTTTTTTGTCCAGCGTAATTTCGTTAGACAGGCGCATCCGTCCGCGCAAAACTGCGCTAGACAGACCATTGATTTGCTAGTCAAATATGCTAATGAGGGACTTACGGAGATCCACAAAAGAACAGCAAAATGTCCTGTCTAAAATTAGACCATATAAAAGCTGGTCTAAAAAGAGAAAAATCGTCTACATGTCAGATAAAGCAACACTGTTAGTGAGGAGCTCAGCAGTCACACGTGTTGCCCAACAAGCCAGGGGCATCGTCGCGCATAGCTATACTACTGACTTTAGATGAGCAAAGAAGGAGGAGGGCACTGAGGAGGGCACTGAGGAGGGCACGAGAGATGTTTTTTTTTTTTTACTTTTTATTTGCTTATATAAACTTTACAATTTAATCTAATCTAATACAATATTCTTATCTGATACAAGCCCCTCACTCTTCACTCTTCACGGGAGAGGATATATCACACACACATAGACATCTATGGCATGAGTGATTCTGAGGTGTCTCGCATCTTCAGATTCACCCCTCATGCCATCATGGAACTAACCATAACCCTGCAGGAGGACATCACCAGCCCAACACATGACACTACCCATGACACCCATGACAGCTACATATACAATCAGAGCCCCATCCCCACAGATTTCGAACAGAACATGTATGGGGACAGCTGGCTGGTTGGTGGGTGACATGGGTGGCAGGCATGACTGTCCCCCCCCCCCATGATGCACACATCACAAGGGGCACATGCACTACTAACATCCTCCTGTCTTTTCCCTTTAAGGTGACTCTGCATATGCACTGGGACCCCATCTCATGACCCCATCTCATGCCAGCTCACATATGCATCTTTGCACGTTAAACACACACATTAATCAAGGCACAATGAGAATGCATGCATGCACACCACTGTGGTCCCTAGCACACACATCCTCATCACATTGGATTGGCACAAGCCCACCATGCAGGACTTGTGAGCAGCAACGCCACGCCAAGGCTCCAATTATGTCACTGTACATTCATTCACTATTCACACGGACCTGGGGATCACTTCTCCCTGGTCCTGGGGAACCCTTCTCCACCAAAATTGAGGGTGACACCCCTTTTCCGGCAGGAATGACACCGCCACATTCCCAAATCATACACAAACAGAATCAAAAAAAAAAAAGCCCAGCAAAAATATAATTAAAAAAAAAAACAACAAAGAAAACACATAAAAGACAAAAATCACTCTGCAAAACAGTCCCCAAATATCTCAACGACACGTCACAAACAAACAAATAAACGCTAACAAACAACAGAACTATTGCACCTTGCTGTATAGGGAGGGATACAAAGGGATGTACTTTTGCAATGGAAGTGCGTTTGTGTCTGGCTATTTATGCTGTCTGCGTAGTTCAGCAAAGTTGCCCGGGTCTACTTCCAATTTCACTGATTGCGCTGTTCCCGAGTTGTGAGCATGCACACAGAGGTGCTGATCATGGTCTCCTTCAAGCGCGCATGCGCAAGCCGGCCGGCCCTTCATTTGCATGGGGTCACGGCTCATTTCAATGTAACACGCCCACGTCCTTCCCAATTTGTATTACTCCGCCTCACGCCTCTGAAATAACGTTACGCATGCGCAATTTTATGCGTAAAAGAGACGAGAATAGGGTGATTGCACGGCTACATTGCGCAAGTCTAACGTAAAGGCGGTGCGCTACGCCGGTCCAATAATGCGCAGATGTACCTGAATCTGGCCCATTGTTTTTTTTTTTATCTAGGAAGATGGGACAAAAACTAAGAAATTCCCAGCTCAACTTACCGATCAGCCTGCAATCAACCAAATTAGGCTGTCCAACAGTATTGCTCTGTACACACGATCGGTCAATCCGATGAGAACGGTCTGATGGATTTTTCCATCAGTTAACCGATGAAGCCGATTGATTGTCAGTTGTGCCTACACACCATCAGTTAAAAAAAACGATCGTGTCAGAAAGCAGTGACGTAAAAAACACAATGGCGTGCTGTAAAAAATTAAGTTCAATGCTTCCAAGCATGCGTCGACTTGATTCTGAGCATGCGTGGATCTTTAACCGACGATCTGCCTACCAACGATCTTTTTTTTCTATCAATTAGGTATCCACCGGTTAAATTTAAAAGAAGTGTGATTTTTTTTAACTGATGGATAAATAACCGATGGCGCCCACACACGATCGGTTTGGTCTGATGAAAAAAAATGACGTTTTTAAAAACGTCATTTAAAATGATCGTGTGTGGGCAAAACGTCGTTTTATGTCTTCAAAAAAACGACCAAAAAAAGATTTGAACATGCTTGAATTTTTTGTGTCATTTTTCAAAATGTCATTTTTTGTGTCATAAAAAGTGATCGTGTGTGGGAAAAACGACGTTGAAAATGACGTTTTTAAACCCGCGCATGCTCAGAGGCAAGTTATGAGACGGAGCTTCAATGGAACAGAGTGCCATCGAACGCGGTGTACGTCACCACGCTTTGCTAGAGCATTTTGGAAAAACGATGGTGTGTATGCAACGTCGTTTTGGAAAATGAGGTTTGAAAAACGTTGTTTTGTTTCGTCACATAAAACGGCGTTTTTTTTCATCGCAAAAAGTGATCGTGTGTACACGGCATAAAAGTTAAAACAGGGGTTTTGTTTGCACACATTTGCAAATACATGCATAAGCTGCATCCCAGAATTCCCCCGGAAAAAACATCCAAGGTTTTTTCTGCCGGAAAATCTAATCATCTGTACGCGGCATAACTCTAAATTTTGAGAGCCACCACAATGGAAGCACATCTATTATATTGGATAGGCAGAGGGCAGGGGAGTCTGGAGGAAGCCCAGCCCTCCTAAAAGGTGCCCTAAAACACTAACTTGGACACGGTGTTCCCCCCTATTGGCACAAGGCTGCCCAACCCCACAGATAGCAAGGAAATGGCTGCTATGCTTTGTATTGCCTGTCTCTGGCTCCCAGCACTTGGTCAAGCTAGGCACAGGCAATGCAGAGGGAGGTGAGGTTGCATTTTATCTCCCTCTGCATTCTTCTTGCCAGTGTTTTCTTCAGAAGCCATAGACAAGTGAAACAGTGTCAAGTGACCAAGGGGGTGCTTTGTCTGACACCATAGTTGGTGTTTTACAGCACCTAGAAAGATGAGACAAAATACTAAATGTACTAAATCCCATTAGAAACTAAATCATGTAAACAGAAATACGTGATAATTCTTCTTCTTTAAAAAGACCCCATCACCAGACCCTTTATTTCAACAACAATCTTCCCATAAGTTCATACAGTATGTGCATCAAACATATTTTAGGTATGTTATTTACCAGTAAAAAAACTCCCTTGTGTACACATTCAAGAGCCCTGAGATTGCTGCTGGATTCCACGATCGTGGTTCTGTCAGACTCCACAACAACATTTCCAAACCATTTTACCTTGGAGAAACCCTCCGGCAAAAAGTTTGAGGTCTCAGGGAACCCCTGAAATATGTTTTACATTTGAAGCTCAAGAAATGTTAGTGTTGAGATACATTGATAGTCAATGGCAGTGCTAATTTAACCGCTTAAGGACCCCCGCACACAGATTTACGTTGACAGAATGGCACGGCTGGGCAAATTATTATTATTGGGGGGGGGGGTGTAGTGCTGCGCTGTAAGGAAGAAAGTGGGGATGGGATAAAATGAAGAGGAAGTGTGGCAAAAAACTAGATATGTGGAAAAAAGAAAAAAGGAATAACCTAACTATTATACATAGCAATGTCAGAAAATGACAGTGGTGTATATAAAAAATATATATTGAACGTGCTAAATGTAGCCTAAGCCGGCTACCAAACCAATGACAGTGCAAAATAACATAAAAAGTGTAACTTCCTTATAACAATCTGGTGCACAAAGTGCCAGAAAACGCACACAACAGTGTTATTCAGGGTGAATGTCCATACAACAGGTAACAATGAGTCAATGCAATGTATTATGGAAATAAAGTTCAAAAAGATTGCTGATGTAAAAGCCAAAATGCCGTGATGACCAGTTGCAGATGCTATCTCCAAAATAAGTAAAGATGTCCCCTTACCTTACTGCTGTAAGGTAACAGCAGAAAACAAAGCCCAGGAGCACTTTTCAGGTTGAGTCCACTTGTTGTATCATCCAAATAGGTAAATGTGGTGAGAATGGATCCTTCCTGGTAATCACCTCCAAACGATAATAGTCGCTCACATCCAGGAAAACAAAAAAATGCCAATAGTGTAGTACCATTAAAACAGGGGGGTTTTATTAAAACAATAACTGGGTACTCACAAGGTTGAAATAAAAAACAAGCATAAAAACACAGGGCGTCCGCCAACGTCACCTCTGGTACCTCATACGCGCATTCGTCACTCCACGTGACTCCTGAGGAAGTGCAGCAGCTGTACCCACCCACTCCCCCGTTTATGGTAAGTGCGGTAATATTCACCCCAACAAATTATTATTATTATTATGGGCGTATGTATACGTCAATATGTGTGAGCTTCTGCGCTACTACGTGAGTGACGTCTTCCTAATATACAGTGTACGTGATTGCAGAAAAAGCAAAGTGGTGTATACACAACAACAAAATAGATCAAATGAATAAGTATAGAGTAATTGCGCAAAACATTATGTTTATGTGTCTTCACATCGTATATATACGTCCCCTTTAATTTGCCGGTCGTGTGGTCACACGCACGCCGGCAGCGGTGCGCTCGCGACCGTGCCCGCGGGACCCATGGACTCGATGTCCGCCGGTGTCCCACCATCGGGTCACACAGCTGAAGAACAGGGAGATGTTAGTGTAAACACAACATCTCCCCATTTTTCCTAGTGACATGTCACTGAAAGTCTGTTCCCTGTCATCGGTAACATCGATCAGTGAAGTGTCACGGCAAGCCACGGCCCCTAACAGTTAGAAGCACTCCCTAGGTCACACTTAACCCCTTCAGCGCCCCCTGTAGGTTAACCCCTTCACTGCCATTTTTACAATAATCAGTGCATTTTTATAGCACTGATCGCTGTAAAAATGACAATGGTCCCAATATGTTGTCAAAAGTGTTTGATGTGTCCGCCATAAAGTTGCAGTCACGATAAAAATCGCAGCTCGCCACCATTACTAGTAAAAAAAAAAATGGCAAAAACTATCCCCTATTTTGTAGATACTATAACTTTTGCGCAAACCAATTAATAAACGCTCATTGCGATTCTTTTTACCAAAAAAATATGTAGAAGAATACATATTTTTTGGGAATATTTATTATAGCAAAAAGTAAAAGATATTGCTTTTTTTTTTCAAATGGTCACTCCTTTTTTGTTTATAGCGCAAAAAATAAAAACCGCAGAGGTAATCAAATACGCAGTGCCGAATCACAAAAAGTGGCCTGGTCTTTGGCCAGCCAAATGGTCTGGGGCTTAAGTGATTAAACCTCTCTCCCCATTAGTGGCCAGTGGCAGTGTTTATTAAAGTCTCCATCCATCATGAGGAGGTTAAATAACATTGTCACTGATCAATAATGAATCATGACAAGGGTAATTAACACTACCACTGGTCACTAATGCATCATTATGGGTTTAACTAATACTGCCACTGGTACACTTGCTCCACAGTGTAGAATTCTCCCCTACAGGGGTGACAGGTTCTCTTTACAGCACTGAACGACCATTGCTGTTAGGTTTAACTTCCTCAGCTCTAACATTTCATTCAAAAGAGTGCTAATGTGGCCCTTCCTTCAGTTATCTAGCACAGCTCAGCGCTCAGGAATACACTATTGAGATCAATTGGCAACAGATAATCTAGATAAATCACTTGTAGCAGCCACTTAAAAAAGACAATATATTAAAATGAAGCAGTAAAACAAAAAACTTTTCTAAAACATAAAGTCCCAGAGGTTTTTAAAGGTAAACTGCAGCAGCGCTACTTCCAAACAAAAGTCTGGAATCCTTCTATATATCAGTCAAGCATATAGGAAATCAGATGATGGTGCAAATTAATCCAATACACAGAGTCAGTCCTTCAATCAGTGCTCCTTTCACCAAAGGGGGGGATCTGTTCACCACGTGGGGGGTAAAAACTCCCCTTTTGGGGATGCACTCACCACAAGTCAGGAAATGCTGAGCATGGAATATAAACTGTGTATCTTCTAGGGGAATGCACTTTTCACCCTGACAGGGTGCCTTGACGTTTGGCCTGCAGCTTACCAGATGTTTGATTGAACACCTGATACTGGCTGACCGGTGGAAAAGTGCATTCCCCTAGAAGATACACAGTTTATATTCCATGCTCAGCATTTCCGGACTTGTGGTGAGTGCATCCCCAAAAGGGGAGTTTTTACCCCCCACGTGGTGAACAGATCCCCCCCTTTGGTGAAAGGAGCACTGATTGAAGGACTGACTCTGTGTATTGGATTAATTTGCACCATCATCTGATTTCCTATATGCTTGACTGATATATAGAAGGATTCCAGACTTTTGTTTGGAAGTAGCGCTGCTGCAGTTTACCTTTAAAAACCTCTGGGACTTTATGTTTTAGAAACGTTTTTTGTTTTACTGCTTCATTCTAACATTTCATTAAGGTTTCAATGGCCAGAAACCCCTTTTTGTCCTTGCCTATTTTCAGAAAAGTCCTTGCATTGCTTTTACAGGATGCAACAAGTTCTGTAAATGGAGGAAATTTTCCTGTCATCCATCCACCCCCCAAACAGAATGTTTAGCTGCATGTCGTCTGAATAAAATCAGCCAAATGGAGAAAAAACAGATTGCCAGGTATATGTACACATCCATGCATTTAAATACCTCTGTTGTTCTAAAACAAATACATTTTTAGCATTTCTTGTTGTGCTTCAATAAACGTTTTCTAAGAAGCATTCATGTTGCTGCCATTTTTATTTATTTATTTTTTGCAAACAAGAAAATTGGTTGGAAATTATAAATTGCACGCACCTAGAGTTGTCTGCACATACTTGTAGGCTGGGATGTTCTAAAGCAGCAAAGCTCTAGCGCTCCCATCTGCACCCAAGGCTTATTACTCACATATGATAGCTGCATTAGAGATTATTAGGCCCCTTTCACACTGAGGAGTTTTTCAGAACTCCTGCCCAGCCTTCTCAATGTGAAAGACCGAGGGCTTTCACACTGAGGCGATGTGCTGGCAGGAGAGAAAAAAATCTCCTGCAAGCAACGTCTTCGGAGAGGTGTGTATACCGCTCCTTCCCATTTAAAGAAATGGGAAACTGCAGTAATACCGCCCGCAATGCACCTCTGTGGGCAGTATTAAACGCCGCAAATATCGTGACAAAACGCGGTAAAAAACGCAGCAAAATGCTACGCTCAGGTGTGAATGGAGCCTAAATGGGTCGCTGCTTCACCCAAGATAAAGTAATAATGGTCAAAAAATATATAAATATATATTATGCATGCTTCATTATCACTGAGCACTCTATTTTTGATTGGATGTCATTTGTATCACCAATATCAGCGATTAATATTTTTTGATGTTCACATATCAGTTATAGCGACTGTCTTTTCTTTCATTCATCTACCCTATCACACAGTGCAGCACTATTTATTTATTAGTCAACTGTGTTTACTCTTTTTAAATCATATACACAACATAAACTACCCAAATGACACTGGTCAAAAGTTTACATACCCCAGTTCTTAATACTGTGTATTGCCCCCTTTAACATCAATGACAGCTTGAAATCTTTTGTGACATTTGTGGGTGAGGCTCTTTATCTTCTCAGATGGTAAAGCTGCCCATTCCTCTCGGCAAAAGCCTCCAGTTCCTGAAAATTTTTGGGCTGTCTTGCATTAACTGCACATTTGAGATCTCCCCAGAGTGGCTCAATGATATCGAGGTCAGGAGACTGAGATGGCCACTCCTAGAACGTTCACTTTATTCTGCTGTAGCCAATGGCAGGTCGACTGGGTGTTGTCGATCATTGTCATGTTGCAATATCCAAATAGGTCCCATGCACGGCTTCCTGGCTAATGAATGCAAATATTCCTGTAGTATTTTTTGATAACATACTGCATTAATCTTGCCATACATTTTTACCAAATTTCCAGTGTCTTTGTAGCTCACACATTCCCAAAACATCAGCGATCCACCTCCGTGTTTCACAGTAGGAATGGTGTTTCTTCATAGGCCTTGTTGACTCCTCTCCAATTGTAGTGTTTATAGTTGTGGCCAAAAAGCAAAATTTTGGTCTCATCACTCCAAATGACTTTATGCCAGAAGGCTTGTCTCTGTGCTGTTTGGCATATTGTAAGCCGGATACTTTGTGGCATGTGCATAGTAATGGCTTTCTTCTGCGTCTCCTTATTGTGCATCGTGAAACAGCCACACCACATGTTTTCAGAGAGTCCTGTATTTCACCTGAAGTTATTTGTAGGTTTTTCTTGACCGTGGTTTGGTTTCTACAGAACTCCTCAATTTCGACTTCTTGATTAGAATTTAAACACTGCCGATTGGCATTCTCAATTCCTTGGATATCTTTTTATATCCCTTTCCTGTTGTATACAGTTCAACTACCTTTTCCTGCAGATCCTTAGACAATTATTTTGCTTTGCACATGACTCAGAATCCAGAAATGTCAGTGCAGCACTGGATGAAAGATGCAAGGGTCTGTCAGAAGTCCAGAAATGCATTGACCTTAAAGGCTGGATTCACACTGCTGCAAATTCTTTTGCGAATTTGAGCCCTTGCGATCTCTCAAATTCGCAAGTCATTAAAATAACATTGTTTTCCATTAGTTTTCCATTGTTTTCCATTAGTGTCGTTCACATCAGTCTGGTGCGAATCAAAGCTGCAGGAAAAATAGGTCCTGTGTGAGTTTGATCTGTGTGTGATGTAAATTCAGCTTAGACTGGCATTCCCTTAAGTCGCGGCTGCGAATTCGCAATAAAATCGCTCAATTTTATAGTGTAAACCTTGCCTTATACACACACACACACTAAATCACAAGCAAACAGATCACAGGTGAGGATGGTTACCTTTAGGCCCCTTTCACATGAGCGGACGAACGGTCCGCTAATTACAAGTCCGTTTACGGACTTGTAATGTGTCCCTATGGGAGTGGATCCGTTAGCGGATAATGCATCCGCTAACGTCCGCCTACGATCCGCGTCCGTCTGGATCCGTTTTGCGGACGGAAGAAAACCCTATTTTTCTTCCGTCCGGTGGATCAGATCGGATGCAAACGGACAGGCGGTCTGTTTCCATCCGATTCCCCATAGAGGATAGCGGAGGAGAGACAGGGCGGTCCCTGCACAGTGTGCGGGGACCGCCCTGTCCGCTGACAGCTGAGCGGGACCCCCCCGCTAACCCAACGGACACACACGGAGCGGACCGAAAAACGGACCGCTCCGTGTGAAAGAGGCCTTAATAGCCATTCAAACCCCTTTATGTCTACTTATGTGCATGTTATCAGGTCAAAATCACCAGGGTATGTAAACTTATGATCAGGGTCATTTGGGTAGTTTCTGTTGTCATTATGATTTAAAAAGAGTAAAACACAGTTGATTGATAATAAATGGCTTCAGCTAAACATTAACCATGAGTGAAAGAAAAGTTTTTGTGTTATTATTCATATGCTCTAAAAAATGGTCAAGAAATCACAAATTCTGCCAGGGTATGTAAACTTATGAGCAATTCTGTAACATATAAACATCACAAACAGCTGTACAATTACAACCAATGCAATGGATTATCTCTTCACATTCCAATGCACTGAGAAGTCTGTACCTAAACATTGATAGATTGAACCATCCAGCTGTATTATGTATGGCGGGTATAATATGTTATGCTTACGGTTGTGGATTATTAAGTGGCCTGTGCTTATTTTCACTTCTGTCCATAATTCATGAATCCAAGGCCTCCGTTCTCTACTGCCCATTTAATATTAAAACGTCTACCCTTTCATTGGAAACAGGCTTGTCATACTGCTGGCAACTACTCACTATCTAAAGAAGAGCTTATCACTAATAAAGAAGAACCTATCACTGCCTGAGCCATTACCCCCACAGTGCGCAAATGATCTTTTTAATGGGAAAATTATAAATGTTGAAAAATGCCTTGTCTACAAAAAATAATAATACTAAAAGACCTCTTGAGCTGCTCATTAAAAATATCAAAGATTATAATAATATATGGCACATACTATAATTAAAGAGCTTAATTTAGAGGTCCTACTTGTTTTGTGAATTTACTTGCATTCAAAGGGCCAGATTCTCAGAGGCGTTACGACGGAGTATCTCAGATACCCCGTCGTATCGCCTTTTTTTTTGTCTCGTATCCATGCGTGTGATGCTGAGCATCACTTTTGCATAGATACGCTTCTACATCCGACAAGTGTAAAAGCATTACACTTTGGATCGTAGGTGTAATGACAACTCCGGCCACTAGGTGGCCTTTACGTTGTTTTTTCATTTGCATATGCAAATGAAGTAGTACGCCGATTCTCGATCGCTTTTACGCCGCCCCGTCGTCGCGTACGTCGTATTCGTTCGCGTAAGGTTACCCCAGCTTCTATGTGGAGTAACCTTACGAGGTCCCGTCGGATGCCGTTGTGTCCCGTCGGATGCCATGTTAAGTATGGCGTCGGGTCAGCGTCAGCTTTTTCCGTCGCTTACGTCGTTTTACTAACTCGTTCGCGAATAGGGAGTTGCGTAAATGACGCTCACGTCGTTTTGACGTCGGTTTCAACGACGCTTCCCGACGTGAGCTGGAGCATGCGCACTGGGCTTTTTCCCCGGCCGGCGCATGCGCAGTTCGTTCGACGCGGGGGCGCGCTTAATTTAAATACAAGCCGCCCCATTTGAATTGCGCGGGTTTACGCTTGGCGATTTACGAGACGCCAACGCAAACTACGGAGCAAGTGCTTTGAGAATAAAGCACTTGCTCTAGTACGCAGCGGCGGCGTAGTGTAAATGGCTTACGCTACGCCGCCGAAAATATATGAGAATCTGGCTCAAAGTCTTTGGATTACAGTGAACTAGCAGTGCAGGCATCCTTTGTATAAATGTCTTTATCTGGATCCAAGTCAGCACACCTTAAAAAGGCAGGTGTAGATACGCGTGTTTATCAAGCACACTGCATGATCAGATTACTCACTTCATTGATTGCCTTTCCAATAGCTTCTGCACCTGAACACACACACATACCTTCTTATTGCTAGGCTACCCCCTCCTGACTGCAGACTCAAGCTTTCCAGTATAAAGGGAAACTAATCTGCCAGGTGCAGCACTTATTTATCTGCCATCAGCAAATTCACATTGCTGGTGAATAGGTAACCAAAGAATGCTAGACATGACCCAGACAATGATTTTGTTTCACAGTCTAAGCAAAAGTGGAGATATTCTTTTTTTTTTTCCTTTCTCTTACAGTAATCTTAATTATGGTGCATGGTAGTAACACAATTTATCTACTACTTAGTTTGATAATATTACATTTAATGAACAAATGCAATAACAGTTGTAAGATTAAATAGGAGAGGAAAGAAGTCCCTATTTTATATATATATATATATATATATATATATATATATATATATATATATATATATATATATGTAGCGCTACCCCCGAAGGAGCCGCTGGTTGATTTTGGGGTCGGCGTATTAGGTTACCAATTACACTTGTCTAGGGGTGAATACTTGTGGAAAGTGAATAAAGCGAGTGTCCAGACATTAGAGTGTGTTTTCAAAGTTTTATTCCAAGGCCCAACATCAACATGGCACACTATAGAAAAAGGTTGATGAGTGGAAGAAAACTGCAGTATCAGGCCTTGGATATTATTGAGAGCAGCTTGCTCCCAGTACAGTCACACTTAATCGTCACCACTCCCGTCCGGGTGGGTAAAGTGCCCAGGACCTGGCATTTAACTTGGGCCTGGCAGCCGAAGGATCACTTGCAATAGTCACTGGGAGGAATTAGGGCCTCTGCCACAGGCCTGAGGAATTTCCATACTTTTCAAAGGGGTAGAACTAATGGATTCTCCCAGTTAGGGATGAGCTTCGTGTCCGAAATGAACGTATGTTCGACTCGAACATCGTCCGTTCGATCGTTTGTCGAATTTCGAACAAAAACTATCGTTCGCGGCAAATTCGAGTGAAACGAAACAACCGTTTTTAAGACTTTTTTTTCCATTGATACATGTTCCATGGGGCAAGACCCGGGTTCTGAAAGACGTTTTCCAACAATAACTTTAAAATTGGTCTTTAAAACTTTTTTCCATTGATATTACTATCAATGGAAAAAAAAGTTTTAAAAACGGTTGTTTTTTCAGGAGTCCTGCTCCTGAAAAAAACGACTGTTTTTAAGACTTTTTTCCATTGATACATGTTCCCTGGGGCAAGACCCGGGTTCTGAAAGACGTTTTCCAACAATAACTTGAAAATTGGTCTTTAAAACGACCGTTTTTGAATTCGAACGTTCGAGTCCTATAGACTTCAATGGGGTTCTAAATGTTCGTGCGAACGATCGGACCGTTCGACGGTTCTGGTGCAAACCGAACGTGGGGGTGTTCAGCTCATTCCTACTCCAGTAAGTCACTCTCTAGAGTCATCAGAGGACAGTTGAAGTGTACCTGTCATGTAGTGATGACCGGATCCCCGGTGGTTCGCCTAGGCCTTGCGGACAACCTTTGCATTTGGGTCTCCCGAGCCAATCCCCCACCGTACAACTCCCAGCTAAGGATCTGGGACCCAGCAAGCCGCTGGGGCCCCTTTCGATGTCAGGGTGAAGCTCTGCTTGGTGCGTAGCTTCGGCCAGGCAGGCCTCGACGGCGGGGCCCATGGATGCGCGCACCCTGAAGGTGGATGCCGCACCTGGAACGTCGCATGCTTCTCTCAGGCGTCTGCCACAGATATACTCTCCCGCCAGCATGTCCAGAGGGAAAATCCTCCTCTGATTCGCTGCTGGGAGAAAGTGGGTCTGTCAGAACCCCTTCTAGTGCCAACTGTCACCCAGGGGTAAAAACACCTCCCCTAGCATGCAGACTGAACTAGAAAGCAGTTCTAAACTGACAGAAGCCTGAACTTAACCAATTTGTGAGTGGGAGCAACTTAACTCTCCCATTCACCACTAACTTTACCGTAACGCCCCGCCAAATAGGGGGGGGGGGCGCTACATATAAAAATACAATGACCTAAATTTAAAGTGGAATTGAATTCCCTTGGTTTGATTTTTACCTATAGGTAAGCCTATAATAAGAAGATTTACCTATAGGTTCAGTAAATATTTACTTCAGAAGCCGCCGATGATGTCACCGCCACATGCGCTCTGCAGGAACGGCATACCTGTTCTGTTCCTTCTTTTTTTTTTTTTTTTTGACTTTATTGTTTATTTAGGTTTCTTGACCCAACAATTGACAAATGCAAATGACATTTGTTGCAAAAGTTGCAAAAAGGAATACAAATGTACAAATATTTTAACACAACAAGGGATATCATCTTGCTACAATTTTCCCTTAAGGCCATTCCCTCCTACCCCCCCTTCCCCCTCCCTACCCCATCCTTAATAAGTGTACTTTCCTTATGGTTGCCTAACAGAGGAAGAAGACAGGCCACACAAGGAAACTCAGTGCAGCCTTAGGTTATTAGAGGAGGGGGCCTTCCAAGGTCTAGAAATGGTGGTAATAAAGAGCAAGAAAGAGGAGAAAGAGATAAGAAAAACGGGACGAATAGACCAAGGGAGAACAAAAAAAAAGAGAGGGAAATAGAGCCTTGGAGGACCAGGGCAGTGACGTCATCGCGGCCTGTCAAATCAAAGGTCCAGAGTCTGCCTATCCCCAAGGTACACCGGATGAAGATAGAAGCCCTGTCATTGGTGACAGCGCACCACTGGAGGGCTTAGTTTTAAGGTAAGTTTCACAGAATTGTGCCAATGTGTGCAGCAAACTGGCACATTATAAATTTGCCTTGCAGGTTTTATTAAAAAAAAAAAATTCGAGATGTTTAATGCCGCTTTAATCACGATTTGCTCAGTTAATGACCAGGCCATTTTTGTGTTACGGCACTGCGTTGCTTTAACTGACAATTGCGCGGTTGTGCGATGTTGTATCCAAACAAAATTTACGGATTTTTTCCCCAAAAATAGAGCTTTCTTTTGGTGGTATTTGATCACCTCTGTGGCTTTTATTTTTTTTTGTATTATAAACAAAAGAGCGACAATTTTGGAAGAAAAACAATATTTTATACTTTTTGCTAGAATAATTATCCCCCAAAAATGTAATACTATTTTTTTTCAGCAGTTTAGGCCAATATATATTCCTCTACATATTTTTGATATAATTTTTTTTATAGCGTCTACAATATAGGGAATAGATTTATGGCATTTTTATTTTTATTATTATTTTTTACTAGTGGCGGCGATCTGCGATTTGTAGCAAGATTACGACATTCCGGTGGACAGATACACATTTTTGGGACAATTGACATTTATACAGCGATGAGTGCTATAAAAAGGCACTGATTACTGTGTAAATGTCACTGGTAGGGAAAGGGGTTAACACTAGGAGCGATCAAGAGGTTAAATGTGTTCCCCTCCTGTGTATTTGTAAATGTGGGGGGATGTAACTGACTCGAGGAAGAGACAGATTGCTGTTCCTAATTAGTAGGAGCAGAGGATCTGTCTCTCCTCTCCTGTCAGAACAGGGATGTGTGTACACACACATATCCCTGTTCTGGCTCTCGTGCCCCTGATCGCATGTTGCTGGTGGTCATCGCGACCGATGGCCACACAAATCGGGGCCCCTGCCACACCTGCTATAGCTATTTAACCACTTAAGGACCGCCGCATGTACATTTACGTCGGCAGAATGGCACCGACAGGCACATCAACGTATATATACATTGGTGCCTTGGGGGGGATCGGGGGTCCGATCGGACCCCCCCCGTACATGCGGCGGTCCGCGCGGCTGCAGGAGCGATCCGACAAGTGGGGGCGGCTATCCGTTTTCATCCGCCCCCTCCGGATCGCTCCCAGCCAATGCGCGCGCCCGCAGGAAGGAGGAAGCAACGTGATCTCTCCCTCGGCGTTTGTTTCAAGCGCCGCTGAGGAGAGATCACAACACACCAAGTAAGTCCTGCACCAAACAGCACACTGACACACACACAAACACATTTAACCCCCGCGATCGCCCCCCCCCCCCTCCCCCCTGTCACAGTGTCACTGAATGCAGTAATCATACATGTATGATTACTGTATTTAGTGTCAGTGTGACAGACAGTGTGACAGTCAGTCAGTGTTAGTGTCAGGGTAGCCCCCCCACCCCCCCCAATAAAGTTTTAACCCCTTCTCTCCCTATTGCCAGCGTCACTAAGCGATCATTTTTCTGATCGCTGTATTAGTGTCGCTGTTCCCGCTAGGTAGCTAAAAAAATTTTAATGCAATTTTTTTTTTACTAAAGACATGTGGCTAAATAAATTTTGGCCTAAATGTTTGACTAAAATTTAGTTTATTGGTTTTTTATTATAACAAAAAGTAAAAAATATTGATTTTTTTTCAAAAATGTCGCTCTATTTTTGTATATAGCGCAAAAAATAAAAATCGCAGAGGCGATCAAATACCACCAAAAGAAAGCTCTATTTGTGGGAAAAAAAGGACGCGAATTTTGTTTGGAAGCCACGTCGCACGACCGCGCAATTGTCTGTTAAAGCGACGCAGTGCCGAATCGCAAAAACCCCTTGGGTCATTTGCCAGCGTATTGGTCCGGGTCTTAAGTGGTTAAAGTGCCGACATACAGCTACGGCGATTTGAGGGAAAGAGCCAACTTGCCGCATTATAATGATGGCGGCTGGTCGGCTAGTAAGTAAACTCTAGGTAAACAGCTAAAGACACAGTAGAAATTCATCTGAAATGTCTTACCTGCAAAAAGATTTATAATCCTTTTGTGAATCACGCTTTCTTGGATAGACAGTAGGGATGAGCTCAGGCATGCTCGAATCCTAGTCTGAACCCACATAAATGAGCCCGCTAGGAAGCTGTCACCAGTACAAAGACAATCATAAGTGGCCAAAGCATGCCCTGCTCACAGTGACACTATCTCGATCAGAGATGCGCATGTGGAAATACACAGGCCTGGCACTTCCAAAAGTATCCATCATGGAAGCACATTGGAATGCATGCAGGCTCATTGCCTACATGGACGCATTAAATTCCAGAATGCCAAATGCCTTATTTAACTTCTTCGCATCTTGCCACCGTACTGTACATATATGGCAGGGTGGGACAAGCATCATTCTGGAAGAACGTATGGGTACAAGTTCCCATGTGCGCACCCTGGGGGGCACACATTGGTGCGATCTGTAATTTTTGCATCCTCCAGACCCAGCAGATCACTGATCAGGATACAGGGTCACTCTGATTGACACAGTACTATATGATCACTGTGACCAATTACAGCAATCACAGTAGTAAACAGAGACTATATGAATGACTGTCTTTGAACAAACTGTGTTATGGAATTGTTCGCTTACAGCTGTCATCATCACAGTTGTAAGCAAATACAATGTAAAAAATATAACCTTGTTAACATCTCCAGAGCATAGTTACATAGTTAGTCAGGTTGAAAAAAGACACAAGTCCATCTAGTTCAACCATAAAAAAATAAACAAACAAAATAAAAAACACAGTACAATCCCATACACCCAACTCCATACCCATAGTTGATCCAATTTGCTACAGGAGGGGAAAAAATGTCTTCCTGATCCCCCGAGAGGCAATTGGATTTACCCTGGATCAACTTTTTCCTACAAATCTTAGTATCCAGTTATATCATGTGCATTTAGGAAATAATCCAGGCCTTTCCTAAAGCAATCTACTGAGCTGGCCAGAACCATCTCTGGAGGGAGTCTGTTCCACATTTTCACAGCTCTTACTGTGAAAAAACCTTTCCATATTTGGAGGTGAAATCTCTTTTCCTCTAGACAATAAGAGTGCCCCCTTGTCCTCAGTGTTGACCTTAAAGTGAATAACTCAACATCAAGTTCATTATATGGACCTCTTATATATTTGTACATGTTGATCATATCCCCCCTTATTCTCCTCTTCTCAAGAGGGAATACATTCAGTTCCTCTAATCTTTCCTCATAGCTGAGCTCCTCCATGCCTCTTATAAGTTTGGTTGCCCTTCTCTGCACTTTCTCCAGTTCGCCGATATCTTTTTCGAGAACTGGTGCCCAAAACTGGACTGCATAATCCAGATGAGGTCTTACTAATGATTTGTACAGGGGCAAAATTCTCTCTCTCTCTCTCTCTCTCTCTCTCTCTCTCTCTCTCAGCTATGGAGCTGTGAAGTAACACACAATTACATGAAATGATTTTTTTTTCTTGTATCTGCTGGGCCTTTCTAAAGCCTGGTACACACAATGAGATTATCAGACGAATAATCGTCCGTTTCTTTTTGCATGTTAGTCTCATATTGAAAATGAAGAGGCTTCTCAACTCATGAAAAATCTTGTAAGACAGAATACAACTTCGGAAGTGAGGTAATGTGTTGAATTGTTTTGTAAAGTATTATTTTGTTTCCGAGCATGCTTTTTCTAGCCTACACTTTCAGGTTTTGTCGTCCGAAAAGTAAGAATTGAATGTCGAAAGCACTATATTAACAATCAGATAATTGGATGACTGTTCGCCATGCAAAATTTTTCTTCTGACCTTTTAGGGTGTACGAGCCTTTAGGTCGGGTTCACACTAGCTGTGGCCGCGGCTCACAGCAGGGGGTTAGGTGTGTCCCTGTTCCTCTGTTTCGGGTCCAAATTTTTGCCTGAATTTGGACCTTTAACAAAGACACACAGGACCGTTTTCCAGTGTGGACCACGGCCCCTCCGGAGCTGTGTGAAACGGCTCCATTGAGAGCTGGTCACACTCTCCTGTCATGGGAATTTGATGCAGGGAAGTGTGAACCAAGCCTAAAGGCCCATACACACGATCAGATTTTCCGATGGACGTGTTTAATCGGACAATCCGACCGTCTGTATACTACATCGGACATCTGTATGCTTCATCGGATAATTGTTGTCGGAATTTTCACAGACAAATTTTGGCTGCATGCTTTTAAACTTTCCGACAACAAATGTGTTCCGTCGGATCATCCAATTGTGTGTACACAAGTTCATCGGACTAAAATCCAAAGTACAAACACGCATGCTCAGAACCAATACTAAACATCAGACAACAATAGCAGAAGTTGCCCAAAGGATGGCGGTAAAGAGCTGAAAAACCACATGATTTGGTGAATGTTGGCTGAAAATGTTCTGCCGTGTGTATGCATACCAAGTTCACGGCAACGCCCCTTCGGACAAAAATTCACAGAAAAGTCTGATATAAACTCACGTTTCTTGTGTCCTACGGCCGCTCCTCTGTCAGTATGCCTGCAATATACACTTATATAACGCTGTTCGTGCCGTTGCCATTTTAACTGTGGGCATTAGAAGCCCACAGGCAGGCACTTCCTTGTTGCAGTGATGCTGCTGTCCTAGCAGCCACCACTCGATCTCGGGCATGCGCACTCGCAACGAGGAGCCGCGGAGTCAGCGTCAGTGTTGCCATCACAACAACAGGTGTAGCAAGTTAAAGTAACCGCCCCTTTGTGATGTAAACACAGCCTCATTCATCTACACAGACAAGTCACATTGACGCCCGCCCTCCTTCCTTTGTTTATGTTGCGCGATACTTGCTATCACAGCTCTGCGCTGAACACTGGGAGCTAGGAGAGAAGCTCCCATAGCACACTGCGGGGAAAGGGAAATGACGGAATGCCTGAACAATACCCACAGTTGTACAGACCGGAAGGCACAGGAATATTACTGTACACATATGGAAAACAAAAATATTTGTTTTAAGCATATTTAATATCGGCGGTAATATTAAGATAATCTTTGAATTAGGGTGGAGCTCCGCTTTAAGGAAAACAGTGATCAGTCAAACAATTTTGCGTTTGCTGTTAGGCCAATGCCAAAGTAATTTTTTCCTCTTCCTGTTATGCACCCTCCATGTCCACCATCCACCAAGCACACATTTCAGTGATCTAAGACATGCGTATTTAAATAAGAATTTATTATAATAAATAGGCTTCCTGTGATGGAGTCATGCCAGCATTTCCAACCATCTACTTCTGGTTCTTCATCTTCTGGGCATATTTCAATTTTCACTAGCAATGCAAACAATAACACAGAATGCAAGGTGTTCATAAATAGTGTTGCTCACGAATATTCGCATTGCGAATATTCGCTACGAATATTGCATATTCGAGTATTCGCGAATAACGCGAATATCGCGGCGAATATTCGCTATTTCGAATATTCGAATGTTTTAAATTTTTTTTTAGAACAGATCACATCCTAGAGATCCCCATCGACGTCTAAAAGCATTGCTGGTATGATTAGAGACCTTGGGCCGAGTAGCTGCAGCGCTCATTTTATATTGCCGAAAAATCGCAATGCGATTATTCGGCAAATAGCGATATCGCGCGATTATTTTATATTGTAATATATCACGAATATTCTGAGCCAATCAGAGTACTCCATTCCGCATTTCTCGAAATTTCGAAATTATTTTGTATTGTAATATATCACGAATATTCTGAGCCAATCAGAGTGCTCCATTCCGCATTTCTCGAATATTCGCAATTATTGTGTATTGTAATATATCACGAATATTCTGAGCCAATCAGAGTGCTCCTTCCGCATTTCTCGAATATTCGCAATTATTGTGTATTGTAATATATCACGAATATTCTGAGCCAATCAGAGTGCTCCTTCCGCATTTCTCGAATATTCGCAATTATTGTGTATTGTAATATTTAACGAATATTCTGAGCCAATCAGAGTGCTCCTTCCGCATTTGCCGAATATTCGCAATTATTTTATATTGTAATATATCACGAATATTCTGTGCCAATCAGAGTGCTCCATTCCGCATTTCTCGAATATTCGCAATTATTTTATATTGTAATATATCACGAATATTCTGTGCCAATCAGAGTGCTCCATTCCGCATTTCTCGAATATTCGCAATCGCAATTCGCAATCGCATTCGCATTCGCGATAGCGAAAATTCGCAATCATTTCATTTCGAAAATATATCACGAATATTCGTATTTAGCGAATATCTGTCGAATATTCGACTATATATTCGAGATATATCGCGAATTCGAATATGGCATATTCTGCTCAACACTATTCATAAATTATTTGTAAATCATTTTTCCACACGTACACAGAAACAATTATTTCACCACACATGAGCTTATTGCAAAGTTGTGGACGTTATGAAAGACTGTCAGGGCAGAATGTAGATGAGTGTAATTATTTCAGCTATGAGCAGATTTGATAATCACTCATAAGATAAATTGGTCAGTGGCCAAGCTAAAGTTACGCATATACATTAAATGAAAGCTGAAAGACACTAATGACCTTTTGGCTGTTGCCTAGTGTATGTCATTAGCACAATCGTAAATAGAGAAATTCACAAATATTTGTCTGCAGGAAAGTCAATTGCCATGGTATTTGCTTGGTTTTCTTTCTCATACAAGTCAATGTCATTGAAAAAGCAAAACAAATCATTTTCAAAATTGCTCAGACACAATGTACAAACGTAAAAGCAATGCAGAAGAAACTTAAAAGCACCTGAATTGTACATAAAATATTTCCAAAGAGTAATGCTCTGTACACACGATCGGCTATCTGATAGAATCAAAACCAATGGATTTTTTCATCAGATATCTGATGAAGCTGACTTTCATCAGTCTTGCCTACACACCATCAGTCAAAAATCACACCGTGTCCAACGCGGTGACGTAAAACACTACGACGCGCTGAGAAAAATTAAGTTCAATGCTTCCGAGCATGGGTCGACTTGATTCTGAGCATGCATGTATCTTTCTCAGATGGACTTCCACACAGACGATCGTTTTTTTCTATCAGTTTTTTATCCATAGGAACATTTTAAAACATGTTCTATTTTTTTTCACCGATGGGAAACAAACCGATGGGGCCCACATAGGATCGGTTTGTCTGATGAATGGTCCATTGGTCTGTTTTCATCAGACAAACCGATCGTGTGTACAGGGCTTTAGTTTCTTTTGTATGGATCCAGTATCTTTAGTGCTTTCAGAGTGTTTAAAACAAGTGAAGACCAAGGCCTCTGACCACCCTTTGACTTCACTAGCTGTGTTCTTGTTCAGGGTTAATATACTCAGAAAATATTGAGGCTAGAGTTAGCCAGATAATAAGGAGGTCAATTAAGAAGGTGTTCCTAATGACAACTCGTTATGTGTATAAAAGAAACCTACCTGCATTGCATTATTACCTACAGAATCCCTTTCTTCCATTTAAACGTCACCATCATGGGCCAGACCAAAGAGCTGTCAAAGGACATCAGGGACAGGATTGTAGACTTGCAGAAGGCTGGAATGGGCTACAAGACCTTCAGCAAGAAGCTTGGTGAGAAGGAGATGGAACGATTATGCGCAAATGGAAGAAATATAAAATAGCCATTGATAGCCCTCAGTCTGGAGCTTCATGCAATATTTCATGGGGTAAGGATGATCATGAGAAAAGTAAAGGATTAGCTCAGAACTACACGGGAGAAGCCTGTGAATGATCTCAAAGCAGTTGGGACCACAGTCACCAAAAAAAAAAAAAAAAATTGGTAACACAATACTTCGCCATATATTGAAATCCTGCAGTGCCAACAAGGTCCCCCTCCTCAACAAGGCACATGTACAGGCCTATATGAAGTTTGCCAATGAGCATCTAAATGATTCAGAAAAAGATTGGGAGAAAGTGCTGTGGTCAGATGAAATCAAAATTTAGCTGTTCGGCATTAACTCGACTATCCATGTTTGGAAGAAGAAAAATGCTGACTATGACCTTAAGAACACTATCCATACAGTCAAGCACGGAGGGGAAAATATTGTGCTTTGGGGCTGTTTTTCTGCTAAAGGTACAGGCTGACTTTGCCACATTGAGGGGCCAATGGATGGGGCCATGTATTGTAAAATCTTGGATGAGAACCTTTTTCCCTCGGCCAGAACACTAAAGATGGGTCGTGGATGGGTATTCCAGCATGACAATGATCCAAAAACATACCAAGGCAACAAATAAGTGGCTCAAGAAGAAGCACATTAAGGTCATGGAGTGGCCTAACCACTCTCCAGACCTTAATCCTATAGAAAATGTATGTAGGGAGCTGAAACTTTGAGTTGCCAATCAACAGCCAAGAAACCTTAAGGATTTAGAGAAGATCTGTAAAGAAGAGTGGACCAAAATCCCTCCTGAGATGTATTCAAACCTGGTGACCAACCTAAGAAACGTCTTACTTCTGTGTTTGCCAACAAGGGTTCCTCCACCAATTACTAAGTCATGTTTTGTTTGGGGATCAAATACTTATTTTACCCACTAAACTGCTACTCAATTTATAACTTTTGTACTGTATTATGTTTTTTTTTTCCTGGGTTGTTGGTTGATATTCTGTCTCTATCATTTAAAATACACCTACAGTAGGTGACTGGGATATTGTGTCAATCTCGCTCCCTTTCTCGGCGAGATTGAGCACTTGCGAGCCCCATCGCGGGAGCCAGTGCCGAGCTGGCTTGCCGCGATGGAGACAAAGCCGTCATAGAAGCGACGGGGATCCGACGCGGATTCCCGCCAATTCTACAAGTGGGCGGAGTTTGTTATGAATCCTGAAGGAGAAATCCCCGCCGGATTTTTAAAAAAAAATCCGGCATGGGTTCCCCCCTCAGGAGCATAACGGGCCCTTAGGTCTGTTATGGGTTGTAAGGAGACCCCCTACGCCGAAAAAACGGCGTGGGGGTCCCCCCACAATCCATAACAGACCCGTATCCAAAGCACGCCGGCCGGCCGGTCAGGAAGGGAGTGGGGGCGAGCGAGCGCCCCCCCCCCCCTCCTGAGCCGTACCGGGCAGCGTGCCCTCAACATGGGGGGGTTAGGTGCTCTGGGGCAGGGGGCGCACTGCGGCCCCCCACCCCAGAGCACCCTGTCCCCATGTTGATGAGGACAGGGCCCCTTCCCGACAACCCTGGCCGTTGGTTGTCGGGGTATGCAGGCGGGAGGCTTATCGGAATCTGGAAGCCCCCTTTAATAAGGGGGCCCCCAGATACCGGCCCCCCACCCTAAGTGAATGAGTATGGGGTACATTGTACCCCTACCCATTCACCTGCAAATAAAAAGTGTAAACACAAATAAACCACACAGGGTATTGAAATATTTTATTAGTTGGCCGCTGGGGGGGGGTTGTGTATGATCGCTTTTATAAAAGCGCCCCCCTCCGGCGGGCTTCTGTGGGGGGGTGGGTGCCGCCGTCTGGTTCTCTTCCGCCGCCGGGGGGGGCGCTTTGATAAAAGCGCCCACCACCCGGCGGGCTTCTTTCGACGTCTTCGGCGGCTGGGGGGTCTTCTCCCACTCTCCGGGGTCTTCTCCTGCTCTCCGGGAGTCTTCTCCGCTCTCCGGGGGTCTTCTCCGCTCTCCGGGGGTCTTCTTCTTCTTCAGGACTCGCCGCCGCTAACTTTGTGTGTTAGCTCAATTACTAGCGGCGGCGAGCCCCCTCCTCTGTGACGTCGTCTTCTTCTTCTTCTGTTCTCCAGATGTTGACGCAACGCTTCCTTCCGCTGTTATGCCGGGCGCGCAGCTCGCAGCGAATTATATATATACGTGGTACCTACCGGAGCATGATGGGACTGCGACGTCACAAGACAGGCCTATATAACTCGCTGCGAGCCGCGCGCCCGGCATAACAGCGGAAGGAAGCGTCACGTCAACATCTGGAGAACAGAAGAAGAAGAAGACGACGTCACAGAGGAGGGGGCTCGCCGCCGCTAGTAATTGAGCTAACATACAAAGTTAGCGGCGGCGAGTCCTGAAGAAGAAGAAGACCCCCGGAGAGCGGAGAAGACCCCCGGAGAGCAGGAGAAGACCCCCGGAGAGCAGGAGAAGACCCCGGAGAGTGGGAGAAGACCCCCGGAGAGCAGGAGAAGACCCCGGAGAGCAGGAGAAGACCCCGGAGAGCAGGAGAAGACCCCGGAGAGTGGGAGAAGACCCCGGAGAGTGGGAGAAGACCCCCCAGCCGCCGAAGACGTCGAAAGAAGCCCGCCGCCGGGTGGTGGGAGCTTTTATCAAAGCGCCCCCCCGGCGGCGGAAGAGAACCAGACGGCGGCACCCACCCCCCCACAGAAGCCCGCCGGAGGGGGGCGCTTTTATAAAAGCGATCATACACAACCCCCCCCCGGCGGCCAACTAATAAAATATTTCAATACCCTGTGTGGTTTATTTGTGTTTACACTTTTTATTTGCAGGTGAATGGGTAGGGGTACAATGTACCCCATACTCATTCACTTAGGGTGGGGGGCCGGTATCTGGGGGCCCCCTTATTAAAGGGGGCTTCCAGATTCCGATAAGCCTCCCGCCCGCATACCCCGACAACCAACGGCCAGGGTTGTCGGGAAGGGGCCCTGTCCTCATCAACATGGGGACAGGGTGCTCTGGGGTGGGGGGCCGCAGTGCGCCCCCTGCCCCAGAGCACCTAACCCCCCCATGTTGAGGGCACGCTGCCCGGTACGGCTCAGGAGGGGGGGGGGCGCTCGCTCGCCCCCACTCCCTTCCTGACCGGCCGGCCGGCGTGCTTTGGATACGGGTCTGTTATGGATTGTGGGGGGACCCCCACGCCGTTTTTTCGGCGTAGGGGGTCTCCTTACAACCCATAACAGACCTAAGGGCCCGTTATGCTCCTGAGGGGGGAACCCATGCCGGATTTTTTTTAAAAAATCCGGCGGGGATTTCTCCTTCAGGATTCATAACAAACTCCGCCCACGTGTAGAATTGGCGGGAATCCGCGTCGGATCCCCGTCGCTTCTATGACGCACTCGCTGGAATGTGCTTTTACTATTCCAGCGAGTGCGAGATGTCGGCGGCCTGTCGCCGAGATTCAGCGCGATGCTGTCATGCTAAAAACACATTCTCGGCGGCAGGCACTGTATGATAAAAAATTATAGATCATTTACTTCTTTGTAAGTGGGCAACCTTACAAAATCTGTGGACGAGCAAATAATTATTTCCCCCACTGTATGGGCATTAAACTATTTACATCTTCTTATAACACAGTTAAAGAATTTTAAGGAAAACCTTCCTTAGTGGATTTTAGGCATTTGTTCAGTAACCAGCAGCCAGCATAGACATAGTGGGCCAGATTCACAGAGCCATTACGCCTGTCTAACTGGTGTTAGACTGGAGTAATTTCAAATTACGCGCGTTTTCTAGCTAGTCGGAAACCTCAAACCATGAATAGACGGCTGCGGGCTTCAATTCGACTGGATTATGTTTTAGTACGCCTTCGGATCTACGCTGCAATAAAATTGCGGCCACTGGGTGGACTTCCGCGTCGGGGTATGCTAATGAGCTTTTGCCGGCGATCCCCGAAATTACGATCTTCATTCGCAATCTCTTACGGCACCTTTAGTCATCTTTTTTTTGCGTAACACTATACCAGCTTTTTGCTGGTCTAATATTAGACAGCCCATGTTAAGTATGGCTGTCATTCCCGCGTCTAATTTCTACGTTTTCCGACGTCTTTTATTATTTTTCACGTAAGTTGTCCGGGAATAGGAATGTTCGTAAACGACGCTACTCAAACAACGAATGACGTAACGACGTGATTTCGCGCAATGCACGGCGGGAAATTTCTGAATGGAGCATGCGCAGTTCGATCGCCGCGGGGACGCGCTTAATTTAAATGCTTCACGCCACCCAATCACGTATTTCGATTACGCGGCGAGAAATAGACTACGCCGCCGTAGCGTACGGGCAAAAATCTACCAGGATTCGGTGTAGAGCCTGGTGAAATACGGCAGCATAGAGTATTTCGATTACGCAGCGCAATATTAAGTGTATCTGAATCTGGCCCACAATGCTCTTCATTAGGAGTAAATTATTTTATAAGGGTTGTATCCCATAAAAAAAATCTTTTCTTCTGGAGTTCAGCTTTTCATTGTTTACTAGGCTTATAGATATAGAAAAAGATGAGGGTCTATTTAAAAACTTTAGTGGCATGATCTGGGCACAGGTTCACTTTAACCACTTCAGCCCCGTTGGATTTGGCTACCAAATGACCAGGCCACTTTTTGCGATACGCCGCTGTGTCGCTTTAACTGACAATTGCGCGGTCACCGCAACACAGAAAAAAGATTGACTTTTCCCACAAATAGAGCTTTCTTTTGGTGGGATTTGATCATCTCTGTGTTTTTAATTGTTTGCACTATAAAAAAAAATACAGCGACAATTTTGAAAAAAAAGTTATATTTTTTGCTATAATAAATATCCCCCAAAAATATTTTTTAAAAAAATGCTTTTTTTTCCTCAGTTCTACATATTTTTGGTAAAAAAAATTGCAATAAGCATTTATTGATTGGTTTGCACATGAGTTATAAGGTCTACTAAATTGGGAATAGTTTATGGCATTTTTAATATATTTTTTTTAATACTAAGAATGGCATTGATTTTTATCGTGACTGCGACATTATTATTGTGACTGCGACATTATGGCGGACACTTTGCACACTTTTGATGCTATTTTGGCACCATTGTCATTTATACAGCAATCAGTGTTATAAGAATGCACTGATAATTGTGTAAATGACATTGGCAGAGAAAGGGTTAACCAGTAGGGGGCGAGGAAGTGGTTAAGTGTGTCCTAGGGAGTGATTCTAACTGTGGGGGGGGGCTGGGCTACGAGTGACACGATACTGATCACTGCTCCCGATTACATGGAGCATAAGATCAGTGTCCTGTCACTAGGCAGAACAGGGAGATGCCTTGTTTACACTGGTCTCTCCCAGTTCTGCAGCTCCGTGACACTATCGCGGGGCACCGGCAGACATTGGACACGGTCACAAAGCTCACGGCAGGGGCGCTTTGCACAGCCTTGCCATTCTTCCCATGTACATGGCGCGGTCGGCAAGAGGTTAAATCATTCACATAACTGCTCAAATTAACATTTCTTAACAAATGTATTTTAATATAATAGACGATTCCACTGGTAACTGCTGACAAAAAATATAGCACATGCAGTTCTAATTATTGGCTTAAGTTAATATGCTTTACACAGTTGAGGAAGGAATAGAAATGTTAGAGGAGCTGAACAATTTAAGAACATATGGGATGTGAAGTGAGGTGGGTACGGCAACCATAGTATTCTAAAAAAAAAAAGCATTATTAGTGCTCCAACAGCATTTTCTATTAAAAAGAGCCCATTTAAAAAGCATTTCTAAGTGAGCACAGATTAAAAAGGTCATTTATGTCTGCGCTGTGATTTCTTTGTTTAAAAAAAAAAACGCACCTGTGGAACTTTCTAATTCCAGAGATTATCGTTATTAGAAGTCCAATTCCCATGGGACTGTTGACAGAAGTCTCTAAAACTTGGAAACAGAAAAAACAACATTTGTCAGGAGGGCAGCATGAGGAAAATGAACAGAGGACCGATGAAACATGACAGAAAATGTCCCATCTGTATTGTTATTTCACCAACTGAACGTTATGGAGGTAATACACAGCGCCCATTGTTCAAATAACGGACCTCTCTTCAATGCAATTATATGAAGACATTTTACTATGGGTATTATTAAAGCGGAGTTTCCATCCCAATTTTTTATTTTTTATTATTGTGCTCATTAGACCTGAAAAAAAAAAATTTTTACTCATCTGGAAATGGCTGTTGCTATGCGGTCCCATGAAATCTGCCTTTGAAATCACCTAGGATTCTGACATCATCTCCCTCTAATGCTCCTGGGAAATGTGTGTCATCATTTCCCAGGATGCAGTGCGCTACCCAATTATCACTCCCCATCCAAGACTTCCAGGAAGTAAGTGCTAGTGGGCTTCACAATGCCCACAAGCAAAATGACAGCGGTGTGGACAGAGTTTTATAAACTATCTTTTTTGAATAACTATGCGGAGCGGTGGCGGATTGTAAAATAGTAAGTGACCGGATTTATATTATAAAAACGCATGATGAAAGAACTTACATTTAAAATGGTTGTGGTTGGAACCCTTCTTTAAATATTTGTTATTTTGTTTGTTGTAAAACTGATTGGCTGTATGCCTTAAGGCCCATACACACGGTCGGACTTTTTGCCAACAAACTTCAAAATGAGCAAGTTTTCAAAATAGTTTGATCGTGTGTACGCTCCATCAGACAAACTTTTTCGGGTTTCATCGAACATAAAGTTCAGTCTGCAAACGGACAAACTTTACGTCCACAAGAGTCCGATGGTGCCTAGTCCGACCGTGTGTACAGCAAGCAATCAGACTTTTGTACAAAGTACAAATGCGCATGCACATTCGTGACGCAGCAAATTCTGAAATCAAGAAAAGCAGGGCACAATATCTTCTTCTTTATAATGTGATAATACTAAAAGCTGCTTTGTGGTGATATTAGTGTATTTTGGTTATATGAATCAAACATATTTCTATATTTTTTTGTGGGTCAAGTTAGCACAATCCCATTGCGCAACATGTCTGCTTTGCATGAAAATTGCATGAAACTGAAAATCGCGAATGCACACAGACGAAACCTCTACTAACTCTCAATTAGCAGAAGGAGCCCAAAGGGTGACGCCTCCTGCACATATACGTCAGCAGAATGGCACGACTGGGCACATGCATGTACAGGTACGTCCTGTGCTAGTACCCAGCCGTGGGTCACGCGCTCCCGTGACCCGGTCCGAAGCTCCGGGACTCGTGCACCCGATCGCAGCTGGAGTCCCGCGATCGGTCCCCGGAGCTGAAAAACGGGGAGAGCCGCGTGTAAACACGGCTTCCCCGTTCTTCACTGTGGCGGCGTCATCGATCATGTGATCCCTTTTATAGGGATACACAATCGATGATGTCACACCTACAGACACACCCCCCTACAGTTGTAAACACACATTAGGTCACACATAACCCCTTCAAACTGCACTGTCATTTTCACAATAAACAATGCATTTTAAATGCATGTTTTGCTGTGAAATGACAATGGTCCCAAAAATGTGTCAAAATTGTCCGAAGTGTCCGCCATAATGTCGCAGTCACAAAAAAAAAAATCGCTGATCGCCGTCATTAGTAGTGTTGCTCACGAATATTCGCATTGCATATTCGAGTATTCGCGAATAACTCGAATATCGCGGCGAATATTCGCTATTTCGAATATTCGTATTTTTCAAATTTCGCAATAATTTTCGCAATAAATTTCGCAATCAATTTCGCAATCAATTTCGCACTAGCGAAATTTCGCTTTTTTTTTTATATAAAATATAGCGAATATTCGTAAATATCGAATATTCGTGATATTTTATCCAAAAAAAATAGCGAAATTTCGCAATCATTTTCGCTTCCGCATATGCAAAATGTCGCTATTTTTTTTTTTTTATAAAATATAGCGAATATTCGTAAATATTGAATATTCATGATATTTTATTTTAAAAAAAAACAATAGCGAAATTTCGCATTAGCGATATTTCGCAATTTTTTTATTTTTTTTATAAAATATCACGAATATTCGATATTAATGAATATTCTTCGAAATATCGCGAAATCGAATATGGCGTATTCCGCTCATCACTAGTCATTAGTAGTAAAAAATAATAATAATAAAAATGCAATAAAACTATCCCCAATTTTGTAAACGCTATAAATTTTGCGCAAACCAACCGATAAACGCTTATTGCGATTTTTTTACCAAAAATAGGTAGAAGAATATGGCCTAAACTGAGAAAAAAAAATATTTTTCAAAATTGTCGCTCTATTTTTGTTTATAGCGCAAAAAATAAAAAACGCAGAGGTGATCAAATACCACCAAAAGAGAGCTCTATTTGTGGGAAAAAAAGGACGCCAATTTTGTTTGGGAGCCACGACCGCGCAATGTCTGTTAAAGCGACGTAGTGCCGGATCACAAAACCTGGCCGGGTCCTTTAGCTGCCTAAAGTTTTGGGTCTTAAGTGGTTAAACTCTCGTCAGTACGTTGTTTCCCCATGTACCTGTCTGCTGCCTATAAATGCATCCAGCTCACATTCAAGCAGCCTTCTATTATTGTCAACCGTAGCCGGACCACACTACAAAACTACTGGTGCTGGGTGTCCCTGGGCTGGAAAGCATCCCACGCTGCATCCCTGCCACAATCAAGCTAATCCCCTACCTGGATCCACGCTGCCATTGCTGGGGACACCCTAAGATATCTTCCTCCAGGAGACCCTGCACTACAGAATTCCATTGCTACTACGATACTCTGCTTACTGGACAACACTCATCTACTGCAAACGGATCAAGTACCATCACTACGTTACAACTATTGCTCTAGAATTATCCACTTCACATATAGCCTTTACAAAGTACTGTATTTGAATCTGGCTTAGTTTATACTATCTTGTTGCTTTGGATGACTTAGTATGCCTTCAGGTGACCGCTGTGGAATATCTTAACCGACATACACTCTCAGATCAATTAAGCTAAAATTACCTCTTTTAAGTAAATTGTTAATTGCATACAGTATTTTTAAATGCTACGTGCTTGACATTCGTTGTTACTTGTATATGGGCTTCTGCCCTAAAATATTGAACATGTTTGTTATACCTTTTTTTGGCTAAGGATAGAAGGTGTGTTATACCTCCTCCCTTAGTAGCTCAATGCATTGCTGTATGTGAGTGATATGATGTAGAGAGAACCCCCAAGCTCTTATTTTCTGATTAGAGTGATGCCTGGGGTCCTTTACTGATAATCACTTGGCATACTAAAGTTCATTGAAACCTTTTCCTTGATGCAGTTGTGCTTCGCTCACCATAACCTTTCTAGGATAGGGTTTGAAGGTATGTTGTAATACCCCCCACCGTTAGTAGCTCAATGCATTCCTGTATGTGAGTGATATGATGTAGAGAACCCCCAAACTCTTATTCTCTGATTACAGTGACGCCTGGGGTCCAATACTGATAATCACTTGGCATTAGGGATGAGCTTTGCATTCGATACGAACGTATGTTTCGTACGTTCGACGAAATTCGAACAAAAGCGGTCGTTCGCGCCAAATTCGAGTGATGCAAAACGCCCCATAATTCACTGCGGCATTGCGTGCTGGTGATTGGCCAAGCATGCTGTATGTCCCGCATGCTTGACCAATCACAGCGCGCAAAAAACGAAGAGCCATAAAACAGGGTTTTAAAATATTTGATTAGTCAGCTCTGGGCACCCCCACTCTTCTTTAGCTCTTTTACGAGGGGGGCTTGATTCTTCAACGTCTTCTGGGGGGGTCTTCTCCACTCTCCGGGGGTCTTCTCCGCTCTCTGGGGGTCTTTTCCGCTCTCCGGGGGTCTTCTTCCATCTTCTGCACTATGACGCACTCGCTGGAATGTTCTTTTTCTATTCCAGCGAGATGTCGGCACCCTGTCGGAATCAGCACGATGCTGTCGTGCTGGAAACACATTCTCAGTGACAGGTACTGTGTCAGCGTTTATCAGCAATACAGCGTTTTTACAGCTGAAAAATGTCTTTCAGATTATTAGAGTATTTTTTACTGCTCAAAAACGCCTATGTGTTCATGGACACATCGAATAACATGACTTAGAGTTTAATGACTGTAGAAAAAAACATCTACAGCCAAAAACAGCTGCTGTAAAAATGTCAAAAAATGTCCAGTGTGCAGGAAGAGAGGGGCAGCCATACACAGCGCTGATCTATTCTCTCCTCCCTTATGCCCTGTACACACGATTGGAGTTTCCATCAGAATAAACTCCGGTGGGTTTTTCCGATGGAATTCCGTTCAAGCTGTCTTGCATACATACGGACACACCAAATTCCGACCGTCAAAAACGCATTGATGTACAACACTACGATGAGCCCAGAAAAATTAAGTTCAATGCTTCCAAGAATGCGTTGAATTGTTTCCGAGCATGTGTCTGATGGGACATACACACGGTCTAAATATCCAATGAATAAATTCCGCCTGACTTTTTCCATCTGAAATTCCGATCGTATGTACGAGGCAATACTCTTCATGCAGGGAGGGGGAGGGACATTTTTTTTTTTACCTTTTTTTTTTTTTACCTTTTAGACACTTAATAAAAAGTGAAATAAAGGAAAATATAAAAAAGAAACATTGAAAAAACATGAGGGTAACAGTTACACAGCAACTGAAATTGTTGCTGACACACACAAACTGTTGAGTCCATTCACTATAAATACGAGGAATACATAATATGTAGCCCACCTCTCTGCAATTCACAGTAATGTACTGTAGTACAATACAGAACTGTGAACACAGGGGGGCACACAATAATATGTATTTCCCAATACACCAATGTGTATGGCATCATAGCTTACTTTATATAGCACTGTATAGCACAACTTTCTCTCCTTTAACACTCACTGTCTGCTCTACTTATCTCCTCCAGCACAAACCGACAAATGCCTGCTGAAAACACTACCTTTTATAAAAATGGCCTTGCACATAACAAAGCTGACATTACTGGCCATTCCAAGTCACCCAGCCACAGTTCCCGGAAGTTGGTAGTTGTTTGCTAGACAATTAGTACACTGTGTCCACAAACTCAACCTTGACCCGAACCCCAAACTTGATGATTTATAAAGATGTTATTAGTAATTCCGATGGTAGGATAGTGATAATTTATAATGATGATATTAGTAATCCCCAGGGTGGAATACTGATGAATAATAATTGTAACGTTAGTAGTACCTAAGCCAGAATACTAATGATTTATAATAATGATAATATTAATTCCTGTGATAAAAACTGATTATTTATAATAACGATATTAGTGATTCCAGAGAAAAAATACTGATGGATTATTATAGCGATATTAGTAATCCTAAAATAGAATATAGTAATGTTAATATGATGACAATATTAGTAATCTCTAAGGAATTTATAATGATGATATTAGAATTTTTTTATATAAATTAGTAACAATTTATAATGGCAATACTGGTGATATTTTAGGTTAAATCATAAGTCATATACTATAATAGTACTATTAGTAATCTCTGAGGTAGAACAGGAATCGTGTATATCAAGTAATCTCTGAGTTGGCAAAATATATTATTTATAATAGCGATATCAATAATATTTTACTAGAATACACATTCTTTATAATGGCTAATTAGCTGTACTGAAGAAAAATATTGAATTCATCATCAAGAATACGTTGCAATACATTTTGATATACACAGCTTTACCATAGCTGGATTTATTATTAATTGACTAAATTAAATCTGAATAAAAAATGTTCTTCAATGTTGCATAGAAAATGGCATATTGCAGCAGTCAGTCCTGGGGGGGGGGGGGGGGCTTGAGGGGTCCCCACAAATATTTTTTTCACAGGGACTCTATTTGTGTCAGTCACTGGTAGACACTTTATAGAATCTCACAAGTAATGCCAGTTTAAAGCTAGCGATAACCTGGATGATCATCTTTGTGACTTTAGTTTTACATAAAAAATACTGCAAAAATGTTTATTACATTTACTCACATGTAGTAAATGTAGCTGATAATCTTTAAGCACCTGATAATTAATCAACCAATAAATCCAAACACCACAGTACACAGCGTGGGTGATCACACTGTATATATAATGGATATATACTTTCGGCTGGGTATTTCAATATATGATGTATGGACCATTTCACTGGCAACACATTTAGTTGCTTTGCAGCCTGAAATGAAGACAGACACATTTGTTGTTCTATCCAGCTGTATTTACTCAGTGTAACTTAAAACACTAACATATCAGAAAAAAAAAACATAACAGAAACACTGAGTTGAAAAAAGAATCACCCCCTTATGTCAGTGTTGTGTTAAACCACCTTTTGCTTTAAATACCGCCTTTAGTCTGTTGGGATATGTCTCTCTACTAACTTTGCAGATCTAGACTTTGCAATATTTGTCCATTCTTCTTTGCAGAACTGGTCAAGTTCAGTTAAATTTAATGGTGACAATTTGTGGACTACAGTCTTCAAGTCATTCCACAGATTTTCAATGGGGGTTAAGTCTGGACTCTGACTAGGCTAGGGATAAGTAACATTAAAGAGGTGAGGATCTACCTGAACAACATGGGAAAAGACAAAGATCACCGGGCACAGTGTTGCCCAGTGTTGCCTCCGCAAACTTGATTTAAACATCTAGGGCCAGATTCAGCAACACTTGCGCTGGAGTATTTCGATATGCGCCGCGTAACTGTGAAGATGCGCCGTCGTTTCTATGTGCCCGTACCCACCAAACTAGATGCGCCCGAAGACGCGGCATTTGCGACCGGCGGAACGTTCCGACGCCAGAGTATCGTCAGCACATAATTTCGTTTGGCGCATCAGTCGCGCCTATTGATTTCCCCTGCAAATATGCAAATGAGGGAGATTTCCCGATTCGCGAACGGATAAGCACCATACGCTGGCTACATGCGCCGCGCGTATCTCGTCCGTCCGGCGCAAAGTTATTTCTACAAAAGGCTGCTTTATCTTTACTCCAGACGGTCAGAGGTCAGCAGGAGAGCAGCTACAGCAGCGTTACCGACGATAGGAGCTAGCTGAACAACCACACTTGCAAGGACAACACCTCTGTGTGCCAACATGCCAGGAGCAATTGTGGTCCTCGAACTACTGATGGGTCCCCCGGTACGGAGGAGGCGGGCACGTGAGAGGATATACCGCACTCGTATGAGCCTCTTTGGCATGGGTGATGAGGAGGTGTATCGCCTCTTCAGATTCAGCCCTGATGCAATACTTGAACTAACCACAACCCTGCAGGATGACATCACCAGCAAGACACACCGCTCACAAGCAGTGCAGCCACTGGTGAAGGTCCTGGCAACACTTCATTTCCTTGCAAGTGGATCATTCCAGCGTACAAGTGGAGTGGTGGCTGGGATGTCACAGTCCTCCATAAGCAGATGTGTGCACCAGGTTGTCCCTGCAATCCTCAGACGCATGTCCAACCAGTTCATCAGACCAACCACTGAGGAGCTGCGGCTGAAGGCAATGACAGATTTCTACAGCATTGCCAGATTCCCACGCACTGTGGGGGCCATTGATTGCACACATGTGGCCCTACAGCCCCCCAGTGCCACAGAGCACATATACCGCAATCGGAAGCATTGGCATTCCATCAACGTACAGGTGATAGCCGATGCCCAACGCCTCATATGGCACGTCCGTGCCAAACACCCCGGGTCCAGCCATGACAGCTTCATATACAATCAGAGCCCCATCCCAGCAGAATTTAACCAGAACATGTATGGGGACAGCTGGCTGGTTGGTGAGTGACATGGGAGTCGGGCATGACTATCCCCTCCCGTGATGCACAACAGAAGTGGCACATGCATGACTAACATTCTCCTGTCTTTTACCTTACAGGTGACTCTGCATATGCATTGGGACCCCATCTAATGACTCCTTTCCGGAACCCCCAAACCAGAGGAGAGAGAAAATACAATGAAGCACACATCAAAACCCGTGCAGTGGTGGAGCAAACATTTGGGCTCCTGAAGTCCCGTTTCCGCTGCCTGGATAAGTCCGGGGGGAACCTATTGTATTCCCCTACCTTCGTGTGTCAGATCATCGGTGCATGTTGCATTCTGCACAACTTTGCTATGAGAAAAGGCCTGCAGATTGACATACGTGATGACCTGACCCCCGACCCACACAGTCCCCACCTGCCAGAGGACACCCAGTCTGCTGATGGAAGAGCAGTCAGGAGGGTCCTCGCCGTAGGCATCTTTGGACACTAAACCAAAACATTAATAACACAGACAATGCATGCATGCACACCACTGATGTCCCTAGATCACACACACCACATACACATCGCATTGGATTAGCCCAAGTCCAGCATGTAGGACTTGGGAGCAGCAACGCCAGCGTCAAGGCCCCAATGATGTCACTGTCCATTCATACACCTTTCACACGTCATTCATACAGCCGTGGGGTTAACTTCACCACCACGGCCGAGGGTGACACCCCTTACTGTCAGGAGTGCCACCCTCTCACATTCACACACCATTCACACTGTCCCCTGCACTCCTGACCGTGTGCAGTAAAAAAAGAAATACAAAATCTCATAACCTGAGAAAAAAAATAAACAAAAACTCATGACCTGAGTATAAAATAAAGAATAAAAAATAAACAAAAACTCATGACCTGAGTATAAAATAAAGAATAAAAAATAAACAAAAACTTATGACCTGAGTCTAATTAAAAAAATCATAGAAACCAAAACAAAAAAAAAGCCTCATCGGGGATGCCGGGGGCTTCTTCTGGGGGCCCCTGTCTGCCTCCTCAGCTGCCTGGATGGAGTGGGTGGGGGTGGGGGGGCATCTGGAGGTGGCTGATCCCCAGGTGGGCCACTCCTGGCAGGTGTGGCCTGCATGCCCTCCAAGGCCATGGCTATCCGGCCGAGGTAATTGTTCGTCTGAGCCTGCATCCGGAGCTGACGGGTGACCTGGTAATGCTGGGCCCGCCGACTCAGCCTCCCCTGGTCCCAGATGGCAGCACTGTTACCCTGGATGGCAGCAGTGTTGGCCTGGACGGCTGCAGTGAGTTGTGTAATATCCCCCTGCACCTCCCCCAAACTGGTGACCACTGCAGCGCAATTACAGCTGACATCCTGGACTGCGTTGCTTATCTGGGCAACGGAGCACAGGCTGTCAGACACTTTCTGTAAGTGGCCAACTATGGCCCCCATTTGTTCTGTCTGTCTGGCGTGATCCCTCGCCAACTGGTCCTGGACAACATCAGACACCCCCCTGGTCTTCTGGGTCGCCTTCCTGGGGCCAGAAGATGGTTGTCCCCGGGGGGAAGGAGTCACCCTTGAGGGGCTTCCAAGGATGGGGGAGGGGATAACAGATGGCCCAGGAGAAGGGGAGGAGACCTCCAAAAATAAAGTAAAGTCCTGCTCTGCCACAGCAGGCTCCTCCTCAAGGACCTCGGCAGGTGTGGTGTGGCCACTCTCCTCCACCACCTCTTCACCACCCAGGGGCTCGGGCACACGATGGCGTGGGGGGGATGGGGTGGAATGGACGCTGACCGATGATGGCCCAGCTCCGTCATCTGTGGATGACACAAAGCAGACACATGTTGGTGGTCCCACACACTTGGCACATGTACCCTCCCCCCCAAATGCAACAAATCAAATAGGGGATAAAAAACACTTACCTGTCCTGGAGCCTTCCTCCATGGAGTCATAGCCTGGGACCCCCTCCACCTGCTCCCTCTCCAGGCAGCGTGCGACCACCTCCTCCTCCGCGGTCAGGGTGACAGGACATGGGGGACCACCACCTGTGCCCCTCTCATGCCTCCTGATGGTGGACACCTTGCCCTTGACCTTGCGCCGCAAGTCGTTTATTTTTTTCTGAATGTCCCCAGCAGTCCGGGTGGAGTACCCCAAAATATTGACCCGGCCAGCAATGGTGTCCAGGATGCCCTGCTTCCTCTCCCGGCTGGTCTTACGGCTCTTTTTCCCATGGAGAAAATGATTATAAGTCTCCATCGCGGATATGATCACTGAGACCTCCTGTGAATTAAAGTTCAGGTTCCTCCTCTCTCTGGGGGTAGCGGGAGCAGCCATCACAGCACAAAAGTATCTTCCCTGGGGTGGGGGGAAACGGATATACTTTTGCGCCGGAATGGCGTTTCCGCCTGCGCTTTTAAGCGCCCAACGGAAGGCATTGCGCTGACGTTTCCCGGGAAGTGGTGCCGACGGAAGTTGTGAGCATGCGCACAAGGGGGCGAGTGGAGCCGCACTCACTGCGCATGCTCCGTGGATGATGCGCTGAACGTAAGCCTCTGCGCTGGGCTCCGCCCATCATTTACATATGATCACACCCACTTCCACTTGCGTCGGGTTACGCCAGCGCATTATCGTTACTCTGGCGCAAGTTTACGCGCAACTGCTATGTGAATAACAGTACTTGCGCTGAAAGGGTCTTCAGAGTAACGTAAATGAGAAGCGTTACTCTGGAGCAAAGATGCTCCCATCTACCTGAATCTGGCCCCTAATTGTCATACTACCAAGTCACAATTGCGTTCATTGCATGGCAATCATGGATTTAAATCAGGTGGTGAGGAGGCAACATATTACTTTGTCGCCGCCTGTCAAACACACTCAGATTGCTGTCCACTTGTGAGTGAGTTCTTAATTGCATTCCGCAGCAACACCCTTAGTGCTTGTTCACATGTAAAGTTGGGGGTGGTAAAACCCTGTGGTTGAGTCATGGTTTTACTGCCCCCAATCCCTACCCACTTTAGCTGCTGTGGTAACAGCTAAAGATGTAGACATGCCGCAGCAGGCATTAAGCCCCCTGTTACTTTTGGTGGGTGCTACTACCTGCCAATCGCGACCTATTCAAGTAAATGGGGGCACAACTGCATGCTTCTGCAGGCTCCAAGGGTAAGGGTGGTGAGGAAGCAGCAAAATGCTGCCTGCTTTAACCCCTTATTTTCTGTACTCACAAGATTGCAGGGCACTTGCAGAGTGGCCTCATTCACTTGAATGGGTCATGCATGGCAGGTGCTACACCCACCAACAATGACAGGGTGTATAACTCTTGCTCCGACATGTGTACACCCCTGGGGACAGCAGCTAAAGAGGCTGCGGTTGGGGCAGAAGTGAAAAAAACATATTTTTATTATAGGGTTTTACCACTCCCCAAACTGCAAATGTAAATGAACCATTACTGTTCTGAGCCCCTTATAAGACTGCTTTCACAATGATGTGCTGTGGTTTTTCTGTAACTTTCCTGGGTTAGCTGCACTTTGGTATAGACTTCTATTATATCCTGCAGGTGTGGTACACTTTCTAAAAGCTCACCAAAACTCCTGCATTCAGAAAGTGTACCAAACCCACAGGATAGAATAGAATTCTTTGGTTAAGCACAGTAAACCCGTAGGAAAGCTGCAGGAACACTGCAGTGCACCCATGGTGTGGGTAAGTTGCAGCACATGAGTGTGAATGCAGCCTTAGGCCGCGTACACACGATCAAACATATCTGCTGAAACTGGTAAGCAGAGCAGTTTCAGCGGACATATCCGATCGTGTGTACGGGCTAGCAGACAGGTTTCCATCAGACAAAAGTTTTAAAGCATGCTTTAAAACTTGTCTGCTGGAAAGTTGTCTGTCGGATATGTCCGCTGGTTAGTATGCCAGGACGCTGGGACTTGCATCAAGTCCTGGGACAGTCCCGGCAAATTCGGAACATGTGGTAGGTATGAGTTTGTCAACTTTCCTTACAACAGTTTCCAGTTCACTGACAATATTGCTATGGGACAAGGTATCTCAAGGCTGCAGGATTCACCTTGAAACCCATAGTAGCAGCAAACCCAAACCTCAACCCTATTATCCAGCTGTAGCTGAATTCATCAACAGTAAATCAGTTAACATTTTCTTCAACAGCTTTAAACATTCTGAAAGCTGCCATTTACAGATTTATGTAGCTTATAATATAATTGTATTCAGAATTCAATTTTTATTGTGTTTTGCTTGATTTATATCTTGCTGACACAAGAGATCCAATTTTTCTTGTTAATATTTTGTCCTCACTCCTTTGTAGTCCTGGCTAAGCTAACTTACCCTTTTTGTGACCTTACAGTAATTAACCTCCTTGAAATAGCTTGATAAATGTGATTGTCTATGCCTATTCCTGTATAACATACGTTCTAAGCAATATACACAGTGATCAGTCAGGGAGTGCTCACAACGTCTTTTTGTAAACTCTCCATAACCATTTGTGTCATACTATTCCTGAACAAACCATTACATCTTTGAAACAAATATCTTGTTGCCCATTAAAAATATCATAAAACATGACACATCTACACTTCCCTGTGATCTTCGGACTGTCACTAGCCCTTTCTTTTTATTCCACCAGACCTTGCTGGTGAAAGCTATAACACTGTTAGAGACAATGAAGACAAATGAAGATGGAGAGTTTTGTCTTACTGTCACTTTCTTACAATGCTGAATCTAAAGTCTTGTACACACGACCGAGAATCTCGTTGTAAAAGAAACGTTTTTCTCGACAAGATTCTTGTCAAGCTTTCCTTGCATACACACTGTTGAGACAAAATCTAGTCGTTCTTAAACGCGGTGACTTACAACACATACAACGGCACTATAAAGGGGAAGTTTGATTCCACTGCCGCCACTCTTGGGGCTGCTTTTGCTAATCTCATGTTACCGCGTGTTAAGTAAAAGTTTGGTGAGAGACAATTCACGCTTTTCAGTCTGTTACAGCGTGGGGATTGTGCTATCTCCATTACGAACGCTACTTTTACCGAAGGTGCACTTCTGTCTCATACTTTATTCTGAGCATGTGCGGATTTTTAAGCATACACACAAACGTGTTTCTCTGCAAAAAAGCTCTGCCAGCAGTTTTCTTGATGGTTTTTGCCGAGGAAAACGGTCATGTGTATGAGGCATGAGAGTCGTGGTTGCATAAACAAACAATGAAACGGGATTTACCTCTTGATGGCTGCATACACTGCTTTTTTTTTTTAGCTCTGAGGTTTTCTTGAGAAAAACAGTGTATACATTTTTAGTAAAGCATTTAGACTTATACAGCAAGGCAAATGCGTGGAACATGTCACATGGAAGCCAACTCACTAGTAAAGATTATGTTGTATACAGTATGATCTTGAATCTGCAATATACAGATATTCTGTGTGTGTGTATGTGTATATATATATATATATATATATATATATTCAGTATATGTGTGTGTGTAGTGCTGCCTCAGCAGCTTGGTATCCAAAAACACCACAAACCAATCTCCTGCTCTCTGCTTTAACATTTGGTGACGGGTAATGCACTTCTTGCTGCCCTCCACAGACTAGGGAATCCAAAACACTAGGACGTGAAAAGAAACAGAAGTTGCGTGGGCCTATTACATTGTCCTTAACTACTTGCCGACCGCCCGCCGTCATATTACTGCGGGATGGTGGCACTGCTACGCGGGAGAACGTAGCTCTACGTCCTCCCTTTAGCAGCTTGTATAGCGCAAAAAATAAAAACCGCAGAGATGATCAAATACCACCAAAAGAAAGCTCTATTTGTGGGAAAAAAAAGGACGCCAATTTTGTTTGGGAGTCACGTTGCACGACCCTGCAATTGTCAGGTAAAGCGACGCTGTGCCGAATCACAAAAAATGCTCTGGTCTTTGGACAGCAATATGGTCCGGGGCTAAAGTGGTTAAACAAAGGTATTTATTTGAATAAAAGAGTAAGTATCATACTCACAAACATAGACATAATAAAAGCATATCTCAACAGGTCCTCCACATGAGTCTGTGTAATCACATGGGACTACCTCTGTGGAGACTTTAGCTGGCTGACACGTTTTGAGAAACTGTCAGGTCACCTGAGGCCAGATGACAAATGCACACTGTTGAGGTCAGGAGTGCACCGCTATGGTAGTGGACCCTACAGCTGACTGCTGCAGATGGAACTCTGGGTGGTTAAGGAAGGCAGGTCCACTGGAGAACCAACACGGATCCCACAGGGAGCTAGAGCATAAGATTCCCTAGGGCGTGTAGTCTAAGAGCCAGCAGGTGTTCACCAGAGCCTCTAGAGGTGAGGATGGACTGGGCTGCAACTGGCTCCAGGTTGCGGCCCCCAGAGTCTTCCAGCTCACGCTCACAGTAGTCTACAGGAGGATAGTAAGGGCATAATCCAAAGGTTGAGTGCGACTAGTAGACATGGATACTCATAGAACACACCAAAGTTCAGGGCCATAAGCAGGCAGGGATAGTCGCGAAAAAGCCAAGATCGGTAACTAGAATCAGATGTAGAAGACACAGCAAGTCGCTCACGAAATCTAAACACACAAGCTTGCAGTGCACAGGTTAATATAGAGTTCTCTGATAGGGGCTGGGGTGGAGCCATGCTTAGAGGAGAGATTACTAAAGCAGCCAGATGAGAGTGGCTGGCCTCTAAAGGTGAACACATGGAGGAGAGGTGAGCTGACAGACAAACATTACTGCATATCCATGACAGAAACATTGGCTGTTTGCCCGTTCGACGAAAATCCAAATTATCGGGGCATGAACAAACACAATGCACTGTGATGTCGCACAGTGCATTGGAAGCCCTGATTGGCTGAAGCAATGAAAGCTTTGTCCAATCAGGGCACACAGCACTGTCAGAGCCATGATTGGAGAAAGTAATGATAACTCTATCCAATCATGGCTCGTTGCTCTTAGGCCCGCCCTACACTATAAAAATATTCTATCCATAGCCGCCATTTGCAGTGTGATATTGGCACGAAAAGGGATAGAACAGAGTTTAGTGTGAATCTAGTGATAGCGCAGTGTGAGTGTAGTTTGACCATTCATTTTAACTTTAGTGTGAGTTTATTTTGTCAGGGCAGGTTTCCTGCAGTAAATTTCAGTGTGTTACTGTACATTTAACACAGTGGGGTAGATTCATATAGAGATACGACAGTGAATTTGCGTTAACGTCAAAACCAATGACGTCCTTGCGACGTCATTTGGAGCAATGTACGCTGGGAAATTTAGCCGGCAGCACATGCGTAGTTAAATCGGCGCAGGGATGCGCCTGATTTAAATAATACACTCCCCCTAGCCGCGGAATTTGAATTCCGCCGGGGGATTTACGAGCCGCTGGCGCCACTTTAGAGGCAAGTGCTTTGTGAATACAGCACTTGCCTCAAAAACTGGCGTTGACGGATCGTAAATAAGATAGATTACGCGGATCTAAAGAATCTTTAGATCCGCGTAATCTATCTTATTTACGAATAAGATATCTTAGTAAAGATCCGCTGATCTATGTGAATCTACCCCAGTATATTTTAGTGCACATTTAGCTCTGTATATTTCAGTGCATTACTGCACTTTTAACACTGTATATTTCAGGGTGTAGGTGAACATTTAACACAGTATATTTCAGTGCAATATAATTCAGTGTGTTAGTGCACATTTACCGCAGTATATTGAGTACTCAAGTTAAAGTGCACCACACAGAACTTTCCATTGATTAAAGTGCATCCACCAGGGCCGTCTTTACCGCAGGGCAAACGGGGAAGCTGCCCAGGGTCCTGTCACTGTTAAGGGCCCAAAGCAGAGCTGCCCGTAAGCCTGCATGCTGCCCGCAAAACGGCGCTGAAAATCCCCAAACAGACAGACAGAGTCTGTCACTGACATCAGCGGCGCGCAGCGCGCAGCCAGTGCCAGGTCTTGATTTTTTTTTTTAGATCGAGGAGCTGGAGCAGGTTGGCGAGGCTTTGAGTTCCACTGACACTCTGGCCCCGCCCCTTGCTATGCGTGCAGCGTGCAGTGTTCAGTAATCAGTCACCGGTGTACCTGATCTGAGGAGCGGAGGAGGTGGGTGAGAAATCACAGTGAGCTGAGTGGAGTGCAGCTGCCTGGTGGTTCCTGCTTGACTTGCAGGTCTGGTCAGTGTTTTAAAAAGTTCAGCCTGTACCCACCTCACTCTGTACCCACCTCCGAATGCACCCACCTTCATCTGCACCCTGTACCCACCTCCATCTGTACCCACCTCCATCTGCACTCATCTCCCTCTGTACCCACCTCCATCTATACCCACCTCCATCTGCACCCACCTTCCTCTGCACCCACCTCCATCTGCACCCACCTCCCTCTGCACCCATCTCCCTCTGTACCCACCTCCATCTGCACCCTGTACCCACCTCCATCTGCACCCATCTCCATCTTCACCCTGTACCCACCTCCATTTGCACCCTGTACCCACCTCCCTCTGTACCTACCTCCATCTCCCTCTGCACCCACCTCCATCTGCAACCACCTCCATCTGCACCCATCTCCCTCTGTACCCACCTCCATCTGCATCCTGTACCCACCTCCCTCTGTACCCACCTCCCTCTGCACCCATCTCCCTCTGTAAACACCCCCATCTGCACCCACCTCTATCTGCATCCACCTGCTTCTGCACCCATCTCCCTCTGTACCCACCTCCATCTGCACCCACCTCCCTCTGTACCCACCTCCGTCTGCACCCATCTCCCTCTGTACCCACCTCAGTCCTGCACTCTATACCCACCTCCCTCTGTACCCACCTCAGTCCTGGACTCTGCACACACCTCAGCCTGCACCCACCTTTCTCTAGACCCACCTCCATCTGCACCTACCTTCCTCTGCACCCACCTCCCTCTGTACCCACCTCCCTCTGCACCCATCTCCCTCTGTACCCACCTCAGTCCTGCACTCTGTACCCACCTCCCTCTGTACCCACCTCAGTCCTGCACTCTGCACCCACCTCAGCCTGCACCCATCTTTCTCTAGACACACCTCCATCTGCATCCACCTTCCTCTTCACCCACCTTCCTCTGTACTCACCCCCCTCTGCACCCACCTCACCCCTCAATACTAGTGCAGTTTGGCCACACCTTCAATTTTCACTGAGAGGTTATGTTGTGTAGTAACCTCTTACAACTAATCAGTGAGTAATATTGATTTGCAGTAACCTGTAGAATCCAAGTAGTGAGCAGTAATGATGTTCTGTAACCTCTAGCAACTAATCTGTAAGCTGTAATGATGATTTGTAATCTCTGGCATCCAATCACAATCGCTGTCTGATCTGCTGCAGTAAACTTATTTTGAGTCTAGCTGAGGGGGGGGGGCCCCAATAAAATCTTTGCCCAGGGCCCAATGAATGTTAAAGACGGCCCTGGCATCCACGTACACATTTTCACATCTTTGAGACCAACAAGGAGAGGCAGATGTTCCCATGGGACTGTGAGGGGAACAGCAGTGTATGTGTCCACAGGCAAAGGTGGCCATGGTCCGTCCCCAGGCAGGACATCATTTCCTCTATTTAGTGATGTTGCCAATGATATCCAGCCACAGCACGCAGAGGAGGTGGTGGAATGGCTTTCTAAACTTTTCTCATCCTCCTTATCCTCGGTCTTCCAAGCAGAGACTAGTGCACAGTCCACTGCAGCTGCCAGAGTGGCTTATTCTGCCTCCTTGTCCACAACTACTCCTGTCATAGCCCCAGAATCAGGTAGGAAGGAGTCAGCTAAGGTATTTGAACACAGCGTCAGCCACTTGCACCTTGACGATACACAGCCATTAGTTGATTCAGATCTTGGTTCACAGGTTACGGAAGGTAGGGACATAAGCCTACAGAGAGGGGAGAACACTGGTAAACAATAAATTGGCAGTGAAAAATTATATAGAGATGTGGATGCGCTAATATTAACTTATAAGTGAATAACGTACAACCTATTCAGGGAGAGACAATCTCCATAAACTGTGAATAAATGTAATACTGAACACACATAAAAACATGTGATAGGTCCTTGACCATGTGCACAGTGATTAGCCAAAGCAAAAAGTCCCAATGAGGAAAAAACATACGATGCCTTCCTTCACTAGAATGCAGATCCCAGCACTTCACCGCTGCAGTCCGGTGAACAGGCACTCACAGGAAGATATGTATATGAAAGGACAAAAGAAAAAAGCCTCATTGCACAGACATCAATATCAAGAAAAAACAATGCTTATGGATTGCTCTTTGTCTCTGAGTGACTGAGAGATGGATGTCTGGTGGGCAGGGACAGGTAAACCACTACATTCAGCAACCACTGGGGGGGAGTGACTACATATATGTATGTGTGAGTATGTATACAGTATATATATATATATATATATATATATATAAATATATATATATATATATATATATATATATATATATATATATATATATATATATATATATATCTAATATACTATCCTAGACTCCACACCTGATTTTTTAACCTCTTTGGATTACCTAGCATATTTTATGTGAAAGACACAGCAAAGTTTATGAATGTTTATCTTTATTTGTAATTAAGGATCAGGTGATACTGCACTAAATAGCTTGCAAAATGTACGCAGAGTATCTTTGAACATAACAGGGTACTGTGTCTCTTTGTAAAATGCCTTTCATCCTCCAATCATAAACATGTTTTCCTTTACAGTGCTGGGTTATCCTGAAGACTTCTATGTATTTCATTTAGTGTATGGGTAGAATTTATAAGTGCAACATAACCATGTAAGGTCTATAGATTTTTGGCCCTTTTCCTCCCATGGACTTTCTTGAGATGAATACTTAGGGCTAGATCCAGGATGGAGAGCGTGCAGGCGTGACGTATCTGATTTACGTTACACCGCCGAAACTTTTACGGGCAAGTGCTGTATTCACAAAGCACTTACGCAAACGACGTAAACGACATACAATACGACGCTGTCCTGACGTCCATACTTAACATTGGCTGCGCCTCATATAGCAGGGGTAACTTTACGCCAGACTTAGGCCACGTACACACGATCGAATCTATCTGCTGGAAACAATCTGACAGACCGTTTCAGCAGACAGATTTGATCGTGTGTACGGGCGGACAGACAGATTTTGCCAGCAGACAGATTTTAAAGCATGCTTTAAAATCTGTCTGCTGGGAACCCGTCGGACCGATATGTCTGCTGGTTAGTACGCTAACCAGCAGACATATCTGCCCGCACATGCGTCGAATGGATTTGACGCATGCGCGGAAGTGTTTTACTTCCTGGTGCAGTGACGTGACGGCGTCAACCTCACCGCCACGTCACCGCGCTGTCTGCCGGCGGGGATTTTGGTTTGATCGTGTGTACAGCGATCAAACCAAAACAGCCCAGCAGACAAATTTGATCAAATCGGTCTGTCAGACCGATTTGAACAGATTTATTTGGTCGTGTGTACGCGGCCTCACGCCTACGCAAACGACGTAAAAAAATATGCTACGTTTGTGAATCGGCGTATCTTATTTTGCATATTCAACGCGTAAATCTACGGGAACGCCACCTAGCGGCCAGCGTAAATATGCAACTTAGATACGACAGCGTAAGTGACTTATGCCAGTCGGATCTAATGCAAATCTATGCGTAACTGATTCTATGAATCAGTCGCATAGATAGGACGCCTCCAACGCAGAGATACGACGGTGTATCTGGAGATACGCCGTCGTATCTCCTACATGAATCTAGCCCAAAGATTACATAGATTTTCATCAACCAGTGACCATCCTTACATATGTTAAGTTCAGCTCATTCCTGATCCATCATAACCCTTTACTCCGCATGTGAGAGGTTCTGCAACAAGAAGAGAAATGCCTGTGGCAATCCAGTAGTGCTATACAAATATTTATACAGAGTGAAGTGTATTACAAAATATACAGAGAGCACATTGGCATAATGTCAAATCTTTGAAAAATGTACACACTTAAAACACATAAGCCTTTTTCACAATTCAGGCAGCACCTATGTTCTGCCTGAATTGGATGGCTATGAGAGAATTGGATGGCTTTAACCACTTAAGGACCCCCGCACGCACATATACGGCCACAGAATGGCTCGTACAGGCACAAGGGCGTAAATTTACGTCCCCGCCTTCGTGCGGTTCGGGGGTCCCATCGAGACCCCCTCCGCGGCGTGCGGGGGTCCCCCTGCCTCTGGGAGCGATCGCCGACGAGCCGGCGGATGTCCGTGATTTCCGCCCCCCCCGCGATCGCTCCCAGCCAATGGGAGCGCGCTCCCATCGTGTCAGTTCCTCCTCCTGTGTTTACACAGGAAGGAGGAAATGATGTAATCTCTCATCGCAGCGCTGTTTCCCAGCGCTGCTGATGAGAGAAGACATCACAAGTAAGTGTGCACCAACACAACACTGACACACACTCACATAGGCAAATTAACCCCTTGTGATCGCCCCCCCCCACCCCCCTGTCACAGTGTCACTGAATGCAGTGATCTAATCACTGCATTTAGTGTCAGTGTGACAGGCAGTGTAAAAAACAGTTAGTGTTAGGTTCAGGATAGCCCCCCCACCCCCCTAATAAAGTTTTAACCCCCTGATCACCGCCCTAGTTAACCCTTTCACTCCCTATTGCCAGCATCACTAAGCGATCATTTTTCTGATCGCTGTATTAGTGTCGCTGTTCCCGCTAGGTAGCTATTTTTTTTTATTGCGATTTTTTTTTTTACTAAAGACATGTGGCTGAATTCATTTTGGCCTAAATGTTTTACTAAAATTTAGTTTATTTGATTTTTTATAACAAAAAGTAAAAAAATTGTGTTTTTTTTCAAAATTGTGGCTCTATTTTAGTTTATAGCGCAAAAAATAAAAATCGCAGAGGCGATCAAATACCACCGAAAGAAAGCTCTATTTGTGGGAAGAAAAGGACGCAAATTTTGTTTGGGAGCCACGTCGCACGACCGCGCAATTGTCTGTTAAAGCGACGCAGTGCCGAATCGCAAAAACACCTTGGGTCATTTACCAGCGTATTGGTCCGGGTCTTAAGTGGTTAAAGAGGAACTGCAGTCTGTTCGCATAATTTATAATAAAAACATTTTTGCCATTCTGAAGCTTCCTTCCAACCAATTTGCATATTATTTTATATATACTGCGACTCTGTACTTGCTAAATATGCTGCAGAAATCTCCTTCCACTGAGTCTGGCTGCAACCAGTTTAAATGGGGGCAGCTGAAGCTGCTGCCTGTTCACTTCCTGGATTTACACAGACACACCTCCTGCTTTGCAGCTCTCATTGGCCCTCTTATGATTAAACCCCCCTCCCTTCCTGGCAACTCTCACAAGAGTGTGAGAGAGAGCTGTGCATGATGTTATAAGCCTAGACTTTTTACCAGACAAGAAACAGGAAGAGGGCTGTATAATGGAAAAAAAATGTTTTACTATCCAAAGTTAAAACAACAAGGGCAGAACATTTATTAGATGGAAACTTAAAAAAAAAATACTGAAGTTCCGCTTTAAAGGGGTTGCAAAGCTTGGCATTTTTTAACCTACTATGCATTAAGGGGAAAAAACATCCAATGCTTACAGACTTCCCCAGCCCCACGTTTATTTACCTGAGCCCTCGAAAGCCCCATGTCGTGAGCGCTCTGGCTTCTCGGCCCAGGCTTCTCGGTTCTTCTCAGCTCTTCATTGGATGATTGATAGCGGTGCAGCCATTGGCTCCCGCTGCTGTTAATCAAATCAATGAGGCAGCGCGCCGGAAGGCCGGGGCCAAATGATACAGTATGGCTATGAACTGCGCAGTGGAGGTAAGTATGACAAAAAATAATTAAAAAAATAAACCTTTACAGCCCCTTTAAGCTCCTGCCTATAGGTTTGAGAGGTTTTAACCTTTTTGAATTTTATGCTAGTGTATATGCGCTTATACTAACCACTTTTCTGTGTAGAAGATGTTAATTTTATTAAAAACGTATCCAAGGATTTTACATAATGCCAGTTTTATTTGTTTGTTCTGTAATAAAGTTTAAAGATTTAGTAAGTCTGGAGGGAGCTGCAAGGCCACGGATGGTAGTCTTTACCCAGCAGTTACTGAGACACATTATAAGTGCTTTTGGAAAAGGGGGGGGGGTGTGGTGGCGCTTGCTAGACACACAAAATGTGATAATGTAAAATATTCCTATGATTAAGTGGTGTGAGCGCCCTGCAACGCGTCAGGAGGAGGAAAGCCGTCGGTGACGTCATCTCCGCTCGCGGCCGGCAGGCGCAGGCGACTCTCCTGTAGTCCAAGGGAGAGGGCAAGCACGACACTCCACACCAGGGAGAAAGCCTCACATTACTGTGTGGAGTTACAGACAAAAGAACAGGAAGTGAGGATTTCTCAAAAGAAATTAGGACATTTAACCACTTGACCACTGGGCACTTAAACACCCTTCCTAACCAGACCATTTTTCAGCTTTCGGTGCTCTCACATTTTGAATGACAATAACTCAGTCATACAACACTATAACCAAATGAAATTTTTGTCCTTTTTTTCCCACAAATAGAGCTTTCTTTTGGTGGTATTTGATCACCTCTGCGGTTTTTCATTTTTTCGCTATTAATGAAAAAAGAACGAAAATTTTGTAAAAAAATTAATTTTTCTTCATTTATATCATAACATTTTGCAAAAAAATATTTTTTCCTCATAAATTTGGCCTAAAATGTATACTGCTACATATTTTTGGTAAAAAAAAAAAAAAATTGGGAGATTATTTAGTCTGGGTGAAAGTTATAGGGTCTACAAGCTATGGTACCAATTTCTGAAAATTGAACAATTTGATCACACCTGAAGTACTGACAGCATCTCTCATTTCTTGAGACCCTAACAAGCCAGTAAAGTACAAATACCCCCCAAATGACCCCTTTTTGGAAAGTAGACATTCCAATGTAGTTAGTAAGAGGCATAATTAGTTTTTTGAAGTTGTCATTTGTTCCCACAATTCTTTGCAACATTGGGATATTTTTTATTTTTTATTTTTTTCATACCATATTGTCATTATAACAGGTTATTTCTCTCACATGGCATATATATTCCACCAATGACCCCACAAAATATATTCTGCTGCTCCTCCTGAGTATGGCGATACCACATGTGTGAAACTTTTACACAGCGTGGCCACATACAGAGGCCCAACACCGATGTAGCAACTTCAAGCATTCCAGGAGCATAAATTACACATCTAATCTCTCAACCACCTATTACACTTTTGAAGACCCAGGAGCACCAGGACAATGGAAATGCCCACAAAGTGACCCCATTTTGGAAAGCTAACACCCCAACGTATAATCTATGAGGCATAATGAGTCTTTTGAACAGTTTATTTTTTTGCCGATGTTTTTGGAAAATGTGGAAAAAAAATGAAAATGCATTTTTTTTACACAAAGTTGTCCATTTATAGGATATTTCCAACACATAGCATGTACATAGCAAAAATTACACCCCAAAATATATTCTGCTGCTCCTCCTGAGTATGGCGATACCACATGTGTGAGCCTTTTACATAGCGTGGCCACATAGAGACCCAACATCCAAGAAGCACCATCAGGTGTTGTAGGTACACAAATTACACATCCAATTTCCTTACAATCTATCACATTTTTGAAGGCCCTTCATATTTCTAACACAGCATGCACATATCAAGAATTACACCCTAAAATACATTCTGCTGAGTAATGGGTAAAAAAAAAAAAGATTACCTGTGGTTTTAGTAGTACAATTGTCCACAGGAGGAGAGCCCTGATCCAGGCAGCAGGCATCGACGTGGTCAGCAACAGTGAATGGAATTGTCCAGGCAGCAGGCAGGAATATTGTCCATAGTCAGTGCAGGCAGGGATACTGTCCATATATAGTCCAGGGCCAGTGCAAGTAGAAATATTGCCAGCAGTGCCAAAATATTGGTCCTGGTAGTAAGCAGGAACATGGTCCAAGTAGCAGGCCAGGAAAGAATGGGGACAGGGGTAGAGGCTTCTCCCACCCAAATCTCTTTGAAGCCTCTGGGCAACCAGACCCTAATCTGGGAATGAGAAAACTAAAAATTTAGTTTTTTCATCCAGAAAAACAATTCTGGAGCCCCTCACATATGTGAGACCCCTGTGTTCCCACTAGCATAGCAGGGTAAAAGATCAATCCAAGGGGCAGGCAAAAAACATGGTCAAAGGGTCAATTCCAGAACAGGCAGAAGTAGGTACAGTTTAGCGTTGGGCAGAAGCGTAGTCATATAACAGGCCAGGGTCAGTTCCAGAGCAGGCAGAGGTAGGTACAGTTTAGCATTAGGCAGAAGCATAGTCGTATAACAGGCCAGGGTCAGTTCCAGAGCAGGCATGGTAGGTACAGTTAAGGGTTGGGCAGAAGCGTAGTCGTACAACAGGCCAGGGTCAGTTCAGGAGCAGGCAGCGGTATGTACAGTGGCATAAGAGGTGTGGCCGTAAATGACAATTACGTTTACCATACTTTCCTAATAATCTAGAACAGAATGGTAACGGCGGAAACATCGACTCACACAAAGGCCTGGTTGGGAAGGACAATCAGGGCAATGATATGTAGTGTCTCTTCTAGTTCCTTCTTTGGTGCACACCCGGCATCTCTTTTGACGTTTTCGGCCTGATTCACTGGGGGGGATTTTTTCAATAAAGTGGCGTTCATGCAGTCTGCTCACGCAATCAGAGCGAATGTCATCTGGTGAGTCTACAAGGCAGGAGATAATTTCTTCTTGGTAACGGAGATAAGATAAGGGGGTCTTTGTGGATTTACGGTAAATGACATACGTGTTGTAAATGGCCAAACTGAAAAGATATATGGAGACCTTTTTATACCAAAAGCGGCTTTTTCTTGTGGGAAGGTAGGGTTCGAGCATTTGATCATTGAAATCGACTCCCCCCATGAACAAATTATAGTCTTGAACACATTGTGGTTTTTGGATAGGGCCGTTTCTTCTGAGGATTTCCACGTGGGTGTCATCATGTATGGTTGAGAGCATGTGGACATTTCGTTTGTCCCTCCACCGGATAGCCAATACTTCCTCATTCCGCAGAGACGCCGTCTCCCCTTTTTGCAGTCTTTCCATAATGAGCCTTTGCGGGAAACCCTTCCTATTGGGTCGCACTGTACCACACGCTGGAGTGCCCATCCGGTGAAGGTTGCGGAAGAGGGGCAAGCTTGTATAGAAATTATCCACATAAAGGTGGTAACCCTTTCCAAGGAGTGGATATACAAGATCCCAAACAATCTTTCCGCTGACTCCAATATATTCTGGACATTCAGGGGGATTCAGTTGGGTGTCCTTCCCTTCGTACACCCGGAAGGCGTAGACGTACCCTGTGACCCGGTCACATAGCTTGTAGAGCTTAACTCCATATCGGGCTCTTTTGTTTGGTATATACTGCTTGATGCCAAGCCTGCCTGTGAAGTGGACCAATGACTCATCCACGGAAATATTTTGGTCGGGGACAAATAACTGGGGAAATTTCTCAGAGAAAAAATTTAGAAGTGGCCGAATTCTAAATAATTTGTCATGTGATGGGTCATTTCGGGGAGGGCACTGGGTGTTGTCGTTGTAATGGAGGAAACGCATTATCATGTGGTATCTGGTTCTTGACATAGTGGATGAAAAGATTGGCATGTGATGGATTGGTCTTTTGGACCAATACGAGTATGATTCATTTTTTTTTGTGATCCCCATGTTAAATGTTAGGCCTAAAAATATTTTAAATTCGTCCACTGTCAATGCTCTCCATTCATAGGGACGGGCGTAACTTGAATCAGGGTGGTCTGTTATAAATTGTTGTGCATAGAGGTTGCACTGGGCCATGATGGAGGATAATAGGTCTTGGGTAAAAACTAAATGAAAAAAATCAATAGGGGCAAAGTTCTCTGTGTTCACCTGAACACCTGGCTGGGCGGTGAAAGGTGGGACGTTTGCTGATCCTGAATTGGAGGGAAGCCACATAGGGTTTTCAAGGGCATAGGGAAGGCTGGCATGGGTCCTAACCCTTTGGGGCTGAGATTCTGACACAATGCTGGTTCTTGGCCTTTGCTGCAGTGGTACTTCATCTCTTCTGGATCGCACCGAGCTGCTGGTTGATGCCACTGCATTTCTGGTGGATCGTACTGAGCTGCTGGTTGATGCCACTGGATCTCTGGTGGATCGCACTGAGCTGCTGGTTGATGCCACTGCATCTCTGGTGGATCGCACTGATCTGCTGGTTGACGCCACAGCGCTACTTGTGGTAGCCTGCTGCTCCATGTCAATACGCCTTTGTTTCATGGGCACACTTTGCTCTTCCTCTGAATCTGTAGAAGACCCACTGCTTTCAGTCGGTTCATATTCTGAATCAGATTTAGAGAGCTCCCCGCTGCTCTCGTCGGTCAAGCACATATGCTGGTATGCCTCCTCAGTGCTAAAAAACCTTTTTGCCATACTGGTGACTGTGGGCTGTGGTGACAAACTATGGTAGGGAAACTGGAACAGATATGGCTGCACTGATGGGTGCTGATGAGGCTGGTCTAATGAGGGTGCACTGATGGGTACTGGGCACTGACGGCACCGATGGGCACTGGTGGCACTGATGAGCACTGTAGTGGCACCAATGGAGCACTGATGGACACTGGCAACACAAATGGGCACTGGTGTGGCACTGATGGACACTGGCAGCACTGATGGACACCGATAGGCACTGGTGTAGCACTGATGGAGCACTGACAGACACTGGCGGCACTGATGAGCACTGTATTGGCACTGGTGGTGCACTGATGGGCACCGATGAGCACTGTAGTGGCACTGATGAGCACTGATGGACACTGGCAGCACCGATGAGCACTGTATTGTCACTGGGCATGGTAGTGGCACTGACGGACACTGGCGGCACTGATGAGCACTGTAGTGGCACTGGTGGCACTGATGGGCACTGATGGGCACTGTAGTGGCACTGATAAGCACTGATGGACACTGGCAGAACCGATGAGCACTGTAGTGGCACTGGGCAGAGTAGTGGCACTGATGGAGCACTGGTGGCACTGATGAGCACTGTAGTGGCACTGATGCAGCACTGACAGACACTAGCAGCACCAATGGGCACTGAAGTGGCAGAGGTGGCACTGGTGGGGACTGTAGTGGCACTGATGGGGACTTTAGTGGCACTGGTAGGGACTTTAGTGGCACTGGTAGGGACTTTAGTGGCACTGGTGGCACAGATGGGGACTGTAGGGGCACTGATGGCTAGTGTAGTGGCACTGTGTGGCAATGTGTGGCACTGCTAGGCACTGCTGGGCAAAATATATAGATCACTCACTGATAAAAAGCACTTCTCTCCTCACACGCTGTATCGGTGTGAGGAGAGAAGAGATAACCTCAGATTGACCCTTTTTTTGTTTACATTTGTCTGCTCCCTCATTGGAGGGAGAGATCAGGTGGTGAAGAGCCGCTGTCATTGGCTCTTCACCGTGATTCGGTGTTGCGTCGGGTCCCGCCGATCCGGCGAACACAAAAACTTTTGCGTGCACGTCGAAGGGGGCGCGCAATCACCGCAAATCGGGACGACGTCCCAGGCACGTCGTCCCGAAATAACAGGTTTGCGCTGTAGCAGTATTTCTGCTATAGCGCGGTTATAAAGTGGTTAAAAGCAAAATGGAAGGATGAGGTAAGTGAAGGAGGACTGCACTAAGGTAAAGGAAGCTATTTAGGAAAACAAATTGTACCTTTACAATCCCTTTAAGTGCATTATTCTAGTTAAAAAAATAAAAAATAAAACAACAACAAAAAAAAAAAAAAACAGTCCTAATAAAATATGACTTTGTAAATTTCACTTCCCAAATGCTTCTTTTTCATGTCATGGAAAAAAACTGTTTTCTCTACGTGATTCCTCTCAAGCCTGCCTTGCATACACACGATCGTGATAAAAAATGCTCGAGCAAAACGCAGTGATGTACAACGCCACTATAAAGGGGAAGTACCATTCGAATGGTGCCACCCTTTGGGCTGATTATGCAAATTTCCCTTCTCATAACTTACTTCTGAGCATGCGTGTTTTTCCCCCGTCGTTAAAGCCTACACCCGACCATTTTTTACAATGAGAAAAACAGGAACAGATAGAAAAAAAAAATACTGCTCCTAAACCTCTGTTTACCAGCAGCAGTGTACATGAAGCATTAATCTCCAAGGCCAAGGCGGGACTATACGGTGACCAGAACATCAACACGCCGACCGCGAGGACCACGAATAGGGGGAGACTTGAGGGAGAGTTCCAACATACTGGAGTGGCTGTATTATTTCACATAGTGTAATGAGCTTTGATTCTTTTTACCCTTGTGAGTATTTTATTGAGAATTTTAATTAAATAATGCGTGTGTAATGAAATTACACTATATGGGCTGTTTTTCTCTTTTAGCACGATTGGGCATATGATCTGCTCCTGATATCCGCATCTACACTATATTGTTGAGTATTGGGCGGCGATCAGCGTTTTTTTTTTCAGTAATGCAACATTATGGCGGACACTTCGGACACTTTTGACACATTTTTGGGTCCATTGGCATTTTTATAGCGATCAGTGCTATAAAAATACATTGGTTTACTATAAAAATGCCATTGGCAGTGAAGGGGTTAACACTAGGGTCGGGGAAGGGGTTAAGTATGTTCCTGGGTGTGTTCTAACTGTATGGGGGGGTGGACTCACTAGGGGAAAATCACTGATCTTCCGTTCATACATTGTATGAACAGAAGATCAGCATTTCCTCAGTTGACAGGACCTGTAACGAGCAATCGCGGGTGCCCGGCGGCAATCGTGCCTGGCGGCAATCGTGCCCCCCTAGTGGCCGCAAAAAACAGCCGACGTACAGCTACGGGCTCTCGCCCAGGAGAGCCGACCTGCCGCAGTAAAATGACGGCGGCTGGTCGGCAAGCAGTAAACAAGGTTTATGAGTGTGTCTATGGGAATGTTTGACCATTCTTCCAGAATCACATTTGTGAGGTCAGCACTGATGTTGGACAAGAAGGCTTGGCTCACAGTCTCTACTTTAATTCATCCCAAAGTTGTTCTGCCGGGTTGAAGTCAGAACTCTGTGCATGCAAGTCAAGTTCCTCAACCCCAAACTTGCTCATCTACAGTATGCCTTGCTTTGTGCACTGGTCCAACTCATTTGTTGGAGGGGAAATTATGGCGTGGGGTTGTTTTCTCAGGGGTTCGGGCTTCGCTCCTTAGTTCCAGTGAAGGGAATACTTGAGGTGTAAGCATACCAAGACATTTGGGAAAATTCTATGCCTCCAACTGTGGGAACATTTTGGGGATGGCTCTGGGAATTTCCTGTTCCAACATGACTGCGCACCAGTGCACAAAGCAAGATCCATAAAGACATGTATAAGTAATTTTGGGTGGAGGAACTTGACTGGCCTGCACAAAATCCCGACCTCAACCCGACAACCCCTTTGCAATGAATTAGAGCGGAGACTTGTAGCCAGGCATTCTTGTCCAACATCAGAGCCTGACCTCACAAATGCGCTTCTGGAAGAATGGTCAAACTTTCCCATAGACACTCCTAAACATTGTGGACAGCCTTCCCAGAAGAGTTGAAGCTGCAAAGGATGGGCCAACTCAATATTGAACCCTACGAACTAAGACTGGGATGCCATTAAAGTTCATGTGCATGTAAAGGGTGGTGTCTCAATACTTTTGGTAATATAGTGTATTTGAGAAGCTTTGAATTTGGAGAGATTACTCTGAGTCTATTTTGCCAATCAGTACGATGATAGGCAAATACAGTTCTATCATAAAGGAAGTGTATGTCACTGTGCAGAATGTAGTTAGATGGCCTTGGAGATTTAAGCCTGTACACACGTTCGGTCAATCTGATGAGAACGGTCTGATGGACCGTTTTCATCGGTTAACCGATGAAGCTGACTGATGGTCCGTCGCTCCTACAAACCATCAGTTAAAAAAACGATCGTGTCAGAACACGGTGACGTAAAACACAACGACATGCAGAAAAAAATTAAGTTCAATGCTTATAAGCATGCGTCAACTTGATTCTGAGCATACATGGATTTTTACCCGATCGCCGTGCCTACAAACGATTGTTTTTTTTGCTATCGGTTAGGTATCCATCGGTTAAATTTAAAACAAATTTGCTTTTTTTTAACCGATGGATAAATAACCGATAGTGCCCACACACGATCGGTTTGGACCGATAAAAACGGTCCATCAAACCGTTCTCATTGGTTTAACCGATCGTGTGTACGCGGCCTAAGAAGCATTTGGGAAGTGGAATCTATCTACACAGTCATTCTATTTAAAAGAGACAGTTTATTAGGACTGTTTTTTCAACTTGAATGATTCACTTAAGGGTGGATTGTTAATATCACTTTCTCACTGAGTGATTTATAAAATTGAATATTTTATGTTGAAAGTTCTGCTTAGAGGAAATGTTATATTTTCTTATACCAGGGATGGACTGGCCATTGGGACTACAGGGAGTTTCCCAGTGGGCCGATGGCTCAGTGGGCCAGCTTCAGTGACAGCGGACTGCTGCCCCCCTTCCCTCTTTTGTCTCTCCCTCCCCGCAGTGCTCACCTGGGGGGGAACAAAGAAGCAGGGGGAGGACCAGAGGAGCAGGGGGGACAACAGAGGAGCATGGGGGGGGGGGCAGAAGGAGCATGGGGGAGGGGACAGACAGCTGACTCAACAGCTATGGCCTGGGAGTTTCTCACTTCTGCCTAATCTTGTCCCATAAGGGGAGCACCAAACTGATTCTTTGCCCCAGGTGAAATAATGTCTAGCTTCCCCACTGGTACTTCCTATAAGAGGAGCAGTACCAGCCGTTCTACTCTAATAAAGTAGAACGGCTAGTGGCTAGTGAAGGAGGAGAGAGGGCTTGGGTGGCCAGGGGGGGGGGGGGGGGGGTGCAGGAGTTGTCCAGCCGCCATTGGAGAGACCTGTCAAAGTGGGCCAGTCTGGATGAAGTCCAGAGCCAAATTTATGTCCCAGTCCAGCCCTGTCTTATACTGATGTTTTAATTGTATGGATATATGGTGGCAGCTTCTTAAATACTGGTTGTCATATAATATATATTTTTCTCTCTAGAGGTGTGGTAGCATTGGTTGCAAATGGAGTCGGCGGACATGGCTACACGTGTTGTGCACCAAGGAATACTTCCCACCAGATACATTGCTATCATTGCTATCTTTTACATGATAGCTGCTGTGTGGATTATTGGTTGTCCTTTTTTTTTTCTCTGCTTCCTCTCTTGTATACTTACATTCGACCCTACTAAAGCACACATTTTTTACTGTCTTCTGCTGTGGCTTACCATTGACCCCCTTGGGGGGTCAACAGTTCCTGTTCTGAGACACTCTTTGGTCCTTCTTGAGTGGGTGCAATATACATCTACATTTATGCCCTGGTTCACACTGATGCTACTTTGAAATCATGCTACTTTACTTGAAGTAGCGCGATTTCAAAGTAGCAAGGTCAGCGCAATTTCAGGTGCTACTTGATAGACATTTGTGTGGCTTCTCACACAGTGTCGGTGTCGCACTGATTGGAACAGTGCAATTGCCGCCAATAGGCTGCAAATTGTCATGCGATTTAATCTCTCAAATCTCATGACAAATCGCTCCAATGTGAACCTAGGGTATATAAAATGTCTTTCTGGTCAAACTCATTGTGAAATGTGTTGAAGATTAAGAAACCATTGACCAGCTTTACTGAATAATTAATCATAAAACAGGTAATATACTATTCTAACAATGTTTTATTAGACAAACCATGAAACAGCTTGTCAGACGTGTTGGTGGTGATGACCACCCACTCTTTTATATAGTGTCACATTTTAATCAGTAATACATGACAAGATACAAAACAAACTCTCAAAAAGAGCATGGATTTTTAAGGCGCCAATAACACTCAATTACAGCATCAGGTAAAATTCTAATATTTTATTACATCAATTCATCTTAAATTTAGAAAAAAATATCAGAAGAGTGTATCTGAAAAGACCATTTAAAATATGTTAAAAGGGCATTGGATCATTTCATCTTAGATACAGTGGAACCTCGGTTTACGAGTAACTCAGTTAACAAGCTTTTTGAAAGATGAGCAACTTTTTTTAAATAATTCTGACTCGGTTTGCGAGTGTTGTCTCTGAGGCGGCGTACACACGACCGAGGTTCTCGCTGGAAACCAGCGAGAACCTCGCTGGAAGCTGCATTCCAGCGAGGACCTCGGCCGTGTGTACGCTTTTGGCTCGCCCCGCCCGTCGGGAATCCCGTCAAACGAAAAGAGAGCACGCTCTCTTTTTGCTCGACGGCCCGCCTGGATGAATGGCTGGTTCCCATTCCCGACGGGCGGGTCGCCGATTTCGACGGCCGGCAGAGAACCTCGACGGGCGGAACGATGTGTTCTGCCCGTCGAGGTTCTCTGCCGTGTGTACGCGGCCTCAAAGTGAGCAGAATTCAAGCTAATGGGGCCTGCAGTACCGCATTTGGCCTAAGGTGGGGGCGCCGAGGTAGAACGTCGCCGATCGTAGCCAATCAACACTGTTTGGAAGTACATGAGAAGGCCCAAGGACAGCTCGGCTGACCTCGGCAAATCTTGGGAACAAAGTCTTTCTGAGGTTTGCCGATGTCAGCCGAAGTGTCCTCGTACCTTTTCGGCTGTTTCCAAGGCTCTCTGGCGCCCCCTGCCTCTGCCCTCATGCGATATTGCATGCCATTGAAATCAATGCAGAAATAATTATGTTAGTTTCCATTAACTTCAATGGGTAAACTCGCTTTGATATGCAAGTACTTTGGATTACGAGCATTCTCCTGGAACGGATTATGCTCTTAATCCAAGGTTCCACTGTATTTACAAACATGATCTATAATAGATGGTAGTCGGGAATAGTAATCCCAATGATCCCAACATGTTTTGCCAAATATTAGGTTTCTATAGGGGATATAAATAACCACACCTGAACAGGTAAATCAAAATACAAATGTAGGGGGGGCGTGGCTACCGCGCAGCTGAATGGACGCTTAGCTCAGGAGCTCCGCTTCAGCGTCAGGGAATCCAACAATCCGAGGCATCGTGGGGTGTACTGAACCGCCCGAAAGAGCACCCGCTGACCCGCTCGTCCCTCGAGGATGACTAAGAAGCGCAAAAACGCCGCTCAGCCGGCGAAGTTGGAGGATTTCTTCTCCCCCAGGACTGGCAGCGTATCCTAAGATGGCGCCGGCCGCGCCTCTCCGGCCTCCGCCGGCGGATCATCCATCTCCACACCAAGCCCGGGATCGAAAGAGGGGACCCAGCGCCGCTCCCCAGGGGCTTCCACCCCCCTCTCCTGCAGCCCAGTGAAGTCCAAGCCACGGCTGTCGGCCGCAACATGTGACTCACAGGTCAGTGTCTTGCAGGGTTCTATGGAGGACACTCGTGAACTCTCAGCCCCTATTAACACCTTCCCTACCTCCAATATGCCTGTGTCGGACACCACATTGAGAGATATGCTGGTCTCCCTGCGCACATCTCTCCATGCAGACATGATGGAATGTATGAGAGGCTTCAAGACAGAAATAGGGGAGCTGGGTGGCAGGGTTGACCACGTGGAGCAGAAAATGGGGGAATATGCTTCCTCATACAATTCCCTAGTGGACTCTCACAATGACCAAGGGGATGAGGTTGCCTGGCTTAGGGCAAAGGTCGCAGACCTCGAGGACAGGTCTCGCAGGAACAATGTCAAATTGAGGGGTGTACCTGAGACTGTCATACCTGCCCAACTCCAACAGTATGCCCGTGAGCTTATGGGGTCATTCCTGCCCTCCGTCCCTGACTCAGAACTGGTAGTAGACCGGATTCACCGCCTGCCTAAACCCGCACACCTTCCTGACAATATACCCAGGGATGTACTGATGCGGGTGCATTTCTATCATGTCAAGGATCAATTTATGTTGGCCTTCCGCAAGACCCCCCAGTCGTCTGACCGCTATGCTAACCTACAGGTGTTTGCGGACCTCTCCCAGCACACTATGCAGAGACGCAGATCTCTTCAACCTGTCACAAAAGCACTCCGCAATCATAGTATTATATACAAGTGGGGCCAACCGGCCAAACTCATCGTAACCAAAGACGGCGCCTCCAACGTTGTCATGTCCCTGGAAGAGGGACTCGCCCTCCTCCGCAAATGGGACATACTGCCTGAGCATCCTCCTGGGGACACGGTGCCCGCATCTGTAACCAAGGCTCAAGCCCACGACGAATGGTCACTGGTGACACGTAAATGTACTAATAAGAAGAAAACATAAAGCCCTTCTGCCTCGGAGATCCTGTTTGCTATTGTTCTTCATGACAATCCCTGACTCTGTTGGAGTTCTGTTTCTCCACGAACTCCCCCTCCCTGCAATATGTGCAGCTACTCTGCATCCAGATCCCGGCTGGGATCCTCCTTTTTACTTGTGCTACCTTTTGTTTTTGTTATGACCCTTTTGCTCTTACTTTTTTCACTTCCTTCATCTTTTTCCCCTTCCCCTGAGATGGACGCCGGACTCTTTTCAATGAAGACATCCTGCTCCCCGTATGCTCCCACCGCCTGGAATCGGCTGATCTGGAAATCCGAATACATCACCGCAAGGTACTATTATCATTCTTTTCATATGCACACTCATGGCCCTGTCAGTTACCTCCTTTAATGTCCGGGGTCTGAACCACCCATTCAAGAGAGCTTCTGTCTGGAGGGAGGCTTTGAAATTGCGCTCAGATGTCCTGTGTCTTCAGGAAACCCACCTGAAAGCCTCCGATGCACCTCCCTTCCACCACGTTAAGTTCCCCCATGTCTTTCTGGCATCCGCCCCAAATAAACGGAAGGGTTTTGCCATTGCAATCAGAGACTCAGTGGACTTCTCTCTACAAGATTCTTTGACTGACCCTGATGGTAGGTTCCTAGTTCTGGTTTGGACCTTCAACAACAAGCTGTACACCCTGGTTAATCTGTACGCACCCAACACCCACCAACTCCGTTTTCTGAGGAAACTTTTCTGTAAAATCAATGACATAAGAAAAGGAGCTTTGATTGTGTGCGGAGACTTCAACCTGACGGTTGACTTTACATTGGACTCTACCTCCCACTCAAAACGCCACCAACCTGCGCTAGGCGCATTGATACATGCTGAGGGCCTGTTTGATGTCTGGAGATGTCAACATGCGAGCGAAAGAGATTACTCCTTTCATTCCTCCAGACATAACTCCTATTCACGTATTGACTTGATTTTAGTAGACAAATTTTTACTTCAAAAGGTATCCTCGTCCACCATTCACGACATCACGTGGTCAGACCACGCCCCAGTGTCGGTGGTGGTGGGCGGGGGGGCCCCAGTAACCTCGCCCTTCATTTGGAGGGCGGACTCATATTTACTCCAGCAACCTACTCACATTACCTATTTGTCCTCTCATTTACGAGAATTCTTCACTGTTAATGCTGGTTCTGTTACTAACCCATTCTCTGTCTGGTGTGCCCATAAGGCCTACATTAGGGGTATCCTGATGCAACTCAGCGCACGGGTCAGGAGGCAGAGAGCACAAAAACTAGACTCCATACTCGCTGAGATCGCTTCCTTAGAGTCGCAGAACAAGCAGACTCCTGATGTCTCAACGACTACTAAACTATACAGTGCGCGTGCGGATCTCAGGAGACTGCTACTCGAACGATATGAGAAACATGTCCAATCTCTGAAATTGTCCCATTATGCGTCTGGTAACCGGGCAGGCAAATTTCTGGCTCAGAGGCTGAAAAGTCGAAAGGTGAAAACCACTATCCCTTTCCTTATCAAGCAATCTGACGGCAGCAAAATTTACAACCCTCAAGATATCGCGAACTCGTTCGCGGACTTTTACTCCTCCCTCTACAACCTCAGAGAGGACCCCTCTACACCTCAACCGCTAGAAGGGGCAATTCGCTCCTTTCTAGCTGACTTAGCACTGCCTGCCTTGTCGCACACCCAACTTGACTCCCTTAATGCGCCGATATCGGAACTTGAAATCAAGCGGGTTATCAAGTCCCTCCCCCTGGGGAAGTCCCCAGGCCCGGACGGGCTTCCTAATTGTTACTATAAGGCCTTTGACTCCATCCTAGCCCCAGAGCTGAACAAAGTGTTCTCTGAAGCAATGCTCTCTGCCTCCTTCCCAAGCGAAATGCTTAATGCTTTCATTGTAACCATCCCAAAGCCGGGGAAAACACCCACCGCACCTGCTAATTTTCGACCCATCTCCTTGCTCAACACAGACGTGAAACTGTATGCCAAGATTTTAGCGTCCAGACTGCTCCCACTCCTCCCCTCTCTGATTAATCCGGATCAAACAGGGTTCACCTCAGGTAGACAGTCCTCAGATGCGACCAGACGGGTAATAGACTTGGTCCATCATGCCGGGGCCTCTCGGACGCCTTCTCTGCTCCTTTCTCTGGATGCGGAGAAGGCGTTCGATAGGGTACACTGGGGATATATGACCCAGGTATTGGAGAAATTTGGGTTCTCCGGCCCCATCCTGTCGGCAATCCTTGCACTATATTCCTCCCCTTGTGCACAGGTCTATACCTCAGGTATGCTCTCCTCTGCTTTTGCCATAACTAATGGTACCAGGCAAGGGTGTCCCCTATCCCCCTCCATATTCAACCTACTCGTAGAACCCCTCGCGGAAAAAATTAGGGCACATGCAGGTATCCCGGGTTTCTTGGTGGCGGGACGGACGCATAATATAAGCTTATTTGCAGACGACATTATCCTTTTCTTAACCTCACCGTCCTATTCCCTACCACACGCACACGACGTCCTCGCAGAATTTAGTCGCATATCCTACTATAAGGTCAATTACACCAAGTCTTTCATTCTAGGCCTCAATCTGTCCCCCTCCCTTTAATCCCGCTTGCAAACTTCCTTCCCATACTCCTGGGCTACATCCAATATACAATACCTGGGGATACAAATCACAACTGACCCTACGAAATTGGCCGATGCTAACTATATTCCTTTGATAGACAAAATTGCTAAGGAGGCCACTCGCCTAGCCAGGGTCGAACTGACGTAGTCGGGACGCTTGGCCTCCTTCAAAATGTTGCTCCTCCCCCAAATCTTGTATATTTTCCGCACACTACCCATCCCTCTGAAGCCCAGTCACCTTAGGTCCCTAAACGGTATCCTTAATCGCTACATATGTTGCACCAAGCGGCCGAGATGCGCAAGGTCCCTGTTGATCACGCACAGATCGATAGGGGGCATGGGCATGATCGACATCAAAGATTACCACCGAGCGGCTATACTCACCCAGATTAGACGTTGGATTTCCCCAACCCCTGACATTCTCTGGTGTGATATAGAAAAGGCCCTTAGCCCGACCAAAGACCTCTACAGTGCTTTGATACTCGACTCTTGGAGACCTCTCCCGTTGCGCCACCTACCACTGACTATTCAGGCTGCCATACTAGCCTGGAGGGATCTATGTGCCTTGGCGTACACGTCCTCCAGTACTATTTCTGTACCAATTCCGATTGAAACCTTGTCGGCAGCAGTGCCACACGCCTCCTTCTCCGGCTGGGCCGCCAAGGGCCTTACCAGGGTTGAAGACCTATATTGCCGAAACATCCTAAAGCCGTTTGTCGAGCTGACCGCGGACTTTGGTTTGACACAGTTGGACAGTTTCAGGCATTCGCAAGCGTCCCATTTCCTCAAATCACTACACTCTCGAAATGTACTGATCCACAGCGCCGTATGGCAGTTTTACACTAGTTCGACCCTCCCCCCTAAAGGTATCTCCCTGTTTTATAACCTATTCCAAGATAAGCTCCTCTTTAAAAAGTCCCCCCCGTTTTGTAAATGGGAAACCGATTTGGGCAAAACATTCTCTCCAAACCAATGGAAGTATTCATTTAAACTCATATACAAAGCCTCCAGATGTATTAACCATTGGGAGCTGTCCCAAAAGATAGCCCTGCGGTGGTACCTAACACCATATCGTTTAGCCCAATTTTACTCTTCGACCTCCCCATTGTGCTGGAGGAATTGTGGAGAGGTTGGCAATATTTTTCATGTTTTTTGGCTCTGTAGGAACCTCACGAGTTACTGGAGGGGGGTCTTTAGATGCATCTCACGCATAACAGGTATACTCACACCCCCCTGCCCGGAACTGGCAGTACTGAACTTGGGAATCGAAGGATTCCCTCCAGATTTTCGAGTTGTAGTCACTCACATCCTGCTGGCGGCCAGATTGTTGCTGACTAGAAATTGGAAATCACACAATGTACCAAACGTATCTGAGGTCCTGGAAATTACCAGGAATAACTATGTCTTTGAGTCCCTGCTGGCGAGCAGAGAGGGTAGGAGAGCAAAATTTGATACTCAGTGGAAGCCCTGGACTGACTGGTTCAAGGTGCGGTGATATGGTGACTTTGGAATGTCTACCTAGGTTATGTTCTTTTTGATATGTTCTGAACAACTGTCTATGTGAAAGTTTATGATAATGAACACTCAGGTATCCATCTCATCCCCCACCCCCTCACCTCCTTCCTATTTCCCTTTCTCCTTTCCCCCTTCTTTTTTTTTTCTCGCCCTTCCCCTACTCTCCCTCTCTTTCCTGACCCTATTCACTTTACTCGACCTCCCCCCATGTTACTCCTCCATGCACTCCCCAGAGTATGACAAGTGACAAAGACGCTATCTCCTTCCCCTACTTTGAATTGTTGTCTTTAATATGATTGCCTTGCTTGTACTCATATGTTTCTTGCTGATCTACCCTGTTTGCTTCTGGAGTTGTCAATGTATGTGATTTCCCCGGCTGATCCTTGGGAATACATGTGAATGTTTTTCTGTTTTCCTACTTTTGTACTTTTGAAAATTTTCAATAAAAAACTATTGTATAAAAAAAAAAAAAAAAAATACAAATGTAATTATATGAATAATGAACAAGTAAATATTATATACATTTTCAGGTCCAACAGTGTTTAGACAGTGAAGAAAAAAACATATTAATATAGTATAAATATTGATGGAGAGCTTCTTACCAAAATTATAAGTATCTTGTCAATCTAAGAATTGTTGGACATCAATGTCCATAGATCCACACAAAAATTCAGCAGGGGAGAGAAAACCCATCCAAATTAGGGCGAGGTAGAGATATGGTGGCCGCATGAGGAGTAAATCAGAACAATATCAACTACAAATCATAAAAAAAAATAAAAAAATTAAAAGCTAGGAACAAAAAATACAATAAAAAAAGATAGAGAAATAGTGAAAAATGATCTCTAGGTATACAGTGGGTACAGAAAGTATTCAGACCCCCCTTAAATGTTTCACTCTTTGTTATATTGCAGCCATTTGCTAAAATGATTTAAGTTAAAATTTTTTCCTCATTAACCACTTAAGGACCGCCTACTGCACATTTACGTCGGCAGAATGGCACGGCTGGGCACATCAACGTATATATACGTTGGTTTTAGTACCCAGCCGTGGGTCCGAAGCTCCAGGACCCGGTCCGAAGCTCCAGGACCGGGACCGCGGGATTCGCGGACCCGATCGCCGCTGCAGTGCGGCGATCCGTCCCTGGAGCGGAAGAACGGGGAGAGCCGTGTGTACACACGGCTTCCCCGTGCTTCTCTGTGGCCGGAGCATCGATCGCGTCATCCCTGTAATAGGGGGACGCGATCGATGACGTCACACCTACAGCCACACCCCCCTACAGTTGTAAACACACACATTAGGGCACACATTCCCTACAGCGCCACCTGTGGTTAACTCCCAAACTGCAACTGTCATTTCCACAGTAAACAATGCAATTTAAATGCATTTTTTGCTGTGAAAATGACAATTGTCCCAAAAATGTGTCAAAATTGTCCGAAGTGTCCGCCATATTGTCGCAGTCACGAAAAAAATCGCTGATCGCCGCTATTAGTAGTAAAAAAAAAATAATTAATAAAAATGCAATAAAACTATCCCTTATTTTGTAAACGCTATAAATTTTGCGAAAACCAACCGATAAACGCTTATTGCGATTTTTTTTACCAAAAATATGTAGAAGAATACGTATCGGCCTAAACTGAGGAAAAAAAAAGTTTTTTTATATATTTTTGGGGGATATTTATTATAGCAAAAAGTAAAAAATATTGCATTTTTTTTTAAATTGTCGCTCTATTTTTGTTTATAGCGCAAAAAATAAAAACCGCAGAGGTGATCAAATACCACCAAAAGAAAGCTCTATTTGTGGGAAAAAAAGGACGCAAATTTTGTTTGGGAGCCACGTCGCACGACCGCGCAATTGTCTGTTAAAGCGACGCAGTGCCGAATCGCAAAAATCCTTTGGGTCATTTGCCAGCGTATTGGTCCGGGTCTTAAGTGGTTAATGTACACACAGCACCCCATATTGACAGAAAAATACAGAATTGTTGAAATTTTTGCAGATTTATTAAAAAAGAAAAACTGAAATGTCACATGGTCCTAAGTATTCAGACCCTTAGGGCCCCTTTCACACTGGGCAGATCAGTAATGATTCACCTCCATAGGTCCATAAACTCAGCGGGGATCTCTCCGTATATATCCCTGCTGAGCCGGGGGGAGCCCTATGGGGGGGAGTGGATGAACACAGACCGTATGTCCATGTTCATCCAATCCGCTCTGCAGACGGAAGAAAAAATAGGATTTTCTTCCGTCTGCTAAATCGGATGTTTGCGGAGGCGGACGATTACAGGTGTCAGCAGATGTTCATCCGCTGACACCCGCAATCACATAGGGACCAATGTATGTCCCTTTTTTATCCGCAAACGGATGGATGAAAAAGCAGACATACGGTCCGCATGTGTAAAAGGGGCCTTGCTGTGACACTCATATATTTAACTCTCTGCTGTCAATTTCTTCTGATCATCCTTGAGGTGGTTCTACACCTTCATTTGAGCCCAGCTGTGTTTTATTATACTGATTGGACTTGAGTAGGAAAGCCACACACCTGTCTATACAAGACCTTACATCTCACAGTGCATGTCAGAGCAAATGAAAATCATAAGGTCAAAGAAACTGAGACAGAATTGTGGCAAGGCACAGATCTGACCAATGTTACAAAAAAATTCTTCTGCACTTAAGGTTCCTAAGAGCACAGTGGCCTCCATAATCCTTAAATGGAAGATGTTTGGGACGACCAGAACCTTTCCTAGAGCTGGCCGTCTGGCCAAACTGAGCTATCAGGGGAGAAGAGCCTTGGTGAGAGAGGTAAGGAAGAACCCAAAGATCACTGTGGCTGAGCTCCAGAGATGGTAGAAATCTGTAGAAAGTCAACTATTACTGCAGCCCTCCACCAGTCGGGGCTTTATGGCAGAAGGGCCGACGGAAGCCTCTCCTCAATGCAAGACTCATGAAAGCCTGCATGGAGATTACTAAAAAACACCTGAAGGACTCCAATATGGTGAGAATAAGATTCTCTAGTATTTTTGGCCTTAATTATAAGTGGTATGTGTGAAGAAAACCAGGCACTGCTCATCATCTGTCCAATACAGTCCCAACAGTGAAGAATGGTGGTGGCAGCCCCACACTGTGGTGGTGTTTTTCAGGGACAGGACAACTGGTTGCTGTAACAGAATGGCCCGTGACACCCAGAGACTTTTGAAGGATGGGGGGTACCCCGGTGCCAGCGTCACTAATGACTCTTGGGTCTAGGGTCATCCTGTGCCCATTTTGGGCATAGGGTGACTGAGAAATAATAATTCATGTTTGCAGGATATCTTGGAATATTACAGTTTTGTTAATGCTGTCCACAACAGGTCAATAGGATGTCTCCTTCAATGCTTAACCTAGACTGTTGAGATGCTAATTAAGACCGTACTGTGGTGATGTGGATTGAAGCTTGAGAGCCAGCCTGGCTGGATTCAATAGGATGTTTTAAGTGTCTTGCTGTGATTGCATTTTTTGTCTATTGTACTAATTAAGTCTGTAAAGGTCATATGTCTAACTTTTAGGTGTTAATTAAGCCTGGCTCCTAAGACCTTTCATTGTGTATGCTAATGACACTGTTTGTGTGAAAAGTCTATTTGATGATAAGATGTGGAATGTGACTTGTTAACTGTAGTAATCACCTCCTCTAAATGCAGTGACATAATGTCTGTCTGGATAATGATTAGTAATTAGCCCATCTGAAGGTGTATTGAAGCCACATTGTGTGATGAGGGGGGTGGAGAGTTTTAGTGTCCCTGTAATTAACTGTAACATGCTTGTACTGTATATAACAAGCTGAGTGTACCATTAAAAGTATTCATTCTTTTTGGAACCAGAACCAGAGCTGTGTGTGTCTCGGTTATTCTGGGAAATGGAATGGGTCGCGTCTGATGTCTGTCGGACTGTCGGATAAGCTGTTGTGGGGCGATGGAATGGGAAATCGTAATTGGTGGTGACTGTTACAGTTGCAATCGAGGGAAAGATGAATGTAGTCAAGTACAAGGATATCCTGGACAAAAACCTACTCCAGAGTGCTCAGGACCTCAGACTGGGCCGAAGGTTTACCTTCCAACAAGACAATGACCCTAAGCACACAGCTAAAATAACAAAGGAGTGGCTTCACAACAACTCTGTGACTGTTCTTGAATGGCCCAGCCAGAGCCCTGACTTAAACCCAATTGAGCATCTCTGGAGAGACCTAAAAATGGCTGTCCACCAACGTTTACCATCCAACCTGACAGAACTGGAGAGGATGTGCAAGGAGGAATGGCAGAGGGTCCTCAAATCTAGGTGTGAAAACCTTGTTGTATCTTTCCCAAAAAGACTCCTAGCTGTATTAGATCAAAATGGAACTATTACAAAAAAGTTAGCAAAAGGTCTGAAAACTTAGGACCATGTGATATTTCAGTTTTTCTTTTTTAATAAATCTGAAAACATTTCAACAATTTTGTGTTTTTCTGTCAATATGGGGTGCTGTGTGTACATCAATGAGGAAAAAAAATAACTTAAATGATTTTAGCAAATGGCTGCAATATAACAGTAAAACATTTAAAGGGGTCGGCCAAGGACTTATAGTGAATTACCGTATTTATCAGGGTATTGCACGCTCCTTCGTATAGCGTGCACCCCTAATGTCGACATGTAAAAAAAAACTTTTAGTACTTTTAGTACTTACAGTTTTGGTGTCTTGCGTCCATCGTCCGGTCCGGCATCCGTCTTCGGCTCCAGTGGTGTCCTCCCGGCTTCTCCAGTGATGTCTCGAGTCGAATCCCCGCTTCCCGCGCTCAGTTTGAACGCCTCCACCGACATATACCGAGTGCAGTACACTCGGGTACATTCGGTCAGGCTCGGTTTCGCTTGTGCTCACGCTCTGTGACGTTTATGCGTGAGCACGAGCGCAGCTGAGCCTAGCCGAATGTACCCGAGTGAACTGCACTTGGTATATGTCGGCGGCTCACTTCTTTTTTTTTATAATCAAATTTTTTTATTTTGCTCATTACAATTCATACAAGATTATACATTCTTATCTTTTGTTAGGTACACCATTACATTTATCTTGTAAAAAAAAAATATATATATATATAATTCTCTTTCCCCCTGTTACCCTCCCTCCCTTTTCTACTAAGGTATAGCTGTTCTAACCCTGTAATCTCTTGACTTCCATTCCCATGGGACAGAGAAACAGGGGCCTCCTGTTGGAGTCAATATGGGAGGAGGGCAAGGAGGGGAGCGAACGTGAAAGAAAAAGAAAAAGAAAAAGAGAAAAAAAAAAACACAATAATTTCTCCTTTTCCCTTCTCTTTCCTCTTCCCCTTCCTATTTATAGCCGTAATTTTTAATGTCTCCTCTCTGGTCAGTACTTTTGATCTAAAACTTTGTTCTTATAAAATTTGGTCTTTATGCCATTACCCTCTGTGTGTCATACGTCTGTTACATCTCTTTTTCCTCTCACTTAGTTTCTCTTATTCCACCCCCATTTCAGGTTCATGTTGTAACCAGCCTGCCCATGTTATCTCAAACTCCCCTTTTTTATCTTTCACTGTTTGTATCCACCTTTCATCCTCCATTATCCGGTTTACTTCCCTTTTCCAATCTGCTAATGTTGGGCAGATACTTTGTTTCCAAAATCTAGGAATTAACAATTTTGCAGCATTTAACACATGTGGCACTACACTATTCCTGTATGTTTTAATAGGGCCAGATGTTCCATGGAGTAGGAAACATAGGGGCGTGAACTCTATAGGGATTGGGGTCAGTCTCTCAATCCACGGTGCAATTGCTTCCCAAAATATTTAAATTTTTGAGCATTCCCACCATAGGTGTAGGTATGTACCCCTTTGCTCACATCCTCTCCAACACCGAGCGTCTGCCACTGGGTACATCTGGTTTAACCTTACTGGAGTCCTATACCACCTAGTCATAAATTTATAGGCCATTTCCTGGATATGCGAGCTTATAGATGTGGAATAGATTAATTTGATCATCTTTTTACTTTGTTCGTCTGATAGCCTTATATTTAGTTCTCCCTCCCATTCCCTAATAAAATATGGTGTTTTATTTGTTAGAGCTCCTTGTATCAACTTATACATCTGGGATAGCAGATGCTTCGCTTCCCCCTGGTGCGTACACTGTTCCTCGAACTTTGTGAGGGAGCTTAGTGGTCTCAGGGCAGGTTTCATCTTATTAAGGAATCTTGTCAGTTGATGATATTTCCATCTTGCTGAGGGTATATTCCCTAAAGCTATAACGAAATCCGGATACGCTATTAGTGTTCCCCGTGGAGCGAGTCTGCCACATGTGACATCCCCTCCCCGATTCCAGGCGGCTCACTTCAAACTGAGAGCGGGAAGCGGGTATCGGCCTATATCGCGCACCCACGATTTCCCCCTTATTTTAATGGGAAAAAAGTGTGCGGTATATGCCGATAAATACGGTAATACCTCTAGGGGTGCATAAACAAACATGGAAAGGATCAGCTTCCTCATTCCACCTGGGGGGGGGGGATAAAAAAAAACATTCCCACCAGGGGAAACTAGGAAAGAAAATAAAGCATATATGTTGCATCAAAATAGTAATTCCAATAGGGATTAGAAAGATGCTCATGAATAACCACTTAAGACCCGGACCAATACGCTGGTAAATGACCCAAGGTGTTTTTGCGATTCGGCACTGCGTCGCTTTAACAGACAATTGCGCGGTCGTGCGACGTGGCTCCCAAACAAAATTTGCGTCCTTTTCTTCCCACAAATAGAGATTTCTTTTGGTGGTATTTGATCACCTCTGCGATTTTTATTTTTTGCGCTATATACAAAAATAGAGCGACATTTTTGAAAAAAAAACACTATTTTTTAGTTTTTGTTAAAAAAAAAATCAAATAAACTAAATTTTAGTCAAACATTTAGGCCAAAATTTATTTAGCCACATGTCTTTAGTAAAAAAAAAAATCGCAATAAAAAATAATAGCTACCTAGCGGGAACAGCGACACTAATACAGCGATCAGAAAAATGATCGCTTAGTGATGCTGGCAATAGGGAGTGAAAGGGTTAACTAGGGCGGTGATCAGGGGGTTAAAACTTTATTAGGGGGGGTGGGGGGGCTACCCTGGACCTAACACTAACTGTTTTTTACACTGCCTGTCACACTGACACTAAATGCAGTGATTAGATCACTGCATTCAGTGACACTGTGACAGGGGGGGTGGGCGATCACAAGGGGTTAATGTGCCTATGTGAGTGTGTGTCAGTGTTGTGTTGGTGCACACTTACTTGTGATGTCTTCTCTCATCAGCAGCGGTGGGAAACACCGCTGCGATGAGAGATTACATCATTTCCTCCTTCCTGTGTAAACACAGGAGGAGGAAGTGACAGGAGCTGGGAGCGCGCACATTGGCTGGGAGCGATCGCGGGGGGGCGGGTAAACGCCGACATCCGCCCGCTCATCCCGGATCGCTCCCGGAGCCAGGGGGACCCCCGCGCGCCGCGGAGGGGGTCCCGATGGGACCCCCGAACCGCACTTAGGCGGGGACGTAAATTTACGCCCTTGTGCCTGTACGTGCCATTCTGTGGCCGTATATGTGTGTGCGGGGGTCCTTAGGTGGTTAAGAGATCACCCTATTATTAAAACCTGATTGCTCCAGGCAAGCTCCAAGCTCCCTGCCACGCCAATGCATTGTTGGGGCATGGTCCTTAGATGCTAGTGATGTGCTGAAGTCATGACGTGGATGCTGGGAACACCCAGCCCTGTCATGCGATCATGTGATCCAGTGCAGCTGGCGCATGCGCGTCCTGACCAGACCACCACGCACCAACCAAAGCACCTCTTCCCATTCAGCAAGGAGATGGACAATGCCCACAAACAAAGGGCCCTCTAGCGGGCCAAACCAAGAACAACAGAATCACTCCATCCCCACCAGAGGGAATCAGGGCACCCAAACACACCCGCGCACTCACCTAGCCAGGACACCACAGAATGGTCTCACCCACCCCCCTCACAAACCACAAACCACCATAACCACTGGCATCCAGTGGATCCCCAAGGGAGGAGGAAACCAAGGGCAAAACTGAGAACGAGATCAAATACAAATATACCTAAAAAGGTCTAATTAAATATCACAGGAAAAATCAATTAAGGGGACAAGACACATGGCTAAGGATGACAAAGAAGACAGAGTGGGGCATGGTCAGGGCACAAACCAATACAGGTCACCAAATGATCCCAGAAGGAGAACTGGTGATCACCGGGATGCCCAACAGTGAATGCCTTGGGCGTCCCTACGATCAAAAACAATACTCTTAATACCATGTAAAGTTATGTCTCCCCTGGAGATACTTAATACACTAAGGCCTTGTACACAAGATCGGACATATCCGATGAAAACGGTCCCCGTGGACCGTTTCCATCGGATATGTCCGATCTGGAGTTTGGTCCGATGGCGTGTACACACCATCGGATCAAATTCCCCGCCGGCGGACGGCGCGGTGACGTGGCGGTGACGTTGACGCCGCCACGTCACCGCTACGTCACCGCACCAGGAAGTAAAACACTTCCGCGCATGCGCCGAATCCATTCGGCGGCGGCGCGGCGGCGGTGCGGGACGACATGTCTGCTGGTAAGTGTACTAACCAGCAGACATGTCGGGCGGACACATTCCCACCCGATAGATTTCAAAGCATGCTTTGAAATCTGTCGGGTGGACAAATCTGTCCGCTAGCCCATACACCCGATCGGAGATGTCTGCTGAAACGGTCCATCGGACCATTTTCAGCGGACATATCCGCTCGTGTGTACGAGGCCTTATACTCTTTGATAAAGTCACGTGGACAGTGACGGAAAATACTATAGAGTACCAGAGAGGCTTGTTTTATGACCTGTATGAGGTAAGAGGCTGGGGCAAACCATTTGTATGCAACTTTGTTTGCACCATTGGATAAATCTACATGTTTCTATTTGCACCTTTAATGGGACTACTTTTTTCACATTATTCTTGGAATTATTATATTGCTATTTGCACAATTTTTGCTAAAATTGCACATTTATTGGAAGCCGTATTGATGTCACTTTGATTCATATATATTTTGCTGAAGATTTCACGTGTTTTTGTACTGTATGTACTTTATTAGATATGAATTATATACAGATGTGAGGCTATATTTATGAGGATACATTTTTTAGTAAGCGCCACATTCCTTTTATTTTTTTTATGAAAGATGCAATAAATACATGAAAATAATCAAAATATGCCCCACATCAATCCTGTACATTTGGAATTTATAAATGCATAGGCATTTAAATTCAATAGAATAATAGCCATACACAATTTGCATGAGGATACATTCATGAATCATCTGGTATACGGGTAATGACTAGGGTGTTAGGATTTTATAAATAAGATTTAAAGCTTAGGGATTCATTTAGCCCTGGGAATCTGGTAGCTTGCAAAGTAAGTCATATGACATTGTCCCAGAACGAGAGCCGCACCGTCCCGCCCCGCCCCGCCCCGCCCCGCCATCATTTAACGGTGGGTGGGCGGCAACTGGTTAAATGGTCTTTGCAGATACACTCTTCTGATATTTTCTTCTATATTTTTTAATATGAATTAATGTAATAAAATATTAGAATTTTACCTGATGCTGTGATTGAGAGCAGAGGCGGCTCTCTAATTAGGCAAATGAGGCGGGTGCCTAAGGCCTCGCACTCACAGGGGCCTCGCGGCTGCCTAATTTGCCTGTGCTCGATAACTGGACGGACCAACAGGCAGGCATAGGGCAGACAAAGCAGCCAAGCTGCTCCTTCAGCCAGCGCCACTCACCTGGCTGGCTATTCATGTCAGGAGGTGGCCAGATGGCAGAAACTATCCCTGCCCTTTTGACTTTCTGTGAAGGGGAAGCTCCGGTGGATGGATCCCATCCCATTGCCTGCTGCAGCCTGGCTGACCGCCCAGAGAGAACGGGAGTACACAGCCGGCTGGCTGTGCCGCGCCCTGTGTGCCTTGGGAGTTATTGGCACCTTAAAAATCCCTGCTCCTTTTTGAGCATTTGTTTCATATCTTGTTCTAAATTGGATGGAGTGCCTATGAGATCTTCTCTGACCACTTGCTTTTGTGTTAAAATCAGTAATGCGAGCTGTGGTGGCTCAACGTGATTGGCACTGCGCTGACAAGCTGTTCACCTCTGCAGCCAAGGGTTCGGATCCCGGTCTCGGCTACATGTGAATTGAGTTTGGTGGTCTCAGCCCAGCTCCCGGTGGGTGTGCTATGCAAGGTACGCCTGTGCTTAGTACGCCCACCCCCCCACAAAAACCACCACACTTGCACGCACACGAAATTGGTTAAAAAAAACACACGCACTTTGGCCATGCGGTCTCCTAAAATAAAGAGAGGCGAAGGACCTACGGGGCTGGCTGGGTGGGCTAGGCCCCCTCACTCCCTCATAGGGGGAGTCCCTCTGCCCCATTGGGGTCCCGTTGGGCCCCAGTTGGGCTCCCAAGAGGAGCAGGTAGGGTGGGGTGAGTGGGAGGCCCCCCCTCACACCCGCCATTGCCACCAGGGGCATGGAGAAGGATGGCGATTGCCTCCGGGGGGAGGGTCTGCCTACTCCCAACTCCTGCAGTCCGGCTCCTCTCTCTCGAGTTCACGCACAAAAAAATACACTTTAAAAAAAAAAAAAAAAAAAAAAAAAAAATCAGTAATGCATGTTTTTATTACATATTTGCTCTTTTGTATTGTTGCCATGTTAAAAGTCCCACTCTTTATATGCTAAAGTGGTTGTATACGTTTGTTTAAAAAAACAAACAAATATGCCTATATTTACCTGCTCTGTGCAGTGGTTTTGCACAGTTTAGCCCTGATCCTCTTCTTCTGGAGTCCCCCACCGTCACTCCAGGCCCCTCCTCTTCATCGGGTGCCCCCACGGAAAGCCGCTTTACATGGGGGCACCCAAGCAAGCTTACCCCTGAGTCCCTTGTCCCCTCCAACTCCTGCTCCTGTGTCACAGCTTCTGAAAGCTCCTGTTGCTATCAATCTGTCCAATGAGGAGAGTGACAGCATCTGAAGACGCTGCGCTTGTGCACATTGGTTGGATCAAAACGGGCTCAGGTAAGAAAAATTTGGAGGGTCTAGGGGGGATTCTGCAGCACAGAAGGTTTTGATCTTAATGCATAGAATACATGGAGGTGTAAAGCCTTAATGCTTTACAAACACTTTAAGGCCCCTTTCACACTGGGGCTGGAGGCGCGGAGGCGGGATAGCGCAGCTAAAAATAGCGGCGCTATACCGTCGGAATTGCTGCAGGGTTCGGCCGCTAGCGGTGCGGTATTAACCCCCGCTAGTGGCTGATAAAGCGTTAATACCGTCCGCAATGCACCTCAGGCTTTCACATTGAGATTGCTGGGCAGGAGTTTTTCAGGCGGTATTTAGATGCTATTTTTAGCGCTGTACCACCTGAAAAACTCCTCAGTGTGAAAGGGGTCTAAGTGTTTCTAATACGTTTTGGAATTGGGGATTTAGTGGTGCCCCAGTGGTCACCTATCAAACTTTCTTTTGTGACTGTGGACACTTTGCAAAGGTTTGGTTCAAATTAACACACGGCATGCATACTTTTCACAATTTATTTATTGCAATACTGTCTGACCCTAAATTTAAAACTGCATTTTTTAATTCCACTCTGGCAACCTGACTATGTGGCAGCACTCTAGATGACCCAGTTTGCCTATGTACAGAAAATGTATTGTATTCTGATTACTGAGGAAAATCATAATGGGTAAGTAGATCGTGTTTTCAACTTGTCTATTTGTTGCATGAGAATCCTTTTGACAAATTTATTGCAAACTTGTAGCTATTCATACAGTAAAACAGTGTTCTAGAGCCTTCTTATTACATATAACAGAGTGACATGATTATATAAAGTATAGCTTAGCTTTATACCAAATATATACGACAGATGCACTTTGATGTAATAAGGAATTGTCCAATCGTTGTTTAACATGAAAAATGAATTTACGTTTACAATACATTTTTGTGACAGCTCGCACAATTACTTTCAGATAGATTGGTCACAAGCCAAATCATTTTGTATGAGTGCGGCAGTCATTACACAGTTGCCAGGTAGGATTTGGCTGAACTGGCAGGTAGTCATTACCTTTGCTCAGGGTTTGAAAAATGTACCATTCAATTTTTAGTTGTGCTTAAATATACCTGACCTGACATCTTACACAATGAACATACTGGAATTCTGCCGTGGAAAAATAAAATGTACTTGTTGATAGATATATTCAGAAAAAAATAATAATTCAGTATTATCAAGATGTTGTTTGAGTAGACAAGCCTCCTGGTAAAATTGTGTTTCATTTTGAAGAAAATGTCAGTTTATACATTTTTTACATTTTGGATTGTATTCTGTGTATTCTGTATTTTTGTGTCTCTAACCCTTTGGTTTGTCAGCTTCCAGATCAGTGGCCTGCTGCTTAGTCAATTGCCATGTGTGTTGACTTTGCAACAGACTTCTGCTGACCTCATGACTTATGATGTGAGATCAGGTTCAAAGTGTACAGGACCTTTTATTAAGTCACAATTTATATTTATATCTCTATATTTTCCATGCTTGTGTTCTAATGCAAATGCTTCAATGATAGTTAAAGAGGAAGTAAACCCAGGTATTAAAAAAAATATATAATACTCACCTCTGATCGCATCCCCCTCAGCTGTCCTCTTCCAACGCTCGGGTAGCTGACATCTTGCCCAGGGGTTACTTCCGGCGCTTTGATTGGCCAGAGCCGTGATAACATCACTCCCGCACATGCGACACGGCCTCAATCAAGAATGGCACGCCACAGTGCGCCTGCACTGCTGTCTATGGCACAAGCACCGTTGACAGTGGCGCTTGTGATTTTAGTAAATTGATTTTAGTAAATATCTCCTAAACCATGGAGGTTTAGGAGATATTTCTTGCAACTACAGGTAAGCCTTAGGCCGCGTACACATGATAGGATCGTCAGAGGAGAACAGTCTGAAGGACCGCTTTCATCAGTACATCAGTCCATCAGTGTGGGCCCCATAGGTTAGTTAACCTTTGGTCAAAAAAATGAGAACTGGCTTTAAAATTTAACAGATGGACGCCTAACAATAGGTCAAAACCTTAGTAGGCACAACCATTGGTTAAAAATTCATGCATGCTCAGAATCAAGTCGACGCATGCTTGGAAGCATTGACCTTCATTTTTTTCACCACATCGTTGTGTTTTACGTCACCGCGTTCTAACACGATCGTTTTTTTAACCAATGGTGTGTAGGCACATCAGTCCATCAGTTAGCTTCATCGGTTAACCGATGACAGCGGTCCTTCGGACCGTTGTCATCGGATGGACTAATCGTGTGTACGCGGCCTTAATCTAGGCTTACCTGTAGGTTAAAGTGGTTGTAAAGGGTTTACAACCACTTTAATTACACAATATAAGATATAATCTCCCAACAAATGAATATTCAGTTACAAATAATCCTATTGCCTGGATTTGCAGTCCAGGGACCTCGGCTGTGGAACGCTCTACCAACTACCATCCGACTGGAGTTGGACCACTTGGCATCCAGGAGAAAGATTAAAACCCATCTCTTCTGAGGTCAAGGGGTCCCTGACCCATGGAATGGAAACAGCGCCCAGAGGCGATTCAGTTAGCATGTGTTGCAAGTTTCTCATTCACTCACTCACAAGATACTAGGAGAGGAAGGAGTTATCGTTTATTACTTTTCAGGAACAAAGAATGTTTTTGTGGGTTCTAGAGACTTTCTTTGACTTATTACGGAATTGTAGATGTGTCTAGAAGAAGATTGCTCCTTGTAGTGAGGAAAAAGATGATAAAAAGATTGCATAAATAAGGGGGGGGGATTTACTAAAACTGGAGCACTCAGAATATGGTGCAGCTGTGCATGGTAGACAATCAGCTTCTAACTTCAGCTTGTTCAATTAACGTGATACTATAGTTTATTTATTTTTTAAATAACAAACATGTCATTCTTACCTCCACTGTGCAGCTTGTTTTGCACAGTGTGGCCCCCAATGCCATTTTCTGGGGTCCCTCAGTGGCTCTCTCGGCTTCAGATAACCCCCTATGGGAAGCACTCTCCCAAGGGGATTACCTTGCGGGCATGCTCCCGAGTCCTGCATTTTGCTTCCATAGTCGCGGAGTCTAGGACTCAACCTGCCCCCCGGGCACCCGCGTCATTGCATTTGATTGATAGCAGTGTGAGCCGATGGCTGTGCTGCTATCAATCTGTCCAATGAAGAGCTGACAACCCCCGGGGGAAACATCAATCGTGTTCTCAACTTTCCAGGGCTCAGGTAAGTAAAACAGGGGGCTGGGGGCCAGTAACTGTGAAAGGTGAAGGTAAAGGTGAAAAAACATGAGGGTTTACTGATGATTGATTTCTCTGTAGAGCTGCACCATATTTTGCACGCTCCAATTTTAGTAAATTTTCAGCCCCCCCATAGTGTTGTTGTTCAATGGTATGTTGGGGTGGTTGCATTAAGTAGTTTGATTTTCTCCCGAAAAGAAGAAGTCCACCAGGTTTTAGATGGAACTTGTGAAGTATCACACGTGTATCATCAAAAAGGGTGTTGTGCGTGATTTGATACTGCCTGTGAGCTGAGATACAATTACTACTATGATGTCAAATAGTAAAGACACTTTAGTCTTCTCTGCTCTCCTGCTTAACCACTTAAGACCCGGACCAATACGCTGGTAAATGACCCAAGGTGTTTTTGCGATTCGGCACTGCGTCGCTTTAACAGACAATTGCGCGGTCGTGCGACGTGGCTCCCAAACAAAATTTGCGTCCTTTTCTTCCCACAAATAGAGCTTTCTTTTGGTGGTATTTGATCACCTCTGCGATTTTTATTTTTTGCGCTATATACAAAAATAGAGCGACATTTTTGAAAAAAAAACACTATTTTTTACTTATTGTTAAAAAAAAATCAAATAAACTAAATTTTAGTCAAACATTTAGGCCAAAATTTATTTAGCCACATGTCTTTAGTAAAAAAAAAAATCGCAATAAAAAAAAATAGCTACCTAGCGGGAACAGCGACACTAATACAGCGATCAGAAAAATGATCGCTTAGTGACGCTGGCAATAGGGAGTGAAAGGGTTAACTAGGGCGGTGATCAGGGGGTTAAAACTTTATTAGGGGGGGTGGGGGGGCTATCCTGAACCTAACACTAACTGTTTTTTACAGTGCCTGTCACACTGACACTAAATGCAGTGATTAAATCACTGCATTCAGTAACACTGTGACAGGGGGGTGGGGGGGGGCGATCACAAGGGGTTAATATGCCTATGTGAGTGTGTGTCAGTGTTGTGTTGGTGCACACTTACTTGGCATGTCTTCTCTCATCAGCAGCGCTGGGAAACAGCGCTGCGATGAGAGAATACATCATTTCCTCCTTCCTGTGTAAACACAGGAGGAGGAAGTGACAGGCTGGGAGCGCGCTCCCATTGGCTGGGAGCGATCGCGGGGGGGGCGGAAAACACGGACATCCGCCCGCAGATCCCGGATCGCTCCCAGAGGTAGGGAGACCCCCGCACGCCGCGGAGGGGGTCCCGATGGGACCCCCGAACCGCACTCAGGCGGGGATGTAAATTTACGCCCTTGTGCCTGTACGAGCCATGTTGTGGCCGTATATGTGCGTGCGGGGGTCTTTAAGTGGTTAATAGACAGAATATGATAAAAACCAAGTGAAGTTCATATTTAAGTTCCTACAGTACTGTATATGTGAGCTATTAGTATTTCTGCCACCTGGGCTTTAAGTGTGAATTAATGAAGACACGAGAGGTGCCATTCATGACAGATGTGGTCCTGGATGCCCTATAGCAGCCTTAAATCTTTTGAGCAGGGGTGTCTTTCCCTTGAGATGTGGGAGTCAAAAGGTAACACAAGGAGATATGCTCCCTTGACAGAGTGCAAAGAGCCCTGAGTTTGGCCCTGAGTATGGATGCATTCCCAAATGCTATTGGGAACATCTATCTAATATTGATTACCGTATATACTCGAGTATAGGCTGACCCGAATATAAGCCGAGGCACCTAATTTTACCACAAAAAATGGTTAAACCTATTGACTCGAGTATAAGCCTAGGGTGTCCATCTTCATGCCTCACTGTGCCTCACTTTGCCTCACTGTGTCCATGTGCATGCCTCACTGTGTCCATGCCTCACTGTGCCCATGCCTCACTGTGCCCATGCCTCACTGTGCCCATGTCTCACTGTGCCCATGCCTCACTGTGTCCATGCCTCACTGTGTCCATGCCTCACTGAGTCCATGCCTCACTGAGTCCATGACTCACTGAGTCCATGGCTAGACTGGCGTTTAACATGGGAGTCTATGGAAGGAGTGCAAAAAAATCAGGAAAAAATCAGTGCTCCCCTGCTGTAGGTCTTCCAGACAACAAACTTTGCACACTAGTAGAGGAGAAATGGGGCTGGTGGATTGCAGTAGGACAAAGCTGGATCCACTGTGTGGGTGAGTATGCTTCCTGTGTAGAACATTGCATCCGGTAGATAAGCGTAAAAAAAAAAACGAAGGGGGGTAGGATAAAGTTCCACTTTAATTACATTTGACAACAATAAAATATTTTATGAAAGCTTTGAGTGCCAATCTATTCAAGGCTGCCAGATTTAAAATTTTATTTCAGCAGGGTATTTACCTATAACAGATGCAAACATTAGTTCACATGCACAATAAACCTGGATCGTTCGTATTATTTCCCGTATCTCAGTGTTTATTGTGTCTTTGTAATGTCTAATGAATGTTAATCGTGCTACTAAAAAGATACGTACCACTAAATTCCTAAGTGAAGGATGTATAACGTCTATGCCCATATTACCATAGTACATATAGTTGGCCAGAAGTAGGAAAAAAAGGGATTTTTAAATACAGCTTACCTGTAAAATCCTTTTCTTGGAGTACATCACGGGACACAGAGCGGCATATTCATTACTATATGGGTTATATGGAGTACCTTCAGGTGTGGACACTGGCAATCTCAAACAGGAAGTCCCCTCCCTATATAACCCCCTCCCCTAGAGGGAGTCCCTCAGTTTTGTAGCAAGCAGTATGCCTCCCAAAATGTTTCCCCAAAAGAGGGGTGGGAGCTCTGTGTCCCGTGATGTACTCCAAGAAAAGGATTTTACAGGTAAGCTGTATTTAAAAATCCCTTTTTCTTTCTCGTACATCACGGGACACAGAGCGGCATATTCATTACTATATGGGATGTCCGAAAGCAATGCTTTAATGAGGGGAGGGAGACATCTTCCAAAGAAGGATTCAATTTAGAGGTATACTCAAATAATAATAATAATTCCAACTTAGTCAAGAAAAAACTTTTTTTTTTTTTTTTTTCTTTTTTACAACCAAGGGTGCTTCTGATCCCGAGGATCTTAAACTGCAGCCTGTAGTACTGCCTGTCCAAAGGCAGAATCCGCATTCCTTCTCACGTCTAGTTGATAAAACTTTGTAAACGTGTGGACTGATGACCACGTCGCCGCCTTGCATATCTGAGCCATAGAGATCTGATGGTGTGCTGCCCAGGAGGCGCCCATGGCCCTGGTAGAATGGGCCTTTATAGACAAAGGAGGAGGCAACCTCTTCAAACTGTAGGCTTGAATGATTAATTGTCTAATCCATCTCGAGATGGTGGATTTTGCAGCTGCCTGCCCCTTCTTGGGGCCATCTGGTAGAACGAACAACACATCTGTTTTCCGGATCTTTTCTGTAGCTTTAAGATAGGCCTTCATGGCCCGGACAATATCCAAGGTATGCAACAACCCCTCCTTTCTAGATGTGGGTTTTGGAAAGAAGGATGGAAGTACCAAATCCTGGTTCAAGTGAAATTTGGATATAACCTTTGGTAGAAAGGAAGGATGGGGCCGGAGAACTGCCCTGTCCTTATGCAGAACGAGATATGGTTCCTTACACGATAAGGCTGCTAATTCTGACACTCTCCTGGCCGAAACTATGGCGACCAAGAAAACCAACTTTCTTGTCAGTAAGACTAAAGGAATCTCAGCCAACGGCTCAAAGGGTTGTTTCTGTAAAGTGGACAGGACAAGATTTAAGTCCCATGGACAAATTGGTGACTTGACAGGAGGATTAATACGCAAGACCCCCTGTATGAAGGTCTTTACCAGCGAGTGGGTGGCCAGCGGCCTCTGAAACCACACTGACAGAGCTGAAATCTGTCCCTTGATTGTGCTTAGTGCCAGGCCTTTATCCACTCCTAGCTGGAGAAAACTTAACACCCTATCAATAGTATATTTGCGGGAATTCCATCTTTTGGATTCACAGCAGCCTACGTAGTTCCTCCACACCTTGTAAAAAATCACCCTGGAGACCGGCTTTCTAGCCCTAATCAGGGTAGGAATTACCTGCCTAGACAGACCTCTACCCCTGAGAATCAGGGATTCAGCCTCCAGGCCGTCAAATTTAGACGCTGTAATGTAGGGTGGAGGATCGGGCCTTGTGTAGGTCTGGTTGTAGAGGAAGAGTCCAAGGGTCTCCCACTGCCATCTTCAGGACTAGTGAGTACCAAGTCCTCCGGGGCCAAGCCGGAGCTACTAGAATGACTGGCTTGTGCTCCACTCTGATCCTGCGCAACAGGCGAGGGAGTAACTGTAGCGGAGGGAATGCATATAGAAGTTTGAATTGATGCCAAGGGCAAACCAACGCATCGGTTCCGCAGGCCATAGGATCCCTCGCTCGAGACACGAACCTGTCTAGTTTCTTGTTGAACCTGGATGCCATTATATCTACGTCCGGCATTCCCCACCTCTGGCAAATTGTCTGAAAGACCTGGGGATGCAGAGACCACTCCCCTGGCAACAGACTCTGGCGACTTAAGAAGTCTGCCTGCAGGTTGTCCACTCCGGGAATGAATATCGCCGAAATGCAGGGTACATGAACCTCTGCCCACTGAAAAATCAAGCTCATCTCCCTCTGAGCGGCCTGACTCCTGGTTCCCCCTTGGTGGTTTATGTATGCCACCGCCGTGGCATTGTCTGACTGGATTCTCACCGGGGACCCCTTTAATCTGGAGGTCCATGCCAGAAGGGCTAGGCGAGCAGCTCTGATCTCCAAGATATTGATGGGGAGCTGCCTCTCTGCTTTCACCCAAGTTCCCTGGCGAGAGAACCCCTCGAAGACCGCCCCCCAGCCTGCCAGGCTGGCGTCTGTGGTAACTACCTTCCAGACAACAGGGCTGAAGGATTTTCCCTTTAGAAGATTCTGGGGGTTCAACCACCAGGCCAGGCTTTGTCGGACCCTTGATGATAGCGTCAAAGGGGACTCTAAGGCATGTGCCCTCTTGCCCCAGGCTGCTAGAATGGCTGCCTGTAGGACGCGAGTGTGGATCTGAGCGTATGGTACTGCCTCGAACGTGGCCACTAGCTTGCCTAGTACTCGCATACACAGGCGCATAGTTGGTTTTTTCTTGTTTAGAACCAACTGAACCAACCCCTTGATAGCCTCGATCTTTACAAGGGGCAGGAACACCCTTTGCTGTTCTGTGTCTAACCTCATGCCGAGGTATTCCAACTGCTTTGTAGGCTGGAACGCTGACTTTCCCCGGTTTAGGACCCAGCCGAATCCTTCGAGGTACCGAACCGTGAGGTTTACTGCCTGTTGCAGACCCGGCCGTGAGTGATCTATGATTAAAAGGTCGTCCAAGTATGCTAGGACTGTGACCCCTTGGATCCTTAAATTGGCCAGAACTGGGGCTAGGATCTTCGTGAATACCCGGGGGGCCGTGGCCAGCCCGAAGGGGAGCGCCCTGAATTGGAAGTGTCGCTGCCCCACCGCGAAGCGTAAAAATCTTTGATGCGACAGAAAGATTGGTACATGAAGGTAAGCATCCTTTATGTCTATGGAGGCCAGAAAATCATCCCTCTGAAGCACGGCGGCTGCTGACCGGATGGATTCCATCCGGAAGGAACGAACCCTTAGGTAACCGTTTAACCTCTTTAGGTCCAAGATTGGCCTGACATCGCCGTTGGGCTTTGGTATGACAAAGAGATTGGAATAGAAATCTAGCCCTTGCTCTTGGGCTGGCACCTCTATTATTACGTCCTGGCAAAGCAGGTGATCCAAAGCTGCCAGCAATGAGGCCTTCCTTGCTGGATCCTTTGGTAGCCTTGATTCTTGAAAATGAGGCGGAGGACACCTTAGAAACTCCAGTCTGTAGCCTGTGGTTACAGATGCCCGGACCCATTTGTCGGGGATCTTGGCTTCCCAAACTTCTGAGAAGAAACGAAGCCTTCCCCCCACCCGCGAGAGTGGGGGCGCCCCTTCATAAGGCAGACTTAGGGGCTGTCTTTGTCGGCTTGCGATACCATGGCCTCTTACCCCCAGGGGCCTGTCCCTGCGATCTACTGTTAACGTTGGATCGTGCAGGTGGCCGTCGATACTGCCTGGAATTTGAGGGCCCCGAGGCAGGAAAGAGCTGCCTTTTAAATGTAGGACCCCGGAATGTCTTTTTGACCGGTAAAAGGGTACTCTTGCCACTTGAAATAGTCTGAATATATTTATCCAGATCCTCTCCGAAGAGTCGTCCTCCATGGAAGGGAAACCCTGCCAGAAGCTTTTTGCATGGGGGCTCCGCCGCCCAGTTCTTCAACCATAAGAGCCTTCTCATGTGCACCAAAAATAGTGATAAACGAGAGGCCTGCTGGATGGAATCTTTTATAGCATCTACAGCAAAACACAGAGCTCTGGGAATGTCAGAAAACTCTTCTGCTTGTTGGGTAGGCATGTCCTTTAACATTTCTTTTGTCTGGTCTTTTAACGCCTGACAAACTCCAATTGCAGCCACAGCTGGCTGTACCACTGCTCCTGCCGTAGCAAAGGATGCTTTTAAAAGTGTCTCTAACCGTTTATCAACCGGATCTTTAAACATATGTATGTTTTCCACCGGGCAAGTTAGTGATTTATTCACACATGAGATGGCTGCATCCACTACTGGGAGCCTCCACCTCTTGGAGAATTTTTCCTCCATGGGGTAAATGACCGCAAATCTTTTCGGTGGCAGAAAAATCCTGTCCGGCCGTACCCAATCCCGAAAGATCAATTCCTCCAAGAGAGGATGGACCGGAAAAACTGCGTTGCTTAACGGAGCTTTCAAAGAGCCCAGAGAGGATACCGGAGGAACCTGAGGCTCTGGCAATGGTAAACTAAATGCCGAGCGGACCATATCCGTCAAAGACTGTACCCACAGTCTTTCTGTCTGGGAGTCTGAAAATGGTTCCTCAGAGGCAGATCCCTCAATCCCTGAAGCCTCTTGGTTCAGGTCTAGTTGATCCTCCTGTGATTCCAATTCCTCCGGAGAGAGAATCTCAGCATCTGAGGATACACCTCTTGGTGATGGGGATCTAACCCGTTTCTTACCAGGAATAGCTCTAGCGATCAATGCTGCTATTCTCTCTTCTAGCCCCCCTAGGGATACGGCTAGCATCTCCTCTGTGATAAACACAGGGCTGGGCTGATCTGGGCCAGCCTCCGCACCAGATCCCCCTAATGGCTCATCCAAGGCGCCCTTTATGTTAATAAGTTGCGGGGAAAGTATCGGCATATCATCAGAATCAGAGGGGGAACCCCTTTGTTTTTTGGTCTTTTTTGTACCCTTTGACCCCGAACCTTTGGAAGCCATAATACAAAATCGAGGGACTCCGCCAACAACAACAGACTGTAGTGGCCAGGAGTACAAAACCAGAGCTTAGGGGACAATAGATCACTAATGCCCAAAAACTGATGGGGCCCCGTATGTTTTTCTTTTTTTTTTTTTTTTTTTTAAATATATATTATATATATATATTTTTTTTTAAAACATACAGTGACCCCAAACTTAGTTTGCCAGCCTCCAACCTGCTGCAAAAAGGGGAATTTCTTGGCTTAACAAAAAAGGCATTGGAACAAAGTCCAGCATGTACTACCCCTCTTCCGCCACCGGGAGTCACTGTTCTGCCGCTCTGCGTCCTCTCCTTCTGAAATCAGCCTCAGACTGAGCACTGACAATGCCTGCTGATCTATAACAGCACAAGGCGCGCCCCTGTATAATGCCGCAGGCACGCCCCCCCCGCCCTCCTCTCTGAACGGCGCGAAAAAAAACGTATATAAGACGTGCGCGCGCACCCGCGCGCGCGCGTATGCCGGAACAGGAGGAACATGGAGGAGCCGTGCTGCTGGAGACCCAGGACTGCAGTATCAGGCGTCAGATTCAAACTCCCGGCCAGGTAGGACTCTCCAAAAGGCCCCATAGGGATCCTTACTAGTCCTAGGAAGAAAGCAGCAGGTTAGCTAGCAACACATTCTTAGACAGGGGAACCTAGTGATGGGGGAAAAAAGGGGTCATCCTGTCTTTCTCAGACATAGTGAGCAAGGTTGCCAATGCAGAGCATACTTAGGCTATCCCCCCTTTTAGGTTACCCCGGGGAGCCTGCTGTCGAACCAAGTCCCGCAGGCTCCCCCTTACCTGCTCCATGCTGCAGGATGTTTGTCCAGCAAAACGATCCAATCTTCTCCCATCTCCGTGGGTAGCGTAGTAGACCTTCAGGCCCTGGGGTCCTATGAAGGTACCCACTGTCCTGGACCTATATAGCACCCTGGCAAACAGGCACTTATGGTTTTTACAAACTCCAAGTCCTGGGCCCAGGGTCCAGCCCTCCAAAGAGGAGCATTATAGGCAAAACCCCACGGTTTGGGGCCCAGGTACTGTCCACTTTGGCACTGAGGCTCCTTGGACAAATCCGGTTAGCCCGCCCTTAATCCCCAGGATGTGGAGCAAAGCTATTCTGTGACCAACACCTAAGACACTGGCGAAAAAACTGAGGGACTCCCTCTAGGGGAGGGGGTTATATAGGGAGGGGACTTCCTGTTTGAGATTGCCAGTGTCCACACCTGAAGGTACTCCATATAACCCATATAGTAATGAATATGCCGCTCTGTGTCCCGTGATGTACGAGAAAGAAATATGTTTTCGCTCCAATAATATATGAAATAAGGTGTCCGATACACCACAATTCCTCCAACAACCGGAAGATGTTTGTGTGGGGTCAGTTATCACCACAACATACATTTCATGGTCAATTCTCATAAGTTCACACTTTTAGTAGCTCCCAAGTTGGTAATCAAAGCTTTCTGCCATTGTATAGAAGAGTAAATAGAACTAAATTAAAATCTTTTTCACATGCTTCAATAGAGGATGTTTTATATATATATATATATATATATACAGTCCTGATCAAAAGTTTAAGACCACTAGAAAAATGGCAAAAAAATCATACTTTACATTGTTGGATCTTAAAGCGGATCTCCCACACAAAATCGACTTTTTGTTTATGGGCTATTTAAATGTGTTATAGCACTGCTGTGCTAAACTCACGGTTCTTGTTTCCCACCGCCGCTCCGCTGTTATTCTGTCCCGAATAAAAACTTATATTCTGGCTTTCCTCCTGTTGCCATCTTAGCTTTGGGCACTTCCTCTTTGCGGAATGTCCCAGCATCCACCGCTCGATCTGACGCATTCGCACTGGCAAAGGTGTCCGGCGGCGTGAGCAACGGCAGGCGTATGAATACAGCCACAGCCTGAAACTAAGTCTCGTGATGTTTGGGCTAACAGAGCGGAATATTATAATTAGGGAGCTCTGAGACAGGCTCCCAGCAGGCACAGCGCGGGACAGGAAGCTACAGAACACCCGAGAAAAACCCGAGTGGCTGCAGACCGGAAGCCATCGTTTTAACAAGGTATTCTAACACTTTTTAATATTTAATATGCCGATTATGCATCATTTAGGAGCGGTAGGAACATTAAGCGAAAGTTGATTTTAGGGTGGAGCTCCGCTTTAACAAGGTTCCAAGTAGAGCTTCAACATGCAATAAGAAGAAATGAGAGTGAGACAAAACATTTTTTGAGCATTCAGTTAATTGAAGATAACGATTAAACTGAAACAGGCTGTTTTTCATCTGATCAAAAGTTTGGGACCACATGCCTTTAAAAGGCCAAATCTGTGCAAAGATGTGCATTCATTGTAATTTTCTGTCAGGTAGTCACACGTTGTGATGGCAAAGGCAAAAAAACTCTCCCTTTTTGAACGTGGTCGGGTTGCTGAATTGCATAAGCAGGGTCTCTCATCAAGACACTGGACGATCCTCGACCCAAATTAAGGCCCTTACTGGTGCTGACTGCAGCCCCATAACCATCAGACTGCATCTGAGACTGGAGGGCTTTAAAAACAAAAAACTTCTTCAAAAACCTCATCTCTTGAACGCCACAGAACTGCTCGTTTGGACTTTGCAAGAGAGCACCAAACATGGGACGTTCAAAGGTGGAAGAAAGTTTTATTCTCTGATGAGAAAAAATTTAACCTTGATGGTCCTGATGATTTCCAAAGTTACTGGCATGACAAGCAGATCCCACCTGAGATGTTTTCTACGCGCCACAGTGGAGGGGGCTTTTTCCTTCAGTGGAACAATGGAGCTTCAGGAAGTGCAGGGGCATCAAACGTTCAGATGTTGCCGAGAGCATTCCTCATGACTGAGGGCCCTCGTCTGTGTGGTAACGACTGGGTTTTTCAACAGGACAACGCTACAGTACACAATGCCCGCAGGACAAGGGACTTATTCCAAGAGAATAACATCACTCTTTTGGCCCATCCTGCGTGTTCCCCTGATCTAAATCCAATTGAAAACCTTTGGGGATGGATGGCAAGGGAAGTTTACAAAAATGCACAACGGTTCTAGACAGTAGGTGGCCTTCGTGCGTCTGTCTTCACCACTTGGAGAATTGTTCCCACTCACCTCTTGGAAACGCTTGCATCAAGCATGCCAAAACAAATTTTTGAAGTGATCAACAATAACGGCGGAGCTACTCATTACTGAGTTCATGTTTGGAAGTTGGATTTCTGTTTTGGGGGGGTTTAGTTTTTTTTTGGATGTGTGGTCCTAAACTTTTTTTGTTTTTGAAGCCCTTCAGTCTCAGACACTGTCTGATGGTTATGGGGCTGCAGTCAGCATCAGTAAGGCCCTAATTTGGGTCGAGGATTGTCCAGTGTCTTGATGAGAGACCCTGCTTATGCAGTTCAGCAACCCGACCATGTTCAAAAAGGGAGAGTTTTTTTGCCTTTGCCATCACAACGTGTGACTACCTGACAGAAAATGACAATGAATCCACATCTTTGCACAGATTTGGCCTTTTAAAGGCATGTGGTCCTAATATTTTGATCAGCTGAAAAACTGCCTGTTTCAGTTTATTTGTTATTTTCATTAAATTGAATGCTCAAAAAATGTTTTATCTCACTCTCATTTCTTCTTGTTGCATGTTGAATCTCTACTTGGACCCTGACAACCCTCCCTCTCTTCCACTGTCTAAGGATGATGGTACCTGCTGGTATCTATTAAATTATCCAATTGAGGCAATACCCTTTAGTCATGGGCTGATGTTAAATATTGGGCTGATTGGCATGGTTTTGATATCAGGGTTGCAGTGTAGAAAGTGCACTATTTGTAAATATCTATACTATTCCTATCCATTAGATTAAAGTCAAATTGCAATGTGGAAAAAGTTATACTATCATGCACTTTTATGTTTATGTTACAAATATGTGTGGCACTCATATGAACTATGGTTTGTGAGACTGTCCCCTCTTATTCGGAATGATTCAAAATAAAATAAAAAAATATTTGAACATACAGTATGTTTTTAAGGTACTAAATGGTTCCACTGTTCTCAACTCTTTTTTTTTCTAGGGACAACCACAACAATAACTACTAAACAGAGGTTTCACCTTCTTGCACTCCATCTGAAAAAAGTACATTGTATATCACCACTATTGTTATAATATACAGCTTCCTCCTAGAAGATATAGGGCCAAGTGAGGTAAATCTGTAATTATATGGATGTAATTATATGGATTTTTGTCTCTAAATTTTTATACAGATGAGCTTGTTTTCTACATTTGAAAAGAACGCATGAAATATAGTACTTAGTGTTTATTCAAAGACAATTTACTCTATCCATAATTTATCATCGCTAGACCTTGTTTCCATAAAACTTTTAACAGATTGCAAAAGCACTATGCTGCCTCTAACTCTGAGAATAAAAAGCAGCCATTGTTTTAAAAAAAAATCTGATAATGTATAAGGTGAGATAGTCTAGAATGATTTCCTAACCTCCAGCAGAACTGCTGCAATTTTTCCAAGAATGGTGGACATTATATTGTCAGCATTCCTGCCAACTTTCTGAGATGGGAATTAGGGACACCTATCATTAAACGTATCAGGGACACCTATTGTTAAACTATCAGGGACACCTATTAGTAAAAGTATGTAGGCATAGGACACACACCCCGTCACGCCGCCTTATAGAAGAATTGTACAAAACAAGATTGGTTAAACCCACAATTGCTTTTTTACCACTACCCTGCCTTTATATTGGTTTCTGGAATCTACAAATGCAGCAATTTAGAAATTGGATGAAAGGTTTAGCACTGGGAAACACTTTTTGATAGATAAATAGTGCTTTTTGTTATACAACTATATAGATCAGATCAAAATGAAGGACTAATGAGGAAGAAAGAGGGATAAAGAGACTTTGTAATGAATGAGGGACAGTTCCTTGAAATCAGGGACAGTTGGGAGATATGTTGTCAGTCCTTACTGTAAATTGGGGTTCAGTACATGGACTGCTATGTGGGAGCTGTATGATAATTTCATTTGTTTGAGGCCATGAAGAGGTCAGTTACAGATGCAATAGCAAGCTTTTTCCTTCATTGGTACTTATCACATCATTTTATTTATTTTTTGTTGTAAATGTTTTTATTAAGATTTCATGTAATTACAGTATAGATGACACATTGAGGAGAGATTGCATAAACACGGACGCAGCCGTATGATGGAGCATAATAATACATCAATTAATATATACAACAGTATTAGGCTGCATTCACACCTAGGCGACACGATACGCCGCGTACGCGGCTTATCTTGCCGCCTGTAGATGAAACTTTTTTTTTTTCTTTTCTTTAACATTGCGGTCTATGAGCGAACGCCAATGCCGCCTGAAAAAAAGGGTCCGGGACTTTTTTTCAGGCGACAGGCGTTGAGATGTGAACCATCTCCATAGAACGCAATGTTATTTCACATCTCGAGCGACAAGAGCGTCGGGCGACCGGCGTTTTGTCGCTCAGATGTGAATGGAGCCTTAAAAAGGTTTCAAAGCATCTTGTATGTAGTCAGATGTTATATAAGAGAGAAAAAGAAAATTACTAAAAGACAAACATTGGATCATCTTTGTGGCCCTGCCACTTGCTTGCTTCTCATTGGCCAATAACTCCCACATCTGTGTCTAAGCCAATGAGGAGGAGAAAGACTTGAGAGAGCCTCTACTCTTGTGCACATCGCTGGATCGAGATCAGGCTCAGGTAAGTATGAGGGAGGGGGCTGGGGGAAGGAGCTGCATGCAGAAGGTTTTTATCTTAATTCAGAAAATGTATTAAAGCGTTTTTTGACCCCCCAAAATAAGATATAGATTCTGGTCCCTAAAGCAGATTACACAGCACCAGGGCTTTTTTTCTCGGAAAATAGGCGGAGGAACTCAATCCTGACCCCCCCCCGAAACCCCCTCACGCACACATCCACACCCTCCAAACCTCATCAAATGGGTTAATAGTGTGGTTAAATTTCACCAATAGTGGAAGGTTCTTAGGGGGCATTAACTACTTGAACCGTTTTGCTGGTCAATGACCGGGACACTTTTTGCGATTCGGCACTGCATCGCTTAAACTGACATTTGTGTGGTCATGCGACTTGGCTCCCATACAAAATTGATGTCCAATTTTCCCACAAATAGAGCTTTCTTTTGGTGGTATTTGATCACCTCTGCGGTTTTTATTTTTTGCGCTATAAACAAAAATAGAGAGACAATTTTATCTATACTGTGACCTTATGGCGGACGCATTGGACACTTTTGACATATTTTTGGGACCATTGGCATTTTTACAGCGAGCAGTGGTATAAAAATGCATTAATTACTGTAAAAATTTCACTGGCAGGGAAGGGGTTAAGACTAGGGGGCGATCAAGGGGTTAATTATGTTCCCTAAAGTGTGTTCTAACTGAAGGGGGGTAGGACTGACTAGGGGAAATGACAGATCGCTGTTCATACTTTGTATGAACATGCGATCAGTCATTTCTCCCCCTGAAAGAACCTGGGAGCGATATATTAAGTGATTTTGCTCAGCCGAGCCAACCTGCCGCAGTAAAACTGCGGTGGGCGGTCGGCAAGCGGTTAAACACCAGGAGTGCATTACATACAGAATGTAGAGTTTGGAGGTGCACTACAAAGAGAGTGCAGAGTTCAGCCTTCTTCCACAGCCGCTTACCTCTGCATCCCCTATCCACATCCTACTTTCACCCATCTTCAGCTCTGACTTTTGTGTTTACAGGTGATAGTGGTAGGCAGAGAGCCTAAGCCAGAGGTGGTGGAACTGAGTTCCAGCTGAAAAAAAGCCCCGCACAGCACAGAGGCACAGAGTTTGTGCTATGTAATCTGCCCCCCCCCCCCCCTAAATTGTAAAAAAAAAACCCTGAACATTGCACTTCCTGTATGGCCCCTGTAAACAGACCACGATAACCATTAGACCATTAACAGCCATGGCATGCATCTGTGCATGTGACCAAAATAAAAAATAAAAGGACAGTCATTTGCCCTCTCGCGGGCCAGGCCTCGTGCCAAGAGTTCGGCTCCGTAGCTGTCGTGGTGATGACTCGGGTGGAGGGGGCGGGGCATCACCTGGGCTGACGCTCCTGGATCTTGTGGCAGATGTTGCCTGCATCCCCTCCAAGGCAACTGCAATGCGTGTCAGCACGCTGTTGGTCTCTGAAAATGTGTCTGCCTGGCATTATGCTGGCGCTGGAGATGCCTGTTCTGGTGACCCTCCGTCTGGATGGCGGCAGTGTTGGCCTGCACGACCACGGCCAGGCTCTTAACCTCCACCACAATGCCAGCTGCTGTGGCCTGCAGCTCGCAAATCGCCATGGTGTTCCGATCCAGGCTGGCCTGCACATCCAATCCCTGGTCGCCAGATGTGGAGGGACCCCCTGCTACCATGTGGTGATGCATGGGTCTCGGATTGCTCACCCAAGCATGTGGCCATGGCTGCGCAATTTGCACTCACCTCCTGCAGGCAGTCAGAAATGGTGCTGGTATGCTCAGCCTGTTGGGTGAGGCACTGCTGCATAGCGGCTGCGGTGCCCTGCACAGCCTCTGTACACTCAGCCTGGGTCTTTGCTGAGGACCCAACAAAGGAGGCCAGGCTGTCAGCCACACGGTGGAGGACACCAGCTATCTCAGCCATGTGGCGCATCTGCTGTGCATGCTCACTCTCCAGCCCTTCTTGGAGGGTGTCATGTCCCAGGGTGTATTCGAACCAGGATCTCCCTGGTCTCTTAAACCACAGCCTTACCTGCTGTGCCACAGAAGAGATCTAGACCTTGGGAATGTCCTTACTGTGTTCAACACTACCTCGGACTCACTAGCTCCACCTGCTGCCAGCTGTGGACAATTCTCAATCTGGACAGCCTTTAAATAGGAAGTGAGGTCATCACTCAGCTCCCGTTTATTGGATTACTTCCTGGGTGGTTTGACTTCAGTGATCTTCTTTGTATTGAACTCCTGCCTGATATCCCGACTATTCTACAGCCTGCTGATTTTGTACCTTACGGCCGGATCATGTATGACCTTTGCCTGCCTGACCCTTCTCTGGATTTAAATTGTGAACTATTTGCCTGATCCGTTGCCGACCGTATCTGCCTGACGACGCTTTGCCTGGATCTCCAGCATACTACTTCCACTTCGGACACTACCTTTTACAGATACCTTACATTATAAACGGGCCACAATGACAGTGGAACCTGCTGAGATTGTTAAGGCGATTACATGTCAGGGACAATTGATTGGAGAACATGAACAGCATCTTTCTTCCCTGGAAGCCAAGTTAGATGAACTTTGCACTATGCTCAAATCTTGTTTGCCTGGTTCCTCTGCAACGGTCCAGACACCGGATCCTACTCCTGCTACGATCCCACCCGCCTCTTCTGTACCACCAAAACTTCCCTTGCCTGACAAGTTTGGTGGTGATACTGAGGACTGCAGAGGCTTTTCAAATGTTTGCCGTTTGCATTTCCGCAACAACCCTGCGACTTTTAGCACTTCATCTGCCAAAGTGACTTTTGTAATTTCCTTGTTAAAGGGGAAGGCCCTGGCCTGGGTCTCTCCTTATTTGGAACGCATCGATCCTGTACTCCAAGATGCTGACAAATTTCTGGCCTCTCTCCAGACTGTATTTGACAAGCCAGATAGAGTTTCTGCAGCTGACATACAACAAGGCACCAGATCTGTGGCACAGTATGCTATTGAGTTCCATACCCTTGCTGCTGAGACTAATTGGGACTCAAGGGCATTACGTGCAGCCTTCCGAAAGGGTCTTACGGATCGCATCAAAGACAAATTAGTCTATAAGGATCTCCCAGAAGACCTTGAGAAATTCATAGAGCTGTGTGTTCGTCTGGATGTCCGGTACCATGAAAGGTGCCAAGAGAGACTTAGAAACCTCTGTTGAACCCCAGGCACCTGTGGAACCCATGGATGTGAGCCGTCTCCACCTAACTGAGTCAGAGAAACAAAGGAGGTGTTCATTGGGCCTATGCCTGTACTGTGGACTTAAAGGACATTTAGTATCTGTCTGCCCTTCCCGTCCAGTAAAATACAGGGTCTAACCAGTGTTGGAGGAGCTGGCTTAGACCTGACAGATAGATCCTCCAAGACCAAGATTACTGTTCCGGCTACTATCCATTTACCTTCTAAGCTTGTTTTCTGCGGGGCTTTTGTGGGTTCTGGAGCTGCTGGCATATTCTTGGACTACACTTTTGCAAGAAAGAACAACATCCCGTTTGTTCCAAAGTCTAGACCCCTGAACATTACCACCCTGAATTGACAGCTCTTGGGAGATGGCATTGTGAAATTCGAGACTACGACAATCACCCTTCAGGTAAGCCTCCTCCACAAAGAGGAAGTTGTCTTGTCTCTCATTGATTCTCCGCTTCTGCCTATCATCCTTGGTTACCCATGGTTGCAACTTCACAACCCTTCTTTTGATTGGGAAAATGGAGAACTAACCTCCTCGGGATCGTCCTGTCCCCCTAACTGTTTGTCTCAACCCAAAAGACTTTCTGCTTGCATGTTGGCTCCTGTGACTATCCCTCCTACCTTGCCTCGTGAATACCATGACTTTGCAGATGTATTTTGCAAGCAAAAGGCAGAGGTGTTACCTCCACATCGTCCTTTTGACTGTACAATTAAATTGATTCCCGGAGCACCTCTTCCCAAAGGAAAGACCTACCCCCTGTCTCTGCCTGAACAAAAGTCTATGGAGGAATACATAAGAGACAACTTGGAAAGAGGTTTTATCCGACCCTCTTCTTCTCCAGTAGGAGCAGGTTTTTTCTTCGTTGAAAAGAAAGATGGGGGCCTTCGACCATGCATAGACTATCGGGGGTTAAATCAAATCACCGTAAAGGACTCCTACCCTTTGCCTCTCATTCTTGAACTGTTTGATGTACTTAAGGGGGCTGTTATCTTCTCCAAGCTAGACCTACGAGGGGCTTATAACCTGATTCGAATTAATGAGGGGGACGAGTGGAAGACAGCATTCAACACTCGTAATGGACACTTTGAATATTTGGTCATGCCATTTGGGTTGTGTAACGCACCTGCTGTCTTTCAACGTTTCATGAATGAAATTTTCCATGATTTCAGCAACCGTTTTGTGATCATCTACTTGGATGACATTTTAATCTTTTCCAGGACTCATCTAGAGCACATCTCACATGTGAAACAGGTATTACAACGACTTAGAGAAAACCATCTTTATGCAAAAATCGAGAAATGCAGTTTCCATCAAAGCTGTATTCCTTTCCTTGGGTACATCATAAGTGCTGACGGTTTCCAAATGGACCCTCAAAAACTTTCCGCCGTCTTGCAATGGCCCCAACCGACCACTTTAAGAGGACTCCAAAGCTTTTTAGGGTTTGCAAATTACTACAGATGCTTCATTAAGAGTTTTGCCTCCATTGTGGCACCCCTTATTGCCATGACTAAGAAGGGTACAAATTGCAAGGTGTGGTCTTCAGAAGCAAAATCAGCTTTCCAGCGACATGTTCAGTAAAGCTCCAATTCTTCAGCATCCAAATATCCTGATCTCCAGTACATTGTTGAAGTTGATGCCTCTGAGGTTGGAGCAGGTGCCGTACTCTCCCAGAGACAGCCAAAGTCTGGTAGAATCCATCCAGTAGCTTTTTTTCTCTAGAAAGTTTTCTCCTGCAGAGATGAATTATGATGTTGGGAATCGAGAACTACTGGCCATCAAATTGGCATTGTCTGAATGGCGACATCTTCTGGAAGGAGCTCCCAAGCCTTTTTCTATCCTCACTGACCATAAAAACCTACTGTATCTTCAGACTGCTAGACGTCTGAACTCACGTCAGGCTCGATGGGCTCTGTTTTTCTCCTGTTTTAATTTTGTCCTTTCTTATGTTCCAGGGCATAGAAACAAAAAAGCTGATGCGCTTTCCAGACAGTTCGCTACCTCTGAAGAAGATCAACCAGCCGAGCAGAATATAATCCCACCTCACAAAATTGTCGCACAGATCTCTGTGGCTCTTTCCCAACAGCTACAAGAAACCCAGAATCGTGTTCCCCAGGGCTTGAAGATACCACCAGGTCGCCTGTACGTAGCCCCTAGTCTTAGAAAACCTGTACTCCTCTGGGCACATGATGGTGTGTTATCCGGTCATCCTGGTGTCACCATCACTCTTAAGACCTTGCAGCGTCATGTCTGGTGGCCTCGTATGAAAAAGGATGTTACTGACTATGTGGCTGCCTGCCCAACTTGTGCTGCTAATAAGGTACCCCGCACATTGCCTGCTGGACTGTTACATCCACTTCCGGCACCTCACCAGCCTTGGACCCATTTGACCATGGACTTCATTCTAGACTTACCCAAGTCCGAGGGCATGACTGCTATATGGGTCACAGTGGATCGCTTTTCCAAAATGTCTCATTTTGTGCCGCTCCCGGGATTACCTACAGCGAAAGCACTGTCCACTCTTTTCCTTTCCCATATTGTAAAACATCATGGCATACCTACCAATGTCGTCTCAGACTGCGGATCCCAGTTTGTTTCCCGATTCTGGAGAGCGTTCTGCAAGAAACTGGGAGTAACGCTCTCGCTCTCTACATCACCCTCAAACTGATGGTCAAACCGAACGCATGAACCAGACCCTAGAAACCTTCCTTCGACATTATGTTAATGCCTGAGGCGGCGTACACACGTACGAGAACCTCGACGGGCGGAACACATCGTTCCGCCCATCGAGGTTCTCACCCGGCCGTCGAAATCCGCGAGCCGCCCGTCGGGAATGGCAACCAGCCATTCATCCCGATGGGCCGTCGAGCAAATAGAGAGCCTGCTCTCTATTCGCTCGACGGGATTCCCGACGGGCGGGGCGAGCCAGGAGTGTACACACGGCCGAGGTTCTCGCTGGAATGCAGCTCCCAGCGAGGTTCTCGCTGGTTTCTAGCGAGAACCTCGGTCGCGTGTACACCGCCTTACACTCCAACTGGTCTGAATATTTGCCTTAAGCTGAGTTCGCCCTAAATTCCCGTTGGCACAGTGCTCTTCATACCACACCATTCTACGCAGCCCTAGGCTATCACCCTTAGACTTTTCCCCTACTTCAGCCTTCTTCTGGTGTACCAGCAGCAGATCAGCGGGTGAAAAATATTCTACTACATTGGAAGAAAATTTGTTCATTACTATGGAAGTCAGCAGGCAAGTACACACTTTTTTCCAACAGACGAAGACGCCATATACCTCCATATGTGGTGGGGGACAGAGTTTGTCTATCAACCAGGTATGTGAGACTTAAACAACCTTCTACCAAATTGGGCCCTCGATTCATTGGTCCCTACAGGATCATTGCTCAAGTTGGGCCAGGTTCCTATCGCTTAAAATTACCTTCCTCTCTCCGGATACATCCCGTGTTCCACGTTTCCCTCCTCAAAAAAGCAATTTTCAAACGCTACTCCAGATCACAACAGCTACCTCCTCCTGTTCTTGTTGATGGACAAAATGAGTTTGAAGTCTCCAAGATTCTTGATTCCAGAAGACAGGGCCGTGGCCTCCGGTACCTGTCACAGACCGATCCCTGGTTCCAGCCAAAGATCTGCATGCCCCTTTTCTTATACGAGACTTCCATGCCTCGTTTCCCACTAAGCCCCGCTAGGCCCCCAGAGGGGTCCATTGGGGAGGGGGCCCAGTCATGTCCTGGGGTGTATTCGAACCGGGATCTCCCTGGTCTCTTAAACCACAGCCTTACCTGCTGTGCCACAGAAGAGATCTAGACCTTGGGAATGTCCTTACTGTGTTCAACACTACCTCGGACTCACTAGCTCCACCTGCTGCCAGCTGTGGACAATTCTCAATCTGGACAGCCTTTAAATAGGAAGTGAGGTCATCACTCAGCGCCCGTTTATTGGATTACTTCCTGGGTGTTTTGACTTCAGTGATCTTCTTTGTTGTGAACTCCTGCCTGATATCCCGACTATTCTACAGCCTGCTGATTTTGTACCTTACCGCCAGATCTTGTATGACCTTTGCCTGCCTGACTCATCTCTGGATTTCGATTGTGAACAATTTGCCTGATCCGTTGCCGACCGTATCTGCCTGACAACGCTTTGCCTGGATCTCCATCATACTACTTCCACTTCGGACACTACCTTTTACAGGTACCTTACAGAGGGATCCAAATACACCCCTTGTCTTCCTCAGAGCCTTCCTGGTGCTGGGAGATGGGGAGGCTTGTGTCTGTCTGGACGGGGTAGCCCTTGAGGGGGTTCCCCTGGATGGGGTGGCCCTTGAGGGGGTTCCCCTGATGGGCGTGGAGGTCTCAGAGGGTCCAGAGAAGATGGAAGCCTCCTCAAGGTAGAGGCATTCCTCCAGATCCACCTGCTCCTCCACAACTACCTCTAGAGCAGAGGTGTGGGCACTCCCCTCCACCGATGGTACGTGGCTTCCCAGGGGGTCAGGCTGAGGATGATGTTCTGGGGATGGCATGGGTCGTACACAGGCAGAGGATGGCCCAGCTCCCTCCAGCACATCTGTGGATGACACAAAGTATTCACATGATGGTGGACCCACACACTTGTCACATGTTCCCTTGCACCCCCTCACATGCTACACACCGGATGGGGGATAAAACACACTTACCTGTCCTCAAGTCCTGTTCACTGGAGTCAAAGCCCTCCAGGCCCTCCACCTGCTCCTGCTCCAGACAGCTGGCAATCACCTCCTCCTCAGCTGTCAACTTGACAGAAGTAGCTGGTCCGCCTAGCATGCCCCTGAGGTGCCTTCTGATCTTGGCCAGCTTCTCCTTGACCCACCGACGCATGTCATTTATCTTCTTTTGTATATCCCTCCAGGTCCTGGTTTCATGCCCAAGGGCATTGATCTCCAGGGTGATCTTCTGGAGGATCTCCTGCTTCCTGGCCTTGCTGGTCCTGGTGCTCTGTGCCCCATGGAGGTAGGCATCATACTTAGAGATGGCTGAGGTTAGGATCGCCCTCTCATCCACAGAGATTTTTTTTTCTCCTCTCCCTGTCCACCTCAGTATCTGACATGACTCAAAAGTGACCGCAAAAGTACCTCTCCACCAGGGAAGACAAGCTGGTGTACTTTTGCGCTGGATGGGCGTATGGATGGGCATACTTATGTTCTCGCCATACGCGGTGGGCCGGTGTATCTTAGGGATTACACCGAGCGTAGTTGCGAGCATGCGCAGAGGGGTACGGGACATGCATCCACAACACGTTTGCGTTACACCGGGCGTAAACCACTGCGCCACGCTCGGACCATCATTTGCATGGGGTCACGCCCACTTCCACCTACGCTGGCCTGCGCCTTCGAAATCTATGCCACGCCGACGCAGCGTTGGGTGCAATAGCTTGCTGAATGCAGTGCTTGCCTCTCCGCGCTGCGTCGGCATGTCATACAGCGTACAGCATTTGTGTTACGGCGGCGTAATGTGCACTCAACACTCTGTGAATCTGGGCCATAATCTTTAATACTGCAGGCCATATCTGTATAGATATAACTTGCAAACTGACACATTTGACTTACTATGCCATGCATAAGAGATTGAACATGACATCAAACTTACTATGTTTGCAAAATGTATATTTTATAGCCTAAAGTAATATATACTACTTTGTTTTTAGGACATGCTGAAAAACAACATTTTTTTTCCATGCCAAAAAACGATTGTGTGTGTACGCGGCATAAGACTTCAGTCAGAACTGGGATATTGCAATATTTAATAATTAGCACAGAATAGCCAGTAGCAGGGGTGTTAAAGTGGTTGTAAAGGCAGATTTTTTTTTTAAATAAAATGTTTTAATCAAAAAAAACTTCTGCATGCAGCAGCCCTCAGCCCCCCACCCCAATACTAACCTGAGCCCTATCTAGATCCAGCAATGTTGCAGCAGTGTCTCGGCCAGGACCGTCTTAATAGCATCATGGGCCCCTGGGCAAAGAAATGCTCTGGGGCCCCTACAACGATGACAGTGCAGGTGAACAGCCATCAAGTAGGTAGGAGGCAGACTGCCCCCCCCCCTGCTTGGCTGTGCGCAGCCTTTGGCATTGTGCACCCCAAAGCTCAAACACACTCTACCGATCACTCACTATGTTCATTCAGAGAGGGAAGGGGCCCTTAAATGGCATATGTACTGGCCCCTTCCCCCACTCATCCTAAAACATCCACAGTAACAACCGGTGGGAGAGGAGGGAAGCAGGAAGTGCTGTGGGTGGGGAAGGAGTGGGAGCCAGGTCAGTAGGGGGAATCTAGTCTGCACAGGGTGATTAAGGTGTGCCTGGGCACACCTGACACACCCTGTGCGCAGGCCTATGCTCCCCTGCTGGGCCGCCATCAGGAATTATGGGGCCCCTTACACAGCTTCAGGCATGAAAAAAAACATGAACATGAATTGAGAAGCGGGGGGTGCTGCCGCCGCGAATATTGAGGTCGGGGGGATTTGGGTGCTGACGATTAAAAAAAAAAATTACAAAAAAAAATGTATAAAAAAAGAGGGGGGGGGGTAGCCATCTGGGGCCCTGGGGACCTCTGGGCCCTTTAATAAAAGAAAAAAAAAATATATATATATATATATATAAAAAAAATTAAAAAACTTTTTTTATATATAAAAAAAAATAAAAAAAATAAGGGGGGTTGCCATCCGGGGCCCTGGGGACCTCCAGGCCCCTGGGTACCTCTGGGCCCTTTAATAAAAACTATATAAAAGTGGGCCCCTGGGCCCTTTGATAAAAACCAAAAAAAATGTAAAATTAAAATATATAAAAAAATAAAACATTTATATATATTTTTTTTTTAAAGTTGCCACCCGGGCCTCTTACAGGTGTACTGCCTGTACCCCCCCCCCTGATGGCAGCCCTGCTCCCCTGTGTATCTATCACTCTCAGTGCCATCATGGGGGCCCCCAATTTCAGGGCAGCCTGTGCTCAAGGACCAGCTGATTAAGGGAAAGTGCAGGGGGGCCCCCATGCAGCTGGGGCCCCTGGGCAGTGTCCAGGTGTGCCCTCTCATTAAGACAGCCCTGGTCTCGGCTGCCTGGGACTCCCTTCCTTATTGGCTGAGACAGCGGCACAGTGCCACTGGCTCCCGCTGCTGTTAATCAAAGTCAGTCAGCCAATGAGAAGAGAAAAGACTGAATGGACACAGGGAACTTCAGCTTGGCTTGGGTGCCCCAATAGCAAGCTGCTTGCTTTGAGGGCAATCAACAGGAGGGAGGGGCCAGGAGCACAGAAGAGGGACCTGAGAACAGGAGGATCCCGGCTGCTCTGTGTAAAACAGGGATCCTCAAACTACGGCCCTCCAGCTGTGGTAGAACTACACATCCCATGAGGCATTGTAACACACTGACATTCACAGACATGACTAGGCATGATGGGAATTGTAGTTCCTGAACAACTGGAGGGCCGTAGTTTGAAGACCCATGGTGTAAAACCATTTCACAGACCAGGTAAGTATAGCATGTTTGTTATTTTTAACTAAAAAAAAAAACGAGACGTTACAATCACTTTGTATGTCATGCACTAGTACACCCACTTAAAATATGTGGAGCACACAAACATTAATATACCTAGATATTTTTTTTTATTTTTTTACTTAAAGTAAGTCCCTTGCGAATCGGAGACAATAGATGAACCATAGCAGGGAGTATATTACTGCAATGCATGGCTAATTTTAATAAAGTATAGTAGGCAGCACGGGCAACGTACAGGCACAGTAACCAATGAAAAGTTAATGAGGCGCCCAGCCAGACGCAGTTCTATTTAATTTATAACCTAAGGTGCTTTGATGTTTTGAAGAAAGCACTTCCTCCCCTGCTAATTCTAATATAGGCTTACCTGCTCAGACATCAGAGACTTTCACTGCAAGTAAAGACTGAGCATGAAGCAAATTAATGGTCATTATTAATTTAACCCCCTAATGTTGGAGTGCCTTGAAAGAAGCACAAAGACCCACAGAGCTTGTAACTGAAATATTCTAGGATATGAGTATTTAGTTGACTCTTGATAGTAAATGTAAAGGTTTTCCATGGATAAAGCAACTTTAAAGAGGATCTTTCACTTCGCAGAAAGATCCATAGTAAAGCTAAAGAAAACTAAAGACAAATGATTATTACTGCATTGCAAAATGAAATAATACAGGAATAAGGCCTAATGAATATTGACAGCTTTATTTAACAAAACACAACTGAAACAAACTGATTTCACGCATATTGTAGAGAGATCTGAATGTTTGGGCTAACATTGAATCTAATATATGGATTCAATTTGGATAAGGTTAAAACTGGGCTTGAAGTACCATGAAGTACATCTTCTTATAAGCTTCTGCTTATTGAAGGCAGACTTGAAGAGAAGGCTTTTCCCTGTACAGTTACTGACCTCAGGTTTTCCCCGTTATCAGCAGAAATACAGACATCACATATACAGTTTCACATTATTCTAAGTTGGCTAAAGAGAATTTTTATTGTAAAGAAGGTGGTTCTGCAAATTGGGGTTCCTTTGGGTGTAAAAAGTTGTGTGCCATCAGGTTCCAATGAATTGGTATATATGTACAATTTAACAGTCACCACATACGGCTTTTGCCACTATTAAGTTTTACACCAACAATAATTTACTGCAGCAAAATGAAACAAATAATAATAATATATGACACCAAGACTATATTCAGCAATAACATTTGGCCAGATCTAGCAATTTTCCACAGTATGCCCCCAATATTGGCATATTTTCTCATGTTTTCTGGGTCCCAACATTGCAATGATTAGATCTCTCTATTGACTAAAAAATGTATCCTTGGCTCTTACTTTAACTAGCTTGCATGAGACACAGCCCCTAAAATGAAGCCCTATCACCCATGTTACACAGTCCCTGAAATGTAATGCTTATCACCCATACCCTACCCCTGCCATCCGATTGTGTTTTTAACAGCCCCCCTTTCCCATTCCTGGCTTCATCTATATTGTGCCAAGTTATTAAAAAACTCTTCAACTTAAATAAATATTATAGCGTAATTAACAAAAGCGTGGCACAAGCTTGCACCTATCTTCCAAACGTATAAAATGGAGCACATGCTGCTCTTAACCAATTACGGACCACCCCACGTACATTTTTCTGCAGCAGAGTGACCACTCTGTGATCTGACACTTTCGGGACTGGGGTGCATGCTGCCGGCGGCCCGCTCCCGCTGTGATTGGACACAGCGGGAGCCAATCAGCTGGTCCAGCAGACTCAATTTCCATCGGGGTTTGCCAATCATTCGGGACACAAGCAGAATGGCAGTAAAAAATGTAAACAAGGCAGGCCACCATTTTGTCAGAGGGGAAGGTACTGATCCTGTGTTTCTGCCTTCCCCTAGTCAAAGCACCTCCCCCACAGTTACAATTCGGCACTGCGTCGCTTTAACAGACAATTGCACGGTCGTGCGACGTGGCTCCAAAACAAAATTGGCGTCCTTTTTCCCCACAAATAGAGCTTTCTTTTGGTGGTATTTGATCACCTCTGCGGTTTTTATTTGTTGCGCTATAAACAAAAATAGAGCGACAATTTTGAAAAAATTCAATATTGTTTACTTTTTGCTATAATAAATATCCCCCAAAAACATATATAATTTTTTTTTCCTCAGTTTAGGCCGATACGTATTCTTCTACCTATTTTTGGTAAAAAAAATCGCAATAAGCGCTTATCGATTGGTTTGCGCAAAATTTAAAGCGTTTACAAAATAGGGGATAGTTTTATTGCATTTTTATTATTTATTTATTTTTTTACTACTAATGGCGCCGATCAGCAATTTTTTTCGTGACTGTGACATTATGGCGGACACTTCGGCCTATTTTGACACATTTTTGGGACCATTGTCATTTTCACAGCAAAAAATGCATTTAAATTGCATTGTTTATTGTGAAAATGACAGTTGCAGTTCGGGAGTTAACCATAGGGGGTGCTGTAGGATTTAGGGTTCACCTAGTTTGTGTTTACAACTGTAGGGGGGTGTGGCTGTAGGTCTGACATTATTGATCGAGTCTCCCTATAAAAGGGGTCACTCGATCGATGCAGCCACCACAGTGAAGCACGGGGAAGCCGTGTTTACATACGGCTCTCCCCGCTCTTCAGCTCCGGGGAGCGATCACGAGCGGGCGGCTAGAAATGAATAGCCGCGCCCTCGTCCCGGATCGCTCCCCGCGGGTTTCCGACCGCCGCATGTAGCGGGGGGGTCCCGATCGGACCCCCGACCCGCGCAAAGGCAGGGACGTATATATACGCCCATCTGCCTTAACGTTCCCTTCTATGGACGTATATCTACATGCGGTGGTCGGGAAGTGGTTAAACAACAGCTAGGGGCGCCAGTCTGTATGACGAGGCCACAATTTTGTGTACTCAGAACAAGATTTTTTGAATAAATTCTGATGTCTCTTCCGAGACTTTGGATAGAAGTAACCGGTGTGGAAAAATTGGTCTTTGAGTGTCGGTGGCGCCTTCACAACGTAACTCTACTGAGGTATTCGTGATGAAAGCAAGAATTGGCCTTGCTGTCATAAACTTAAATGATACGCACCTGTCAAACAGGTGCAGAAAAATTGCTCCTTGGGTGTTAATTGTGCCCATAAAACCTACACCAAAATTGGTCTTTGGGTGTCAGTGGTGCCTTCACACTGTAACCCTTGATAAAAGCAAGAATTGGCTTTGCTGTCGAAAATGTAAATTATATGCAGCTGTTAAACAGGTGCAGAAAAATTGGTCCTTGGGTGTTAATTGTGCCCATAAAACCTACACCAAAAAAATGCAGGAGATTTGGTGTGCTTTCAGAAACTGCACCCACCTACATGATATAATAGAAGTCTATGGTACAGCACAGCTAACCCCCAGGACAGCCGCAGCACACCAGTGTGAAAGCAGCCTTAAAGGGGGCTCAAGACAAAAGGGCTTATTTACGTTTGTTGTTTGGGGAAGTTGTAAAACCCCATAGTTGACACTGGTGTAGCATCAGGGGTTGCAATTGCAACCCCGTCCCATGCTCTAGGGCATGGGTCCTCAAACTACGGCCCTCCAGCTGTTCAGGAACTACAATTCCCATCATGCCCTAGTCATGTCTGTGAATGTCAGAGTTTTACAATGCCTCATGGGACTTGAAGTTCCGCAACAGCTGGAGGGCCGTAGTTTGAGGATCCCTGCTCTAGGGGGTCCATGTGGCCTTCTTGTTTTATGCTTGAAAAAAAGGTGCAATGGGAACAACATATACAAGAACTGATTCTCTCCAAAATGTTCATTATGCTATTCAAAATAAAAATTAAAAAATTCTAGACCATTTCATCTCACTATGGCCCGTGACCAGTTACCTAATCACTTAAGTGGCACTCTCTCTGTGAATCCCCGCTACCCTGCACAGCAGAGTTCAGGGGGAAGAGGAGGGCTCAGAGCCTCTGCTTGTACAAGCAAAGAGAGGTTAATGAGCTGCCTGCTGACAGCTCACATTCGGTATGCCAGCTCCGGAGCTAAAAGTGATCGGTCAGTGTTGCCAACCTACCAGATTGAAATTTACTGACACAACATCCAAAATTTACTGGCACAGCCAAGTTTTTACTAACATTTCCACAAAATTACAGTTTTAAGTGCAAATTTAAGTACTATAAGGCTATAATCAAATACAATATGCAATTAGAAATATGATTTAAGGTAGATAATAAGGCAAAAAACATATTTCTTATTTTATTTTCGCTATAGTAAGTAAGTAGGTCAGGGACAGGACTCAGGGGGGCAATAAATTAGAATGGGGGGCACACACATACAATTGACTCTCACAATGAAACTGACAGCAGTGAGCAGATGCACAGATGATGATGAGACCTCACTGATATGACATGTCCCCTCCTGAGTGAAAGTGACAGTCTCTCTCCAAGCCAAGTGGACCCTCCAGTTCACTACAGTCTAAACAGCACTGATGGTCCTGGTCCCAGCCTGCCTTGCTCCCATGCACAAGGCTCTGGCCGCTATGCCTGGCTCCATTGCACCATGACATCACACAACATGCTCAGGCACTGCCTCAGCCAGAGCCACCCAATCACACTGTAGCAGGTACTCGGATGGCCTCAGCCGGCTCTGGACCAAGCCAAGTGTCACAGACATATTTTTTTCTGGCAATCTTTTAGTTTTACTGGCATTTACTGTCAGGAGAAAACAGTAAAAATACTGACTGTTGGCAACACTGGATCTGTGGCAGTTTTCTATACAGAAAACAGACAATATCTCTTTGTTAAATAGCTGCAGAACCCACTCCAGTTTCTATGTCACTGTAAAATAAAAACTGGCGCAGGTGGCACAGATAGCGCTAAAACATTTATTTGCATAGGTAATTTGGTGTGTGCCTCTCCAGACAGTTTCCGCAGTTTTTGGTGCAGAAATCTTAGTTAATTCCCCAGTATGTGTTTTCCAGGTTTTCTTATTGAGGCTGTTTAAATGGAAAATTGTATCAAATACTTACCATAATTTTCCTTTCCTGATGCCAAACCATGGCAGCATACTAGTGATAGAGCTCCGCCTCTTGACCACTCCCTCAGGACCAGTGAATAGCATAAATTAAGGCATGGTTAGCCACCACCCCATTCTTTGTAACAAGCCACATACCAAACGCATATGGGTGGGCTCATATGCTGCCATGGTTTGGCGTCAGGAAAGGAAAATTACGGTAAGTATTTGATACAATTTTCTATTTTCCTGACGCCAACATGGCAGCATACTAGTGATAAATAACTAGCTAACAGGGTGGGATATACTTGTCTAACCAATCCTCTAATTAGGATGAGACAGAGGACTGAATAGTCCTTCCTACAAAGTTCCCTGATGACAGGACCCCCGGGTCTATTCTGTCAAGTTTGAGTAGGAATGTTGGGAAGACCACGATACCCCTCTACAGATGGGCACCATAGATTCTTTTGAATGTGTTGCCTATGAGGCTTCAACTGCTCTGGTAGAGTGCTCCACCACCGCTGACGGAGGCTCGCAATATATGTACAACCAAGCCTGCTAGGGTCCAGGCAGTAACTTCTTTCCCCTGATTCCCAGCTGGAATGACAAAAGGTTTAGATGACCTGAAAGGGACAATTGTGGACAGATACTACTTTAAAGTTATGAAAATTATCAGTTCGTGAGACTTTCTCTTTTTTTTTTTTACTTTGAAGCTTCAAGAGCTTGAATATCCGATAACCTTCTGCCTAAAGTTCTTGCAATGGATACTGCCTTATAAGTGATGGCCTGAACCGAACACTACTCTGTTAGAACGAACGGTTGAATTGTACAAACTGAAGGATTCTTGGCCCATTTAAATGTGTTATTGCCGATATAGCTGACGCTCGTGAGCTATGTCAGGATAGGTTAAGGCCTGGAGGAAGTATAGAACAGCTGGCACTGAAAGAGCAGTAGGATGAATGTTTCACTTTACCAAGAAAAAGCAAACTTGTTCCAGAATTAGGCCTAGATGTTGTAAGTAGAATGTCTTCTTGCACACAACAAAGTAGAGATCACTCTGTAGCCCCTGTTTGCAGCCCCAGTCTGCATAGGTTATGGAGGGACAATGTCTTCTGTATCCTGAAATGAATGGCCAGGGAAAACCGAGGGCCTTCTGGTCAATATGGAGGACTGGCATGACAACCATGTTCTCTGTTGACAGCCTCAAGAGGAATCTCATTTACAGGAAATGTTGGGAAAAAATATATAGGTTAGATTAGAGTCCAAAGACCACGGCTATGGGATGCTCTGCTAACGGACATCCGCATGGGAGAAAACCATCGGGCCTTCAGGAAGAAACTTAAGAGCCACCTCTTCTGAAGGATAAGGAAGACAATTGATGGAAAAAGCGCCTGGAGGTGATTTTGTTCGCAGATGTAGCGTTATACAAGTTTTTCACTTACTCTCTCACTCATTGCAGTCCCATGGAGAGATCAGAGCATCTGCCCCTTGCGCCTTGGGGTGTGGAAACAAAGTCAGACATACCCAAAGTTTGAGATTACTCTGGAAAACGAGGAGGTCTGTCTGTGGTAGGCTCCACCTGTGGACCAGGTCAGAGAAGACCTGGGACATAGACCCTCGTTGTGCTCTGGGAAGCTTGTACTTGTTCAAAAAATCCGCTGAGAGGTAAACTGCATCTGGAATTTTGCTGGTGATCTTCCATCCCAGGCGTTATGGGTTTTATCTCTTTCACTAGCATATGGCCCTGAGTTTCACCCAGGAGCTGAATATAGGCAACTACTGCCCTGTTGCTCAACTGCAAGGAGACTGGTCTTCCTTGACTCTGTAGTAAGGCCGAAGTGATAAAAGGGGCTGTTTGAACCCCAGTGCGTTCAAGATTACCCTCCTTGGCTGGCAATCTCCGCCTGCCTTGACCTAAAGTCCCTCACAGTGCATTTCCCGAGTGTCTTGTAGACATGATTCGTAGCAATTCTCCAGTGTTAAGGTCCTAACGGACCAAGACTTGCTCAAGGTCCTTCCATCGTGGCTGACCACTACTCATACTGAGTAACACTGTTATTAACGGTGTTCAATCCCGTTTCCTCCCTTGTAGAATTCTTGAAATTTAAATTTGCGCAGGTGCCCATGCACTCCAGGAATCATCTGTATGCATGATGACATTGTGCCCAGATGACTGAGGCACTGAGAAACCATCAAACAAGCGGGAATTAAACTTCCTCAGAATCCTGTTCCTGACAGTCACCACTTCCTCTGATGGAAATAAGAGGAACTAGAGCACCCTCAGGGTACACTAACCATTAGGATGGAGACAGTTGGTTTTGCTTTCCCTCTAAGGTGTGAGGATAGGATAGGCATCCTGACAATCCAGTAACAGCATCCAGCCATGTGGTTGTACTGTTTAATGGACTTCATCTTAAAGATCTCAAAGAGGGCCTAGAAGGGTTTGACCTCTTCCGATCTGCTACTGGACACTAGCCAACATCCCCCTGCAAACTCCAAACAGTATTGTATAGAAGACCTGCAATCCCTTGAGTCTGAAGTGTATTGTAGTATTGTAAGCATTGTAGCAGCACACCTGTTGTGGTGGGCTTGGCATATGCGTGGGAGAGAAATGGTCTGGAGGAGGAGCAGTGAGGAATTTCCCGAAGTGACCATGAGTGCCTGATACCTTCATCCAAGGGCCTGTACCACATGCTGTCCAGAAACACGTAAAGTGTGCCCTCTAGGTCTTGCCTCAAGGTTCCATTTCCACTATTGCCACCCCAAAGTCGCGTGGTCTTGCTGCGTCTTTTTTGCTTTTTTTTTTTGTTGCTGCAATCTTGATGTGACTGGAAACAATGCCTGTATAAGTTGCATCAAAGTGGAACCAAAGTAGTGCAGGGACTATTTTGAAGTCGCTGCCACCTGAAGTCTCACAGATATTAACGATACTCATTGGAAATTATGTAGGAATGGCCTGTAATGCGACTTTCCAGTCTCAAGTCGCACTAAAGGAAACTGAGCCCTAGAGTCAGGGCATGCACTTGTGTGACTGATTTTTCCCAGAAGTCTGTCATGCGACCTTCCAGTCTCAAGTCGCACTAAAGGAAACTGAGCCCTAGAGTTTGGGCATGCAATTGTGTGACTGTTTTTTCCCCAGAAGTCTGCACTAAGGTACAAGTCAGACTTTTTTTTTTTTGTTTTTTTTGCACCCACTGCTACAAAAATGTCATTTTTTGCAAGATACTCCCAAAAGGAAATTATGCCTAAAGGGATGCAGATCCTGCCACTCTCCTCAGAGTCCTGCAAGTGCAGTAGCTGATTGAAAACCATCCCCATTAGACTCGCCCAACACATGGGCTGGTTATTGCTGGTCTGCTGGCACCTGCAGATGCTACAGTATGTAGGAGCAGGTTGACCCTTAGCTTGTTCAGGGTATACAGTTTTGACAGCCTGTTTATATGGGCATTTTTCTCCAACATCTTTCCATTCTTTCCCACGTTTGTTTCTAGGAAGCAATACTCAGCCCAAGGTCTCAACCGTATGGCCTCCCTAGCCACCAAAGTGCCAGGATGCTTTTCCAGTGGTTTAAAAAGCAACTATGTGGGACTTCCTGTGAAGCCTCCATATCCTGAGTAGCAGACTGCTGTATCTGTAATATATGTAGCAAGGATCCAGGCCACCTTCAGTCTAACGAGAACCAAGAGTCACTGACATCCCTTCACATAGAGTGGGTCGTAAGGTATAATGGGTGCAGTGCAAAGTAGTTTATGGGCGTCAGACACCTAGGGTGTGCCACCTGTCTAGGATTCACCAGGACAATTTGGGCTTTGAATCATATGTCAGGGCCTCAGTCTGCAAAGCGATTCCATCTCTCCTCAACAGAACTCTGGTAGAGAGGATTAGGGCCAGGACACCCCTAGGAAGCCGCAACACCAACCCGGCAGACTTTAGGACTTCTACAGAAGGACAGCCACGCAGTAAAATCATCCAGCAAGATGCCACATCTGCACTGATAGGAACCCTGTCTCCTATGGCAACAGTCTATAACAGTTTACAATACAAGTGTAACAGTAGCTTCAGGTAATTAAGGTGAGTTCAAAACAGAATCTTGTGCCACTCTTATCAATAATAAACACATTTGGCATTACCTGTTAGTTGCATACTCCTCCAGGCAGTGTCTACTCACCAGCTTCCTGGGCATAGGTACTGTGCCATAGGCCCTGCAGGACTCTTGCTGGGGCACCGGCTCTGGGGAAGAGGAACAAAGACGTCTTCCTTGGAAATTTTCTCCTGAGTGGGGGCGCCATCCAGGCTATGCTCCCCTGAAGAACGTCTGCGTTTCCTTGGCCTGGCTCTTTTGAGAGCATAGGCATGCGGGGTTGAAGCAAATCAAAGCAATCCTCACAAGAGGGCACTCTTTTCCTGAAAACTTACCTATATGGTGGTCCCCATCCTAGTTGTTGAGGGTCTTTGTATTATGAGCAGTAACTGACTCTTGATCTGTGGAGAAATGGGACGGCCAGCTGAGGTAAGGATAGCTGAAAAGCGACAGAAGGAGCAGGAGTAGACATAGAAGAAAGGATTCCACCTTCCTTCCTGATTTATCTACATACACCTACATCTGTATATACACCTATACACACACATATATATATATATATATATATACATATATATATATACACACACATACATATATACATACAGACATATCTACCTGCACAGGGTGAGTCTGGGCGTGTTGAGAAAGGGTTAACTGAATAGGGTAAGAATTTACCTTTCAGACCTGATTGTCAGCTGAGCTGAACAGAGATGAGTTGTGTGTATGGAGAGAGACACGGACAGCAGCATGGTGTGTGAGAGGATCCATTGTTGGATTGTGTACCTACTGGGGTGAGCAAAACCATATCAGAGACTATAGCTCTGGCTATAGCCATGTACTTTGTCTATATAATAATCTGTTGGCTAAAGAGACTGAAACTTTCCTATCTCTGTACCTGTGTTAGAAGACAAGCCTGTAGTTTCTTCTGTTTGTTTTGCTGAAGCAGTGAATAAGAAAGGTAATGAAAGACACAAAAGGGAGACATAGGTTAAAGGTACAGGTCACCCTGTATGGCACAAGGGGCCAAGAGAGATAAAGCATAGCTGGCCCTTCCATATTCCACAAGCGCTGCAGTTATCAATTGTTAAAGCAGATTTCGTTCCTAAAGAGGAAACACTGCAGGGGCCCCAATAAGACCCACAGAAGGGGCTCCCAGACTATAGCGCGTTTAGCAGCCTGAGCGCTGGGACTTCGCAGTGGGAGAGGCTCAACCCAGACGGCTACTGCACTGAGGCAGAGGGGGGACATAGTACTGCTTACTCTTCACTGGTGCGTGAGGTATGAGTAACAAAAAGAAGAATGGGGTGGCGGCTAACCATGCCTTAATTTATGCTATTCACTGGTCCTGAGGGAGTGGTCAAGAGGCGGAGCTCTATTACTAGTATGCTGCCATGTTGGCGTCAGGAAAATTATTTTCTCAACAGTGTAAAGCAATCCCATATATTGCTATGGAAGCTACAAACAATTCAATACATTCAGAAAATAGTTTTAGAAAATCCTTTAAAATAGAAATTGTGGCTTCCTATTACAATATTCTGAAGGTATTGACCGTGTCAGTTCAAGCAGATTAGAGTCTTTCTTATCATAATCTGCAAGGTCACTGGAGGAAACAAAGTCAATGTATGTGTTCTCTCATTCAAACAGATGGCTGAACTACAGATTAAAAATCACAGACTCTTTTTGTTATGATGCAGGATCTTGGAATTTAACAGACTTTCAAACAAATCCTATGGGCATGTTATCAGAGAAAAATGATATCTAAGCTGAAGACCAATACTGTAGATTCAACCATGGGGATATACAGTATGATTGATGTTCACTTCTAAAACATCTTGACATATTTGAATACTGTAAAATTCAATGACAAGGCATTTACAATTTCCCAGAGATTATTGATCCAACATGTAGATAGGAATCTTGATTGAAGGAGCTAACACTTCTGGGAAAACCATTTATATTGCAGCATGTTGAATCAATTGGGGGTCATCTGTAATCCTGCTAGTATGGATAGGCAGTGTTACATTTGACATGACATAGGAAAGTAATATAGTAGAAATGTGGAAAACCCCATTGTATTTCAAGACATGTAGTGATAGGTGTAACATATTCCTTCTGCAGGGCTATATTTGTGCCCCATTGGCATGATGGTTTTGATGCTCCTATTCTGTAGATGCCATCCTTTCCACACCTTGCAAAAACTCACAAAGACCGAAAAGACTGAACATGTTGTATATACTGTATTTTCCAGCGTATAAGGCGACTTTTTACACCGGAATTACACAGCCAAAAACCGGGGGTCGTCTTATACACCGGGTGAAGCAGCTGCCCGATCGTTATCAGCCTGCCGGTGCTCTGTAAGGCTGTATGTATTCTGTATATGCGCCACTCAGCCAATCCCAGCGGGCGATGCACTCTGTGGATGACTAGAGTCTGCTAAGCCTGCTCGGATTGGAGTAATAGCCTCTGCCAATCCGAGCAGGCTACATTATGTAGCCTGCTCGGATTGGCAGAGGTTGTTACTCCAATCCGAGCAGGCTTATCATGCTCTGTCATCAACAGAGTGCATCGGGATTGGCTGAGCGGCGCATATACAGACCACATACAGCCTTACAAACACCCGGCGGGCCTCTTCGTTTAATTAAAACGCATTACTACCGCACAAGGGGGTCATCTAAGTAGACCACAAAACCACAGTTTTCAGCAGAATATTAGGGGGTCGTCTTATATACCGAGTCGTCTTATACGCCGGCAAATACGGTAAGTTGAAATAAATAAATTCACTTTGAAATATAAATAAATCCAAACTTAAATGTTTTGTAGGGCTTTAATAAAGTGTCACTAAACTCACATGTAAAAAGATAAGTAGAAAGTACCTTCTAATAACTTTTTCTTTGGGTCATGTGCAAGCTTTTACTGTAATTCTCAGACTCCTTGTTCTAGGGTGGCTACGTTTGTTCTCCATGCCCATGTGAGTATGAATGTAGCCACCCTTTCCTCCTCACCCCCGAGATGGACTACACATCTACATGCACACACATGTAGACTAGAGCAATCTCTGTATAGAAAAGTAACAACAACTACTTACCGCACACCTCCTCCATACTCGCCTCACACCCCCTCATAAAAAAGGCACAGTAAAGCTGCATTGATGGGGCACAGAAAAGCTGGATTAATTAGTCACAATCAAGCTAGATTAATGGGTCACAGTCAAGCTGCTTTGATGGGGCACAGAAAAGCTGGATTAATTGGTCACAATCAAGCTTTATTAATGGGTCACAGACAAGCTGCTTTGATGGGTGGTCAGGGCAAGGGAGGCTGCAGGCACAGTGAGGCTGCGTTCACAGGCATGGAGAGGCTGCATTCACAGGCACGGAGAGGCTACAGAAAAGGAGAGGCTGCGTTCACAGGCACGGAGAGTCTACAGGCACAGTGAGCCTGCGTTCACAGGCTCGGAGAGCCTGCGTTCACAGGCACGGAGAGGCTGCGTTCACAGGCACAGAGAGGCTGCATTCACAGGCACGGTAAAGCTGCGTTCACAGGCACGGTGAGGCTGCGTTCACAGGCACGGTAAGGCTGCGTTCACAGGCACGTTGAGGCTGCGTTCACAGGCACGTTGAGGCTGCGTTCACAGGCACGTTGAGGCTGCGTTCACAGGCACGTTGAGGCTGCGTTCACAGGCACGTTGAGGCTGCGTTCACAGGCACGTTGAGGCTGCGTTCACAGGCACGTTGAGGCTGCGTTCACAGGCACGTTGAGGCTGCGTTCACAGGCACGGTGAGGCTGCGTTCACAGGCACGGTGAGGCTGCGTTCACAGGCACAGTGAGGCTGCGTTCACAGGCACAGTGAGGCTGCATTAACGGGCAGTAAGGCTGTGTTCATGGACACAGTGGGGCAGCAATGATGGGCACAGTGAGAGTGCATTGATGGGCATAGTGAGGCTGCATTCATGGGCCCTGTAAAGCTGCATTTTATGGGCAAAGTGAGGCTGCATTCATGGGCACCATAAAGCTGCATTTCATGGGCACAGCGAGGTTGCATTCATGGGCACAGTGAGGCTGCATTTATGGGCACCATAAAGCTGCATTTCATGGGCACAGTGAGGCTGCATTTCATGGGCACAGTGAGGCTGCATTTCATGGACACAGTGAGGCTGCATTCATGGGCACAGTGAGGCTGCATTCATGGGCACAGTGAGGCTGCATTCATGGGCACAGTGAGGCTGCATTCATGGGCACAGTGAGGTTGCATTCATGGGCACAGTGAGGCTGCATTCATGGGCACTGTAAAGCTGCATTTGATAGGCAAAGTGAGGCTGCATTTGATGGGTAATGATATGCTTTATGTTAATATTATTAAAGTTGTTATTTATTTTTGGAACTTAATTTTGCTTTAAACATTTAATAGTGTAATTTCATGAGATAATTTACAAGGGCGTGTTTAGGGGCGGACTTAAGGGTGGGGCAGGGGAGAGGTTGGGTGGGGCAACTGGTGGCGAGTAACTCTTAAGGCCTGGCTAGTGGCTCAGGACTTGAAATTTTGAGCCCTGTGTTAAATTACGTCATAAGTGGCCCATTTATTTACTTCAGTGGCATGTCTGAACAATAGCTCTGCTACTTTAGCTATGGGGAGAACCGGCAATGTAATTCGGTCATATATAGAAACGGTAGAAATATAAGGGGCCGAATGAGACAGAATCATTTGCTTATCCTTACTTATGAGAGACAGATTCTGAATTCACAGTTGTCAGTAGTCCTCTGAATGAGGGATTTTGCCTCAGCCACAGCAGTTTCACTTTTGTTTAAAATTGTAATAACTTTTGCTAGCATCAAATCCTGCTCGAAGTGCAATCTTTCTCTAATGCAGGCTGAGTTTGTTTTTCCTAATAGTTAGGTTCCTATCATTTCATCTTTTAGAGCACCAAACTCAGAGCTAATGACCAACTCTCACACAACTGCTACAAATTGTACTGCAATTTTGCCATTATACTATTAACCACATTTACTTAAGGCAAAAATAAGTTCTTTGCTGCAGAGAGCTTTTTCATGAGTGTCATCTGCTTTTGGTGCATTCATGAATCTAAGCAGTAAAAGGCATTATAGGCTCACTGGGGTTCAGAAGAAAACGTGCAGGCGGATGTAGAGATAAGAGACATCTTTGTCACCAATCAGTGGTGGCCCATCCATAGAGGGTGCACCGGCACCACCTCCCCTATCCATGCGTCCAGTCCCCAGATCTACATATCAGTTGTGCCTGTTAATGGATTCCAATGCGGCGGGGTGTTCTTTTGAAGCACCCGATTAGAGCTAGAGGCTCTAATTGGCTTAAAAAAAGGGTGAGCATGGAGCGCAGAGCATTGCATTCCGAGCCCACCCAGTTGTGTGACCATAGTGAATAAATTTTCACTATTATCACACTAAAGTTCCTCCCCGCCAACCAGCAGACAGGTCTGTGAGACCTGTTTCCTGATTGGCCAAAGCATCAGGCAATTCTATTGGATGCCTAGTGCTTTGGCAGAAGACACACGGCTGGAGGAGCATGGAGGACACCATAGCCCCACCACACAAGCGTGTAAGGGCCAGGCTGTACCACCCCGAACGTGGGGGTTGCTGTGCCACACTGCCGGGGGTGTTGTTGTTTGCTGCCCCCCAAAGAAGAACCCACAAGCCACCACTGTCACCAATCTTGTTGTGTCCTATAATTTGGGAGACAATTATAGAGGCCTTGAATTAAAGTATACCTGTTTTTAGGGTGGAACATGTAACATGTTCCCACTCCTGCAGTGGCTTGGCCATCTGAGCCCTTTGTGTGACAGCATTACAGGGAGAATTTCCCAGTACCAGCTGTCACTTTTTGAAAAGAATACGGTCATGCAGGGCTCCGCCCACAAAGCTGCATCATTCATTTACAGAGTTATATGAATGAATAAACTACATGTACCAGGGGTGGACTGACAACTCATGGGGCCCCCGTGCAATAGAAGATCATGGGGCCCCCAGGCTTACAGATGGCCACCAAGCCAGGTGGCAGTACAGAGGCGGGGCAGCTAAAATTTCGGGATTTTCACATCAAAAGCATGTAGGTTTTGGACATATCAGGGACAGATGTAAAAAAAAAACACAGATTTTTGCATACTGTCCCTGGTTTTAATGAGCCTGGCAACCCTGATGGGGCCCCCTAGTGGCATGGGGCCCTCAGGCAGTGCCCGAGTTCCTCAATGGTCAGTCCGCCCCTGACATGTACCAAATTTGGAGATGTCGGCTTGTAGTTCTCAATGAACTACCCTTGCACTTTTGAGTGCTCTGATATTCATTGATTCTTCCTGTCAGTGTGAAGCTGCCTGCCTGTTTGATATACGGACAGACATCTTGCAGTCTGCAGGAGTCCTGTATGGCACCCGTGATCTGGTGATTGCTGGTGAAATGCTTTTTAGTAAGTGCACATTTTTTTATACCTTCCAAAAAAATGTGCTTCTGTTATTATTTTTTTGAAGGTGAACTTATCCTTAAACCACCTAAGCACGGAAGGATTTACCCCCATAAAGACCAGGCCATTTTTTGCGATATGGCACTATGCTGCTTTAACTGACAATTGCGCAGTCATGATACGTTGTACCTAAACAAAATGTATGTTCTTTTTTTTCTCCTCCCACAAATAGAGCTTTCTTTGCTGGTATTTGATCACCTCTGCGTTTTTTATTTTTTTTTGCACTGGAAACAAAAAAATGTGTCAGTTTTGAAAAAAATTCAATATTTTTTGCTATAATAAATATCCCAAAAAATCCCATTAAAAAAAAATTCTTCCTCAATTTAGGCCAATACGCATTCTTCTACATGTTTTTGGCAAAAAAAAAAAATGCAATAAGCGTATATTGATTGGTTTGTGCAAAAGTTATAGCGTCTACGAAATAGGAAATAGATTTATGGCTTTTTTATTATAATTTTTTTTACTAGTAATGGCAGTGATCAGTGATTTTTAGTGGGACTGCGACATTTCAGACACTTTTGACGCTTTTTTAGGACCAGTGACATTTATACAGTGATTGGTGCTATATAAAATGCACACTGATTACTTTATAAATGTCACTGGCAGGAAAGAGGTTAACACTAGGGGTCGATCAAGGAGTTAAGTGTTCCCTAGTGAAGTGTCTCTAACTGTGGGGGGAGTGCAGTGACTAGAGGAGGAGACAGATCTCTATTCCTCATCACTTCCTGATCACTAGGATGGGGATCTGTTTGTTTACATTTACAGATCCTCGTTCTTGCTCTCTGTGGAGCAATCACGGGTGGCCGACGGACATTGAGGCCACTGGTCATGTGCATCTGAACTGTGGGCACGCTCACTGTATCTATTGCAGGAACTGACATACTGCTATGGCGATTTGCCTAATAGAACCAACCTGCCACAATATAATGACGGCGGCTGGTCGGCAAGTGGTTAACAGGTTCAGGCATCTATAATACACATGCAGGTTTCTGAGTAAATCATATCAGGAAATGGAACAAACTCGTACAGGGTATAGTGATACATGTAACAACTATAAATAGTGACACCTACAGGTCAGAGGTATAAACACCACACACACACACACATCCCATTACTCCATACTTTTATTATCTACACAAAGCAGATCGCCACAGCACAAGAGTCAGTTTGAAGATTAAAATGGTACATGTTGTGAACATTAATAAAAATAAAAAAACGTATATAGACATTATTAAAACGCTAACAGATGTTCAATTCTGTAATAAAACTAATAGCCATAATTTTCTCTTCACACCTGCACAGGATTAGGAGAAGTAACTAAACCCAGATTCTCACTGCATGGTCAATGACCCTACATTTCTATCAATGTCAATGGTATTATTTAATATTACTAACTAATGCTAAAGTTATTACACATAATAAAATACAGTTTTTCCTGCTGTTTTCTTGTATATTCAATGCACTTAGTCATCAGATGTTGTAATGGAGGCTTTGGATACCAAATAATGTCACTTCATCCATTTTATTAATGGGAACCGATCGGTTCAATTTCAAACAATGCCTGTTAATTTCTGTAATTGAACTTACACATTCTTTTGGAAAGCGGAATGGGTGAGGTCAGCAATTAGGGTTAAACATATACAGCTTTTAATAATGAGATCTGGCCTGAAAGTGGAAAATATCGTCATCTTAGAAATAGAAAGCAAAGAATAAATATATTAGAATGAAACATGATACAAATGTTAATTATAATGGAGGTCAGCTTGTTCTGTTTTATGGTTTCTTGGATGAGTGAACAGCTGTTTCGTTGAGAACTCATGAATTAGGTTTGTATTGCCATAGGATGATGTTATGTTCTGAAAGGAAAAGAGGACATCCTATGCTTCTCACACTGGGACAGTAAATTACCTTGTTAACTATGATGTATGTTATAGCACTATGTTAACTTGTTTGCATTGCATTAACATTAGAACAAGATGAAACAGAACAACCATTGTATTAGGATATATATTTTTTTTAAATTCAGCTTATCTACAGAGGACAATGGTAGTTGCAGGGTAGTAATAAATTAAAGTGGTTCTAAAGCCTTAAAGTGGATGTAAACCCTCCATACACCCAGTGAACAGCCTCGGATGATACACAGGGATGAACCAAATCTCCCTACATAGGTTTTACATGTATATTCACATTTATATACTGTTTAGAAAGTTCAGATTGTGTTAGGAAATGTTCTCTTCCTGTTTAGCATAGAGTGTGGTGATTGGGCATACAGCCAAGATAGCTAACATTGCTGATTGGAGGAAAGGCACACACACCCTCTACACATAGGCAGAGATTCTCAGAGGTGTTTTGTAACAGGGCCAGCTCCCTGTTAATCTATTTTAGCAACCTCCCCAGACAAAAAATTAAGGCTGCTTTTGTCTAAAAAGTCTGAGAATTTGTCAGAAGTTATCAGGCTGATAACAGAGGAACAGTTCAGGAGAGAGCTATGGGACTTAGCTCTTTGAAGAGAGATAGCAAAACACTGCAGATATGTGTGCCCAGCTCAAATTTCATGAATTGGGTTTACATCCAACTTTAAGTTGAAAAACCTCCTGTGTACAACTGCCCCCAGACCCCCCTCTTTTCCTCAGTTGAGCCTGATCTGATCCAGCAATGTGCACGACAGTAGCGGCTCCTGCAATTGTCTTCCTTCTCATTGGGCAGCTTGATAGCAGCAGGAGCCATTGTCAGTCAAATGCTGTGACACGGAAGCGGGGAACAGGTCACGCTGTCTGTGTCAAAGGATGCAGTAGTGGGACTCAGGAACAAGCAGCTTTCCATGGTGTGCTCCCATCGAAGAGGAGGGGCCTGCAGCACTGACGGGGGGACCCCAGAAAAGGAGGATCGGGGCTGCTCTGTGGAAGATTTCCCCCGCTATTACTTTTCTGGGAACAACACAACATTTGGAAAATTCTTTTACTTTCACTGATAATGGTAAACAGGACAAATAGAGAGGGGGCACAGACAGCAATATAAACGGACAGGGGTTCTAAACCCTCTGCACTCTACCCAATACAAAAAAAGTTTTACCTTTAGTTATACTTAGTTTTGGTGCATGTCTAAAGTCACATGGCCATGTTTAACAGGTGCAAGCTGAGAGCCAGGGAAACAGAAAATGCATCAAAAATGTATGCATTAAAAATTAATTTCCCTGTCCCCCTGTCATACCTCTGGATTTGTCTACCACTGTCCCTCCTGTTCCACATCTAACGAAAGTACCGAGAGTCAATTCACTTTTCAAACGAGGCTCCACTATTACTTATGATTCCTTTACTGCTAACAACCCCAGTACTAATGTCTCCCAGCGTGACTTTGAGACTGTTACAAGGTTCGTGAACAAACCCAATTCATGCTATGATTGGCAGAGACCAAAGACTCCTTTTGAACATTTATGTCTTAAAACAGTTCCCCAAAAACACTTAATCTCCACGCTACACACTTTATTATATTCAGGTTTTGATTTAAAAACAGACGCCACAAATCTAAAATGGGAGGAGGATCTTAATATATCCATTTCAACAGATCAATGGGAGACTATCTTTCGAAGGTTGCATAAAGGTTCTTTGAACGTACTGACCCAGGAAAACGGATACAAATTGTATTCAAGATGGTACAGGACCCCTCATATTGTTAATAAGTTTAACCCGAATGTATCCTCTCTATGCTGGCGCTGCAAATCTGCCCCCGGAACATTACTCCATATATGGTGGGAATGTAGTGTCATCATCAGACCCTTCTGGGAATCGATCCACAAACTAATAACTGAGATTACTACATTTACACCAGATCTTACCGCCCAACAATACTTGTTGCATCACTCATCCTTACCTAACTCTATTTACAAAGATTCAATAATATTGCACCTCATCAATGCTGCAAAGCTTTGCATTCCAGCTAAATGGCTTCAACCTTCTCCCCCCTCTGTCTCTGATTGGCTGCGAAAGGTCCAACACATAGCAAACATGGAGGATTTAATCCACCAATCTCATGATTCCTCCGAGAAATTCCATAGCAGATGGGCATGATGGTCGCACTTTACGAAGTCTAGGGAATTTAGAGTTTTAATGGACGGCTAATGTTATCTTGAACCAATCCACCTTGTTTACTTATTTATATATCCATTTATTTCTTTATTTTTATTTATCTTTTTTTTTTTTTTTTTTTTTATATATTATCTTCTTGATTCCAGCAATCTTACAGCTTTAGTGAATAATTGTATTGGTCTTTATTTACTAGAATTTTATACTCTTTACTGTTCTTATCTTTTAAGTGAATATTTAATGTATCCTTGTCATATTCCACTTTGTTTAAGGTGTACGACAATGTCCTGTTTATACCTCTCCCCTTTTTAGGGCATGAATAATTTCCCATTGTACAATACAGCTTTACGTAAAAAACGTGTATTCAAATTGTTACATCAATATGTGATTGTATGTTTTGAAAAACTAATAAAAATATTTGAAAAAAAAATAATTTCCCGACGCCACAATGGCAGCATACTAGTGATAGAGCTCCACCTCTTGACCACTCCCTCAGGACCAGTAAATAGCATAAATTAAAGGCCTAGTTAGGCCCCACCCCATTCAATGCACCAGTGAAGTAGAAGATTGGTTTGACAAGTAGATCCCACCCTGTCAGCTAGTTATGTATCACTAGTATGCTGCCATGGTGGCGTCAAGAAAACTGAAAATTGTATCAAATACTTACCAATTTTTTATTTTCCTGACGCCAAACCATGGCAGCATACAGTCCCGCCCTTGTACATTTTGGTATGTAGCTAATTACAGAGAATGGGGTGGGGCCTAACTAGGCTTTTAATTTATGCTATTCACTGGTCCTGAGGGAGTGGCCAAGAGGTGGAGCTTTATCACTTGTATGCTGCCATGGTTTGACATCAGGAAAGGAAAATGACGGTAAGTATTTGATACCATTTTCCTTTTTTTTCAGAAGAGCAGTATAAAAGGGCCTAATATTTAAATAAATCTGTCAGGGTTTGGCCCTGTGACCAGCTCCTGTCTATGTATTTTTCCCACCATAACATTTTTACTTGATCATACCACCTGTTACTCTGAATCTGTAGGCTTTAGCTCTATCCTCACCTTAGCCTTGGATGTTCAATGCCTGAAAGTATTGCCAATTTCCTTGACCTCAAATATTTCCAAATCACAGACCGGAATAAGCATTTCCGACCCACATCCCTATTCCAGGTCAATGACACCTTTCACACTGAGGTGCTCATAAGCTGCCCATAATATGTTGGGTGTTTTTGCAGCGATAGCGGTGCAAAAAAGAGCCATTTTGCTGCACTTTTTCGGTGCTTTGGAAGTGTTTCCTATTCATTTCAATGGACAGGGGTGTTTTTGAGGCATTTTTAAAGCACGCATCTATTGAGATGAATGGGAAGCAGTTTTCAGGCGCTATTTTTGTGCCTGAAAAGCCTTTCAGTGTGAAAGGGGTCTTATTACATCTGCCAGTGAACCAGAATTTTCAAAAGCAGGATTGTGTTATGGAAACCTACGTATTTTCTTAGTACAGTTTTTGTAATATGGAAAAAATGGAGTACCCAACTTCTATTATCCAAAAAAGGGGGGGGGAGGCTCCCAATGGCTTATATGCAGCTAAAAAATTGTAAACTCATAAAGAAAAGTTTTTTTTTATAAATTCATTTATTAATAAATATCAAAAAAATATGTAGGTAACCATTTGGCTGCCAGTGCCACATACGGATCCCCCGGGGATCCGTATGTGGCAGCCAAATTGTTACCTACATATGGTCATTGTGAGATATAGATATGTATATATGTGAACATAATATATTAATTGTACACCAGAGCTCTTAATTTTGTCCCTGTATGTATTGGATCCATTTTCTTCATCCTTTTATGTACAATTTTTTTTTGATATTTATTAATAAATTAATTTATAAAAAAACCTTTTTCTTTATGAGTTTACAATTTCTTAGCTGCATATAAGCCCTTGGGAGCCTCCCTTTCCTCCTTTTTTCTACCAGTTTTTGTAATTTAGCCCCTCTTGGTGCTTTTATGTGACTTCTGTGAGTTTGGTGGTAGTTTTTGAGTCGGTTTTTGTCAGCTGTTAATTGTACAAGATGATGGCAGCCATGTTATGGTTTTAGTGTATGGATTGCACAGTGCATCGGCACAAAATGAGATCTTGGCGATGCTGACTTTGAATGATCTTATCACATGTCATGAAACATCTGATGACAGCCTTGCTATGTTGTCACTGAGATGTGTGTACATTCCCTTTAAACGATTTTAAATGATTTAGGTTCTCACCAAGTATTAACAAGGTATATAAATAACAAAATGCTACAGCTATTGATCTCATTAGAAAAAAATATCTGCTTTTATAGCACTAGAAAAGCAACACATCCATAAGATCAGTAATCTAGATTAAGCTTCAGTCAAAAAATAAATAAAAAATCCAAGCTCAGGTTGGCAGATGATGAAAAGTTGTTGAAGGAAATTACTTATAGCTAAATTGAAAGTTGATGGATTACCTCCACCTGCTAAAGATAAAACATGGTCCCTGGTACCTTCGCTCAGGATTCCTACACCTATCAATTACTTCTAGTCTGTATCTTACTCCACACAAAGTACATGTATCAACATCTGAAAAATGTGCACTAGAAAGCACTTCATCATGATGTAGACACCATCTAGTCCTAAAAATATCACTTGATTAAAAGAAAAGAATAAACATTTATTTAATGTAAGAATAAGAATCTCTGACCTACCAAGATACCTAGGGAGTTGATTTACTATTGGCGATTACACTTTTCACTAGCGCTTAGTGAATGATGTAAATCTCTGCTGATTTCCATCATCCAATCAAAAATTCATTTTTTTTTCCTTACATATATATATTAGGGATGCACCGATATATCGGTGCCGATACATATCGGCCGAAAACAGCTGTTTTGGCGACATGCTGAAACTGCTTTAAAATTGCCGATATGGGAATCGGGTGCCCGTAAAAAAAAATGGTCGCTGGGCTGTCACGGCTCCGTCCTCTGCACGAGCCAACGAGTGTCACTGCCTCCTGAGTCCTCCTGACTCGATCGGCTAATCAAAAATGGCGCCGGGAGGCGCCATTACGTATCTGCTTATGCGCCGCCCGGCCTAGCGGATACGAGCTTTCCAGAGCCCGGCCGACTTTGGGGATTGGGAAAGCTCGTATCCGCTCGGCTGGGCGGCGCATAAGCAGATACGTAATAGCGCCACCCGGCGCCATTTTTGAATAGCCGATCAAGTCAGGAGGACTCGGGAGGGACACTTTGGCAGTGACACTTGTTGGCTTGTGCAGTGCACTCGCCATAGGCAGAGGACGGAGAAGTGACAGTTCAGTCCAGCAGAGCCCAGCACAGAGCCCAGCCATGTCCAGCACAGAGCCCAGCCATGTCCAGCACAGAGCCCAGCCATGTCCAGCACAGCACAGCCATGTCCAGCACAGCCCAGCTTTAGGTAATAAAGAAGCTGGTGGTGGCAGTAGGTGATGGTGGCAGGATGAAGACAAAGAAAAATGGATAGCCGCACTCCAAAACCTGATGGGTGGTCTTTTATTCAATAGACAGCATGTACAAAAATAGGGTCACAGCAGTAGAAACAAGGAACAGCCGACGCGTTTCGCACTGGATCAGTGCTTATTCATGGCTAATGAAGCATTAAAACTGTTAGGTATATATAGAACATAGGGTGAACATGTGACCAATCTCAATTAATTGCCCGGGAGGAGCCTATGATATTAGGACAACCCCTGATGCCAATGAGATAGTCACATTACACCTGTGCACACCAAAGCAAGAAAAAACAAACAAATACACACAAATGTGAAACCAATAATCAAAATGTATAAATAATAGCACATTATAAACATAATGCACATATAAAATACTGTACATGTGGTACATACATAGTACTACAGTGACACAAAATGGTAAAACATGAGGCAATGATGAATGAAATAAAATAAAAGCTTAAAGACGATGCAATTCAAACCACAATAGGCTGTAAAAAGAGCATAAGATAAACTATGCAAATGAAATGTATAATGGTGATGGAACAAATAAATATGAATAAAAGTGAAAAATGAATGTGAATATTTTCTCTTTTATTCATATTTATTTGTTCCATCACCATTATACATTTCATTTGCATAGTTTATCTTATGCTCTTTTTACAGCCTATTGTGGTTTGAATTGCATCGTCTTTAAGCTTTTATTTTATTTCATTCATCATTGCCTCATGTTTTACCATTTTGTGTCACTGTAGTACTATGTATGTACCACATGTACAGTATTTTATATGTGCATTATGTTTATAATGTGCTATTATTTATACATTTTGATTATTGGTTTCACATTTGTGTGTATTTGTTTGTTTTTTCTTGCTTTGGTGTGCACAGGTGTAATGTGACTATCTCATTGGCATCAGGGGTTGTCCTAATATCATAGGCTCCTCCCGGGCAATTAATTGAGATTGGTCACATGTTCACCCTATGTTCTATATATACCTAACAGTTTTAATGCTTCATTAGCCATGAATAAGCACTGATCCAGTGCGAAACGCGTCGGCTGTTCCTTGTTTCTACTGCTGTGACCCTATTTTTGTACATGCTGTCTATTGAATAAAAGACCACCCATCAGGTTTTGGAGTGCGGCTATCCATTTTTCTTTGTCTTCATTTTGCTTAGTGCACCGCCAGCACCCTCGGTATCCTGCACCACCTGTAACCATTTAGTGATCCCACCTGGAGCGGTGACTCCTTTCTCTCTATCGTTTCTGATGGTGGCAGGAGGTGGTGGGGGCATGAGGTGATGGTGGAAGAAGGTAATGGTGGCACCGTGGCAGGAGGTGGGTGAGGTAATGCTGACAGAAGGTGGTGGGCAGGAGCTAATGGTGGCAAGAGCCGATTGTGGCAGGAGGTGGGGGTGGTGGGTGCAGCAGGTAGTGGCGAGAGCAGGAGGTCATGGCGGCAAGAGCTGGCAGGAGGTGATGGTGGCAGGAGGTGGTGGTGGCAGGAGGTGGGGGTGGTGTTTTAACATACAATTTAAAAAAAAAAGTCTGTTTCGGTTTCGGTTTCGGCCTGACATTTTTTTTTTATTTTGGTTTTGTTTCGGTTCTGAAATTTCCATTTCGGTGCACCTCTAATATATATATAATGTAGAACCCTCTATATAGGTAGGTGCTAGAGTTAGGATTTTTGGTGAGAGAAGGTAAATTTAAAAATGCTTAGCTGGAAGCTAGGGCCAGTTTGTTTTGATCTGCGTGGGCTGGGAGTGGCTCAGAGTAGGCTTGTGACTCAGTTAGCATCACTTCTCGGTTACCTCCCTCTGGCTTCTAGAGGATTCTAGAAGAGAGAAGGGGAAAAAAGGTGGAGCTGCCTTGGGTGTTCAAAAGAGCCCTGACCAATCCCCAACCTGGATTAGCAGAGGGTAGGCCTCCTTAAATACCTAGGGTCAGCCCAGCTGGGGGGGGGGGGGTTGTTCAGTGGAAGAACTGAGGATGGAGTACTAGGCTGTTGGGGCTTTTGAGAGCACTCCCCACTCTGGGGGGGCGACCTTGGGCCTGGGACTCGGGTGCAGGAAGGATCCCTTTAGGAACGCGTGAAGGATCTGAACAGGAGGCACAGAGAGAAGTCAGAGAGGAGTGCGGCCGAGCAAGTCTTCTCAAGGAAATCACCAAAGCGTGTCCCGCCACAGGGGCTTGTGAGTGACATGTGCTATTTAGAGTACTGGAGAGGCATGCAAGAGAGGACTGAGAGGCAACAGTCAGAGCTGGGTGTGGAGCCAGTGAGGATTGCAATGTCACAGGCAGTGGAGTTGGGCAGCTGCAGCCGGGAGGGCTGGCAGAGCCTGAAGAGGGATTGCTGGGAGCAGTAGTCCACTATAGGACAGCTAGCACTAAAGACTTCCTATTCTATTTTTTGCTACACTAAAAGGGATGTGCGGTCTGGTATGAATTTTGAGTGGAAACCCCACTCCAAAAAAAAAAAACTGTGTGGGGTCTGCCCCAAAATCCATACCAGACCCTTATCTGAGCATGCAGCATGCCCCCAATATCTGCCCCCCCATGTACTCATAGGTATTCAACATGAGGGGGGGATATTGACGGGGACAAGGGCCTCTTTCCGATAACCCTGGACGGCGGTTGTGGGTGCCTGCGGGCAGGGGGCTTATTGGAATCTGAAAGCCCCCAGATCCCAGCCCCCATGTGAGAAAGTATGGGGAACCTCTACTCATTCACCCCCCCCCCCCAAATAAAAAGGCTGTGTAGTGTAAAAAAAAAGACATCGTTTTGACAAGTCCTTTATTAGAATAAAAAATGTCCCCTGCCGTAGCTCGCCTTTTTCTCTGGTTCTGCCACAGATGTGTTTTTCCACCAATCTTCTTCCTCCTCTGCTGTCTTCTCTCTCCGGTAATGTGTTCTTCCTGCAGTCTTCTCCCTCCGCTGATGTCTTCTCAACCACTGCTGTCTGGTATGGTCTTGGGGGGGGGGGGGTTCCCCAGAGCATAAGTTGCGTGCTTCAAGTGGGATCAGTTAAGATGATAATCCCGACGTGCAGGAGGTATTTTCAAAGTCAGGCTGACACAAGTTAGACCAGTTAAGACGGCTCTCATAGGGAACCATTATTTTTTTTTATTTTTTTTCTATTTTTTTTTTATTTTAAAGTGTATTTTTGTGCGTGAACTCGAGAGAGAGGAGCCGGACTGCAGGAGTTGGGAGTAGGCAGACCCTCCCCCCGGAGGCAATCGCCATCCTTCTCCATGCCCCTGGTGGCAATGGCAGGTGTGAGGGGGGCCTCCCACTCACCCCGCCCTACCTGCTCCTCTTGGGAGCCCAACTGGGGCCCAACAGGACCCCAATGGGGCAGAGGGACTCCCCCTATGAGGGAGTGAGGGGGCCTAGCCCACCCAGCCAGCCCCGTAGGTCCTTCGCCTCTCTTTATTTTAGGAGACCGCATGGCCAAAGTGTGTGTGTGTTAAACCAATTTCGTGTGCGTGCAAGTGTGGTGGTTTTTGTGGGGGGGTGGGCGTACTAAGCACAGGCGTACCTTGCGTAGCACACCGACTGGGAGCCGGGCTGAGACCACCAAACTCAATTCACATGTAGCCGAGACCGGGATCAGCGCAGTGCCAATCACGTTGAGCCACCACAGCTCCCCTGGGAACCATTATTTTGACATGTCATGTGACTTGTGCTCTGGAATTTAGAGCACATGTTGGACCGGTGTGAACCAGCCCTTAGGGCAGGGGTGCCCAATCAGTAGCCCGGGGGCCACATGTGGCCCGCGGAGCCCTCTGATGTGGCCCGCAACCTCCTGCTCTGGGATGGAATTGAATACTGTTATTAAAAGGTCAGTTTATTACCAAAATCACAATGTATATATGGGCATATCTGTTCTGCAGTGGTTACTGGGCTGCTTTCCAACTGATCCGTAGGTGCAGACCAGTTTACCTGCGGGTTACCTGCACTGAGCCATAGAGTTCGGTTATTATCTGCTAGTTTAGTGAGCTTTTTGAAAGTGCATCAAACCTGCAGATATATAATAGAAGTCTATTGCAAAGTGCAGGAAAGCCAAAAGGTACACTGCGTTGCACCCGCGGTTTGGGTAAACCGCAGCGCATCAGTGTGAAAGCAGCCTTGGGGCCCCTTTCACATGGTCAGTCCGACCAATTGGACCCTTCATTCACCTCTAAATAGTGGGAGACATAAACCAACTTGTGTCCTACCTCCAATCCGATCCGCAAAAAAGTATAGTGGGCTGTGTCCTTGTCCGCTCTGCATATGCAGAGCAGACACAGGCATGCTATCCACCCGCTCCGCTCATTGTGGCCCGCGACTGGTTACCAAGTCGCTTAAGTGGCCCTCGCTCTTCAAAAGGTTGGGCACCCCTGCCTTAGGGTGTCTCCATCCATTCTGCATATATGAGTAAGGCTGCTTTCACACTGAGGTGCTTTGCAGGCGATATTGCGTTAAAAATAGCACCTGCAAAGCGCCCTGAATAAGCCACTCATTTATATCCAGTGTGGAAGCCTGAGGGTTGCACTGGCAGGGTGGTAAAAGAAGTCCTGCTAGCCGCATCTTTGAGGTGCTGTAGGAGCGGTGAATATACCGCTCCTACAGTGCCCCTGCCCATTGAAATCAATGGGGTAGCGCCTCCAAAATGCCCGCAAAGCAGTGTTTTTGCAGACGGGTTTAGCTCTTTTTCGGCCGCTAGCGGGGGTTAAAACCGCAACGGCAGTGGCAACGGCAATGGTAAAGCGGCACTTTAGCACCAACGCACCCACCACTTTTTTTTCCTTTTGGTATAAAGGTTTTACATACAAGAATACAAAACAGAAAAAAACACATGCAGCCACCATATCTTAAAACTGGTAACCTGCAATATATACAATTTTTTGGTTTTGAGTTTAATACCCCTTTAATTGGTGACTCAAACAAGAACTTTAATTTACAGTCTGAGTAAATGGATTACTTGGTGGCAGAAAAACAACGTGAAACAAAAGCGTTCACATTGTGAGTTGTAAAAGCAGAATGTCTGCTCAGTGATTTAGTAGCTCTGCTAATGTTACTAGTTACAAAAGTAGTTTCTAATGTTGCTGGGGTGATAAGTGAATATATCTGACCTAGGTTACCTTTGCCTTTTAGATTCAGAGTTTTGTGCAAAAAGCTAAAAGAAGAGTTTATTACCTCAGAAGGCTCTTTTCATTTGATCAGTGTGTGTGCATGCAGTTTAAAGCGATAGTATTACAAAAAAAAAGTAGTTTATGCATTGCATACTAGCACATTATGACTTACCTGAAAACGATTGCTGAAAGGCACTTCCATGTTCACCCGGTCTTTCTTCTGGGTTCACAGTCTTCAGCGACATGAATGGCTGAGCCGACAATGTCGACACTCCTGCGCATTCGTGCGGGAGTCACTGTTAAGGGCATGCCTTTCCTTCAGAGCAAATGTGGCGGTGGTGAAACCGGCTGCATCTAAAGTAAATATTTCCTAAACTGTGCACATTGTGGAGATATTTACTGTACCTACAGCTAAGCCGTATTACCAAAAATATGTAGCAGAATACATAATGGATATGTTTTGTTATTGGAGCAAAAAGTAAACATTTTATTTTTTCAAAATTGTCGGCCTTTTTTTTATTATAACGCAAAAAAAAAAAAAAAAACAGAGGTGATCAAATACCACCAACAAATGTGTGGGGTAAAAAAAAGAACATAGGGCCAGATTCAGGTAGATGGGAGAATCTTTATTCTGGCGTAACGTTGCTCATTTACGTTACTCCGCCGAAACTTTAGGAGAAAGTACAGTATTCACAAAGCACTTGCTCCTAAAGTTGCGGCGGCGTAGCGAAAATGGGCCGGCGAAATTTAAATTGGGCGGGTAGGGGGCGTGTAGTATTTAAACTAGGCGCGATCCCGCGGCGAACACACTGCGCATGCATCGGCCGTCAATGTATCCCAGTGCGCATGCTCCACATTAGGACGGTGTTTTCTTCGTGAACGTCAATGACGTCAATCCCCATTCACGAACGAGTTACGCAAACGACGTGAAACTTTTTCAATTCGACGCGGTCACAGCGGCCATACTTAACATAGGATACGCGTGCTTTTTGTTGCTTTATCTTTACGCCGGGAAACCCCTTACGGAAACGTCGTAAAGTGACTGCACCGGGCCCGCGTACGATCGTGAATTGGCGTATCTCACTGATTTACATATTCTCGGCGTAAATCAGCGGGAACGCCCCTAGCAGCCATTTTAAAATTGCAGTTCCGATAAAACGGCGAAATACAATTACGCCGCTCGTATCTGAACTCAATTCCGGCGTATCTTGTTTTCTGAATACAGAAAACAGATACGACGGCGTAGGTAAGAAGTTACACGGCTTATCTACAGATAAGCCGCGTAACTTCTACCTGAATCTGGCCCATACATTTTATTTGGGTACAGTGTCGCAAGAATGCTCAATTGTCAGTTAAAGTAATGCAGTGCCGTATCACAAAAAATGTCCCAGTCTTGAAGGCGGGGTACATTTTCCAGAGCTAAAGTGGTTCACATAATCGTCAGCACCATCTAGTGGTACAAATGCAGTATGTTTTGTCATTTAGGTATTTAAAAAACTATACTGCATTTTGGCCAGTAGATGGAGCTAACAATCATAGGAATGAATCTATCACAGAAATTACAGACAAAATTCATGTAGCCTGCATAAATGTTTGTGCAGCGCCTGGCTATTTTCAGAGGCTGACAGGTGGCAGTGGTAGGGTCAAGTGCAGTTGGATATTATTACCCATTGGGTAATAAAAGCACAGAAAAGACACCTGTCGCATCAAGGGCGGATCCAGAGTCTAGTCTCGGGAGGGGCACTGCCAGAAAATAAGGTGTTGCTTACAGAACTCAATTAGGTGTCCGATGTGTCCGCTGCAATGTTGCAGTACCGCTAAAAAATCAATGATCGCCGCCATTTCTAGTAAAAAATATTCAAATATAAATGCCATAAATCTATCCCATAGTTTCTAGACGATTGTCGGGGACTGCAGACATGGTACAAGAGATGGTCAGAGAATGCAGACATAGTACAAGAGATGGTCAGAGAATGCAGACATGGTACAATAGATGGTCAGAGAATGCAGACATAGTACAAGAGATGGTCAGAGACTGCAGACATGGTACAAGAGATGGTCAGAGACTGCAGACGTGGTACAAAGGGTTGGTCAGAGACTGCAGGCATGGTACAAGAGATGGTCAGAGACTGCAGACGTGGTACAAGGGATGGTCAGAGATTGCAGACGTGGTACAAGAGATGGTCAGAGACTGCAGACGTGGTACAAGAGATGGTCAGAGACTGCAGACGTGGTACAAGAGATGGTCAGAGACTGCAGGCATGGTACAAGGGATGGTCAGAGACTGCAGACGTGGTACAAGGGATAGTCAGAGACTGCAGGCATGGTACAAGGGATGGTCAGAAACTGAAGACATGGTACAAGAGATGGTCAGAGACTGCAGGCATGGTACAAGAGATGGTTAGAGACTGCAGGCATGGTACAAGGGATGGTCAGAGACTGAAGACATGGTACAAGAGATCAATGCAGCCTCATTAGTGCCCATCATTGCAGCCTCACTGTGCATATGAACGCAGCCCCAAATTTGTATAAAAAATCAGTCCCACTTTTGTATATTAATGCAGTCCCGCTTTTGTATATCAATGCAGTCCCACTTTTATATATGAATGCAGGCCCACTTTTGTATATAAATGCATCCCCACATTTGTCTATGAATGCAGTCCCACTTTTGTCTATGAATGCAATCCCACTTTTGTCTGCCAATGCAGCCCCACTGGGCATGGCACTCACCATGGCATTGCCTCGATCACAGACAGCAGGTATCTCCTCTCCCAACGTGTGTCATGGAATAAACGGGAGCTGTAGGTCTGTGTTCGGCAGGGCAGTGTGCTCTAGCAAGGTCCCTCCATGGTGGGCTTGTGTGATAGACAAAACACTGTCTAAAAAAGTGTCTGTCTGTCGCCGCGGCCCACAGGCATTTGCTAGGTTTGCCCTATGGCCAGTCCGGGCCTGGCTGCAGGCACCGCAAAGCAGTTTAAAAAATGGTATTTTTTTTTTTTAAAGCCAATGTGACATGATTGCCTCGGGGGGGGGGGGAATTGCCCTGTTGCCCCCCCCCCCCCTCCTGGATCCACCATTGTGTCGCATGGACTTTACTGCAGCTCTCATCCAGTACCCTAGACGGCGGAGATACAGAGGTAAAGTGACACCCAAAACAAACCAGCAGCTCTTTCGGGGGTAGTGCTACATTTGTGATGTTGGTTCAACAAATATTTTTATAACTAGACCCTTTAGACCAGGGGTAGACAACCTGGGGCCCTCCAGCTGTTGTGGACCTACATTTCCCATGAAGCATTGCAAGGCTGGCAGTTACATTTACTCCCAGAGGCATGATGAGACTTGTAGTTCTGCAACAGATGGAGGGCTCCTGGTTGCCTACCCCTCCTTTAGACTAAAGTCTACTAAAGATACAACCTTATGCCCCTGCAGTTCACATGTTAAAGCGGATGTCTGCTGAAAAAATAAATATTAAAAGCCAGCAGCTACAAATATTGCAGCTGCTGACTTTTAATATCGGCACACTTACCTGTCCTGGAGTCCAGCTCCGTCCGCAGCAGAGGACGAGTGATTGCTCATCACTCTGCTGCCCCCCCACCATCTTTGGTAAAGGAACCAGGAAGTTTAGACAGGTATCTGCACCCCCCTCCCACTGAAAGGTGTCAAATGTGACACCGAAGGGGGGGAGGGTTCTGATTTGCGGGAGTGGAGGTGGAGGGTGGAGCTCCGCTTTAAGAAAAAGCTCTTAATGTCTTTGGATGGGTGCACTACATTAACTGCCTGGATGTTTGTAAACCCATAACAGAACAACAGAATGTACACTTAGTGGGGAGTTTATTTCTGTTCCTAGTTTAACACACTGATGATTTAGAGAGCTGTGTCACCGTTGATTGGAAAATATAATGCAAGCCATAAACATTCACTTATATTACCACTGGGTGGACATTGTATTACAGCCAATGTTTATGTTCAGCATTTCAGCTTTTAAAAACTCCCCTGGCATTCAATTCTTTAAAGGAAATGGTAGCAATTTGTAATGGAGATTGCAGCTGTGTGTTTCCAGGTGGTCAAGGATAAAGATTATGAACTGCATTGAAGTTTTGTGAATAACAATAGGGAACTCTGGCATCACCAAAAGCAGGGGACGTTGGCAAAGCTGCTTAGAAAGAATAGCATGACAAACATATCAAAGAACTTGTTAATGCTGTAAAATTAACTTCAGACAGAGAAAATTCCTAACTCTCGTTCTAGTTTTAGTATCTGCTGTTCACAGCTTGAAACTTTGAAGAATGAGTTAAAGAGTTGCTATAATTGTTAAATTGTCTTTTATGGTAATTTTCAGGACAGGTAATTGACAATTAGAAACACTCTGGTACTCCTTCCAAGTTCCATGTAATATTTGCATACCTCTCAACACTTTGAGATGGGAAAGAGGGACACCTACTAGCAAACGTATGTACAGTAGGTATAGGACACGCCCCCTTAAAGGAGACTTAAAGTGGAGTTCCACCCCAAAAAAAATGTATTAATGTGCATGAAATAATACAAAAATAAAAATTTGGATTTTTTTTTACTTACCTTTTCATGCCTGTTGCCATGTGGTCCCTTAAGTTCTTCCTCCTTCATCACCTCGGATCCTTACATCACTTCACTCGGCACCTCTGCTCGCTACTGCTCCTGGGAGGTATCATCATTTCCCAGGAGTCAGTGGGCAGCGCCGGGGCGGGCACTTCCGACGATGCTGCCCATTGTGATGGCAACCTGAGTATCTTGCGATAATGACAGAATGCGCATGCATGAGATTGGGGGGAGAATGAGTTGTGCAAGCTGGTCGCTCAGCAGTACCATCCCGGAACTGGATGCTTGTGGGCTTCACCTGCCCACAAGCAATATGAAAACAGCCAGCAAAGACTTATCAAAGTTTCTTTATGATATGAAACCAGACAGCGGGGTACGATTTAAAAAAAAAAAATTAGTGTTTCAATGCAATGTTAAAAGCTTATGAAAAAAAAAAAAATGTCATTGAAACTCCGCTTTAACTAAAAAAAAGGTCAATTAAATCCACATGGGCTTTTTTTCCCCACTACTATTCTTTTAGAATTTGGATGAACGGTTTAGCACCGGGAAACACTTTTTGAAATATATATATTTTATATACATTTGTATAGATCAGACCAAAATGTCCACCGGTCACCCGTGATGGCAGGAAATAGATCCAGAAAGGGAATCTGTCAATGTTAACAAACAGATCCCTGTTCTCAGAGGCGTTGCTAGGGGGGTGCGGGGGCGCGGTCCGCACCGGGTGACACCCACCAGCGGGGTGACACCTGTAGGCAGGAGCACCGCCACCAGCGCTTTCAGGATGAGGGGGGGCAGAAATCCCCCCTATTGGCAGTTTCTTGCACTGGAGGCGTCTGCACATCAGTGAGAACAGGCAGGCAGGGAGGGCGATATATGTAAATCCCTCCCTGCTTGCAGCCCAGTGGAAAGAGGTAACAGTGGGTGTCTGCTACTGTAAGCAGCGCCACCGACACAGTGCCTGACTCTGTTAACAGAGCAAGGGAAGAGTGTCTCCTTTCTTCCTGGAAGAGGAATGAGAGCCAATAGGAGAGCCATTACCTTTGCCATCCAATGCCTCAGAGCGGGCGGGTCTCCAAGGTGCTCAGGTGCTGAAGCATGAACAGGTGGAGGATTGCAGATAAAATTGTATAGGCAGCATAGGCGTGCGCACAGAGTGTGCCAGGTGTGCCCAGGCACACCCTAATTACCCTGTGCAGAACAGATTCCTCCTACTGACCTGGCTCCCCCTCCCCCCCCCCAGCACTCCCGGCTTCCCTCCTCTCCCAGGTTGTTGCTGTGGGGGAAGGGGCCAGTAAATATGCCATTTACCGGCCCTTTTCCTTTCTGAATTAACATTGTGAGTGATTGGTAGAATGTGTATGTAGCTTTGGGGTGCACACTCTAATGCCAAAAGCTGCGCACACCTATGATAGGTAGCTATGGAAGCGTCCCTGGATTCTGGAAGAAAACTGATTGTGGCAAGTTCTGGAAACAAGTTAGTGTATTTACAGAACTACAGTGTCAGCAGGGTACAGGAGACTGGTCATATACCCTGTAACCCATATTGTACATTGTATACAGACTAGTCTGTACCCTGATACCGTGCTGTACATTGTATACACTGGTCTGTATATAATGTACAATATGATTTACAGGGTATATGACCAGTTTGTACCCTGCTGACACCATATTGTACATTATATACAGACCAGTGTATATAATGTACAGCACAATGTATATAATGTGCAGCACAGTGTATATAATGTGCAGCACGGTGTATATAATGTACAGCACAGTGTCAGGCTACAGACTAGTCATGTACCCTGTAAATCATATTGTACATTATATACAGACCAGTGTATATAATGTTCAGACCAGTGTATACAATGTACAGCACAGTGTATATAATGTACAGCACAGTGTATCGGAGCCTGGTGACAGATTGGAGCTGAGCCTGGCCGTGTGTGGAGGTAGTGGGGTCCCCAGAGCTATTACCGGAAGAGGGACACCTGCGTTGAACTGGGGGTGGGGGGAGTTAAGATATGTGCAGGGGGGGAGTTAACCCCCCCCAGAATATGTGCTGGGGGACACTTTGGGAGAAGAAAGTACCTATGCTGAAAGTGGAGGTTGGATTTTAAATCCAACCTCCCACAAGAACATAAGCCCTCTCACCTCCCAAAGCACCCCCCAGCACATCTGACCCCCCCGCCCCAACAAGCACAAGTGGAGAGGGGTGTGTGTACTGAGGGAGGGATCTTTATGGAGGGAGCGGGTCTGTACTTAGTGCAGAGGGGGATCTGGACTGAGGGACGGGGTCTGTACTTACTGGAGATGGGGATCTGGACTGAGGGACAGGGGTCTGTACTTAGTGGAGAGGGTGGTCTGTACTGAGAGAGGGGGTCTGTACTTAGTGGAGAGGGTGGTCTGTAAGGAGGGAGGGGGTCTGGTCTAAGCGACAGGGGTCTATACTTAGTGAAGAGGGTGGTCTGTACTAAGAGAGGGGATTTATACTTAGTGTAGAGGGGAGGTCTGGACTGAGGGAGGCGGGTCTGTTCTGAGGGGGGACTATACTTGGTAGAGGGTGGTGACACCATGTTTTCCCGCACCGAGTGACACCAATCCTAGTGACACCACTGCCTGTTCTGACTGGGAGGAGAGAGAGATCTGCTGTTCCTAGTGATGAGGAACAGCAATCTCACTCCTCCTCCAGTCAGTCCCATCCCTCCACAGTTATGCCTCGTTTCCACTGAGCGGATCGGTTCGGTACGGTTCGCTATTTTGGGTGTTTCCATTATGAAAGTGTGCCAAAAAAGCGAACCGTACCGCACCAGCAAGGGTCCTGCTTCAGATGAGGGTCCAGAGAGAGTGGAACGGTTCCATTAGGGCGGACCTACAAATACATCTCACTGATTGGTGGACGCGATAGGAATTTTTTCTAAAACCTGAATGGTCTCTGACGGTCCGATTTGCAGTGGAAACACTTGTGGAAATAGACCGGTCCTATCCTAACTGCTCCGAGTTTACTGACCCGAACCGTTCCATGCAGTGGAAACAAGGCATTAGAAAAACCTGCCAGGGAACACATTTAACCCCTTGATCTCCCCATAGTGTTAACCCCTTCCCTGCCAGTGACATTTACACAGTAATCAGTGCATTTGTATAGCACTGGTCGCTGTATAAATGTCAATGGTCCCAAAAAAGTGTCAAAAGTGTCCAATATGTCCGCGGCAATGTTGCAGTCCCGCTAAAAATCACAGATTGTCACCATTACTAGTAAAACAATTATAATAATACAAGTGCCATAAATCTATCGGCTATTTTGTAGCCACTATAACTTTCACGCAAATCAATCAATATATATTTATTGTGACTTTTTTTTTACCAGAAATATGTAGAAGATTATATATTGGCCTAACTGATGAAGAAATGTTTTATTTATTTTTTGAGAGGGGGAGGGTGATATTTATTATAGCAAAAAGTAAAAACAAACTTTTTTTTCAAAATTGGTTTGTTCATAGCGGCGAAAATAATAACCGTAGAGGTGATCAAATAGCACCTAAAGAAAGCTCTATTTGCGCGGGGGGTGGGGGGGACAACAATTTTGTTTAAGTACAATATAGCACGACCGCGCAATTGGCAGTTAAAGCGACGCAGTGCCGAATCGCAAAAAGTGCTCTGGTCTTTGACCAGCAATATGGTCCGGGGCTTAAGTGGTTAAAGGGTACCTTGACTGAAAAAAAAATGAATCACCGATTAAGGGTCAGATTTATTATAATCATGTTTATGTTTGTAAGTTTGAAACAGCAAGTAAGTTGTACATTTTGAAAAAAATATATTAGAATTATTTTACTATTTATTTCTGTGAAATTTTTATTCTACAAATCAATGCTCTCCCCTGTGTCATATGGGATTGTGAGTTTTCTAAAGTTTGCTTTTTAGAATATATATCTGTAATTGAAAAAATATAGAAACAATGCAAAGGAAAAGGGGGGTGGGGGGGGGGGCGTGATGGTTCATTCTGTGTGCAATGTGAGCTTAATACAGTGTTTCTCAACCTTTTTCCAGGTACCCTGTATAATTCTGCACAATCTCAAGACACCTCATTATAAATGATTAAAAAACAAAACTAATAATTTTTCATAGTGTGGCAGCATCCACATACATACAACTTTAGAGGCGATTTATTCTTACAAAACTAATATACTTTTGCGCACTTCTACTGACTAGTATTCCCGCATTTCTTTATTCTCTTGTCCCCACCTCCCCGCAGTGCTTATAAGTTGGGGGTTAAGCAAGGTGGATCATCGTGTGAACCAGGAAGTGCAGGTAAGTGTCATTCCTCAGTTTGCGTTGACAGGAAAAGTTGATCGGCAGCTCTCCCTGTCAGAAGGGGGGTCTGTGCTGATAAATAGTACATTGATTATCAGCACAGCTCCCATCAGATGTGTCCATCAGCTGCCAATCAGTGCCCAATAGCTGCCAGCAGTGCCCCATCAATAAAGTCTGCCAGTGCCCACCACAGTGCAAATCAAAGTGCCAATCAGTGCCAAGCAGTAACACCTGTCAGTACCTCACCATCAGTGCTGCCCATCAGTGCAATCTATTAGTATCCATCAGTGCCACCTGTCGGTGCCGTCTGTCAGTGCCCATCAGTGTCACCTATCAGTGCTCATCAGTGCCATCCATCAGTAGTGCATATCAGTGCTGCATATCAGTGCCCATCCATTCTACATATCAGTGCCTCCTCATCAGTGCTCATCAGTGCCTGTCAGTGAAGGAGATAATTGTATGACAGAAACAAAGAAACTTTTTTTTCTCAAAAATTACACTCTTTTTTAGTTTAGCAAAAAAAAACCAGAGATGATTAAATACCCCCAAAAGAAAGCTCTATTTGTGGTAAAAAAAAAAATGATAAAAATTCAGTTTGGGTACAGTGTTGTATGACCGCGCAATTGTCATTCAAACTGTGACAGCGCTGAAAGCTGAAAATTGTCCTGGACAGGAAGGGGTGAAAGTGCCTGGTACTGAAGTGGTTAAAGTAACAAAAATGTTTAGTTTCTCTGTGCCGCCCTTCCCTGTGTAAAGGGGAAGAGATTACTTCCTATTTACACACCATTGGCTCTTGCTGCTGTCAATCAAATGCAGTGAGGAGGAAGTGGGGGATGGGCCTAAGTCCCGCTGTGTAAGTCTATGGAGCGCAGCTCTGTAGATACTGTACACAGGGTGGAATCGCGCAGTCTAGACCTTTAAAAGAAGAGGAGGAGCCAAGATCGCCGACCAGGAACCCCTGAAGAGGAGGATCAGGGCCACTCTGTGCAACACCACGTCACACAGCAGGTAAGTATAACATGTATGTTAGTTTAATTTAAAAAAAAAAAAACAATTTTGTGTTGGATGAGAAGATTGTAGCCGCATTTGTGCATGTGCAACACAGTTTTTTTACATTTGTTTCACTAACATTTATATTTTCAGGACATGCTTTTGGGGTGTATGCCTTTCCTTTAAGATTCAAACAGTACTGACAAAGTTTAAGCAAAACTTAAAATTGTGCTAAAACTTTGTATATCAGTACTGCTTGGAGATTAGAAGAAGGCCCCAAAATCTTGTCCAGAAAATGTCATTGTGATTGTCCAAATATGTTGTGCTACCACTTAAAATATAAATTGTGAATAAAGCAAATCAATCATCTTAACATAATACCACAAGTAAAGTGAAACATAAAGGGTGAGATCCACAAACATGTCTCGTAAGTTACAGCGGCGTATCCTTATCCTCAAAGAATTTCTGCTGTAACTTACGGTGGCATAGTGTAACTGTTGCGGCGTAAGGCCGCGCTATTCAAATTAGTTAGATGTGGGCGTGATTTCATGTAAATCAACATGACCCTACGTAAATGGCCCTTTTTTTTGAACAGGGCATGTGCCGTCCGTGGAGATATCCCAGTGCGCATGCGCGAAATCACGTCGCAAAACATCAATGAAAACGACGTGAACGTAACTTACGCAAATCCCTATTCGCGAACAGTTTACACAAACGACTTGAATGACGGAAAATTTTACGCTGGCCCGACGTCCATACTTAACATTACCTACGACTCTATACAGCAGGGGTAACTTTACGCCGGACCTACGCTTACTCAAATGACGTAAAAACACTGCGCCGGCCGTATGTACGTTAGTGAATCGGCGTATCTACCTCATTTGCATATTCAACGCGGAAAATATACGGAAGCGCCCCTAGCATCCAGCGTAAACATTAAACTTAAAAAGGACGGCATAAGATGGCGTATCTACGCAAAAAAACGGCGTACCTTGTTTTGTGGATACAAAACAAAGATACGCCGGCGCAGATTTGAAATTACGGCGGCGTATCTCCAGATAATTGTTTGTGGATCTCGCCCAAAATATTTATTGTAGGGCAACAAAAAACTTTCAAAGAGCTTTCTTGGAGTAGTAAGTGTTCCAAAACAGTCCACTCCCAAATCCTTAAAGGAGAGTTCCACCCACAATTTCACTTTTTAAATATAAATACCCCTGTAATACACAAGCTTAATGTATTCTAGTAAAGTTAGTCTGTAAACTAAGGTCCGTTTTGTTAGGTTGTTACAGCATTTAGATTGTTTATAATCTAGAAATAGACCGTGGCCATCTTAAGTGTGGGCATCATGAAGCCAGACTGTATGACTTCCTGGATTTCAGCTTTACATATGTAGCACTGGTATTTTTGCCATGTAATGCTAAAGATGGCATACCACTAGAGGGAGCCAAATACCAATGTGAACGAGATATGTTTTAACTCACACATGCAGAGCAGAAAAATGTTTATCTTGTGAAAAGACTCACTTACCCATGAACACTAGGTGGCTGAACTGCATGCTGGGTGGATAAAAAAGGCAGAGTGCAGCCATTTTTGTTGGGTTCTGGACACATGGCCTGCCTGCAAGGATCTGTGAAGGAGTGTTCAGAAGAGGGCCTACATCTTGCAGAGCAGAACAACATCCATTGACTCTGCCTTACCACAGTGTGCTGGAGAAGCAGTGTGATCGGGTCTGAGGATCCAGGACCTTTGACAGAGACAAGTGGATGTCCAGTTTGCTTGCGGAGCGGAGCAGCGTGACAGTGCTGATTGGCAGCAGGAATGAGGCAGCCGGAGCGGAGGTTCACAACTTTCCAGGCTTGGTGTGGTGAGAGGGCTGTTGCCCAGAAGTTTTTTTAACACCCTTAACACACTTAGACTCATTTTACAAAGTTGCTGGGACCTGTAGTCCTACAGGGAGGTCTCATTCAAATAGACTGAGTTCAATCAGGCCTAAAAGCCTATGCTTCATTGAGGGCTGACTGACAGTTAAGGTATACCTACACCAGAGGCATCTACAAGTGTGTTTTACAGCAGGAACTGTTATAACTCTTCAGTTGTGTTACTTCATTACTTGTTAAACCTTTGGATTACAAACACTGCAGTATAATAGCTAGCTGAAGAAAAGAAGACCGGAGACTACACTTCTTCACAGGGAGGGTTTGTGCTTTGGATGCAGTAAGACAAAAGGCTGCCTTATACCTCAGGGGAAGCTCTTGAAAAATCATAGTGTGCTGTGTTGATATCTTTGCATTATTATAGTAAGTTTGTATGTTGATACAGTTAATATAAAACTACTGTCTTTATACCAGTTCCAGTAAACTTGCATTCTGGTTGATCACAATTGGTGTGAGACTTGTTCGTTATTCTAACAGGTGGAACAACGGATGCCCAGATAACGGTAAAGGTACACTATATACACATTGTTATGTGGGGTTGTTCCGTTTAGTAAAAGTTTCACATCCACACTGTTACACAGCTGTGTCAAGCGGGTTGAGACAAATTATTTGGGGGTAGTAGAGCAGAGTGCAGGCCCAATCAATTACCAGCAGCTCCTTCGGGGGTAAGTGCTACACGTGGGGGCTCGTCCGGGATCCTGTTACTCTAGAATTAAGCCCACCCTCTTGGCACCAGTATGGACCCCGTCACAGTGGTCCGGTGGTGTGAAGCAGAAGGCGCTCGCTCAGAAGCGAGCGTGGCAATCGCACTCCCAGGAGAAGCTTGGGAGGAAGAACAGGTCAGCCAGATTGTAAAGGCATTGTCCCCAGATAGAAAGGCCTGGGTGATCGCCGTTAGACCAGATTGTGGGACCTCTCACACTTATGCCCTATTGGAATGGAGAAAGGGAATTCCGGAGAACTTTAGAGGCTCGAGTGTGCAGCTAGATGGCAAAACCAAGTTTTACCTGACGCACCCAGAGGGGCTCGGAGGGAGCTCTGCCAACTCTAGACATGTTAAGCCAACAATGCCGGGAGTTAGTTTTGGGTCAACCCCAACCAAAATCAGTACAAGGCCCCCTTTGGAGAAGGAAGAGGCCGTGGTTGACACGCACAGGAGAGGTTCCCAGTCGGAACGACAACTAGCTGACCTAAAACGGCAGTATCACAATATACAAGAAAGGTTCAAGGAGACCTCCGGCATGATCGCGGAACACATTGAAGAGCTAAGTGTCCCATGCAAGGACTTGAGCGGTAGTAAGCAAAGGCAAAGACCTGCTTCAGTCATCCAGAGACACACTCATAGCCACTTGCCAGAGGTGACGATCCGAAAAGATTTCAAGATTGAAGGTCAGGAACAGAAAGGCAACCTGTCCTATACAAATCTTCTGCATCAGATTGAACTGGGACTCCAAAGAGGATATCTTGAATCCGAAATTGTAGAGGCTGTAGTCAATGCCATTAGCCCAGGTCTAAGTATCAGAGGCATGCTGGAAATGAAAAAAGGACTGACTTTAGCACAACTCAGGAGAATACTAAAGAGCTACTACAAAGAGGAAGATGCTGCTGAGCTATATCATCAAATGATAAATATGGCACAGAGCAGTCAGGAGACCCCGCAGAATTTCTTATTCAGGGCCATTGAATTGAAAGACCGCCTGTTGTCTGTCTCGAAAGGAGAAGATTCAGATGAACACTTTGGGGCTGAACTGATCCAGAAGAAATTCCTGAGGTCTGTGGCTACAGGACTGAGAAGTGACTATATCAAGTTCCAGTTAAGGCAGTACTTGGACGATCCTTTCACTACAGATGAGGTGCTCATTGAAGAGACTAATGAAGCAGCGAAGATGGAGATGGAAAGGGAGAAGAAACAAAGGACAATTCAGTCCAGCACCACAGCAAGAACCAAAGGGCATCAATCTGAAATTCTACAGGGCTCCCAGGAACCCAGTGTCCTGACAGTGAACACTGATCAAATGCCCTGGTCCTTACCTGTACAACATCTGCCACAGTCTGAATTAGGAAAACTGTTTCAAATGCAGAAAGAGATGTTGGAAATGATGGCCTTGTTGACTGCAAAGCTGGTTGGACCACAGAGGGAGGAAGTCCCGGCACTTAAGACCCCGATGGATTCTACTGCCGCTCAGACTGAGAAACCGGTGAAGCCAAAGACCTGTTTCAACTGCGGGGGAGTTGGACACTACCGTCAAGTATGCCCAAGCCCGGCAAAGCCTGAAACAAAACGTCAAGAGCAGGCGGGAAAACTTCAGAGGGCCCCGGTGAAGGAGTCAGCTGGGCGCCCTGTTACAACAGCCAGCTCCAAACAACCTCATACATACCAGGTCCCTGGGGACACACTTAGGCCGAATTCGGGCAAAAGCCCACAGAAGCGAGGTGTAAAAGTGCAAGCTACCAAACAGGCTAAACCTGCCACTCCCCATGGATTCCCTCCTGAGCTAGTGGGACCTTCTCCAATTGTCCCCATCCAAGTGGAAGGGATTTACACTAAAGCCCTGTTGGATACTGGAGCCCAAGTGACTTTACTTTACAGTGACTTTTATGAAAAACATCTCAGACACTTGCCACTGTGGAAGCTGGAGGAATTGGAGATATGGGGCCTAGGGACCCAGAATTTCCCTTATGACGGCTACCTACCCATTAAGCTTACCTTCGACCCGAGTGTGGCGGGAAAGGCCGAAACCTTCGATACCCTGGCAGTGGTGTGTCCCCGCCCCCCAGGGGCTGATAGAAGTTCTCTCATCATTGGGACCAATACCGACCTGGTCCGAAGACTTTTGACACCGCTTGTCCAAGTACAGGGCACTCCAGCCATGAAGGTACACCCAATGCTAGCACAAGTGTACCAAAATCTAGTGCATGAGCAGAAAGCCCCGGCGGAAGGAGTGGGAAAAATCTGGCGCCTAGGCAGAAGTGAGAAGATTGTGCAACCAGGTGAAGTAGTCTGTTTGAAAGCTTCTATTAAACTGACTTGGAGACAACCTGGCCCTTTCATCGTCCTTGAGACGGACAGAGAGAAGGAAGATAAGGAGTTGGAAATAATCCCAGAATTGTTATCGACCAAGGCGCTGAAGCGGAGCGGGGGGAAGGTCTCAGTCAGTGTCCGGAACACCACAACCTCACCTGTGAAGATGCCAGCTAGAGTGTTGCTGGGGAAGGTGAATCAAGCAACCTCAGTCTTATCGTATGGTATCGTGGGAGGACAAGAGGGAGAGATTCCTATGGAAGAGTTCTACCCGAAAAACACCCCCCTAACACCTGATTGGATGGAGAGAGCAAATACCCAGCTCCTGAGATGGAGAACTGCGTTTTCAAAAAGTGAGTTTGATGTGGGGCTTGCAAAAAGTGCTGAACACAAGATTCGATTGGAGGAAGATAAACCCTTCCGAGAGAGGGTCAGGCGGATTCCATTGGGAGACTTGGAAGACCTGCGGGAACAGCTGGCTGAGTTGAAGAAGACAGGAATCATCTGAGAGTCTCGGAGTCCATATGCTTCCCCAATAGTGGTAGTGAGGAAGAAGAATGGGTCATTACGATTGTGCATTGACTATAGGACACTGAACCGGAGGACCATTCCCGACCAATACACCACACCCCGAATAGAAGATGCTTTACAGAGCCTGTCGGGGGCAAAGTGGTTCAGTGTGCTGGATTTAAAAAGTGGGTACAACCAGATCCCCATGCACCCCGAAGATAGGGAGAAGACCGCTTTCATTACTCCTGTAGGATTCTTTGAATTCAATCGCATGCCACAAGGTCTGTCTGGAGCCCCAGCCACTTTCCAGAGGTTGATGGAGAAGACTGTAGGCGACATGAACCTGATTGAAGTGCTGGTATATTTGGATGACGTCATAGTGTTTGGCAGGACATTGGAGGAGCATGAAGAGCGCCTGGAGAAAGTCTTGAGGAGACTTCATGATGAAGGCCTGAAGCTCTCCATGGAGAAGTGCCAATTCTACCAACCTTCAGTGAGTTACCTGGGCCACATTGTGTCCGCCGAAGGAGTGGCCACAGACCCTCAGAAGCTGGAAGCTGTCACCTCTTAGCCCAGACCCACGAATGTGACCGAGCTTAGGTCATTTTTAGGGTTTTGTTCATACTACCGTAGGTTCGTAGAAGGGTTTGACAAGATAGCTCATCCACTCACTGAGCTGTTGAAGAACCAAGAGGAAGCTGCTTTAGACTCAGACAAACCTGGAAAACCAAAAGAGGGACCTAGGAAGAAAAAAGAGTCCATCGAAGACCAGTGGACTCCGCAATGCGAAGAGACCTTTAGACGGCTGAAGTGGAGCCTTACCACTGCCCCAGTCTTGGCCTATGCAGACCCTACCAGACCCTACGAACTGCACGTGGATGCCAGCCGAGATGGACTGGGTGGAGTGCTTTATCAGGAGTACGACAGACATTTACGACCTATTGCTTATGTGAGCCGGAGTCTGACACCTGCTGAGAGGAATTACCCAACTCACAAGCTCGAGTTTCTGGCCTTGAAGTGGGCAGTAGTAGACAAATTAAAAGACTATCTATATGGCGCCGAGTTCGTGATTAAGACGGACAACAATCCTCTCACATACTTGCTCACTACAGCAAAATTGGACGCCAGAGGCCATAGATGGTTGGCTGCCCTCTCTGCATTTACTTTCAGCCTGAAATATCGACCAGGGGTTGGGAATCGAGACGCCGATGCACTGTCCAGAAGGCCCCACTGTTCCCAGGACCACTCAGGAGGATGGACCCAGCTTACCCCTGAGGGTGTGAGAGCCCTTTGTGAGGGGGCGGAACAACAAGTGAAAGGTGGAGCTAGGGCTGAAGAAGTCGGAGTGTCCGCTGCAGGGGTGCCTAAGTGCTATGGTAATGTCACTCAAATTGTGGAGGAAGGTCTACCTAAGCTATCTAGGAAGGACCTCCGGAGAGACCAACAGGAAGATCCCCTTTGTGGCCTGGTATTGAAGGCCTTGGAGAGCCAACACCCTGATCTACTTCTCCAGAGCGCTCAGAAGGAAGCTCGCCTGCTACGCAAAGAGTGGGATTGATTGCAGCTGCAGCAAGGAGTGGTCTACAGAAGGGGCCCCTTTGAAGATTCTGAAGAGAAGTGGCAGTTTTTTTTGCCAGAGAAACATAGAGAGAAAGTATTAATTGCCCTGCATGATCACCATGGCCACCTGGGATCAGAAAGGACTCTTCAACTGGTGAGGGACAGGTTCTATTGGCCATACATGAGGACTGAAGTGGAGAGCTACTGTCATTCCTGTCTCAGGTGCATATAAAGGAAGACCTTACCCCAGAGAGCCGCCCCAATGGGCCATTTAGAGAGTCAAGGGCCAATGGATCTAGTATGCATAGATTTCCTATGTTTGGAATCTGACCTGAGTGGGCAAGGAAACATCCTGGTAGTCACTGATCACTTCACCCGATACGCTCAGGCATTTCCCACCAGGGATCAGCAGGCATCTACAGTGGCGAAGACCTTAGTGGAAAAATTCTTCATTCACTATGGTTTGCCTCAACGGATCCATTCAGATCAGGGAAGAGACTTCGAGAGTACCCTTATTAGACGACTGTTGGATCTACTTGGCATAAAAAAATCCAGGACTACTCCCTACAATCCACAAGGGGACCCTCAACCAGAGAGGTTTAACCGAACCCTTCTCAACATGTTGGGGACTCTTGCCTCTGAACAAAAACAACAGTGGAGTAAACACATCACAGCCATGTTACACGCCTACAATAGCACCGTAAGTGATGCTACAGGGTATTCGCCTTATCGTCTGATGTTTGGACGAGAAGCCCGACTACCGGTGGATCTAGCTTTTGGCACTTCTCTGGATCACACCTCAGAGACTTCTCACCGAGGGTATGTAGACAGATTGCGGAGAAGTTTGAAGGCCGCATATGAAAAAGCCCAAGCCACATCGGACACGAGAGGAAGTAGAAACAAGAGGAACTTTGACCTCAAGGTACGGATTCAAGATCTACAACCTGGTGACCGAGTCTTGTTGAGAAACCTGGGCATACCAGGGAAACACAAGCTGGCTGATCGCTGGAAGTCACAGCCGTACATTGTATGCAAACGACTTCCAGGACTGCCGGTAAATCAGATCAAACCAGAAGGGAGTACAGGACCATTAAAAATATGGCACCGGAATCACCTCCTACCTCTAACAGAAGCAGTCCGAATAACTCCACGTCAGGAACTACCGTCCACGTCTACTGCTGTACCTCGACCTGTAACTAGGTCTCAATCTGCATCCCTTGCCACAGAAGGTAGTGAGGAGGAGGAGATGGAGATAAGCTGGTTGTGGTCACCTGAAATGCCAGGAGTTGATGTAAACTGTCCACCCCACAGAAGAAGAAATGACAATGGAATTCTTAGACCAGAAGCCCCAGAATTTGTGCCACAAAATGGACACTCTGAGGATCACTCGTCTTTTAATGACATCGAAGTACAAGAGTCTGAAGTGGGAGAGGATAGTACCTGCTCGAAGATGGTGCCTACACCCAAGAGACAAAGAGTTAAAAGAGAGATTCATGCACCCAAAAGATTAACTTATGACGTGCTGGGTGAATGCTCCGACCAGACTCGGTTTACTGCCAAAAGAAATTCTGAAATGCCTGGTCTCTCTACTGTCAATTCAGAAAGAGAGAACCCCAACCAACCCCTTGACACATCTGTACCAGACACTACGGTGTCAGCTGTGAGTACACAGAACAGTCTCCCATCGCATGAGAACTGGTGGGAGGCTCCTCTGTCAGTATTGTGCAATCGCCTAGAGGCAAAAGTGTGTAATAGAGCTAAGATTTTGAATATCTTTGGGGACCAAAGACTTAAAGCAGGGGGAGTATGTAGCACTGGTATTTTTGCCATGTAATGCTAAAGATGGCATACCACTAGAGGGAGCCAAATACCAATGTGAACGAGATATGTTTTAACTCACACATGCAGAGCAGAAAAATGTTTATCTTGTGAAAAGACTCACTTACCCATGAACACTAGGTGGCTGAACTGCATGCTGGGTGGATAAAAAAGGCAGAGTGCAGCCATTTTTGTTGGGTTCTGGACACATGGCCTGCCTGCAAGGATCTGTGAAGGAGTGTTCAGAAGAGGGCCTACATCTTGCAGAGCAGAACAACATCCATTGACTCTGCCTTACCACAGTGTGCTGGAGAAGCAGTGTGATCGGGTCTGAGGATCCAGGACCTTTGACAGAGCCAAGTGGATGTCCAGTTTGCTTGCGGAGCGGAGCAGCGTGACAGTGCTGATTGGCAGCAAGAATGAGGCAGCCGGAGCGGAGGTTCACAACTTTCCAGGCTTGGTGTGGTGAGAGGGCTGTTGCCCAGAAGTTTTTTTAACACCCTTAACACACTTAGACTCATTTTACAAAGTTGCTGGGACCTGTAGTCCTACAGGGAGGTCTCATTCAAATAGACCGAGTTCAATCAGGCCTAAAAGCCTATGCTTCATTGAGGGCTGACTGACAGTTAAGGTATACCTACACCAGAGGCATCTACACGTGTGTTTTACAGCAGGAACTGTTATAACTCTTCAGTTGTGTTACTCAGGGCCGATCCTAGGGTCACAGGCGCCTGGGTGCAGAAATATTTCTGGCGCCCCCACATGGGCGTGGTTATCTTACTAACTCCTCCCCTTTACACATGTTTCTATAGCAACAACTTCACCCTGCAACTTCATCCCCACCAATTTGCTTTTACAATAACTTAATCAACGGCTTTGACAAGTCAAAAAAAAATGTTTTATTTATTGACAATTCTGTGTCAAGTGCATGTAAATAAAATAGTGCAAATAGTACAAATAGTGTACTACAGATGCAAAATATGCAAGATAGATTGATTCTGTACTTTTTACATTTTCAATAAATACAATCACTAAAGTGCAAATAACAGATTCATGCATACAATCACCAAACAGTGCAAATATCAATTAAATAAAGTTAAATAAAGTTAAAGTGGCTTGCTTCCCATCCTCCTTCTTAGCAACCAGCTATATACAGTGTGTTTAAAGAGGAAAAACACAAAATGCATAAAAACTGCATGCAAAAGGGAGGGTTTAAAAACACAAAAAGCTCTGCAAAACATGCCTGAAAAACGCATCAAGCACAGCAGCCTAGATGTAAATCTAGCCTTAGAGTGCTCTGATTAACCCCAAATAAAGTTCACTTGTTCTAGTAGGTCTTTCCTAACATTTTCTTAGTCGCATCCTACAGCAAAAGCCATGCTCTGCAGAGAGCTTTCAAAGCATCAGATGGATCTTATTGTTAGAAGGTATCAGGAGAAGGGTATAAAAGAATTTCCAAGGCATTAGATACACCATGGAACACAGTGAAGACAGTCATCATCAAGTGGAGAAAATATGTCACAACAGTGACATCACCAAGAACTGGACGTCCCTCCAAAATTGATGAAAAGTAAACTGGTCAGGGAGGCTGCCAAGAGGCCAACAGCAACATTAAAGGAATTGCAGGAATATCTGGCAAGTGCTGGCTGTAAGGTGGTACATGTGACAACAATCTCCCGTATTCTTTACATGCCTGGGCTATGGGGTAGAGTGGCACGCCTTTTCTTAAGAAAAACATCCAAGCCCAGCTAAATATTGAAAAAACACATCTGCAGTCTCCCAAAAAATGTTGGTATCAAACAAAACGAACTCTTCGAGCCTTGGCAACAGCAACATTTCTAATCACATCATCTATATCCAAGTCTTCGCAGAAGGATTTTTCGATGGATATAATGGATAAGTTGGTAAGTCTTGCCTGGGACATCGTGGAACGGAGATCATTTTTTATCAGCTTTAGTTTGGAAAATGAACGTTCCCCCAGCAGCTACACTTACAGGAAGTGTCATCAATATTCTCAGTGAAACAGAAAGATTTGGGAATGTGTTGGTCAAGTTATTCTCCACTAGATACTGCAAGATGTTGGTGACTGTCATCTCCTGGGTTAGAAAAGGTCGAATGGTGTCCAGTTCATCACAAAGATCTATTCCATTAATGTCAGAGTGGGATAACTGGCTGTCTATATTTTCGGGCCATAAAGCAGGATCACTTGAGATTCCATGTGATGCTGTTGATTGCTCTTCAAGTTCCATTTCAGGAAACGTCAGATATATCTTCCTCTTCAATGTTAAAATGCTCTGCTGCTGAAACAATGTAACCTGAAGTTACATCTCCAGTTGTTACTGGCTCGGAACAAAACTCAGGATCCACGGGTACCAGATCATCATCGCATTCTGATTCTTCCAATTGTTTATTTTTTTCTCCTTCTCCCCCATCTGAAATGTCTATGACACTGGACCTTAACTCTTTGCTTGATGTTGATGCATCAGTGCAAAGGGAATTTTGACCACTGCTTAATGAAGACTGTGGCTGTAAGAAGCTTGTAATAGAAGAAGTAATTTTTTTCAAAGCTTCTTCCTTTTTCTTTCGGCGTTGCAGGTTTTGAAATCCTGATAACTTTGGTTTTTTGCTAGCCATCTAAGGGGAAAAGCAAATGTATACTACACTGATCAACCACAACATTAAAACCACTGACGGGTGAAGTGAATAGCATTGATCATATTATTACAATGACACCTGTCAAGGGGTGGCATATATTGGGCAACTACAATGGGTCTAATGGATCCTGGAGGGGGGGGGGGCTCTCTAACAGAGGCCCTCTTTGTGACCAATGGAGAGTCTCTGATAGAAAAGACCTTGAAAATTCTGAGGCCACATTGTAAAGGGTGTTATGGCCTGATGAGACTAAAATAAATGATTTGGCCTCAATACCAAACAATATGTCTGGCAGAAATCCAATAGAGCTAACTATCCAACTAACACCATTCCTTTAGTAAACCATGGTATGAGGATGTTTGGAAAATTTGCTGCCTGCTGCCAGAAGGTTGTCAATGGGAAGAAGGTTTACCTTACAACATGACAATGACACAAAGCACACAGGAAAAATGAGCACATAGTGGTTGAAGGAGAAAAAGGTGAGTGCCCTTGCATGGCCTAGTCAGAGCTAAGACTTAAACACCATTAAAAATCTGTGGAATGACGTTACGATGCACGTAGCGGAGAACGGCTCAAAATTCAAAAACGTAAACAAACACAGTACATACAGTACACTGTAATCTTATAGATTACAGTACTGTATGTAAAATATACACCCCCCCCCCATTGTCCCTAGTGGTTTGTCCTGTGCCCTGCATGTTCTTTTGTATAATAAAAAATGTTCTTTCTGCCTGCAAACTGTAGATTGTCCATAGCCACCAAAAGTGTCCCTTTATGTCAAAAATGGTTTTAGATCAGTTAGAAAACAGCAATAATAAATTATAATCACTTGCAGAATTGAGCGATAGCGATTTGTGGGGAAATTTGTCATATAAAAATAATAATAATGACAGCGACAATTCTGCAACTGAGCAAATTTCAGTGATTTTGAGTTAATTACATTATTGAATAATTTTTATTATAATTATATTATTATTTGTTATAATTATTTATTATATTCTAATTTATCATTTTGTTTTTAAAAAATTTCATACCCGGGATGCCTACTAGACTCTTGTTTGGTCAGATTTAAGGGAGTTATTCCTAAGAATTACAAGCCTACAGTATAAAACGCCAAATTTCCTTGCAAATAATGGTACCGCTTTCAGCACCTAAAATCAGAAAGAATCATACCGCCAGGGAGGTTAATGTTGATAAATGTAAAGTTATGCACTTGAGTCTAAGACTATGCACCATACATACTAGGAGGAGATCACCTGGGGGATCAATGATGGTGAAGGATCTGGTATATCATAAGCTCAATAATAGCATGCAGTGCAGGGTGGATTAGATTTAAATCACTAGTAAAAAGGTTTGATTTAAATCATCTTGATCTGGGGGTGTCATTAACGGTGTATTGACACCCGCATCGGTTTGCAGAGGGCAATAGAAATCTTAAATAGAAAAAACTATCTTTAGATAGTTTTTTACTCTAATAGGATTTTATTAAAATACATTTGATAAAAGTAACTAAAAAATAGATCGATAAAAAAAAAATATATATATATTTTTTTATTCATTTATTGATTTATATCCACCCTAATGCAATGCCAAGCTGTGGTTTCCAAACTGAGCAAAATCCTTTTTTTGTATTAACCCCCACGGCTAGATCAGCTGTGAGAACAGGTGAGTGAATGGTCTCACAGCCGCTACGTGCCCCGTTTCAGTAATACCGACGGCCACACTGTCCATAGAAAGTTATATATACGTGGTACTCAGTGTTGCCAACCCCTACAATTTTTTTAAAACCTAGAAAAGCTGTAATTTTTACTTACAACATGAAATTTCACAGAAACTAATAAAAAAGGATTGACATTAAAAAATATGTAAACTGTTTACAGTAAACATTAGCAATACCTATACAGTATTAAATTATTTGTCTGGCTTTACAATTAAAAAGTCAGCTTGATAAAAAGTGGAGTGTGACTAAAATTATGAAAAACCTAGGAAAAATAGGTGGGGAAAGAAAACGCATGCAAAGATTCATATAAGATTCAACGTGGAAAAGTGTTATTATGGTCAAAACCTGGGCCTAGTCGCTTTATGCACTGCACTCCTATTCCACAGTTCATTAACCAACACAATTCTCCTAATTACTGTACCACAACTCAGTCTCACAGATACGCCTAGGGCTAGAGGATCCTTTTTTAAATAAATACAATTTTCAATAACATTTGCACAAACAATTAAATCACTTTGTCTGAGCCTACCTTACAGAAGAACTTCGTTAAATCAGTAACTGTTGAGAGAATGAACACTTTGGTTAGGACTATGCAACATACAACATGGAGTATGGGAACGAGAGGGGGAGAGAGAGTTTTATGTAAGACGTGATCTGACACAACTGGGTCTGGGGAGTGCATGTGCATTTTGATTGACACAGCACAGTAGCTGCGTTTTTAATGAGCACAGTAGCTGCGTTTAGATGGGAACAGTGACTGCGTTTGGACGGGCACAGTGGCTGTGTTTGATTGGCAGAGTGGCTGCTTTTGGACGGGCACAGTGGGCAGTGACTGCATTTGGGGCACAGTGGCTGCGTTTTGGATGGGCACAGTGGATGCGTTTGATGGGCACAGTCGCTGCGTTTGATGGGCACAGTAGCAGTGTTTGGATGGGCACAGTGGCTGCATTTGGGGCACAGTGGCTGCGTTTGGGGCACAGTGGCTGCGTTTGGATGGGCACAGTGGGAAGTGGCTGCATTTGGGGCACAGTGGCTGCGTTTTGGATGGGCAGAGTGGCTGCGTTTGATGGGTACAGTGGCTGCGTTTGATGGGTACAGTGGCTGCCTGTGTTTTTATGGGCACAGTGGCTGCATTTGGGGCACAGTGGCTGCATTTGGGGCACAGTAGCTGCATTTTGATGGGCACAGTAGCTGCTTTTGACAGGCACAGTGGCTGCAATTGGACGGGCACAGTGGCTGTGTTTTGACGGGCACAGTGGCTGTGTTTTGACGGGCACAGTGACTGCGTTTGGACGGGCACAGTGGCTGTGTTTTGACGGGCACAGTGGCTGTGTTTTGACGGGCACAGTGGCTGTGTTTTTGATGGGCACAGTTGCTGTGTTTTTATGGGCCCAGTAGCTGCATTTTGATGGGCACAGCAGCTGCTTTTGACAGGCACAGTGGCTGCAATTGGACGGGCACAGTGGCTGCATTTGGGGCACAGTGGCTGCATTTGGGGCACAGTGGCTGCATTTGGGGCACAGTAGCTGCTTTTGACAGGCACAGTGGCTGCAATTGGACGGGCACAGTGGCTGCATTTGGGGCACAGTGGCTGTGTTTTGACGGGCACAGTGACTGCGTTTGGACGGGCACAGTTGCTGTGTTTTGACGGGCAGAGTGGCTGCGTTTTTGACGGGCAGAGTGGCTGCGTTTTTATGAGCACAGTGGCTGTGTTTTTATGGGCACAGCAGCTGCTTTTGACAGGCACAGTGGCTGCAATTGGACGGGCACAGTGGCTGCATTTGGGGCACAGTGGCTGCATTTTGACAGGCACAGTGGCTGCAATTGGACGGGCACAGTGGCTGCATTTGGGGCACAGTGGCTGCATTTGGGGCACAGTGGCTGCATTTGGGGCACAGTGGCTGCGTTTGGGGCACAGTGGCTGCATTTGGGGCACAGTGGCTGCATTTTGATGGGCACAGTAGCTGCTTTTGACAGGCACAGTGGCTGCAATTGGACCGGCACAGTAGCTGCGTTTGGGGCACAGTGAGTGGCTGCTTTTGGACGGGCACAATGGGCAGTGGCTGCATTTGGACGGGCACAATGGGCAGTGGCTGCATTTGGGGCACAATGGATGCGTTTTGGACGGGCACAGTGGGCAGTGGCTGCATTTGGGGCACAGTGGCTGTGTTTTGGATGGGCACAGTGGCTGCTTTTGGACGGGCACAGTGGGCAGTGGCTGCATTTGGGGCACAGTGGCTGCGTTTTGGACGGGCACAGTGGTTGCATTAATGCATTTAATGGCACACAGTAACTTACACAGAGTCACAGGTAGGGAGGGTGCAGTCAGCACTCAAAGTCTCAAAGGCACATCAGCTGGGCAGATCGATGGTGGCAGACTGGCAGTGGCAGTCAGACCGCTGAGGCAGAGGCGCTGGCGCTCAATGTCAGCTGAATCAGGCACGCAGGTGGCAGCGGAGTAAGTAAGTTATTATTATGCTCCCTGAGTCCCTTCGCTCGGCGCTCGCTCCTCCACGCTGTCTGAAGATGGCAGGCCAGGCAGTCAGAGGTCACGGTGGGTGTGGACTCGGAGCATCTCCAGCCGCAGAGGCGGCGCGCTGTGGATGCTGGGGCGGCCGTGTGACGTCACGTCGTCACATCCCGCTCGGCGCTCGGATGGATTCGGCGGCTCGGATTTAAAAAAAAAAAAAAATCTCGGCGGCTCGCTCGGCGCCTCGCAAATGACAGCGCTGGGTGCGGGGCACCCACTGCACCCCGTGTAGGATCGGCCCTGGTGTTACTTCATTACTTGTTAAACCTTCGGATTACAAACACTGCAGTATAATAGCTAGCTGAAGAAAAGTAGACCGGAGACTACACTTCTTCACAGGGAGGGTTTGTGCTTTGGATGCAGTAAGACAAAAGGCTGCCTTATACCTCAGGGGAAGCTCTTGAAAAATCATAGTGTGCTGTGTTGATATCTTTGCATTATTATAGTAAGTTTGTATGTTGATACAGTTAATATAAAACTACTGTCTTTATACCAGTTCCAGTAAACAACGGATGCCCAGATAACGGTAAAGGTACACTATATACACATTGTTATGTGGGGTTGTTCCGTTTAGTAAAAGTTTCACATCCACACTGTTACACAGCTGTGTCAAGCGGGTTGAGACAAATTATTTGGGGGTAGTAGAGCAGAGTGCAGGCCCAATCAATTACCAGCAGCTCCTTCGGGGGTAAGTGCTACACATATCTCGCACATGCTCAGTGCTGCACAAGCAATGTAATAGGTTTCAGTCAGGTTTGCAAGGACTACTGGGAAACATGATGACTATCCCAGAAACTCTTGCAAATAGCCTTGTGAATTAATAGCCTAGGCTAATAAGGAGGAGGAAGTAATGAAGGACTACAAAATAAAGGTATTTACAAGCAACAAAATAAATACAAATTGTCCATTCTGAACACTATGAGATTAGGGCATGCAGCACAGACAAACATAAAAAAAATGCGTGGAACTCCACTTTAATTAGAAGACTTCTTTGCATGAATACTAGCCACCATCTCAAGCACTAAGGCATCTGTGTCCAACCTTTTGACTTTCCTGGGCCACATTGGAAGAAGAAGACTTGTCTTCGGCCACACATGAAATACACTAACTAATAATGACATCCGTGGGCATCAAAAATTACACCTTTTACTCTCACCCTCATGATTGCTCTGCTAGATTAGATTACATCTTTAGCACCCCAATCCTAGTCGCTAATTCATCAAAAGCAGACATCCATTCTTGCTCCTGGTCAGATCACCAGATTGTATCTTTCACCACCTCTAAAATTGGCCTCGCTGACACCCCCCACAAATGGCGCATCAATGATGCACTACTAACAGATTATCTGAATATCCAACAGCTAACATCCAAAATGGAGGAATATTTTCTTCTTAACTCCTCCCCTGACATTCTTCCCACGTCTCTTTGGATGGCCCACAAAGCGGTCATGAGAGGCCATCTTATTAAGTTGGCCTCGATTAAAAACAGGAATAAGCTGACAGATATAAAAACAATAACTAGAGACCTAGATAAACTATATCACAAATATAATCAATCCCCCTCCAATGATATATTAAAACATATCCAAGAGAAACGCACGGTCCTAGACACTCTACTAACCTCAGATACAGAAAAAGCCCTTAGATGGTCTAAAGCCAAGTTCCTTTTACATAGTAACTCTACCTCCACCATGTTTGCCAGGAAACTAAACCAATCCACAAAACCCCCCCATACCTATAAACTCAGAAACTCTGCAGGCAACCTAATTTCCCATCCTAAAGAGGTCATGGAGGTCTTTTTGAAATTTTACAAGAAACTTCTATCATCTCCACAAAACACACCGAAACCATCCTCGAAGCAATGGCTTGATGAAATCCCGCTTCCCTCCCTTTCAACCCAACAAAAAGAGGCCTTGAATGCACCCTGCTCTGAAACAGAAATAGGTAAGATCATAAATTCTTTAAAGACCTCCACAGCCCCCGGTCCCGACGGCTTTTCCTCATCCTACTATAAAAAGTTTGCACCAGTATTGATTCCCCACCTTATGAGTTTGTTCAACCACATCCTAAAAGGCAATCAATTCCCTTCTGAAATGCTCCTTGCTAATATGTCTCTCCTTCCAAAACCAAACAAAGATCATTCAACCCCCCAGAACTACCGTCCGATCTCAGTTATAGACAATGACCTAAAAATTTTCGGCAAAATATTAGCAGACAGATTGGCCTCAGTCATCTCACCCCTTATCCACCCTGATCAATCAGGTTTTATCCCAGACAGGCAAATTACAGATAATATAAGATTAACAACAAACATCATTCAAGATTCCAACCTCCACGCTAGATCCACCCTTCTACTTAGTTTAGATATTCATAAAGCTTTTGATAGCGTTAGTTGGTCCTACTTAGACTCACTACTCCCCAGATATGGTATAGGTGATGAATTTTTACATGGATTTAAAGCATTATACCACGACCCACACACCCGTATCAAGCTCCCCGGCCATAACTCTGAATTTTTCCCATTAAGTAAGGGCACAAGACAAGGCTGCCCCTTATCCCCTCTTCTATTTGCCCTAGCCATCGAGCCCCTTGCTTGTGCCATCCGCAGTAACTCCGACATCAAAGGGTACACAAAAGGCTCGAAAGAATTCAAGCTAAGTCTCTACGCGGACGATGTCCTCTTATTCCTCACTGATCCGCTAATCTCGCTACCAATCCTAATCGAGACGTTGGATACGTTTCACGACCTCTCAGGTTTAAGCATAAATCTATCTAAATGTTCTGCCCTCCCAATTAATTGCTCCCCCGATTTGACTGCCTCATTGAAAGAGAAATTTTCATTTCAGTGGAGTTTGGAATCCTTTCGTTATTTGGGCATTCACATCACCCCGTCCTACAAAACCCTATACCACAAAAATTACCCTAGATTACTTCAAAACATCAGAGACTTACTTAAGGCCTGGTCAGTATTCCATATATCTTTTATGGGTAGGATAATTGCCACCAAGATGGTTATATTGCCAAAACTACTGTTCTTCTTTAGATCGCTCCCTATCCTGGTACCTAAAAGCACTCTAGACTCTGTACAGAGAGATATAAATAAATTCATATGGCAAAATAAAAAAGCCAGATTTGGTTATGCACTAATGTTTAGACCTCAATCGAAGTGCGGGTTGGGTATTCCCAACCTATGGCTATACTATCTCTCAGCCAGGTATACACAACTCGCACAATGGTACGCACCCTCCAATCATATCCCGTGGCTAGAATTTGAGGAACAGTCTGTCCTACCGTTCCACCTCCAAGGCCTCCTATGGTCCAAATCTATTAAAACACAAAGAATGGGCAGCCTCAACAGAGTGGTACACCAGGACCTACTATTGTGGCACAGACATAAACAAAAATTTAATTTATCCTCAGAACTCCCCCCCCTAGCTTCCTTCCTGGGGGACCCCCTATTTTCCCCCCCGGACCTACACTCTAACCAATACTCTCTTTGGCAACTCCTCAATCTATCTAACCTCAAAGCATTCACTAATAACAATACTTTTCGCACATTCTTAGATTTGCAATCAGAATATAAACTCAAAGATACTGATCTCTCAGACTACAACAATATCAAACAATTCTATCAAAAAAACTTCTCTCTCAACCTCCAAACCCTCTTCACAATATTTGAAAAAATGTGTCTTACTTCACCTCGAGAAAGGGGCTTGCTATCTAGAATGTACAGAAACCTAAATGAACACAATTTACCAGACAAAACACGCCAAATGTTGCAATGGGAGTCAGATCTAAATGAATCCTTTTCCACAGAACAATGGGACAGCATGGCAAATAACCTAAGAAAATGCACCAAAACAGCCTCTATTAGGGAATCCGCTATAAAACTTCAACATAGATGGTACCTCACCCCTGATAGAATTAACTCATTCTATCCTGAAATCTCTCCCTTGTGTTTCAGAGGCTGCCCAGACCAGGGCTCCCTTATACACACCTTCTGGGACTGCACACACCTCAAAAATACATGGCAACAACTCAGTATCAAAATAGAACAGATAACAGGTAGAAGATTAGAACTAACACCTAAATTATGTCTCCTTTTTTATCCTATCCCTGACATTCCTATAGCCCACACTAGGTTAATACACACCTTGCTCACATCAATACACTGGGCCATAGCTCTCAACTGGCGTTCCGCTACAGTGCCATGGTCCCAAATTATGGATCGTATGTTGTCCATCAAACTAGCAGAACGCATTCACCACACCTTATATGATACTATGGACATATACGATCAAAAATGGAAACCATGGGACCTAAGTCTGTTAATTCATTGAATAAAGTTGTGAGTCTATTATCTTCCCCCTTTTTTCTTTTTTCTCTCCTATTGGCCATTAAACTAATTCGTTAGACCATTTTGTCACTATATATTACTAGTGAATGACCTTTTATACTTAACAGGACCTATATCTTCTCCTCTTGATTTACTGCTATGTCTATGTTTCACAGATGCTTACTGCTGATATATATATATATAATAATGTACATATGTTTTATTTGTTTTTGTACCTCTTGCCACTGTACTTCATAACTGTATTGAGACCTATTTTTCAATAAACCGTTTGTAAACATAATAATGACATCCGAAAAATGTAACGATCACTGATATAGATAAAGTACCTTTCTGAGGAATAAAACTTTATATATATATATATATATATATATATATATATATATATATATATATTTTGTGATGGTTTGACTCTGTTCTTCCTCAAAGATGGCTGGTTTTCGCCATATTTTGGATGGACAGACACATTAGTGCTGGCCTGGCTGTGGCTCAGGGCCCCACCCGCAGACAGGAAGTCTGGGGGTGGGAGCCAGGTGTGAGCTCCCAAAACCCTCAGAGGAGTCAGAGGCGCTGCATAGGTGCAACTACTGCATGAGGCAGGTTTGTGCAATTGAGCAGCAAGACGCTGGTCAGGAGTAAGTTGGCTGTGTGCTTACCGTTAGGAAACGGGTAGTTCTGAGGAGCAGAACGTGAGCCTGAGTTGGAGGTCTGAAACAGCCGGAGGACAATATACAGGAATGGTGGAACCCCCTGCGAGGGCTGCTATTTGTATTTTGTGAGCTTGTAAATAAAATTGGGCTACCAGGCCCTTAAACATCGAAGTTCTGGCTTGGTGTACTCACGGGAAACTGCATCTATCACTGGAGTCTAATAACCCCCATCTTACAATATATATTGTGATGGTTTGGATCTGTCTTGCCTGATGGATGGCTGGTTTCTCCACACTTGCAATCACCTGTGCATTCATTTCAGCTGTGTTGCTAGGGACAACACCAACTCTCATTTCAGCAAACATTGCTTCCTTTTTGCGTTTTGACCGCGCCATCTCTGCAATCAGGCCAACAACGTTTTTTAACACAGTTCCTTCTTAACACAGGAAAACTTTGGCGTACTGTCTCCAGGACTTGCAAACAGCACTCTTTCACATGCAGACTTCACTCTTTGCGATTCCACTTGAATCAGCGATTTCCCAAGTGGATACTTCTTCTCAGGCCACGCTGAGCTCCCTTCCACAGGTACAGCACCTGTATGCAACACAGTCCATCAATTGAACTCTTGTGCAATGCAGTTCACCTGGCTGCGACACAGCATTGCTGCAAAAACGCCCAGTTTATTTTTACTCACTGTTTTTGGTATGCATGGGTCTGGAACTCTTTCAAACTGCCCAGATCAGCAGGCTCAAATCCTTGCATCATCTTCACCAAACTTTTGCACCGTCCAGCAAAAATGAAGCACTGTCACTTTAAAGCAAGTTGCTTTTCACTTCATGCAAGCTCTCAGCTGCACACACAGAGTGTGCTGTCTCAAGCACACAACCAGTTCATATATCAGATGAACTTACTTTTTTTCAGTTTTCCGGGTCCTGTACCTTTAAGGCCACTGTAACTGTAAATTGGCCGGTACAACAATGAACATCCCACTGCTGCCATCACTTGTGATAAAGTCTCAAGATTAGCGATAAATGTAGAGTTGCACAGTCACTGGTCTTCAAGCAGAAATAGCAAAAAACACGGTTTTATTGCATCCAACAGAAAAATATACAGGGGTTTTCACAGTCCATACAAAATGGTACCTTCAGCCTCCTGGCTTACATGTATAACGGAAAATACCGAGCCACCTGGCTATCTTTAGCAGTAGCACCACACTGCTCAGGCTCCCTCGTGAAGCCTTCCTGACTCCTGTCAGCCACCCCAGACTCACTCCTGTCAGCCACCTCAGACTCAGGCCTCTGGGCAGCCTGCACTCTCCAGCTTCTCTAGCTTCTCCAGCTAATTTAGTGCACACCTGCACTCTCAGGGTTCTCCCTTCCAGACCTGGACTCCTCGGGAGGGTGGAGCCCTGAATGCTGTTCAGGTCAGACTTAAAAAGCTGACCACACAGCTGTGCAATCAATGTGTCTCTCCAAAATATGGCGAAAACCAGCCATCCATCAGGCAAGACAGATCCAAACCATCACTATATATATATATATATATATATATATATATATATATATATATATATATATATATATATTTATATATATATATATAAAAGTAAAAGAGGGTAACATAAAGTTTGGCCGGGTACACACGATCGGTCAAACCGATGAGAACGGTCTGATGGACCGTTTTCATCAGAACAAACCGATCGTCTGTGGGTGCCATCGGTTATTTATCCATCCGTTAAAAAAAATCAACTTGTTTTAAATTTAACTGATGGATACCTAACTAATAGCAAAATAACGATCGTTCGTACGCACGAGCGTCGGTTAAAAATCCACGCATGCTCAGAATCAAGTTGACGCATTCTTGGAAGCATTGAACTTCATTTTTTTTCAGCACGTCATTGTGTTTTACCTCACCGCGTTCTGACACGACCGGTTTTTTAACCACTTCAATACCGGGCTTTTATACCACCTCCATACCGGGCCTATTCTGACACTTCTCTCCTACATGTAATAATCATCATTCTTTTGCTAGAAAATTACACAGTACCCCCAAACATTATATATGTTTTTTTTAGCAGACACCCTAGGGAATAAAATGGCGGTAATTGCAACGTTTTATCTCGCACGGTATTTACGCAATCATTTTTCAAACGCCCTTTTTTTGTAAAAAAAATTGTTTCATGAATTCAAAAATAACAAAACAGTAAAGTAAGCCCAATTTTTTTGTATTATGTGAAAGATTATGTTACACCGAGTAAATAGATACCCAACATGTCACGCTTTAATTATGCACACACTCATGGAATGGCGCCAAACTTCGGTATTTAAAAATCTCCATAGGCAACGCTTTATTTATTTTTTACAGGTTACCAGTTTAGATTTACAGAGGAGATCTAGATTCGTTGCTGGCACTCTAACGCACGCGGCAATACCTCACGTATGTGGTTTAAACAGCGTTTACATATGTCGGCGGGACTTACGTGTGCGTTCGCTTTTGCACGCGAGCTATCGGGGACAGGGGCGTTTTCATTTTTTTTTTTTATCTTTTATTTATTTTTTTTACTTATTTTTTATTTATTTTTACACTTTTTTTCAAAAAAATGTTTTCCACTTTTATTCCTATTACAAGGAATGTAAACATCCCTTGTAATAGGAAATGTGTGTGACAGGTCCTCTTTAAGAAGAGATGCGGGGTCAATAAGACCTCACATCTATCCTCCAGGCTGGAAACCATGAGATCGGTGAAAAAAAATTCACCAATCTCATGAATGGTGGCTTACAGCCGCAATCGCGGCTTTGTTTACTTACGGGGACCCGGGCGTGACGTCATCACATCGCGCCCGGGTCCTCCGATGGTCATTGAGATGACTGGTGACCATCTGGTCACCAGTCATCTCTATGCTTCCAGCCGACGCCGACGATTCGTTCTCCGGGCCCCCGGAGGCACGGGAGAGCCCGGCGAAGCACCGGATGGAGGCAGGAGGGGGGGATGTCCCCTCCCGCGGCCTGTAAGAACGATCAAGCGATGGAACCGCCGCTATGATCCTTCTTGGATTGTGCAGAATCGCCGGCTGAAAAAGAAGATATCTGGATGATGCCTCTGGCTGCAGGCATCATTCAGATATCCACCTGCAAAGCCCAGGCCGTCAATTGACGGCCACTTAGGATGGTAGATCCCATCTCAGGCCGTCAATTGTATATGGCTGGGTATTAAAGTGGTTAACTGAGTGTGTAGCCACGACTGACCATCAGTCTGCTTCATCGGTTAACCAATGAAAACGTTCCATCAGACGTTCTCATGGGATGGACCGATCGTGTGTACAGGGCTTTAGTGTGATATTTGACACTGTTTGGTATACCTGATGAGCAGTTCCTACTACTGCTCTTAGCGGGTAGGCATGGCCACCTGTCCCGTTCACTATAATGAGAGGGCGCCCACATCTGCACCTATTCACAGCTTTCTGCACAGCCAGTGATTACCTGCAGCTGTGCAGAGAGACAAAGTGCCTCTAGCATTGATCACTGCAGGTAATCGCTGGCTGTGCAGATACTGTAGCCACAAATAGGTGTGACCACCGGTGAACTGTCATTATAGTGAACAGGGCTGGCAGCTACACTGATCCACTAAGAGCCTCTGAGAGCCGCAGGAGGAAAAGCTGATACAGTTGTTACCAGCCCTAATAGCCCCCAGCACCCCCTAGATCTGACCATGCAGTATTTACTTACAGTACATGGCGTCCCTGCATTCCCTGCTGCCAGGGCCGTCTCTACCATAGGGCAAACAGGGGCAGCTGCCCAGGGCCCTGTCACTGTTGGGGGCCCAAAACAACCCCCCTTTTTTTTTTAGGGGGCCGGAGGTCCCCAGGGGCCCGGAGGCCAATTTTTTTTTAATATATTTTTAGTTTTTATTAAAGGGCCAATTTTTTTTAGGGGTCCCCAGGGACCCGGAGGCCCCCAAGGCCCCAGATGACAACCCCCTTTTTTTATTTATTTTTAAATAAAAAAATATATTTATTTTATATATTTTTATTTTATTTTTTATTAAAGGGCCAATTTTTTTTATATATGTTTATTTTTTATTAAAGGGCAAATTTTTTAGGGGTCCCCAGGGACCCGGAGGCACCCAGGGTCCCAGATGACAACCCCCTTTTTTTATTTATTTTTAAATAAAAAAAAAATATTTATTTTATATATTTTTATTTTATTTTTTATTAAAGGGACAATTTTTTTTAGAGGTCTGGAGGTCCCCAGGGGCCCGTAGTTCCCCAGGGCCCCAGATGACAACCCCCTTTTTTTATAAAAAAAACTTGTTTTATAAAAAAAAAACTAATAATGTTATTATTATAAAGGACCCAGAGTTCCCCAGGGCCCTGGATGGCAACCCCCCTTTTTTTTATAATTTTTTTTTATATTTTATTTCTTTTTATTTAATATATATATATATATATATATATATATATATATATATATATATATATATATAATTAAAGGGCTCAGAGGTCCCCTGGATGGCAACCCCACTTTTTTTTTTATAAATGTTTATTTTTAATATATTTATTTTATTTTATTTTTTATTAAAGGGTCCAGAGGTCCCGGATGTTAACCCCCCTTGTTTTGTAATTTATTTTTATAAAAAAAAAAATATTAAAGGGCCCAGAGGTCCCCAGATGGCAACCCCCTTTTTAAAAAAAAATAATATATTTTTTATTTTTTTTTTTATTTTTATTAAAGGGCCCAGAGGTCCCCAGGGCCCCGGATGGCTACACCCCTTTTTTTATATATATTTTTCTTTCTTAAATCTTTTTTTGTAAAGGGCCTCCCGCTTCTAAATTCCCGTTCTCTGTTCCAGGGGGCCCATGCCTGAAGCTGTGTAAGGGGCCCCATGATTCCTGATGTTGGCCATGCCGCCCGTTAAGCCCCTGTGCTGCCCACAAATCAGGCTAAAAATCATCAGCGGCACACAGCAAGGTGACAGTACTGCTTCCCTTCCCAGTGTTTTAAAATGTACAGCACCCCTGGCTTCCCTTTAGACATGCACTTCTCCCTTCCTGCCACTGGGTGCTGCTTGTATATAAAAGTGAATTAGAATGTGATTTTATAACATCCCCAGTTTGCTCTTCCCGAGGCTGACTTCTTCATGTCCTGCTCCTCAAGGTATGTCACTGTTTGCTATATTGTAAATACAAGTTTTCTGTAGAGTGTGCCCAAAGTCTTTATAATATTTGATGATTCACTGCAGGTCTGGTCAGTGTTTTAAAAAGTTCCTGTATTTTACACATGGCATGGCATGGGGTCACAGCACCGTCTGTCCATTCTGCTTTAGCACCATGGGACCCCATGCCATGCCATGTGTAAAATAGAGGAACTCTTTAAGTCACAGAGCAGCCCTGCAGTCCAGGCTGAGTGAGGCCTCAGAGCACATGGCATTACTGTCTGTATTTAACTGCTTGATGGGCTTATTTTGGGCCTGACTGGTTCACATGTATGTGTTTTGGCGGCCCACATTTGAATGGGCCGCCATGCCTGCATTTCCTGCAAAGAAAAGCGCATGCCTCATGTAATAGGCTGCACACACGCTTTTTTAGACGTTTAGGTCACGCTTTTAAAAACACAGTGCGTTTGTGTGTGCAAGAACTGCAGGTAAGTAGCATGGTGCCAAAGTAGATTGGAGTGGATTTCAAGGTAGCTGATTTTTAAAATGCTGAATGAACCTTTTTTCTGCAGGAAACAAAGGCATGGCAGCCCATTCAAATCAATGGGCTGCTGTGCCTGCACAAATGAGGGCCGCCAAAACACATACATGTGAACCAGCCAGGCCCAAAATAAGCTGGAGGGGGGGCCCAAAAAAAATTTTGCCCAGGGCCCAAACCATATTAAAGACGGCCCTGCCTGCTGCCAGTGCTTTTGCAATCATGGAAGCCCCAGCATCCCTCCAGACATGCATTTGCCTAGTTGGTCAATGCAGTCTGCCATGGCTGCTCTGCTTGCACAGCATCCCAAGCATCCCTACAGATGTGCGTGGGCTGGGCTTGTCTATGTCGGCTGCCATGGCTGCTGTGCCTCTAAACAGACCAGAGCCGCATGCTAATCTCTCTGGGGCTGAGGGATGGACTTCCCTGCAGTATGGACTCTTACCTATTATAAAGAACAAGATATTGCCAGTTGTACCCAAGTTGATTGATCTATCAACTTGGTACATTCAGCCTGCCCATACATGGTTTTTATCTCTGCCAGTTCAGGGGAACTGGCCGAGATTCGAACTGTATATGGCATACCTTACTATGCCTTTCACAAAGCATAGAAATTGTACACCAAGCTGTCCAGCATCTAAGACATTTCTGTTCTTCATGTAACCATCAAGTTTCAATAAGCTCCTCATACATCAGCTTCCAGGGGTAGGGGTAGAGATGGAGGTGAGGTCTTCACTGTTGAGTGTGTTTGCATACTCAGAGATGGAAATGTTCAATTTAACCCCTTAACACTGCAGCCCCACAGCCATTTAAGAGGATCTAAATGCTGAGCTTTCAGATCTTGTGATAGCTGTGATTGGCGGTCACATTGGTGACATGATCGAAACCTCCCGATCCCAAGCATGCATCGGGATCTGCCTGTGACATTCAATTACTATGGTCAATGGGCACTCCATTTCCCCTGGAGCCATATAAAATAACAGCAGTACAAAGTTTAAAAGCCTATTTTCGGTCAATAATTTTCGATGGCATTAATTTTCGGTGGCCATAATTTTGGTGCTTCACTTCCTACATTGTACCAAGCTGGACCAATACAAATAATTCCTGGAGTTCAGCTTTAAAAAGGGAGCAGGAATTATTGCCCAGAGGAGATTATTGCACCAGGGATGTAAACACCCTGGGAGGCCACCACTGCCACTGAAAGGTAAGTATGCACTGGGATAATTGGTGGAGGGGGGGGTCCAGATTTTGGCCTATGGGGCTGAGTTTTTTTGTGAGTAAAGTTTATTTATTTTTTAATTCATTCTTTATTTATTTTAATAGTATACAATTTTTCAACTGTTCATTTAAAAACAAGAAAAAACTGTTCCTTATAAATATGTCATATTTTAAACACTGGTATACAATATAATATAATGAGTCTTAATTTAATAGATAGTAGATAATCTCTTAATTAAGGAGACACCCGGGCTGTTGGTTCTATCTAGTATTATCCTTTATACTCTCTGACCATCCTCCATTTAGTTATTCTCCACTATCACTCCTATTCCCTCGGGAGGAGCACCCTTTTTCTCCAACCATGGTTTCCACATTTCTTCAAAGTCCCTAAGTGTAATGGTTACCACCGTTTATGACCTTCCATCCAACCACGACAAGCTTATCCGAGGCCAGCATAGTCATAGCCTTCTGTGGGGCTGTCATCCGCTGACCACGGGCACTCTTGGGCTACATACCACCGGAGGCCTCTGTAGCTCTCGTCTAGCTGCATCTCTGCCCGGATCAGCCTGCTTAACTCCGCTATCCACTCCTGCTTCGGTTGTTCCCCCAACAATGGCATTCGTACGTCATACTGCGGCCAGTACCTTGCATAGATGGAGGGCAGGACCTTTCCTTGGTGTTGCTGCTCCAGAGCTAGCGTTTCCTTCCAGAGTTGACACCGAATTGCTTCCGACCATCCCAGCAGGACCTCCTCTGATACTGGTCCTCTATGCTGTATCCGCATCTCTTGTAACCTTCTTTGGAATTCCTCTTCCATGGAGACTGGTGTCTGCACCTCTCCTCTCTCTTTAGTTGGTGCTGCTGTGACTTCAGCTGCTGCAGCACTTCTTCGCTGTAGCAAGGTGGCATTCACAGCCGCTATAACTCGGTCCCTGATCTCTGGTGGAGGGTTAGGACCATAATGTGCCAGTCTTATGTTAACAACCCGATCAAAACTTGCTTCTTCGGGTGTCCTGTCTGTTACGGCGGGTCTTTTCTATCCATTTCGACCAGTTCTGCGATAATGTCCCTTTTCTTACGGTTGCTGGCCGGTCTGCCCCGGCTCTCCAGTAAGTCCATGAGGGAAGAGAGCTTCATCCGTTCATACACCGTCTCCATTGTCATGTGCCCTTGTAGCCGTCCTTCTGAAGATGGAATCACCCCATCCAACCACGACAAGCTTATCCGACACACTCTGACAATCTTGCATACACGATCCATATCAATTCCCATAATCAAGACGAGACTCTGCTCTGTACTTGCTTTCAAAGATATGAACACTTTATTGGTTTCTTCTCAGCTTTTTATACAGTACAAGATGTTACAGCCAATCACAGGACAATGCCATCTCCACCCCCCTATTCACACACTGAGGCCAATTATCTAGCAGACATTTTGGCACCAATACTGACAGATCTGTCACATTCCAAACTACAATTACACAATGCCTTGACCTCAATCCACATTATCTAGACAGACGTACTGTCTCTGACACCTCGGCATCAATACATTCCTAAACATAATTGACATGCCAATTCAGTACATCTGAATGGAGACTTTAACACATTGTTTTAAACACAATGAATCACACAATCAAAAGGTCTTTCAGGCCCCGATGCAATTAACACCCTTCCACAGAATGTGTGCCCATATTGAATAGCCAACAGCTTGTGATATCTCAAGACATCCTTCAAACATGAATTATTATTAATGTCCCATCTTCTGCAATACATGATATAATTTCTTTGTCACCCTATGGCCCTAGTGGACATAAGGTGACCCTAGACATAGGAGAATCTCAGTCTGTCACGGGTCATTCCTCTTTTTATATAGACTGCTCTTTCTTTACAAATGGACTCGTTTATTGCTCTAATCCATTCACTTACTGCCGGTGGTAAAGTTGCTTGCCATCTCATAGCTATTACTTTTCTAGCTTGGAATAAACATCTTAATATTACAACTGTGATATTTCTTTTCTCCTTCCGTTCCTACCTATAACCCAGTATACACAGTTTGGCCTCCACCCCCAGCAGGGTTCCAAATGTATCTCTCAGGGTGTCTAGCACTCCCTCCCAGTAGCGAACCAGCTTTGGGCAGCGCCACACCGTGTGAACTAGGTCTCCATGCCCCTGACATCTAGGACACTTATCGTCTGGTCTCTTATCGAATTTAAATAGGTGCTTAGGCGTGTAATAAGCTCTATTTATTAACATCAAATGGGAGATTTTCTGAGGAGGTGAAACTGAAACCTTTGATCCCATCTCTAGGATTCTCTTCCACTGTTCTTGTGTTATTTCCCCTATATCTTCCTCCTAACTTTCTCTTACTTTGAGAAGGTGTGTCCCTGTGTTGATCATTTTGGTTATCTGCGTATATATTTCAGATATGAGGCCCTTAGTTGGGCCCCCTTTTACTAAATTTTGAAATAGGAGCATTTTATTCCACACTGACTTTTGTGTCCTGAACTGGGCTTCAAGAGCATGTCCTACCTGAAGATAGGTAAAGAATGAGTGTTGCGGGATATTAAATTCCTCCCTCAATTCCTGAAATTTCCTATAAGTATCTCTCTTATACAAGTGTATCAACCTTTTAATACTGCACCTTTCCCATTCCCCAATCTTTCCTATCTGTAATATTTCAAGTAGCTTAGAGTTATTCCACAAAGGGGTATACTCAGTAAATCCGGTGTAACCCATTAGTTTCTTGACCTTTTCCCATATTTTAATTATTATTTTAATTGTTGGAGTCCTATATATAAAGGAGTCTGCTTCTAATGCTTCGATAACCGAGTCGTGTGGGGGCTCCATTCAGCATTTTTCTCCCATTAGGGGTATCCCCTCCCGGGGTGTTGCATCCCATTAGTTGTTGCAATTGTGCCAATTGATAGTAGCTCTCAGGGTGAGGAACAGCCAGTCCCCCTTCCAATACCGGGAGATGTGAGAAAAGTTTAGTTACACTTTAAAAAAAAAAAATCTGTGCTATTTTATTTAAATTAGTTAATCAAATTCCAAAATGTGCATACCGTGCTTGTGTTAGCTTGAATAAGTTACTTTTAATCATTTGAAGAACTGCTCTTAGCTTCTGACAACCCTTGAAAGTTTCATACACACACATGGTAATTTAAAATCCAGCCAACTTCAGGTCAAGCGAAAGCAACTTCTTTGTTTGAGGATTAATTAATGACTAATCCAGTTAGTCCAGAATGCACAGATATGCTATATTCCTGCTGAAGATTAAACTTAATTTGATAACAGATAAATGAAAGTATTTGTCCAGACATATCATCCCCACCCAGTGCTGCTGCTGCAGATAAATATACAATTGCACAACAAAAACCATAGCAAGTTCTTTCTGTTTTGTTAAATTGACTGTATTATTCAATAGCAAAATTTCCGGTTTATATGGTAATCCTCCAATACATTTTCCCAAAAGTTTAACAAACTGGAGTGTTCAAAGAGTTCAAGAGTAGAGCTACAGGCAAAACATGTTTTCATTTTTGATAGAGTAATGCACACAATCTGGCATTTGCCCGACTGAATTCCGACTGAAGAGCATGTTCTATATCTAAACTCCGATGGAAATCATCGGAATTTCCAATGAAAAAACTCTGAGGCCGCGTACACACGACCAAATAAATCCGATCAAATCGGTCTGTCAGACCGATTTGATCGGATTTGTCTGCTGGGATAGATTGGTTTAATCGTGTACACAGGATCAAACCAAAATCCCCGCCGGCAGACAGCGCGGTGACGTGGCGGTGACGTTGACGCCGCAACGTCACCGCACCAGGAAGTAAAACACTTCCGCACATGCGTCAAATCCATTAGACGCATGTGCGGGCAGATATGTCTTTAAAATCTGTCTGCTGGCAAAATCTGTCTGTCCGCCGGTACACACGATCGAATTTGTCTGCTGAAACGGTCCGTCGGACCGTTTCCAGCAGATTAATTTGATCGTGTGTACGCGGCCTGATGGGGCTACACATGATCGGAATATCCAATGGAAAAAGCCAGTCAGACTTTTTCCATCGGAAATTCTGATCATGTGTACAATGCATTAAGGGGGTTAAAACCCCTGTTGTATTTTATTATTGTTTTGCCATCTGTGTCCTATTGGTTTGATTTTCCTTCTCTTCCTGTATCAAAGCCAAAACAAGAAATGAGAGGAAATCCTGTGTTGTTACCAGAACAGTTTTTCCCATCCCCTCTATTACTGTGCTGATCAATAACCACTCTGTTGCCAGACTTTCAGTTTATCTGTATGATGTCACGTTGCGTCATTGGTCACTTGACTTCATCAGAAGAAGAAGTCCACTGATGCTTCAGTGCATTGGGCAGAGCAGGGTGATGTCATATTCATAGACTGGAAGTGCAGCTCAATTTTGACACCGGTAATACCCTGTGTTGGATATGACGGCTGTGATGATCCTGGTGTGGTGCACCAGTGTATGTGCACTATCACATGTTAGTGTAATCTGTTTTAAAAAAAAAAAATATTTGGCTGATTTTAAATGCTGCACTATGGCGAGTGTACCAATCAAAGGATATCTGTACCCAAGAACAAAAACATTATCTACTGCAGCTTACCATTCCTTAAAGTGACACTTAAGCTCTGGAAGGTTTTACCCCCTTCATTACGAGGCCATTTTTTACTATTTAGCACTGCACTACTTTAACTGGTAATTGCGCAGTTATGCATCGTTGTACCCAAATTTAATTTCTATATTTTTTTTAAAAACAAATAGAGCTTTCATTTGGTAGTGTTTGATCCAAACTGTTTTTTTTTTTTATTATATGAATAAGAAAAGACTGAAAATAATGAAAAAAAACAAAAAAAACATTTACTTTCTACTATAAAACATATCCAATAAAAAAAAAAAAAAAACGTAAAAGATCTAATGTCTTCATAAATTTAAAAGAGTTGTAAATAAATAATTTTTTGCTAAAATGACTGTTTACAGGGTATAGAGACATAATAGTTAACTGACTCCTTTTAAAAACGATTAAAAAAAGATATCAATCAATCATATAATGTACCTGTAGTTTCTAGTTTTGTTTTTGCATGTTGTTTCCTGCCTCTCTGCCTTACAGGGCATACAGGGCCACCATAGGCGTGCGCACAGTGTTTGCCACATATGTGTTTGAGCTTTGAGGCGCACACCCTAATGCAATAGGCTGTGCACACCTATGAGAGCCACAGAGCAGTGATGGTTTGGAAAATAAAACTAGAAACTAGACACACAGTAATCACACCTCCTTGAAGTTAGTGACCACCGAGAGAAAGCTCCCAGTACTGTGGTCATCAGGAAACAGACAACCAGGAAGTGTGGAGATCAGAGAAGGATTACAGCAACTTGAGAGCAAAAAACTAACAATGAGGACATGAAAACAGCACTGCATTAAAGTAAAGGAAGCTATTAAGATTTAAAAATGTTTTCTTTACACACCATTTAAGACAAAATATATTCTGCTATTTGTCTTTGGTAAAAAAAAAAATCAAATAAGTAAATATTGATTGATTTTGTGTAAAAATTATAGCGTCTAAATACTATGGCATATACTTGAATCTTTATTTATTTATTTTTTAAGCCCCAGTTCAAATCGAATCATTAGCATTTCCCACACTGCCTTGAAATCGCTCTCTGTTCTTGTGATATGATAATAACACCCCAAAACAAGGTCACAAAAACCAGTGCAATTGCAAGAATCGATTTTGGTGTGGCAAAAAAAAAAGAAGACGCCTGTACATTTTTTTTTGTGTGGTGTGGTGCAAATTGAGCCCATACAAAATGAATAGGCTCAAATCGCACTGCAAAGAGTCACATGTAATTTGAATAGGAATGCAGTGAGATTCCTATTCATGTCCAGTACCAAACAAGTGGGAACCCGGGCTTATACTTGTAATGGTGGTGATCAGCAACTTATAGTGCAGTGGATAATCTAACATTAACTGATGCTGGTATGTCTGGTACTACCCAAGCACACCTGCTCTACATTGCATCCCGGTTGTTCCAGCCACCTTGCGGTGATCAGCCTAAATTTATGAAGAGAGATTACCATATTAATCGGCATATAACACACACAGGTGTATAACACCTTAATTTTAAGAGGGAATTTTCAGGGGAAAAAAATAATAATTAGTAAACTTTGAAGCAAAATAATGATTAGTGCCCATAAATGCAGCCTCACAATTTCCCATCAATAAAGCCTGGTCAGTTCTCACCAATACAGCCTCACCATTGCCCATAAATGCAGCCTCACCCTTGCCCATCAATGAAGCCTGATCAGTGGCCATCAATGAAGCCTGATCAGTGGCCATCAATGCAGCCTGATCAGCCTCCATCAATGCAGCCTAATCAGTGCCCATCAATGCAGCCTAATCTGTGCCCATCTGCACCCTCACCATTGCCCATCAATGCAGCCTGATCAGTGCCCATCTGCAGTCTCACCAGTGACCATCATTGCAGCCTGATCAGTGCCCATCTGCACCCTCACCATTGTCCATCAATTCAGTCTGATCAGTGCCCATCTTCAGTTTCACCATTGCAACCTGGTCAGTGCCCATCTGCACCCTCACCATTTCCCATCGACACAGCTCCCCCCTCCGAGGCAGCCCAGGTAAAATATTGGCGGATAACACGCACACATAATTTGACCTCTATTTTCGGGGGGGGGGGGGGTGCTTGCTATAAGCTGATAAATACGGTATTTATTTGCAAAATGTTATAACAGAAACAAAGAAAAACATGTTTTTTCCCCCAACGTTTTTGCCCTTTTATCGTTTATTTAGCGAGGAATAAAAAACAATACAGTGGTGATTAAATACCACCAAAAGAAAGCTCTATCTGTGTGAAAAAAAAAAAGATTACATTGTCATATGGGTCAAATTGTCAATTGACATTTGTCAGTGTTGCATGACAAATGTCATTCAAAGTGCGACAGCGCTGAAAGCTGAAAATTGGCCTGGGCAGAAAGGGGGTAAACATGCCCTGTATTGAAATGGTTAAAGTTCAGCCTGGACAACATCCATTGCTTCCGTCTTAGATACAGTGGAGTGAATGAGCATAGCCACCTCTGTACAGGAAATGTGTTATTTGCAGGATCACCAAGTGAAAAAAAAAAAGGAAAGACATCTCACCAGTCCTAAAAGTGTAAAGGAAAGTACAGGAGCACTGGAATGCACCAGTAAAACAAGGACTGGATTACCATATCTTTTACTGCTTAGTTTGGGAAGTAGACACAAAACCGTAGCACAGTTTTCTATTTTCAAATGAATCCTTTACAACACAATTTCTTCTGGAGTAGAAAAACAATGTTGTCTGTATGCCCTCCAGTGAACCACACACGATGTTACCTCGCCCATCACCGTCACAGCCAATCGCTAGTTCTTCAACTTAACTACTTCATGCCATTATTAGGAATGACAGGCATGAAGCCGATCACAGCAGGAATTTAGTATCAACCCAATATATCAACATAAATTAGATACATTTGGATGGCTGATCTGTGTTTGCTGTTCAATAATTTAACATTTGTTCATTTTTGCTATTTTATTTCAAAGGGAACGGTATAGTAGTATTCAAATAAATGCTTTAGGCTTTTCATATTGTAATATGCATATTTCTTAAAGACATGCTCCAGTAAGTATCTGCAAATGAATCCAAAGCGTGTGACTCTGAACTTACATTATATATGCAGAATACATTTGTCAATATAGCACTGCGAAGATGAAGGAAAAATTAACATAATGCCCTCGCCAGTTATCATTGCTGGAAAGTTTGCAGACTCTAAAACATTCAATTATTTATGTCTAAGTAGCTCTCCCTTTTATGTTTAGACGGCACACCTTCATTCCTGAATAGAATACACCCAGGGGGTTTATAATTATTTGAAAATGGTAAGAATAGGCTTATGCTCTGTACACACGATTGGATATCTGATGGAATCTAATCCGATGGATTTTTTCGTCGTATATCCGATGAAGGTGACTTTTATCATTCTTGCCTACACACCATCAGTCAAAAATCCGACCGTGTCCAACGTGGTGATGTAAAACACTACGACATACTGAGAAAAATTAAGTTCAATGCTTCCGAGCATGCGTCGACTTGATTCTGAGCATGCATGGATTTTTGACCGATGGACATCCACACAGACGATCGTTTTTTTTTTCTATCGTTTTTTTTTATCCATAGGAAAAGCTTAAAACATGTTCTATTTTTTTTCACCAATGGAAAACAAACCAATGGGGCGCACACACGATCGGTTTGTCCGATGAAAACCGTCCATCGGTCCGTTTTCATCAGACAAACCAATCGTGTGTACAGGGCTTTAGTGTTGCAGAATAGGCTCCTGTGCTCTGGGGGAATGGTAGATCATGCGCCTGTTATTTTGTGTTTTCTTCTACAATCCTGGTGTATGCTAAGTTAATAGGTTTGATAATATCATCCAAAGTTTTGGAAAGATTAGGAGTTCACACACAGGTGGCAAAGAGGCAGTGAAAAACAAACAGTGTATCCATGTTTTTACCACCCCTCGACCACCTACCCACAAAATATCTTGACAGCTACTTACATCCACACATATTGCCAAGGCTGTAAAAGTATGTGTGACTGGCAGTGCCCATTGCCGAATGCACCAATTGAAGTCAATTGAATCACATTGTAACTGTGTTCCAGCCATTGGGAACACGGTTGTAGCGTTGTATTGCAATGCAAAATCTCACTTGGGTTCAGAAATGAAACAGTCATTCAAGAGGTAGCAGTATCGCCTTTTGAATGCCTGCAAATTGCCATTCAACCATCTCTGAAAAGCAATTGCTTTTCAGAGGGTATCACATAACTGATAGAAGACTGAAAAGATGAAATTGTCTTTTCTTGTATCTCCAGCCCAGGCACCACATAGTGTGGAACAGATAGTGCCAAGTGACAAGAGGAACACGTGTGGTGGTAGACATTGAGTGCAGAATCTTGGGCTGGGGATACAGTTAGAAGACTAGGCTGAGCATTAGATCAGGGAGCTACCAGATGATCCAGTTGGGTCAAGGAGGAACTTCCAAATGTACCACTAGAGGTAGGGCTTGACAGTCGCTAATGGTGTTGAGCAGGAGTGTGGTCACAGGTATAGTCGAGATCAGCATTGGCGTCCGCTCCATAGGGCAAGGGGGGTCGTTTGCCCCCCCTGGAATCCCCAGGGAGAGCCAGGAGCAGGGCCGAACTGGCCCTGGGGCCGATTTAAGCGGTGACTGCAGCACTTCCCTCCCCTAGTTGTCCCTTATTTAGAGTGCCTGTCTCTCTTCTGGAATCAAATCCATTTGTCCCTCATTCCAAAAGGTTTCTCTTTTAGACCTGAAATAAATATACTGTCAATATAGTGTAGTGTTTCAGTCAAGGGAAAGGGGTGCTGTGTAATGTAAAGGTGGCCAGTGATGCAGGGTGCTGTGTAATGTAAAGGTGGCCAGTGATGCAGGGTGCTGTGTAATGTAAAGGGGTCCAGTGGTGCAGGGTGCTGTGTAATCTCAAGGGGTCCAGTGGTGCAGGGTGCTGTGTAATGTAAAGGGGGCCAGTGATGCAGGGTGCTGTGTAATGTAAAGGGGTCCAGAGCTGTGGGGTGCTATGTAATGTAAAGGGGTCCAGAGCTGTGGGGTGCTGTGTAATGTAAAGGCGTCCAGAGGTGCAGCTGTAGAGAGGGGGTGCACAGTAGTGACAAAGAGATATTGAAAGATGCAGGGGGCACAGTGGGGTGTTTTTACATTTTAAAGTGGGGGGGCGCTTTTAACCCCTGTTAGCGGTCAAAGAAAGGGTAAAATGCGACCGTGTATCGCCGCTGCCGAATCGCCCCCCACTATAAAAAAATCAGCGGATGCCCGTGGAGATCAGCGTATGCAAGTAGCAAGGTATAGAGGCATAAGCAGAATAAGAGTTGTAAACAGAGCCATGGTCAGGAACCGGTGATCAGAAGTACGAGCAAAATTCAGGGTCAGGTCAGAAAAGAGCAGGGTCGGTAACAGAAGACAAATGCAGGACACAAGCAAGGCACAGGAATTAGCTGAAGACCAGTCAGCACTGATACTGGATAAGTGCATCCTTTCAAGGGGTTGTAAAGGCTATTTTTTTTAAAATAACAAACATATCATACTTTCCTCCACTGTGCAACTCGTTTTGCACAGATTGGCCCCAATCCTCGACTTCTAGGGTCCCCCAGCGGCTCTCGCTGCTCCTCCACGCATCAGATAACCCCCTAGGAGAAGCACTCTCCCAAGGGGGTTACCGTAATCACATGCTTTTTTTTCAGCACGTGATTAGAGCCAGAGGCTCTAATAGGCTTCAAAAAAGGATAGGCTCTGCTCCCCAGGTGTGTGACAATAGCAAATTAATATTTGCTATTGTCACACTGATTCTCCTCCCGGCCAATTGGGAAGTGGGTTGTGAGACCCATTTCCCAATTGGCTGAAAGGAGACGCGATCCTATTGGCCTAGAAGATGCGCGGCCCCCTTGATGCTGAGGAGGAGGCACAGGGGAAGCCATCGCTCAGTAGGTTTTTTACCTACTTGAAGGTAAAAAAAAAAAATCCTTCTCTGTGCAGCAGCCCCCCCAGCCTCCCCCCCATCACTTACCTGAGGTTCCTCTCCATCCAGCAATGAGAACAAGTGCATCAGCTTTCAGGGAACTCTCCCTCCACATTGGCTGAGACAGTAGCAGGAGCCATTCAGGAGCAGTTAATCACCTCCAGTGAACCAATAAGGGGAGAGAGGGGACAGGGTCAAGCCATGGCTCCATGTCTGAACAGACATGCAGAGCAGTGGCTCGGGAAGGCATCTGCTTTGGTGCCCCCATTTTAAGCTGCTTGCTTTGAGGGCACTTGACAAGGGGGAGGGGCCTGGAGTGCCATTTGGGGGTTCAGAGAACAAGAGGATCAGGGATACTCGGTGCAAAACCACTGCACAGAGCCGTTCAAGTATGACATGTTTGTTATTTAACCACTTTCTTACTGGGCACTTAAAAATTGTCAGCTTTCAACGCTGTCACATTTTGAATGACAATTGCACGGTCATACAACATTGTACCCATATTAAATTGTTATAATTTTTTTTCACACAAATAGAGCTTTTTTTTGATGGTTTTTCATCACTGCTGTTTTTTTTTTTTTTAACAAAACAAAACCGGTTTATATTTTGTTATAACATTTTGCAAACATGTAATTTTTCTCCTTCGTTGATGAGACTTCACTGATGGGCACTGATAGGCTGCACTGATGGCCACTGAAAAGCTGAACTGATAAGGCGGCACTGATGGACACTGATAGGTAGCACTGGTGGGCAGTGATGAGGCGTCACTGGTGTGCACTAATTGGTGTCACTAGTGGGCCCTGAGAGGTGGCACTGATAGGTGGCACTGATGGGCAGCATTGGTAGGTGGCACTGATAGATGGCACTAATGGGTGGCAGAGATAGGCACTTATGGATGGCAGTAATGGGCCCTGATGGGCACTGGTAGGTGACACTGATAGGAATAAAGAAATATCCCAATAAAAGAAAAGTGGAAACAAGTAGGACTATTATGAACACACTGACTAATTGGTTATACAAAAAATATAATATTTATTAGCAAAACATGATGGTGGAAAGATACATGATAAGGACTAAAAACTATTTCTGTGGAACCTAAATCTATAAAGACTTAGTACATGTAACCACGTGAACATACACACATGGACAGAACATGTAACAAACAAACAACGTTTTTAGTCCTTGTCATGTATCTTTCCACCATCATGTTTTGATAATAAATACTATATTTTTTTGTATAACCAATTATTCAGTGTGTTCATAATAGTCCTGCTTGTTTCCAGTTTTCTTTGATTGGGATATTTATTTATTCCTATCAGTGTCTTATCCTATCAGTGTCACCTACCAGTGCCCATCAGGGCCCATCACTGCCACCCATAAGTGCCTATCTCTGCCACCCATTAGTGCCATCTATCAGTGCCACCTACTCATGCTACCCATCAGTGCCACCCATCAGTGGCACCTCTCAGGGCCCACCAGTGAACCTATTAGTGCACACCATATTTGTTTATATATGCAGTTAAGGACTGAACCACATGACTATCACACATGATATGATGCATCAATAGCCTCAATTTGTTCTTTTCTATAGACACTGATAGGAAGCATTTCTAGGTGGCACTGATTGGCACCACTGGTGGGCATTGATAGGTGGCACTGATTGGTGGCACTGATATGCACTTGAGGGCGCTGGCAGGTGGCACTGGTGGGCACAGCTGAGTTGGCTATGGCTCTTCCTTTTCGGGACCGATGTCCCTTTGACAGAATCCGGTGATCGGCTTGCCACGATTGCAAGGAAGCAACACTTTTAGGAAGACATAGTTGTCTGCATTTTAAAATGGAAATATTTTTGCAAATGTTTCCTTTAAATACTAGTAAAGTGGAAGTGAACACCTAATAAAGTCACTAACTCCTACAAGCTGATAGAGGTCTGCAGTGATGTCAGGTAGGAAAACTGAGGATGGCAAAATTTGTAGATGTCAAAATCATTGAATGCTGCAAGATCAACAAAAGGTTCAAACCCTGTTATAGGGAGAAAAATGTTTTATGGAAATGTCATGTACATAACGATGATGTATGTCGTGCCGCCGTTAAGGACTGAAGTGTTGTGCTTGCAGAAAGTGCTCAATATTTCAGCTGTTTGGCATATGACATAATCAGTACTAAATCTATGGACTTTGTATTTTGCCTAGCACAGGGTCAATAACTCCACTGGGCCTCTTTTTTGTCTGGAGTTTTTGAAAAATCCGAAAGGAACAAACAAACTGCGGCACGTTCAGTCGTTTTTTTTTTTTTTGGCGGAAAATAGCTTTAGTATAGAATGAAGAATTATGAATAGGTCAGCTTCATTTCCCTCCACGGAAACAACAAAATCGAATACGTCTTGCTGGTTAATATGTCAATTTAATAAATTACAATGAGTGTTTCCATGAGAACGTGTTACCGTGTATTGCAATCCCCTTGTTGCATTAATGAATTCCTTTTCAAAAGGTATTGAAAAACATTGAGTTTTAGTTACTGCTACCTTTTAATAAACACGTCTAAACTTTTTCATCTTTTCCATATAAAAAAGCTCCAGAAACATCCGTATTTTTCACGGCCAGTCTGGCGGACAAAAAAAAAAAGACTTTCTTCACTGGGATTTATGGCTGCATTGTCTAATAATTCACTGTTTGTTATGGATGATTGAACAAGATTAAAAAAAAAAAATATATATATATATATATATATATATATATATACTGTGTATATATATATATACTGTATATATATATATATATATATATTTATATATATTTATATATATATATATATATATATATATATATAAGTATAGCATGCAGGCAGGCAGGCTTTAATATTTTTAATATTTTTTATATTTTGATTTACTAAAGGCCAAATAGACTGTGCACTTTGCAAAGTGCAGTTGTACTGTGCAATTGCAGTTGCCCCAGATGTTAGTAAATGAGCAGAAGCTCTGCTGACTTCCATCATCCATCATGTGCAAGCAATAATGTTTTTTTTTTTTTCTTGCACGTGATTGCATACTCTTTGCAAAGTGAAGCTTTACCTCATTTACTAAGCTCTGGAGTGTACCTGCACTTTCTAAAGTGCACAGTCTATTTGCCTTCAGTAAATCAACCCCTATATGTTTTACAATGTTTAGTGAATTTATAAAATGGACATTACATTATTTTTTTTTCAAAATGTGCAAAATACTATTTACTTGATATCACAGAATAAATGTACATGTACACCCTCTACTTAGGTAGGTTCTAGAAGTAAGATTTTTTTGTGAGTGCAGGTAAATTTAGGCAGGACTAGCTCGAAGCTAGATCTGTTTGTTTTGATCTGTGAGGGCTGGGAGTGGCCTAGAGCAGCAGCTGATGACTCACTCCACTGTCACCTCCCTCTTGCTTCTAGAGGATTTTAGAAGAGGAAGAGGGAAAGTGTGGAAGAGTGGTCTGGGGTGTCTCGGGGAGCCCTGACCAATCCCCAACTAGGATTTTCAGGGGGAATGCCTTCTTGAAAAACCCAGGGTCAACCCAGCAGGGGAGAAGTTGTCCGGGGGAAGAATTGAGGATGGAGTACAAGGCTGTCGGCGGCCTTTGAGGGAGCTCACTATTCTGAGGGTGGAGACAATGAACTTGGGCCTGGGACTCATGGGCAGGATGGATCCCTTTAAGAACTCATGGAGGATCTGAAAAGGAGGCACAGAGAGGAACCAGAGAGGACAGCAGGAGCTGGTACTGCCGGGCAAGTCTTCAGGAGGGAACCACTGGTTTGCAGCCAGGAGGGCCAGTGAGTGAGATTGGCAGTCAGGAGCACCGGAGAGGCATGCTAGAGAGGACTGAGAGGAAACATTTAGAGCTGGGTGTGGAGCCAGTGAGAATTGCAATGTCATGGGCAGTGAAGTCAGGCAGCTGCAGCCAGCAGGGCTGTCAGGGCCTGAAGAGGGTTTACTAGGAGCAGTAGTCCACCATAGGACAGCTAGCACTAAAGACTTCCAATTCTACTTTTGTTACACTAAAATGCAGTTGCTGAGGCCTGACTCAGTCAGGATTGGGCCTAACCATGTTCTAGCTGTGCCTGGAGTAAAGTATTGAGCAGGAGGGAGATAGAGAGAGTAACAGTCTGCAAGCAAACAAGTTGCACTGGAGGAGACTGGAGTAAGCCAAGTGTATATAGTTGTCCCAACTGATTGATATACAATCAACCAATTGCTTGTTCTACTGGGCATCCAATATATCCCCATCGTTCAATCCCTCAATAAAAATACAAAACAACCACAGCTGCTGACTTTTAATAAACCGACACTTACCTGTTCCACGGTCCAGCGAAGCAGCCACACGGAGCATCGCTCCTCTCCTCAGTGCCTCCATTTGCATTCTGGGCACTCGGCCATGACAGCTTTTAGCTTCACTGTCCCGGATTGGACAGGCGATCTACTTGTCCCCCCCAGGAGATTGCCTAGAGGGAGGGGCCATCTAGGAGCAGGGGAGGAGTCACCTAGGTGGTCCCTAGGTGGAAGTAGGAAATGGGACAGGAAGTCCCACTCTTACCGAAGCCCCCACCCCCCCCAAAATAATGACATGCCAAATGTGGCATGTAAGGGGGCGAGGAGTGCTTAAAGCAGAAGTTCCACTTTTGGGTGGAACTCTGCTTTAAGTTTATGTTGTGATAGGGCAATAAAGTAAAACCAATATTTTGTACTATGAAGAAGGAAGCAGAGCCTGCTTATGTAATCAGTAAATATGGCTGCCTTCATATACAGTACATAATGTATATAGTTATAAATTCTTTGTAGACACAAGATATCTTAAAGATTATTTACATCAAGCTAATATCTTATACTGTATACTGAATGTATATCTTCAAAAATGTGAAAAAAAATCTTTATTCTTTTTAACCACTTAAGACCCGGACCATTATGCAGGTTAAGGACCTTGCCATTTTTTGAGAATCGGCACTGCATCGCTTTAACTAACAATTGCGTGGTCCTGCAACGTGGCTCCCAAACAAAATTGGTGTCCTTTTTTTCCCACAAATAGAGCTTTCTTTTAGTGGTATTTGATCACCCCTGCGTTTTTTATTTTTTGCGCTATAGCAACAATTTAGAAAAAAAATGCAATATTTTTTACTTTTTGCTATAATAAATATCCCCCAAAAATATATATTTCACCTCAGTTTATGCTGATACGTATTCTTCTACATATTTTTGGTAAAAAAAACAAACGCAATAAGCGTTTATCGATTGGTTTGCGCAAAGTTTGTAGCGTTTACAAAATAGAGGATAGTTTTATTACATTTTTATTAATATTTTTGTTTTGCTACTAATGGCGCCGATCAGCAATTTTTTTCATGACTGCGACATTATGGCGGACAATTTTGACACATTTTTTGGACCATTGTAATTTTCACAGCAAAAAGTGCTATAAAAATGCACCATTTACTATGAAAATGACAATTGCAGTTTAGAAGTTAACCACTAGGGGGCACTGTAGGGGTTAAGTGTGACCTCATATGTGTTTCTAACTGTAGGGGGGCGGGGCTGGACGTGTGACGTAATTGATCGTCTTTCTCTATATCAGGGAACAGACGATCAATGACCCTGCCACAGAGAAGAACTGGGAAGGTGTGTTTACACTCACCTCTCCCCGTTCTTCAGCTCCGGTCACCGATCCCGGGACACCGGCGGGGCTTAAAGAGACACGTACAAGTACGTGATTGTGCCCAGCCGTGCCATTCTGCCGATGTATATAGGCGTTAAGGGGTCCTTAAGTGGTTAAAGTTATTAAAGCAACAGATGACAAGAGCTGTTGTTCCCTTTAAATTCGCTATGACGACATTGATCTTCACATCTATCAAAGTCTTGTTTTCCAATCCTCTTTTAACAAACACACATTCTTAGATGGACAGTGTCATGGTTATTCGTGCCTCCTGAGACCCTGGTGTTTTGTGGAATAAAATGAAGTGCATAAATATTATCCATGGATTCTGTCTGGTAGCTGTTGACTTCAGATGTTGGGTATAGAAGTGTAAGAATTTGTTGCGGTTATTTTTCAGTCTAGCAGCTAAGGAATTAAAGGAAATTGCATGAGAGAATCTGTTTCCTCTAATGGCTTTCATGAAATAGCACTTCTCAGACTCTGTTGCTGCTGCTGCTCACGCGGCTTTTTCATAATGAAGAATGGACAGCTGCAGAAGCCAGTGTTGGACTCCTAAAGTGCAAAGTAATTTAATACCAACCACCTTTCATAAAAGCCATCTAAATTTTCTACAAATCCAAATTCAATTACCTGAGCAGGAACTAATCAGTGACTATACAAGTGTTTTGTTAGTACCTGGGAAACTGCTCAAAGCGTAAAATCCATGTCCTTTTTATATATCTTCATCCTACGGGGAAGCCTGAAAATATAATGAAAACCTTGACATGAAAGTCTTCGGCTCAACATTCTATCTGCTTCATATCTTTCTCAGCGCAGAACGGTGGGACTATTGCAGAAACGGAAGCTGGGGTGGCCCAGGGAGTACGAATAATAACACGTTATCACTCAGCGGAGGCAGAGGAACTAGCATGGAATGGAGCACAATAGGAATGAAGGCATCTGTTGAATTGTGTTAGTGTGCATATGGAAATGTTCCCCTTGTCATTCAGCTTCCCAGTTTCAGTGCATCTCCTTGTAGATAAGACCTTTAAAGGCTGGCATTTAAGGATCCATCAGCTTTAAAGTCATGCCTCAACTTGACAAGAAGGCAAAACGAATGCAGATCGCCACTGTTAATATTTTATTTAGAGACTCTAACTTTTTTACTTAGTAAAACGATAATATAAAGAAGTGTAATAAATGTTAGGAGACATAGCAATTTGTTTTCTAATGTAAATTCTAAGCTTTCCTAACTATGCGTTAGGCCGCGTACACACGACCGAGAAACTCGATGGGCGAAACACACCTTTTTCCCCGTCGGATTCCTTGTTCGGCTGTCAAAAAACTCGTTGAGACAAATTTTCCCATTGCCTGTCGAGGAAATAGAGAACATGCTCTGTTTTTGGCTCGACGAGTTTCTCGGTGAAAAGTGTACACACGACTGGTTTCCTCGGCAGAATACGTCTCCCATCGAGTTTCTTGCTGAATTCTGCCGAGGAAACCGGTCGTGTGTACGGGGCCTAAGGTTATTATTTACATCTGGAACTAGTAGCTTCAAAAAAAGTTGGTGCTTTTTCCTTAGTAGTACAAGAAACTCACCTTTTATTACTCATCATCTAACTCTGTGGTTTTGATAATTATTTTTTAGGGCTAATGCAGGAAAAATTCACTGAATATTTATGTGTCTTATTATTATAGTATACATGGCTTTTTTTCTCAGGAAATAGGTGCAGGAACGCAACCATGGCCCCCCAAAACCCCTCAGCCCCCTCATAAAAATAGTCGATGTGGTCAAATATCACAATGGGAGCATCTTAAAGGGGCATTAAATACCAGGAGTGCATTACGTACAGAGTACAGAGTTCAGGGTTGCGCTACATGCAGAGTTTGGTGGTACGCTATGTACATAGTGCAGTGTTCAGGGGTGTGCCAGGTACAAAGCGTAGCGTTCAGGGGTGCACTACACAAAGTGCAGAGTTTAGCCTTCTTCCAAATCTGCTTAGCTCTGCATCCCCCATCACCTCTCTTCAGCTCTGATTTCTGCAAGCAACATCCTCCATTCACTGCCCCCTTTTTGTTCCCCCTCCTTAAAAACACCAACTTCCACATGTCCAACTTTTGTTGCTGTGTTAAGCTGAAACACAAAGCCACACTAGTACCTCTCCGCATACTGTAGGTTGCTCTATCTTTCTCACTTGCAGGGGGATTATCCAGTGGGGGTGTCGGCATCCAGACTGCACCCTGAACACCTGCATCTCCCTTTTCCCCATCCTGCACTCAGTGGGAGCCGCTCAGGAGATTAGATCTGTGAGAGCCATTGGGAGACAAGCTGTCACTTGTAAACACAAATGGCCAGATTCACGTACATCCCGCGCCGGCGTAGCGTAAGCCATTTACACTACGCCACTGCAACTTACTAGAGCAAGTGCCGTATTCTCAAAGCACTTGCTCAGTAACTTGCGGCGGCGTAGTGTAAATGGCCCGGCGTATCCCCGCGTAAATCGAAGGGGGCGGCTTGTATTTAAATTAAGCGCGCCCCCGCACCGAATGAACTGCCCATGCGAATGACTTAGTTAAACGACATAAACAACGGAAAAAGAGGATGCTGTCCCGACGCCATACTTAACATGGCATACGACGGACCTTTGTAAACTTACCCCTCATATAGCAGGGGTAAGTTTACGCTTACGGAAACAACGTAAACGGCGAGGCGGCGTAAAAACGTTCGGGAATCGGCGTATCTTTCTCATTTGCATAAGCAAATGAGAAATCGACGTAAACGCCACCTAGCGGCCGGTATAACATTACATTTAAGATCCGACGGTGTAAGTGAGTTACGCCAGTCGGATCTTAGCGTAAATCCGGCGTATCATGATTTCAGGATAGAAAACAATGATACGCCGGCGGGAAATTCAAATTACGCAGGTGTATCTGTAGATACACCGGCGTAATTCTTTTAAGAATCTGGCCCAAAAGCTGTACGTCTGTGTTTACAACTGATGGTGGTAAGCAAGGAGCAGAGGGCCTGAATCAAAGGTAGTGGAACTGAGTTCCACCAAGTTCCAGCTGAAAAAAAGCCCTGATCTTATTAAAGCAGGATTATTACTATTATTATTATATATTTTTTTCTATTATATTACTGTATAACAAAGCAGGTATTCCATGATAATGTGGATCTTGGACTGCGGTATGATGACATAGCTCTCAACTGTCCCTGATTTAGAGGGGCTGTCCCTCTTTTGGAACAAAGTTCCTCTGTCCCTCTTTCCTTCTCATTTGTCTGCCATTTTGGTCCATTGTATAAACCTCACTAAAAAATGTACTACTGTATTTTACTACAAAATATGTTTTGCTGTGCTAAACCTTTTAGCCAATTTTTTAATTGTTGCATTTGTAAATTTTAAAACCAATGAAAATAAATAGTAATGATAAAAGTGATACTGGTGGTTTTATCAATGTTTTTTGTGTATTAAAGGAGTTGTAAAGGTAAATGTTTTTCCACCTTAATGCATCCTATGCATTAAGGTGAAAAAACATCCGACGGTACCGCCCCCCCCCCCGTACCCCCGTTTTACTTACCTCACCCCTCGAAAGTCCCATGCCCATCCTCGTGATCCTCTTCGGTTCCCAGCCTGGCCGTTGATTGGCTAGGCTGGATAGATTGATAGCAGCGCAGCCATTGACGTGGCTATACCGGGACCGCGGGACTCGCGGACCCGATCGCCGCTGGAGTGCGGCGATCGGTCCCTGGAGCTGAAGAACGGGGAAAGCCGCGTGTAAACACGGCTTCCCCGTGCTTCACTGTGGCGGCAGCATCGATCGCGTCATCCCTGTTATAGGGGGACGCGATCGATGACGTCACACCTACAGCCACACCCCCTACAGTTGTAAACACACACAGGGAACACATAACCCCTACAGCGCCCCCTTGTGGTTAACTCCCAAACCGCAACTGTCATTTTCACAGTAAACAATGCAATTTAAATGCATTTTTTGCTGTGAAAATGACAATTGATAGTTTTATTGCATTTTTATTATTTATTTATTTTTTACTACTAATGGCGGCGATCAACGTTTTTTTCCGTGACCGCGACATTATGGCAGACACTTCGGACAATTTTGACACATTTTTGGGACAATTGTCATTTTCACAGTAAACAATGCAATTTAAATGCATTTTTTGCTGTGAAAATGACAATTGTCCCAAAAATGTGTCAAAATTGTCCGAAGTGTCCGCCATAATGTCGCGGTCACGGAAAAAAACGCTGATCGCCGCCATTAGTAGTAAAAAATAAATAAATAATAAAAATGCAATAAAACTATCCCTTATTTTGTAAACGCTATCAATTTTGAGAAAACCAACCGATAAACGCTTATTGCAATTTTTTTTTACCAAAAATAGGTAGAAAAATACGTATCGGCCTAAACTGAGGAAAAAAAAAATTTATATATATTTTGGGGGGATATTTATTATAGCAAAAAGTAAAAAATATTGCATTTTTTTCAAAATTGTCGCTCAATTTTTGTTTATAGCGCAAAAAATAAAAACCGCAGAGGTGATCAAATACCACCAAAAGAAAGCTCTATTTGTGGGGAAAAAAGGACGCCATTTTTTTTTGGGAGCCACGTCGCACAACTGCGCAATTGTCAGTTAAAACGACGCAGTGCCGAATCGCAAAAAGGGGCAAGGTCCTTTACCTGCATTTTGGTCCGGGTCTTAAGTGGTTGATTACCATGTAACTGGTGTATGGCAGGAGTGTGTCATTTGTCTATCAATTTATTTGAATAGGTGTCCCTTTTTACCATCTCAGAAAGTTTGGAGGTATGTCATGTTTGTACATGAATATTTTTGAAGCATTTGGGGTTTAACTACTAACTGACCAGATGCCGCATACTGCGGCTGGTTGGCAGAGCTGCGCAATTTGCCATAGCTATACGTCGCTTCTTTAAGATGTCATAGCAGACGCGCACGTGCGTGTAAACACACACACATCCCGATTCTCTCAGGGAAGAGGAGACAGATCGTGTGTTTATACTAAGTAAGAACACTGATCGGTCTCCTCCCCTAGTCAGTCCCATCCCCCTACAATAAAAAATAAATACAAGTCCCTAAATCTATCCCATAGTTTGTAGTCACAACTTTTGCGCAAACCAATAAATATATGCCTATTGTAATTTTTTTTATCAAAAATATTTAGAAGAATATATACTGAGCCGAACAGACCAAAAGTTTGTGTGAACTTTAGAACCCCATTAAAGTCTATGGGACTTGAACGTTTGAACTCTAAAGTGCTAATTTTAAAGGCTAATATGCAAGTTATTGTCCTAAAAAGTGTTTGGGGACCCAGGTCCTGCCCCAGGGGATATGTATCAATGCAATATTTTTTTTAAAAAACTGCCGTTTTTTTCGGGAGCAGTGATTTTAATAATGCTTAAATTGAAATAAAAGTGAAATATTCTTTTAAATTTCGTACCTGGGGTGGGGGGGGTGTATATTATGCCTGTGAAGTAGCGCTTGTTTTCCGTGCTTAGAACTGTCCCTGCACAAAGTGTCATTTCTGAAGGAAAAAAAGTAATTTAAAAATCACTGAATAATGAATTGTCGGCTCCCGGAAGTTCAGAGAAAAGTCATTCATAAAAAAAAACGTGGGAGCCCCCCCAAATTCAATTACCAGGCCCTTAAGGTATGGTATGGATATTAAGGGGAACTCCGGGGGAAATAAAAAAAAAGACGTGGGGTTCCCCCCAAATATACATTCTAAGAGGAACTCCACCCCAAATAAAAAAAAAATGGCGTGGAGTTTCCCCAAAAATCCACACCAGATCCCTTATCCGAGCATGCAACCTGGCAGGCCGCAGGAAAAGAGGGGGGGAGGAGAGAGCGCCCCCCCTCCTGAACCGTACCAGGCCACATGCCCTCAACATTGGGAGGATGCTTTGGGGGTCTGTGACAGTATGCTGTTTTTCTTTTTTTTGTACTTATCGTTTTATGAGCCGTTGTTATCCGGCTCCGAGCGGGGAATCCTGCGGGAAATGGGCGTTCCTAAGCCAAGAGGAGTTGATTGACGGGCTGCTTCCACTCGGGTATTTTTGGAAGGGTAGACACGCCTTAGCAGCCTGTCAATCAACTCCTCTTGGCTTAGAAACGCCCATTCCCCGCAGGTTTTCCTGCTCGGAGTCGGATAACAATGGCTCATAAAACGATAAGTACAAAAAAAAACCCAGCATACTGCAGATGTTAGCAGTATGCTGGATCTAATGTCAGAAAGTTGATTTTTGGGTGAACCTCCGCTTTAAGTTTGGAAAGAGGGGCACATTATAGCATATTGCATCAATGTATGAAGGCCAAGGACACACCCCATGTTACATAGACCATAAAAAAATAAAATTTGTCACTTCTACCTTACCTTTCTACTGGATAAATTTAAGATTTGGTACTGATAATTGTAAATAGTTCATTTTATAGAGGTCTATACAGCAAACCAAAAAATAGGGACAACAGAGGGGGAAAGAGTGACACAAATGTGACAAAAGAGGGAAATACCCTCTAAATGAGTGACAATGGGGAGTTATGCATTACCTATATGTAGCATTACCCCCAGTGGAGCTGCTGGATTTTTGGGCGGCGTGTTACCTCGTGGCTCCTCCAAAATTCCTAGGGGTGAATGATGCATATTGCACGTAGTAGAAGTAAAGGAATATCCAGACAGGTGCTCTTTGCTGTGCTCTTTATTACCTCTTTATTGCTCTTTATTACCCAGCCGGGTAGAAACAGTAAACTTGTGGTGAGGAAAGTAAAGCTGAAGAAGATAGGAGAATAGAGGATTCAGGTGTAATGATAGGAAACCGTCCTGCTCCCAAACGTAACACTTCTCTTCACCACTCCCGCCGGAGTGGGTTTAGTGTACCCAGACAGGCCTCTCTCACTGACCTGGCACCTGGAGTATCACTCGGACAATTTTAGGAATAAGTCTCTGCCACAGACCCTCCTGGGTGAACTTGAACTTGGGAGAAAGTCTCTGCCACAGACCCCTCTCAATGAGCCTTAGAAGATACCTCTACCTTAGGTCCCCTCTGGGTTGGATTATTGGAGATATGCCTCCTTACTTGAGTTACGTCTGGATCTCCTTCAACTTGTAGCCCAGGTACCGACAGATAGGTGATCAATCTCTCAGGCGCCGTACACACGGCAGAGAACCTCGACGGGCAGAACACATCGTTCCGCCCGTCGAGGTTCTCTCCCGGCCGTCGAATTCGGCGACCCGCCCGTCGGGAATGGCAACCAGCCATTCTTCCAGGCGGGCCGTCGAGGAAATAGAGAGCGTGCTCTCTATTTCGGCTCGACGGGCTTCCCGACGGGAAGCTCGCTGAGACCGTACACACGGCCGAGGTCCTCGCTGGAATGTGCATTCCAGCGAGGTTCTCGCTGGTTTTCAGCGAGAACCTCGGCCGTGTGTACGCCGCCTCAGTGTCTGGCTACCTCGATCCCTGGTGGTTTGTCCAGGCCCTTTTGGACTGCCAGCCTTTCAATGACGCTCCTCAGACTCACTCCCCACCGAACAGCAGTACAGCTTGGGACCTTCAGATTGGGAACCCAGTCACTCACTGGGTCCCCGCCACTGTTCAGATGCTCCGGGTCAGCATAGCCCCGGAACCAGGAACACCACGTGGCACGCACGCCCCGTCCTAAAGGTGGGTGCCACACTGGACTAAGAAGACCCAGAACCAATGGCGTCTGTCCCATAAATACCCCTCCCAGCATGCACAGCGAGGACAAACCCTTGTGATTGGTTGATGGGAAGAGCACTCAAACCTCGACTTCACTGCTGCCACCTGCAGTACTGGGGTTGGAAGAGCACCCCAGCACAGCAGAATGGGCTCACATCACAGCCAAGCTGAGACAGAGACCGTAATTTGCTACTAACAATCTGGATCAGAGTTTAACTACACTCTGATCTGTACTTAAATTTGACTAGCACCAGTACTATAAAGTACATGGTCGCTACATATAGTAAGAGTATAACAAAGTCAGTATAGTGAGGATTGATTAGTTTAGATCTGCAATTTGCACTTGTTGCCATGCCCCATCAGGGCTACATTTAGCAGTAAGGAATGATAGTATTCACTGGCGAAAGAACATTTGTATCCAAGTAAAAGTGGAAAAGGCTATATTATTCAGTTATACAATATTAAAATAATAGATACCCTTGCATATTGTATGATTTGCTTCTTTGGTCCTTATGAAGTGATTCCACCCCTCCTGTTAGGTTATTTAATTTATTGTACATCATGAAGTATACAATGAGAGGCATGGAATTACTGTTAGGTAATCCACAATACAGAATAGAGAAGTATGGCCAAAACTTTTTTGGCCATACTTCTCTTCTGGATCACAGGAGTACACACACTTGTGCTTTCCTGTAACCCAGGATCATCTGACAGCAGGCTGGCATCACAGAGCCCCTCCAGACTCTGGATGTATTTTACAAAAATGTCAGTATCCACTCAGACATCTTGGAGGCAGCTGGCTCAGACTCTAGCATGCCACTGAGAGCCTAAGCTAATCACTCCAGCTCCTGCCCAGTGCTGTGGTCAGTGCAGAAAGAGCAGAGAACAACACCCCTACTTCCATCCCTACTGCCACCCCTACTTCTATACCCTATCTAATCTATTATTCCACCCAGGTAGGATACATTACGTTGAGGCAGCTGCTTTATAATGCCTGTAGGGGGGTGTCAAAACCCCACATATAATGTGCATTGGCATTTTTTTACTTCCACTGCACGGATTCATTCATACTTTTTCCCACTGACAATAACCACTCACTCCTAAGTGAAGATTGAGAACTGAGTGATCAGATGGGGGGGTGGGGGCAGCTTGTAGCATGTATGTTTACTTTTTTTAATATTCCTGCACTGCTCCTTTAAAACTCCATGGCAGGTATGAATTGTAAAGAGGTAGAATCAGTTGTGGGAAGATCTTGTTACTGCCATGGTCTTCAACAAATATAAGAAGCTAGAGAGTAATACAACCCACCAGACTTCACTTATAATGGAATTATCCATTTTGGTGATCTGACCTTTTAAATAATTTGGGGCAATACAATTAATGTAAAAACAATCTCAGTATATTGGTTTTAGAAATGTAGCAACTTTCTACTAATCAATGTAAAATAGGACAGGGTGAACAGCGCGATAACAATCTTACATTTAGAATAGCAGTATTCCCATGAAATTCATTTCATTTTCTTAATACAAAAACATTGCAGGTGGCACAGAACAAGTATTAGACCTGTATGGCTAAGACTCTTTTATTCAGAAATGCTGTTACCAGAATCCTAGGAAGCAATTAGATTACAGACGGCCATGTCTGGACAGGAAGAACTAATCTACATTAATTCTAATTGGCAGTGTTCTGAACTATGCTGTTCTGCTCCATTGCTTAGGGTAAGGAAGCGTGCTACCGCGTCATAGAGCTGTGTGCATTATTAGAACAAAGGATGACTAGCAGGTTAAATGATTGTAGTAAGCACACTGTACAATGTCCTCTCCTTCTCGAACCAAGTTGCTTTTCAATTGCAGCTCATTAAGCTCAGTAGTTGTTATTTAAATAAAGTTTGATTAATTGATTGATGACAATCTGCAGCCATTGTGTTGCAAACTGCGAAAGACGGATACTGATATAAATATCCCTAACGCCCTCTCCTTTCCATTACATCCAGATTACTTCTGATTGTACTGACTTTGCTTAAGACAGTATATGATTAATTCATTTTTTAGACCAGCGATCTTTTACATCTGTAAGCAGAACAAATAAAATAAATGAATAAATGATATTATAATAATGCAACAAGGCTGAAGCATCTGTTATTACAATGCTGATAGATCCTGAACTTTCCCTGATGGATGGGAACAAAACATTATTTCCTTCATTCCCTATGCATATCTAAGATATGGAAGTAATAGCATTGAAATTACTTTGCTGATATGCTAACCAGGTTCTCATTTTAGTAGGAAATGAAATCTGTTATATAGTAACAATATATAACCCTGCTTGAGCTGCAATACGCTGCATGCTAGTGTTTTTTTTTCCAGATTTTTATCGCATATATTCTCTATACACTACAAGTTAAAGCAGAATTAAACTCTGTGATCTGCCGAGAATGGTGCCATTTTAACTTTAATTTTAATATTTAGATATGCAGTTATCATGGTGCTACATACCTGACCAGCTTTAAATCCAGCCATATGGGTAATTGAAAGAGAGTTGACATAAGCATGCTGGCAACTGTGACAGTCATCACTAAAGGCAGAGAACTGGCCTGGGTTTGGCTTGCTGTAGGATCTGAAATCTCAATCCAAAATCGATTTCTAGGGACCCCCTTACTCTAAAGAGGCTTCTAGGTTTCTAGAAGTCCTCTCCTACAGAATTCCTACAAAACTCCCGCATCCACTGGGCTAAGAATGTAGGGATAAAGCCCTTTCCCCATCAACATGGTGACAAAGTGCCTTGCAGGGGAGGGCTTTGTGCCTTCCCTTTTTTTGTATGGTTTACAAGTTGAAGGAGCACATCTTTGCTGTCTCCCCTTTCCTGGCCACCCTGGTTGCATGCCTGCATAAAGGTTTCATATGGATTTTGAGTGGGACCCCATGCAAAGAAAAAATGGGTGTAACCCCTTCAAAATTCATACCAGACCCTTATTCTGGATTAGGGTTTTATAAAGATTTTAAGTAGGAGGTGATAGCTTCCTCCCCAATATCCGTACCAGACACTTATTCAGGCACGCAGCTTACCTTTCCAGGAAAGCATGTGTCCCTCTCTCCTGAACCATAAGAGGCCACAAGACCTTAACATGGGGAGCGTACCTTACCAGGGTGCCCCCCAGCAAGGCCTCTTGTCAGAGTGTTGCTAGGATCAACAGCCTCATCCCTACATTCCTGGTCCTTTAGATTTGGGGGTCTGCAAGCTGGGGGTGAATTTGTTGAAATATTGAAGTGCCCTTACAAATAAGGAGGTGCCAAGATATGTGGTATATAGTACCCCTTGCTACTCATTCACTAAAAAAGTAAATCGGAAATAACACCAACTCATTCACTGTAAAAAGTATTTATTAGCTTCCAAAAAAAAAAAATTTCCTACAATGTAAATCCAATGTCAGTCATGTTGTCACACATTAGAAATCTATTGTCAATAACGATGGAGGTCAAGAGGCACTTTATGGAAGTCTAACTTCAGTAAAAAGCAGCCACATCAGTGGTCATCTCTCCTTCTACATACTTACTGTGACGGTAGTAGAAAAAATCCTCGTCATCCATTACCTTCTTCTCTAATAAAAGAAAATCACCCAATATTCCACGAGTAAGAATATCCCTGGAATCGCCGAATAATCCACACATGAGCCAAAGCTTAATGCTGGATGAAAACAGGACACATTTATTGAAAGTACACAGCACACTTTTATACAGAATTTGGAACATCCCGCCCCCAACAATCGCTTTCTTATTGGTCCTTTTTAAAGTCCAGGTAGTCTCCCATAAGGTCCTCCTTAACCATGCAAATGAGGACTTGAAAATGACACAGCAGAGATTGGTCAGAAAGGTTTAAATAGAAAGACTGTTATGTGCATTGAGACAAAAGCCCCAGGGGGTAATTACTACAATGAAGCAATCAGAACAACAATTAACATGAGTCAATTATCTAATCAGGTAGCCGGACGAGGTGGCTAGGCGTCTCGTCTCTGACAACGGCTATTCATCTGCAGAACACAATGGAAAGGTATTTCACAAGCCACTTAGCATTCCAATAGTCTGTTCTAAGCATTGAAAGGTCATTGTCCCTTACTGGCAGCATGGCAATCTGGTTTAAACAGGTTTTACAGAGGCCTCTGTCCTGGAGGCAGGGGAAAGAAATCCAATTATCCAGGGCTAGAGGCAGACTCCATAGAGACATTAAAATAAAGGGGAGAGAATTAAACTGAAGTATATAGGCAATTGCATAAAAGTCCTTCACACTTACTATGTACTGTTTCTCTGCTGGATCCCGCATTAAGGTCTAGTGCTGTGCATCTATTTTTACTTGGACTGTTCACTACCCTCTGTGGCATTTAGAACACCATGCTGCTGAACTTTTATTGAACTTGCTACGATACCTGTGTAATTGGTCTAATGCTATACATGACTTTGCCTTTACTTTACTGCACTTAGTTGCTTTTGCTTGATTGGCTACCTTCATGACCGTTTTTTTTCTCAGCATGAACTCTGACAAGCTACTGATTTATTAGTATTGCCTTCCATTCTGCAATTATGTTAAACTTCAGCCTTGCTTGCTTCCCTCACAGTTATCTGTGTATCATTATACCTGGTTGTCCTGCATTTTTTTAGTTATTACCTTTTTTTCCATTAGATTAGCCCTGCCTATACTTGCAGTATTACTCACAGGACATTGAGGTGGAATGATTATACAGCCCTATTTGTTGTTACTTTACCCATGTGGGTTCTCATGCTTGAATGGACTGTATAAATGTGACTATGACATCTAGATGCACTTTTTGTTTTTGTTTTTTGTTCCATAAGCACTTTTTGGTATATAGACAACATTGGCTTTTTTATGGGGGTGGAAGGTGGTTTGTTTTGCGTATGTTTAATTTTTGAATTACTTAAAATATTTAGATATTTTTCTCTAATTGCTTTCTGCAGTACATTCATTTGATCAAATATGGTCATAAGCATACTTGGTCAATGACATTACCCAAATTTTCTACTGGATTCTTGTTACAATTTGAAACAAGCCAGCAGGTGGCTTGTAAGTTGTAATTTAGGGCAGTATGGTGCTCTGCAGCTTGTCCATTCCAAAATGTATTTTTTTTGGAATAGACAAGCTCTGTGATTGAGGCAGGGGGGTTTGTGATGTTAAGCTGCCCCTCCTCCAATCACAAACAGGCAAGTATTCATTAAAGCAGGATTCCACTCGTGATTTTTTTTTTAAGTCAGCAGCTACTAACAGTGTAGCTGCTGACTTTTAATAAGGACACTTACCTTATGGCTTCACTGCCCGTTTCCTACTGCACATGCGCGAGATTTGCGCTGACTTGTGAATGGGCAGCTGCTCTTTGGGAACACACACAGTTCCCAGAAAGCAGCGCGCCCCATTCACTAGAAGAAGATGAAGAAGATAGACCGTGGCTACGGAAGAGGCAGATTACGAAATTCCGCATAGCAACAGGTATTTTGGGTGAGTATATAAAAAAAATCTATTTTATTTTCTTTTTTTTGGGGGGGGGGGGGGATTTTTGGGCTAAAAAAAAAATCCAGGTTGGAACTCCACTTTAACCACTTGCCAAATAGCACATTTACTGCTCAGGGTGGCCACGCTGCACAGGATCACGTATATAAGTGCGATCCTGCACTTTCGGGTATTGGGTGCAAGGGTGCACCACTGGTGGCTTGCTTCCACTGTGATTTTAAACAGCGGAGCTGGTCACCAAGGTCCCGCAGACCCGATTTCCTCTGGCACCCACTGATCATTCAGTACACAGGTAGAACGCTAGTCTGCCTATTTAAACAGCACAGATTGATGCTCTGTGAGTTCAGAAGGCATGGATTCCGTGTTTCTGTAAAGCAAGAACACAGATCTGTGCCTTCCACTAGTAAAAGCACCTCCTTCACTAGTAAAAGCACCTTCCTCACTACATTGAATCACCAGTTATGGACACATTTAACCCTTTGATCGCCCCCTGATGTTAACCCCTTCTCTGCCAGTGTCATTAGTACATTGATTCTACGTATTTTTAGCACTGATCACTGTTAAAATGTCACTGGTCCCCAAAAAAGTGTCAAAAGTGTCATTTAGGTGTCGCTGATCACCGCCATTACTAGTAAAAAAAAAAAAGAAATTCTATAAATATATCCCATAGTTTGCAGATGCTATAACTTGTGTGCAAACCAATTAATATATGCTTATTGGGATTTTTTTAACCAAAAATATATAGCAGAATACATGATGGCCTAAATTGATGAAGAAATTAGATTTTCTTTTTTTATTATTGGATGTGTTTTCGAACAATAAGTAAAACAAATATATATATATATATTTTTTAAAGTTGTTGGTCATTTTTTGTTTATAGCGCAAAAAATAAAAACCGCGAAGTGATCAAATAGCACCAAAAGAAAGCTCTATTTGTGGGGGAAAAAAAAGATAATAAATGTATTTGGGTACAGTGTAAGTTTGCGTGTTGGACAAATTGGTGCTGACTGTAGTGTATGAGGAAATGCAGTATAAGTTATACATAAAAAAGCAGTGGCCACACATTGCATGCACTTCATTAATATTCTTTTATTTTACAATGCAAATGGGCAAAAAAAAAAAAAAAATGGCCTAAGTTCAGTTTTAAGGATTTAATACAATTTGTTGAACATTTCTGACTTTCTTTTGGAAACTGTTAAATTTATGGTTTTAGTTCCGCTTTAAGCCATTCACACCCTGACAGATATTGTTGATCATAACTGGCACAAAAAGTAAAACATAATGAGCTCAATAAGCGGTCTGTTCGGGGATGTGATTGCCAGCATTTGGAACTCAAAGCAAAGCCATTACAGGGCTCCTGTTCCACCAAATGCCATCCGTTTATTTTAATCAGGAGTGAATACAGTTTTAATTTCTAAATATAAGTTTATGTATATGGGATTTTTTCTGTAATTTTTATTAGCTCAGACTATTCTAATATTCCTCTCAAGATAACTTCTGCATGTCTTCACTCCCTTGACCAGCCCATACTCCATGGGCACTTGTCACCCATAGGGTCTTTTCAAATACAAATCAGAGATGAAGGGGCAACAGGGGTACTAAATATACAATTTGTCATTCCTTGTTTTGTGTTCCCTTATTGGACATTTATGGCAAAATTTAGCAAGAGAACTTTTGGGGACAAAAGATGAAGGTGAATGTAAGTGGTGTCCAAAAACTCTTTATTGTCCAGGAAAAGTGAACCATCTCTTGTTTCTCATGTTTTTTTTTTTTTTTTTTTTTAGTTTATATAGTTGAAAAGAAACTCTCATCTTCCCATGTGGTGATTGCTGGTGACATCATTGACCATATTGAATATATATGGGCATGACCATATTTGGTCATTAAAGTCACTGGATCCCAGTAATGTCATTGACCATATATTGTCATGTCTATTTATAATCATTTACCTTATCTGGGAGATCCATCTCATTTGTTTGTAACAGCTGTCATACACCTGATTTGTCATTTGGTGCAAATGAAGCAAGAAAAATAGGTGTGTGTTCACAGAAGGCTTTTTTTACCTTCAGCGGATGTCAGAATAGTGACTGACCTGGAATGACACCACAAAACAACTTGATTGATAAAAGATGTATGTTGTGGGGCATGTCTTTTTTATTTACAGGGCATTATTTACGTGTCCTATTGTTCCCAAACAAACATAATTTAAAAACATTATTTTTGCTTATGTATATATTTTCAGCAGTGCCTAGCCCCCATTGGTTCGAGTTAAATTGACTTCAATTGTGTCCATATTCGGCACTCAAACTTTAGTTGTGTTACTCAAGTTTCCCCTAACCAAACCTAGGTATCTTTGGCTCATTTTTAACAGCAAGTCCACTTCTGTCCTACCTCTCCAGGGCTAGCCTGACCATAGGATTGTGATGTAGGACTTACTTCCCTACTACCTACTACCTCCATGTGTAGCACTTCTGCCTCTCCCTGGCCATACATGGGTCAGTTTGTTCAATTTTTGTTCATTCACCCAGAGGGTTGAACAAAAAAAAGACCCGATTCCCCCATCCACACATTCAAGGTGTATGGGGGAATCCTCCCCACTGTGTTGCTGTCTTCTGACAGTGGGGGGACCTCCCTGCCATCAGAATACACAGATCGCCACTGCAGTCTATAGCCTGCAGCACTGATTGAGCAGCTTTTTCCACAAGGGAAGTTGAACAGAAGTCAATTGGTAGATTGACTTCTGTTCAACCACAGTGGCCATACATGGATTGAAATTCATCTGGTTCTTGCTGAACCATTATGATCCATGTATGGATAGCCTAACATTAACGTGAGCTTTTACAACTGGGGGGAATAAGGGAGGACATCAAAAATGTAGCTCTCCTCCCACCTGGACAGTGTAGAATGACTCCCCAAGATGGCGAGGCAGGCAAGCATTTAACATTTTTGGCTGATTGTAGAATAAAACAAACAGTTGGGCACTGGACATTTTATTATCTTCTAAAGTTTAATCAGGCAAGATGATTGATGAGCAGATCCAAGCCAAGCCAGCTGAAGACCTCGGGAAGCAGGAAGCCCTATGTGACAGCTTGTGCTTCAAATACAGCAGCGATCCTTTCCATCTACCATCTAGCTGCTTCTTAGCCGAGCTCTGCTGCTTACCAGCTGACCTCTGCATTCACCAGCCGCTTACATGCTGATTTATGCATATTCCAGAGGACTACATTCACACGCTGATCCTGACTCAAAAATGAATGCATTTTAACTGATCTAATCCAATTATTAAAACAGGTTACACATAGATGGTGAGCCCCCTCTCACTTCTTTCCTTTGCATAAGTGTATTAGTTTATCTCAGGACCTAACCAGGGTAGGTGCTGCCTTCACTCTACATGACTTAATTTTTTTTCCCCTAGGGTACCAGTTGCGCCATTATTTCCTAATTCTTAGGTCTACAAATACCTGTTTACTATGAGCTGACCAGACCTACTAAAGGACACCACACTGAAGATGTATCCCATCAAATTTTTCCCAAAAAACATCAGATTTACACTGCTGTAAAGGACTCCAAACCGCCACCATCTGCTTAAATCTAAACTGCCCAGATTCGATAAATTGGCATTGTTGGAATTCCACTTGGTGACTGCAGATCTTCAACAAGAGCTTCCCTGCTCCTTCCCTAAGCCTACCATTCTGATTGTATCCCCATCAGCAAGCTTCTTCTGACCATTCCAGTAAGAGTAAATGCTTTACATTTTTTTTGTTTAAATAAACCAATTAAAGCCACATTGTCTGGCTCTTCTTCCATCCAGTCATGTAGGTCCTGCACTTTTTTTCATTCCCTCATAGCTACAAGTCTGTCTCTGGAAACTGTCTGTGTGACTTTCCAGATGATCCGCCCAGGAAGACAGTTGGATCTCAATGAAGGGTATGTGTGAGAGAATGCGTGAGAGTATCTTTTACATCAAGGACTGATTTTTATTGGTCAAGGATTGCATGTATACACCATACAGTGAATTATTGTTTTCTATGGACCCTTGCAGTGACCTATGTTGATCTGGAGTGGAAAAACAAGTTGTTGCACATGTTGTGAATGAACCCTAAAAGCTTGACGTGATACTATAGGTTCTCATTTTATTTTTTTAAACAACAAACATGTCATACTTAGCTCCACTGTGTAGCTCGTTTTGCACCGAGTGACCCCGAACTGCATTTTCTGGGGTCCCTTGGTGGCTCTCTTGGCTCCTCCCTGCCTCAGATAACACCCTCTGGGAAGCACTCTCTCAAGGGGGTTATCTTGCGGGCACACTCTTTAGTCCCACATTCGGCATCCATAGCCGTTGAGTGCAGGACTTGGCCCCGCCCCTTGCCATCCATGTTGTATTTGATTGACAGCAGCGTGAGCCAATGGTTGTGCTGCTATCAATCTATCCAATGAAGAGCCGAGAAGCCCGGGCAAAGATCCAGCGAGTTTACGATGCGGGACTTTCCAGGGATCAGGTAAGTAAAATGGGGGGTTGGGGGGGAGGAGCGGTAATCGTCAGATGTTTTTTCACCTTAATGCATAGGATGCATTAAGGGGAAAAAACAGGAACCTTTACAACCCCTGTAAAAAAGAAAATCATGATCTATAGAAAAAACATTATATTATAGCAAATTAAATGTCATCGAGTTAAGACTTAAATTTACTTTACCTATAGTCATCCGAGTTATAAATAGGTGCATTACCAGACTATGAGAGGATCAATTTCATACTCTGACATTATTTACTTTTTTATATCAACTTGTGTAACTCTAAATTTAACATGTACAACGTGGAATGCCAGACACGGAGAAAAACCTAGTGCAACTAGCTACTGATCATATTTCTGTAGTCTAAATTCTAAAAGTTGATTTCTATTCTCTGTGGGTTACAGCACACCATTGCCCTTTGCATTATGTTGTGAAATAAGTCCTTTGGTGTTCTTTTATTTTAGGGCCTTGGTACACATGAAAATATGACTTTCACTAAACATTAAAGCTGTGAGTAAAACCTTTGGTTTGTCAGAGAGATCTATCATTACATCCTGTCCTGTGTTGCTCTGGTTCAATGAAATTGTTTTTTGTGCTTTTTCTGTTTTGTTCTTGTTACACTTTGTCTGCTGAATTAAGATGTTAAGGTATATTTCATTGATACCATTTGTACTTGCTTCACAGTTACTTTGAAGGCAATTTCTTTGATGTTGGTCTCTGCTTTAGAATTTATAGTAAAACTTAAAACCTAACCTAATTGCAGCAGCAAGTTTCTTTTCACTTTACATGTACTACTTTACCAGTATTTTATTAGGGACAACACTAATGCAATACAAATCTACTAAAAACAAGTGAAATAATGTACTTTTACTAAAAGTTATTTTCCAACTGCAGTGATCTTTAGAGATTTCGGAAATCTGGAAATGCTTTAATGATTCACTGTATCTAATTGCCTTTGAATCCGTTTATTAAGTACTGTAGCTTTTTTAGCAAAGGTGATGAAATTATCCGTAATAATTATAGCATGAAGTACATTAGGTTGCTTGAAGTTCACATGAGAAAGATCAGGTTTTGAACAAAGTGTCTACAAGCATGGTAGGATGGTAAATAATAGTCTAATTTTCTCATAAATTGCACCTTTTTAAAGTACAGAGGTTAGACAGCCATTTCAAACAGACCAGTGAGAAAGTAAGATTCTTCAGTTTAATGACCAGGTGCAAATTATGTCAAGTTTAATAGTAAAACTGAAAAAGTGTAGCATAGTAAGCAATACCAAAAAGTGTAATTTGACAAAACTTATATTGGTATGTCATAGTTAAACCTGACCTTAAACATTGAATGACAGCTTGACATATAGTGATGAGCGGAATACACCATATTCGATTTCGCGATATTTCGCGAATATTTCAAAGAATATTCGCGAATATTCGTTAATATCGAATATTCGTGATATTTTATAAAAAAATTGCGAAATTTCGCTATTTTTTTTGTGTGACTTTTAATATCGAATATTCGTGATATTTTATAAAAAAAAAAAAAAAAAAATTGCGAAATTTCCCTATTTTTTTTGTGTGACTTTTAATATCGAATATTCGTGATATTTTATAAACAAAAAAAATAAAATTGCGAAATTTCGCCAATGCGAAATTTCGCCAATGCGAGATTTCGCTAATGCGAAATTTCGCTATTTTTTTTTTTTTGGATAAAATATCACGAATATTCGATATTTACGAATATTCGCTATATTTTCTAAAAAAAAAAAATTGCAAAATTTCGCTAATGCGAAATTTCGCTAGTGCGAATGCGAAAATGATTGCGAATTTGATTGCGAAATTTGAAAAAATACAAATATTCGAAATAGCGAATATTCGCCGCGATATTCGAGTTATTCGCGAATACTCGAATATGCAATATTCGTAGCGAATATTCGCAATGCGAATATTCGTGAGCAACACTATTGACATACACAGTAAGCATGATTAGACTACAGGATACGTTTTTGATGGATGAGATCAATACATTTAGACAGACACATGCTTACAGCTCATGAATATGCAAGTCTATGCATTCTGCAAGCAGCAATAATAGTAGTGTTGTGTCTGAGAATCAATAATTACACCAGGAAAGCCTCATGAAGCCAGCCATGCATAGGATGCATTAAAGCGGGGGTTCACCCTAAAAACAATTTTCTAACATTACATTGAGCTCACTCTCGACATTGACAGTATGCCGAATTTTTTTATTTTTTTTGCTGTACATACCTCGTATAGCTATTTTCTTCCCCGGCTTCCAGGTGGTGCCTCCTGCGGCAGTGGGCATTCCTATGCAGCAGATAGTGATTGACATGATGACAAAAACTACCCTTCGTCGCATAAGGAGCATCACAAGTTGCCGAAAGAAGCCGAACGTTGGTGCGCAATCGCCTTATAGCGCTGACTCAGCGTTCAGCTTCTTTCGGCAACTTGTGACGCTCCTTATGAGACAGGGGGGGTAGTTTTTGCACTCTGCACATGTGATGATTCGACTAGAGCTGGGTCCACTGTGCATTTATATATAGTATAACTTATCCACTAAAGTCATACATGTCATATATACCTGTTAAAACGTTTATCTACTGTAAGATTAGGGTGATTAAACTCAAATGGTAGGTGCATTCACAACAAGTCGTGGCAGTCTAAAAACTGTGGGCCAGATTCACAGAGCCATTGCGCCTGTCTAACTGGTGTTAGACTGGAGTAATTTCAAATTACGCGCGTTTTCTAGCTAGTCGGAAACCTCAAGCCATGAATAGACGGCTGCGGGCTTCAATTCGACTGGATTACGTGTTCGTACGCCTTCGGATCTACGCTGCAATAAAATTGCGGCCACTGGGTGGACTTCCCGTCGTTTTCTGCGTCGGGGTATGCTAATGAGCTTTTGCCGGCGATCCCCGAAATTACGATCTTCATTCGCAATCTCTTACGGCACCTTTAGTCATCTTTTTTTTGCGTAACACTATACCAGCTTTTTGCTGCTCTAATATTAGACAGCCCATGTTAAGTATGGCCGTCGTTCCCGCGTCAAATTTCTACGTTTTCCGACGTCTTTTATTATTTTTTACGTAAGTCGTCCGGGAATAGGAATGTTCGTAAACGACGCTACTCAAACAACGAATGACGTAACGACGTGATTTTGCGCAATGCACGGCGGGAAATTTCTGAACGGAGCATGCGCAGTTCGATCGCCGCGGGGACGCGCTTAATTTAAATGCTTCACGCCCCCTAATCGCGTATTTCGATTACGCAGCGAGAAATAGACTACGCCGCCGTAGTGTACGGGCAAAAATCTACCAGGATTCGGTGTAGAGCCTGGTGAAATACGGCAGCGTAGAGTATTTCGATTACACAGCGCAATATTAAGTGTATCTGAATCTGGCCCTGTATTTTTAAGGGCATGGCAGCCCACTTTTATTTAAAAGGAACTTAAAGTTCTTATAGATAGCTGTCCCATGCAGGGGGTTGTCACCATTCAGCCTCCTGGCTCTCTTGTGGTAGCTTTAACACTCCAAGTACCTCGGCAGGGTCTTCCTGACTATCAAAAACCTTTTGGTCTTCCTGAACATCAATCACATCTCAGTGGTATGTGTAGTCACCTATAGCTCTGCATCTTTCCTTGCAGCTCCCTAGCTGTGCTGGTCCCTCCTGGACTTCATCTCAGGCTTGGACATTACTCTGTCCCAACCTGACCTTGATGCCTTGATGCATGGCAGCATCTAACACAGCTCCCCTCAGACACACTGACCACCCTCGAGAGAGTGAGGCTCTGAGCTCTATCTCTAGCTCTTTTATGAAGCCAGTACACACCTGAGCAATCAGTGTGTTTGCTTCTCCCAAAATCTGGGGTAAACTGCCTTTTTACAGAGTAGCATGGGGTCCTCCTGCTACACTACTTCCAAAATCCTATACAAACCCTTTTCCTGCATCCTTGCATTCAGGTACAATCCTTTAGGCCTCGTACACACGATCAAATCTGTCTGCTGGAAACGGTCAGCCCGACCGTCCCAGCAAACAGATTCGACCGTGTGTACGGGCGAGCCGACGGATTTGGCCACCCGACAGATTTCAAAGCATGCTTTGAAATCTGTCGGCTGGGAACCCGTCCGCCCGACATGTCTGCTGGTTAGTATGCTAACCAGCAGACATGTCTTCTCGCACACGCGCCAAATGATTTTGACGCATGCGCAGCGCGCTGTCTGCTGGCGGGGATTTTGGTTTGCTCGTGTGTACACGCGATCAAACCAAAATCCAAGCAGACAGATCTGTTCAAATCGGTCGGTCCGACCGATTTGAACAGATAGATTGCCTCGTGTGTACGAGGCCTTATTCTATATCAGAGGTAGGCAACCAGTATCCCTCCAGCTGTTGTTGATCTACATTTTAAATGAGGCATTGCAAGCCTGGCAATTACAGTTAGTCCCAGGCATGATGGGACTCATAGTTCTGCAACAGCTGGAGGGCCCCATATTTATATAGTGTGTGGCTGCTGTCAAGAATGGTCCTCAAAAGATTGTTCTCAATAGTGTCCCCACCAATTCCTAGGACACAACCCTCCCTTGGGTCTTATAATTGAGATATAACAATATATAATTTTCTTTTTGCATTTGATCTACATGCTAAATATCCCTACAGCTAAAAAAATATATATTTCGGTAAATGTAGGATTTTTTTACAAACCTGCTGGTCTGCACCATTGGTGAGGCTTTTTTTTAATGCAGAAGAAATATGATATGTCTCTTCTGCAATGTATAAAATGTACTTGCCTGTTCCCAGTCTCCTATAGCATATACAATGAGCTGCACATGCACAGCTCAGGGCACATTCACAGCAAAATGCTTTGACTCAGGTGTGAATAAACTTCTGTGCATGCATGGGAGTTACATCATTCAGAGCTACCAGTCATGAGCGGCAGCTGCAGAACTGGCACACAAAAGAAGCCTGGGAGAGGATGCCAACATAAGACCTTGCAGGCATCAAATCATCAGAGTGGAGGTAAGTATTGTGGAGTTTAGTGTTGCTTTAAATACGCTATAATGATTTCTACTCATTTGCAGTTTTATAGCTTTCTCTTTACAATTATTGCAGAATGGAAATTGAATAATATCTTAATAATGACTTAAAAAATGGTTTGTTTTGTAGAGAGCTGAATATATAAAATACACTACATACATATGTTTAGGGGTGCTTCCACTTTTGTTATAAATAGAATATTTATTGTAACGTATTTATTGTAACATTTGCCAGTTACGTTGCCTTTAGTTATTCCATATTGCAACAGCAAGCTTTAGCTAAACCTCCTTTTCTTTACTTTGTCTATAACCTTGTACACACACTCAGTTTTCACGGCGGTAAAAAGTCAGATATGAAAACTGAGGGGAAAGCTGAGAACTGGGCAGCAAAACTGCCATGGAGCTTTTGCCGGGAATCCTGGCTGTGTGTATGCTCTATGGGCAATGCCTCGCAGTGTTTCCCATAGAGTATCAGTAAATCTGGCGAAAAATTTGTTAGTTTTCGTTTTATTTGCTTTTTGTTTTTTTTCGTAAATTCGAAAAATTAGTAAACTTGAAAATTCATAAATTTGATTATTCGGAATTTGTAAATTTGAAAATTCAGGATTTTGTAAATTTGAAAACTCAAAATTTGGAAATTCGAGAACTCGGATTACGTAAATTTGAAAATTCTAAAATTCTGAATTAGAAAATGTTATCATTCAGAAAATTCGGAAATGCGAAAATTCGAACGAAAATACAAAAATACAAAAATTTGAAATAATAACTAACTAACTAACTAACTAATAAAAACTAAGGGCCAGATTCACGTACATTGGCGCATATTTTGACCAGCGTAGCGCACCTCCTTTACGTTAGACCGGCGCAATGTAGAGGCGCAATGACCATATTCTCGTAGTATTTGCGCAGAAATTAGCGCCGGTGTAACGTTTATTCCGAGGCGTAAGGCGGAGTAATTCAAATTGGGAAGGACGTGGGCGTGTTACATTGAAATGAGCCGTGACCCCATGCAAATGAAGGGCCGGCCGGCTCGCGCATGTGCACATGAAGCAGACCATGGTCAGCACCTCTGTGCGCATGCTCACAACTCGGGAACGGCGCAATCAGTGAAATTGGAAGTGGACCCGGGCAACTTAGTGAACTACGCAGACAGCATAAATAGACAGACACAAACGCACTTCCTTTGCAAAAGTACATCCCTTTGTATCCTTTCCTATACAGCAAGGTGCTTTTGTTCTGTTGTTTGTTGCGTTGTGACTTGTCTTTGTGATATTTGTTGACTGTTTGATCTAGTGTTTTGTAGAATATATTTGAAAGTGTTTTTTGGTGACTGCTTGTGAGACTTTTTGGTTGATAGATTTTGGTTTGTTTGTTTTGTTGCTTGATTTTTCCTGCTTGTTTTTGTGAGTGATTTTTGTTGATTGTTTGAGAGAGAGTTGTTGTATGAGTATGACTGAGAGGAAGCGGAAGAACAATTTTTCTTTGGGGGAGAAACAAATTATTGCCCGTGCCATTACCCAATATGGGAGTTTCCTCCACGCCGGAAAAAGGAGGTTTTGCAGAACATTACTGACCAGGTGAATGCATTGGGGGGGGGGGGACCCGGACACGCGAGGGGATCGTCAAGAAAATCAATGACCTCCGGCGTCTGGTCAGAAAGAAGCTGGCCAAAATGGCAGCCCATGCCAGGGGCACAGGAGGAGGCCCACCATGCCCTGTTAGGCTGACAGTGGAGGAGCGTGCGGTGGCCCAGACCTTTCATAGAGAACAAGTGGAGGGCCTGCCTGGCTATGACTCCAGTCATGAAGGCGTGATGCCAGGTAAGGTTTTTGTTTTCCTATCTGGTGTGTAGCATGTGTGGGGGAGGAGGGGAAAGGAATATGTGGCAAGTGTGTGGATCCTCCAACCTGTGAATGTTTTGTGTCATCCACAGATGTGCAGGAGGCCTGAGGAAGAGGCACGCATGCCTCGAACACGCGCACCGCCCTGTGACCTAACCACCCGGAACTGAAGCTCAGCTGCCTGCGCTCCACGGCTGCGTTCCATCGCGCTGTCCCATCGTGTCCATACAGCTCCCTGTCTGACCAGCGCTGGAATACACTCAGGGACACCTATGGACTTTTGGATCAGCTGATGAACTGTACAGCATTCTCCTTTACAGTGAGAACCCAGAGCATTCAGCCATCACAGGATTACCAACATCAGCTGAGCACACCCATCCCGGAAGCCAGGCACAGATGACACCTTTTATGCCCATGAACCCTGCAGCCTTGTGAGTAGTATCCTCATAAGAATTGTTTTGTTTTGTCACAGTAATAAAAAGTTACTACGCTTAGAGGGCGCCACTTTTTGTTTTTCTTGTATTGTTTCAGAATTGCTTCTTCTTGGCAGCTGGCAGCCCTCGCAGCATGAGTACTACTACTACTACATTAGTCATATATGAACTTGATCCAATGGACTGAATAATTTCATAAACTTTTGTCCTTCAGTGGAAAGGAACTGTGCTGCCCTTGTTTCATTCTCTCTCTCAGATTCAGTATCTGTCATTTACCCTTCCCCACATATATATTTATTTATATCTACTTCCTTTGGAGAGCGCTTGATTTATCTGTTTGTTAGATGTGCAGGAGGGTGCTGGGCCATCTGGCCTGACCGCACCATCCCAGGGACAACAGCCTGATGAGGACCCCCCGACAAGGCCGGAGTCCTCGGAGGAGTTGGAGGAGGAGGAGTTTGAGGAGGAGGAGGATGTCATGTCAGCCAGTGTATTATTATTTTTGGAGGAGTCTTCCTCTCTGGCTGGCAGCAGCCAGGCCTCCATAAAGGCTAGCCCCTCCCACTCCTCCCCCAACAGGGCTAACCTCCCAAGGGCCTCCCCTTCTCCCCAGCCACAAGCATCAGCTGAAGGCAGGAAGTCATCCCAGAAGACCAGGGGTGTGGCCGAGGTTCTGCCCGCCAATCTGAGAAGGGACCAGGCCCTTCAGACTCGCCATCTGGGACAGGTCAGCCAGACTTTGGGGCGGATGGAGGAGAGCCTGTCCTCCAAGAATACGCTTGGGGACCTGGACTGCCACTCCCTGGCTCTTACAAACTGCCTAAACGTACTGCAGACTACTACAGCAGACGTTGGGCAGGATGTGAGGGTCCTCACCCAGGCTATCCAGGCAATACGGCATCACTAGATGCTGGCCTGACCAGAATTGCCGTGGCCTTGGAGGGCAGGCCGCCAGGTGGGCAGAGACCAGGGGCTGCTCCTCCTTCCCGGATTACCCCCCCCTCCCATGAGTCTCCCCTGAGGAGCCGGTGCCGTGGCCGTGGTCGTGCCAGCGGCATTAATTTGGTTTCCCCCTTTTTATTTTTTTATTTTTTTGTTCTGTTTTTTTTTCCAGGTTTTTTTTTGCTGTTTTTTTTTTGTTGTGAATGATTTCTGAATGTGGGGGTGACATTCCTGCCGGAAAAGGGGTGTCACCCTCATTTGTGGTGGAGAAGGGTTCCCCAGGACCAGGGGGAAGTGATCCCCAGGTCCGTGTGAATGGTGTATGAATGTACAGTGACATAATTGGAGCCGTGGCGTGGCGTTGCTGCTCACAAGTCCAGCATGGTGGGCTTGTGCTAATCCAATTTGATGAGGATGTGATGTGTCTGTGCTAGGGACCACAGTGGTGTGCATGCATGCATTCTCATTGTGCCATGATTAATGTGTGTGTTTAACGTGCAAAGATGCCTAATGTGAGCTGTCTCCTGGCTGCTCTTCCCTCAGAAGACGGGGTATCCTCGCTTAGGGGGGGATTGTCTGTTTCAGGGGTCAGGTCATCACGTATGTCAATCTGCAGACCCTTTCTCACTGCGAAGTTGTGCAGAATGCAACATGCACCGATGATCTGGCACACAAAGTTTGGGGAATACAACAGGGTACCCCCAGACTTATCCAGGCAATGGAAACGTGACTTCAGGAGGCCAAAGGTGCGCTCCACCACTGCACGTGTTTGGGCGTGGGCTTCATTGTATCTTTCCTCTCCTGGGGTTTGGGGGTTCCGGATAGGAGTCATGAGATGGGGTCCCAGTGCATATGCAGAGTCACCTGTAAGGGAAAAGACAGGAGGATGTTAGTAGTGCATGTGCCCCTTGTGATGTGTCCATCATGGGGGGGGGGCAGTCATGCCTGCCACCCATGTCACTCACCAACCAGCCAGGTGTCCCCATACACGTTCTGTTCGAATTCCATTGGGATGGGGCTCTGATTGTATATGTAGCTGTCATGGCTGGATCCGGGGTGTTTGGCACGAACGTGCCATATGAGGCCTTGGGCATCGACTATCACCTGTACGTTGATGGAATGCCAATGCTTCCGATTGCGGTATATGTGCTCTGTCTCATGGGGGGGCTGGAGTGCCACATGTGTGCAATCAATGGCCCCCACGGTGCGTGGGAATCTGGCAATTCTGTAGAAATCTGTCATTGCCTTCAGCCGCAGCTCCTCAGTGGTTGGTTTGATGATTTGGTTGGCCATGCATCTGAGGATTGCAGGGATAACCTGGTGCACACATCTGCTCATGGAGGATTGTGACATCCCAGCCACCACTCCACTTGTTCTTTGAAAGGAGCCACTGGCAAGGAAATGGAGTGTTGCCAGGACCTTGACCAGTGGCTGCACTGCATGTGAGCGGTGTGTTCGGCTGGTGATGTCATCCTGCAGGGTTATGGTTAATTCCAGGATGGCATGAGGGGTGAATCTGAAGATGCGATACACCTCAGAATCACTCATGCCAAAGAGGTCTATGCGGGTGCGGTATATCCTCTCCCGTGCCCTCCTCCGTGCCCTCCTCCTTCTTTGCTCCTCTAAAGTCATTAGTATAGCTATGAGCAAGGATGCCCCGGGCATCTTGGCATAAAGTTTGTTGTTCAGCAGGTGTGACTGCTCAGCTCCTCACTAACAGTGTTGCTTTAGCTGACATGTAGACGGATTGTCTAATTTTATACCACCTTTTATATGGTCTAATTTTAGACAGGACGTGCAGCTGTCCAATACCTGTCCAATACCTATAATTTATAGTTAGTTATTGTTAGTTATGCCTCGTTTCCACTGAACAGAACGGTTCGTGTCGGTACAGTTTGGAGCGCTTAGAATGGTCCGGTCTATTCTGCTGAACGTTTCCACTGCAAATCAGACCATCCGGGACCATACAAGGTTTAGAAAAAATGCCTAGCACATCCACCAATCAGTGGAATGTATTGTAGGTCCGCCCTAACTGAATCGTTCCATTTCCTATGGTCCCACATCTGAAGCAGGACCCAGAATGGTCCGGTATGGTTCGCTTTTATGGCACGCTTTCATAGAAATGTCAAAATAGCGTACCGAACCATACCGAACCGATCCGCTCAGTGGAAACCAGGCATTAGTTAGTTATTATTTCAAACTTTTGTATTTTCGTTCTAATTTTCTCATTTCCGAATTTTCCGAATTTTTTAATTTACGTATTCCGAGTTCTCGAATTTCCAAATTTAACATAATTTTCAAATTTACAAATTCCGAATAATCGAATTTATGAATTTTCAAATTTACTAATCTTTCGAATTTACAAAAAAAAAAAAAAAGCAAATCCACATATCTAGATAAAATTCAAATTATTATTAATATTTACAACACTTTTATTTTTATTTTGTATTAGACACAGTAGAGAACGGTTAGTACTTTTTACTGCCTGCATCTTGTGGCAGAGTTTTTTCATTATTTCCTGTCCCTGAGACACAATATCAAATGAATAGAAATCCTGGGGGAAAAAAAAAAACATTCTTGTCACCAGAACAGGTGTCCCCAGTGGAAGATTTTTCCTCACCTCTTTTACTACTGACACCTGTAACATTTGGAATATTCCATATCATTATGTCCTGACGACAGTAGGCAAAGGGGGAAATAGAAATAGTAACTCTCCTCAGTAAGCATGAAAAAACTTGCCCAAGTTTGAACCATTTTGTAAATCACGCTCAAAGCTTGTGAACTTTGCCAACGTTTGGGAACTGCCTTGGGAGACATGCAGCAATGGAAATGAAAGTATCTCTCCTTGAGACAAATTGTCAGCTCTACCTAGTGACTCCTCAACACATACAATATGGCTGCTGTTATGCTTACCCTTTCATAGTAAGGGCAATGGGCTATATGTTTTTTCAAATTATTGCCTCAGTGACTCAGCTGACCAGGGACCAAGGTTATATACTACTTTATAGGTTGTTTCCTATTTCTGGTAGTGAGCATGTTAAAGGGTTTGTAAAGGAATTTTTTTTAATCTTAATAGCTTCCTTTACCTTAATGCAGTGCTGTTTTCATGTCCTCATTGTTCGTTTTTGCTCTCAAGTTGCTGTAATTTTTCTCTGATCTCCACACTTCCTGGTTGTCTGTTTCCTTATAACCACAGTGCTGGGAGCTTTCTCTATGTGTTCACTAATCAAGGAGGTGTGATTACTGTGTGTCTTAAACCCCACAGCACCAATCAGTTTCGTTTTCCAAACCATCACTGCCCTGTATTTGCTCTGTGGCTCTGTACAGCACAGGCAGGAAGCAACATGCAAAAACGAAACTAGAAACTACAGGTACATTATATGATTGATTTTTATCAGTTAACTATTATGGGCCAGATTCAGGTAGAGTTGCGCTGGAGTATTTCGATATGCGCCGTGTAACTGTGAATATGCGCCGTCGTTTCTATGTGGCCGTACCCACCAAACTAGATGCGACAGAAAACGGGCCATTTCCGATCGGCTTAACTTTCCGATGCCAGAGTCTCGTCAGCGCATAATTTCGCTTGGCACATCAGTCGCGCCTATTGATTTCCCCTGCAAATATGCAAATGAGGGAGATTTCCCGATTCGCGAACGGATTAGCACCATACGCCGGCTACATGCGCCGCGCGTATCTTGTCCGTCCGGCGCAAAGTTATTTCTACAAATAGCTGCTTTATCTTTACTCCAGATGGCCACAGGTCAGCAGGAGAGCAGCTACAGCAGCGTTACCGACGATAAGAGCTAGCTGAGCACCCCCACTTGCAGGACAACACCTCTGTCCATGCTTGTCTGTCAACTTTTACAGCCATGGAGGAAGACATCATAGGTCTCCCTAGCCGAGATGACGGCTGACAGCTCCTGGCCTTTAGAGTTCAGCTTTCTCCTGTGTGTTTGCGGGGAACGGGAGCAGCCATCTCAGAACAAAAGTAACTTCACTGCGGGGAGGGGGAACAGGATATACTTTAGTGCCGGAATAGCGCATCTATGGGCGCATTTAAACGCCCAACGGAACGCATTGCGATGACGTTTCCCGTGAAGTGGTGCCGACGGAAGTTGTGAGCATGCGCACAAGGGGGCCGAGTGAAGCCTCACTTACTGCGCATGCTCCATGGATGATGCGCTGAACGTAAGCCTCTGCGCTTGGCTCCGCCCATCATTTACATATGATCACACCCACTTCCACTTGCGTCGGGTTAGGCCAGCGCATTATCGTTACTCTGGCGCAAGTTTACGCGCAACTGCTATGTGAATAACAGTACTTGCGCCGAAAGTGTCGGCGGAGTAACGTAAATGAGAAACGTTACTCCAAAGTAAAGAAGCGCCCATGTACCTGAATCTGGCCCTATGTCTCTATACCCTGTAAACAGTCGTTTCAGCAAAAAAAGTTTTCAGCCAAAAGTTTGGGATTCACCATACATCCATGTTCATGATGATCCTCAGCCTCACCTCTATTTCCCAGTGGGGATTCAGAAAGCTACTAAAAAAGGATGTAACCTTTACCCACTCAAAAAAGTAGGCTCTGTATTGATAGCTATAACATCTAGAGTGATGCCGCGTACACACGGCCGTTTTTTGCGATGAAAAAAAACGAAGTTTTTTAAAACGTCATTTAAATTGATCGTGTGTGGGCAAAACTTCGTTTTTTGTCTTCAAAAAAACGACCAAAAAAAAATTCCAACATGTTTGAATTTTTTGTGTCGTTTTTCAAAACGTCGTTTTTTGTTTCACAAAAAGTCACTGTGTGTAGCAAAACGTCGTTCAAAACGACGTTTTTCAACCCGCCCATGCCCAGAAGCTAGTTATGAAGCGAGCTTCAATGGAAAAGAGTGGTGAATGTAACCTTGCTTTTTGTGAAAAAACGATGGTGTGTATGCAAAATTGTCTTTGAAAAGTGACGTTTCAAAAACGTCGTTTTTTACTTCACAGAAAATTTCGTTTTTTTTTCATCGCAAAAAACGACCGTGTGTACGCGGCATTAGACATACATTTACAACCCTCCCAGTTTTTTTTTGTTCATAAATAACAATTTGGAAAGGGGAGTACAATTATTTTCTTTCCCACTGTCTCCAGTTACTTTGCACATTTTACAACATCTTTTATGGTCTCTGGAGAAACATAAACATGAAAGGTTATGTATGTGTTTTCCAAAGAGACTTTTTATTCATAACTAATGTGCTGTTGTGAAGGAAAAACACATTATTTATTATCTCATGCTCATGTCATAAAACCGAGAACATCTGAATGTACCATTCATAGTTTTAAATATCTAAGATGCATAGCAACATAAATGCAGCAGTTTACACATTTATCATGTTTCATCAGTAAATTATGCAATAATATAGAATCTATTATGAAAAAAAGGGAAAAAGAAACTGTGCTAAGAAATGTAGCAAACTTATGAGGCCATAAGAATTGCTCTGAGGTCATATGTTGGAAGCAGCAATCCTTCTGTAGAACACCAGTACAGTAAATAGAATATGAAAAAAATAAAAATAGGGTCACGCTAAACCTATGAATAGTACAAATGTGAATGTAAACACTAAAGAATTAAAAAAGCACTGAAAAGTGAACAAAAAAAAGAATAATTACTTAAAAAATGTGAGACAACTGCAAAAATTAATTAAACCAATAAAAAAGTCCATACAATGTGCCAACAAAACGAAAGTTCATAAACGTTGAGTAAATAATAACTGTCCGCCTGTGTAAACACTAATAAAGTCCAACCATGGATGACGACTCTTCAGATGTTGAAATGCAAAACCAATGTGAAATCCACCACCATTATTGAAATAATTCCTGCTTACCAGAGCCCCCGTGACAGAGGATCCAGAGAAGCATATAATGTAACACAGCCTGTTTTCAAAGGCACCCGGGGCTTGCTGCACCACTGGTCAAGACACTCTGTGGATGGTCAGACACGTATGTAATTGATATGGCATGTAAAAGACATAGGCCCAGATTCACAGAGCGATTACGCCTGCGCAACAGGAGATGCGCGTGCGTAAGTCTAAATGTGCACGTGCGTTTCAATGCACGGCATCCCCAAAACGAGATACGCAAGAAATCTACTTTTTTTTGTCCAGCGTAATTTCGTTAGACAGGCACATCCGTCTGCGCAAAACTGCGCTAGACAGACCATTGATTTGCTAGTCAAATATGCTAATGAGGGACTTACGGGGATCCACAAAAGAACGTTGGGGCAGCGCAGGCTACGCAGTGTGCGCAACAGCAAAATGTCCTGTCTAAAATTAGACCATATAAAAGCTGGTCTTAAAAGAGAAAAATCGTCTACATGTCAGATAAAGCAACACTGTTAGTGAGGAGCTCAGCAGTCACACGTGTTGCCCAACAAACTGTATGCCAACATGCCAGTGGCATCCATGCTCATAGCTATACTACTGACTTTAGATGAGCAAAGAAGGAGGAGGGCACTGAGGAGGGCACTAAGGAGGGCATGGGAGATGTTTTTTTTATTTATTTTTTACTTTTTATTTGCTTATATAAACTTTACAATTTAATCTAATCTAATACAATATTCTTATCTGATACAAGCCCCTCACTCTTCACTCTTCACGGGAGAGGATATATCACACACGCATAGACATCTATGGCATGAGTGATTCTGAGGTGTCTCGCATCTTCAGATTCACCCCTCATGCCATCATGGAATTAACCACAACCTTGCAGGAGGACATCACCAGCCCAACACATGACACTACCCATGACACCCATGACAGCTACATATACAATCATAGCCCCATCCCCACAGATTTCGAACAGAACATGTATGGGGACAGCTGGCTGGTTGGTGAGTGACATGGGTGGCAGGCATGACTGCCCCCCCCCATGATGCACACATCACAAGGGGCACATGCACTACTAACATCCTCCTGTCTTTTCCCTTCAAGGTGACTCTGCATATGCACTGGGACCCCATCTCATGCCAGCTCACATTAGGCAACTTTGCACGTTAAACACACCCATTAATCATGGCACAATGAAAATGCATGCATGCACACCACTGTGGTCCCTAGCACACACACACCACATCGTCATCACATTGGATTGGCACAAGCCCACCATGCAGGACTTGTGAGCAGCAACGCCATGCCACGGCTCCAATTATGTCACTGTACATTCATACACCATTCACACAGACCTGGGTTTCACTTCTCCACCACAAATGAGGGTGACACCCCTTTTCCCGCAGGAATATCACCCCCACATTCCAAAATCATACACAAACAGAACCAAAAAAATAAAATAAATGACGAGCAAAAATAAAAAATGCCCAGCAAAAATATAATTTAAACAAAATAACAACAAAGAAAACACATAAAAGACAAAAATCACTCTGCAAAACAGTCCCCAAATATCTCAAAGACACGTCACAAACAAACAAACAATCGCTAATAAACAAAAGCACCTTGCTGTATAGGCAGGGATACAAAGGGATGTACTTTTGCAAAGGAAGTGCGTTTGTGTCTGTCTATTTATGCTGTCTGCGTAGTTCACTAAGTTGCCCTAGTCCACTTCCAATTTCACTGATTGCGCCGTTCCCTAGTTGTGAGCATGCGCACAGAGGTGCTGACCATGGTCTGCATCAAGCGCGCATGCGCGAGCCGGCCGGCCCTTCATTTGCATGGGGTCACGGCTCATTTCAATGTAACACGCCCATGTCCTTCCCAATTTGTATTACTCCGCCTTACGCCTCTGAAATAACGTTACGCATGCGCAATTTTCTGCTAAAAAAAACTACGAGAATAGGGTGATTACGCGGCTACATTGCGCAAGTCTAACGTAAAGGCGGTGCGCTACGCCGGTCCAATAATGCGCAGGTGTACCTGAATCTGGCCCATAATGCTCCAATAGTGTAAAACCTTATAATTATAAAAACACAGTAACACACTTCCAAACTTGAATCGACAAAGGAAGCCTTAAGTCTGTTGTGGCTGCTGGACACAAACAGACAGACACGTCCGTCTGGATAGCAGTAACATGTGATGACCGCTCAGCGGAGCGACGCATTGACGTCATCACCTGTTACTGTCATGGGGCAGTCCTCCTCAACATATTATATTACTGACCCCCTTGCACTCTGGGGGCAGTATTATCCATATCATCTCCAGGAGATTGTTGATCTTTTGTCATCAATTATCTTGGCAGCCATAGCTTTCTTTAAAGCTTGCGTGCAGAGTGATTATTCAATGATCCTCAGAGTCAGATCAGAGCCGGTATTGTTATGCAAAGTTAGAGGCCTAATTGGTTACATTCCAACATTCCAACTTAGGGGTCATATGCCTATCCTCCAGGGAGTGAGAATATCAGAAATTATATTAACTCATGTTGCCTTCCAACATTATATATATATATATATATATATATATATATATATATATATTTGTAATCAGAGTGTTCGAGTAAGGAATACGATGACCCTAATAACCCAGGCCTGGAGTGTGCCTTTGGCCGGGTGGTAGGTACGCCTGAAAGAGGGCATACCCTGAATAAGAAAAAGTACAATGAGAATGTATGAAAGCTGGGGAAATGGGTGGGTGGGACCCAGAATCCGACGCGGAGCAAGCCCAGACAGGGAGGGAGTCTTAAGTACTCTCAGACTCCTCCCACAAATTCAGGCCGGCCTCCGGCCAGCCTTCTACTTGTAATCAGAGTGTTCGAGTAAGGAATGCGATGACCCTAATAACCCAGGCCTGGAGTGTGCCTTTGGCCGGCTGGTAGGTACGCCTGAAAGAGGGCAAAAGACACATATTTAGGTGAAGAGGGGTAGATGAGCGACCAAGAAGCAAAGCAGCACGCGCCCGGATGGCAATCGTATGTACCCCTGATAAGTAGCCGTTATGACTGGAGAAGCTACCGACTCGTGACCTGTGATAGAAGGAAGCCCCTGCCGAATGCGTGAAGCAGCCCTGAACTTGACCAATGCCCCGAGAAAGATTGGTTCGAGCCTGCGACAACCCATATGAGAGCCTGACACGCTTATGATGAGTGAACACTTGTGGGCAACTGAACCAGAGCTGGCCCGAGAAGCCCCTGCAATAATGCCTAACAATGAAAGCTACAACCGGACACAAGAGACGTAGCCCTGTGAGGAAACCCCCACAACCCCTGGCCTACCCATACTTGATAGGAAAGTGAGCGGGTGAGTTGCAAAAATCTGACAACTAGCAGGAGCCTAAAGTGCTGGATACCTGATGGACATGTTGACGGAGCAGAAGGACGAAGCCCTTGCGCTAAGGTAACAACAACCCAACATGGCCCATACCGACACCCAGAACCCGTTCTTACCTGATAGACTTGGTTAGCAGGTTACAGGCAGAAGCAAGACCCGATGATGCTGCACAAAAAAGACTTACCTTGCCACCAGCAGGACTGACGAAATCGAGCATAAGGATAGATGACATCGGTATGGCAGCTAACCCAAACCACCCCCCCCCCCCCAAGTGCTGAACGCCAGACCATGGACAAGTACCTAATGACCAGTTTTGCAGGAGAGCAGCCCATAGTAACAATGCTACCAAACTTGCCACTAGGAACCTAAAAAGCCCAGCCCCCCACCTACAGCATGAAGGTAGAGAAACCAGACCAACCACCCCTGGAAAAGCTGCCTCCAGAAACTTGATTGGAAACGAAAGCATGACTGTCAGCTGAAGCCACAACACTATGAAAAACCTGATGATGCAGCGATGAGCCCCAAAAGTAGGTCTGAAAGTACCCACAGTAGGGATGTCAGAGAAACAGGGATGGGTGATTTCACCCCCTCTGACAAGGAACACCCATTGCTCAGTCATGAACCAGAAGGCCTGATAGACTGGACCCCAAAAAAAATGACATGGCCGGCAGAAATGGAAGAGCAGGAACTGGGGATGCACTGACCCAACCTAGACAAGACAGAAAACACACATGAAAGAACAAACGCCCTCTGTGCCTACCTAAGACCGCTGCGCATGAATGCACCTGATGACACCCCAACCCAGTGTGACTGGCACGTGAGCCTGAGTAACCTGCCGCGCAGAGACAGACAATATAACTGAACACTCAGGGTTGGTGTACCCACGGACTGCTGTGGGTAATCGAGTATGTGTAATGAATGCACGTGCAACGTATGACGTATGTAAACAGGCGAGAAGATTGTGGTCAACAATAAATTAAAAACGAAACCTCAGCCCGTATGAATCTGTAGACATGACAGATCCTGAGATGTGAGCACTAGCTAAACAACCCAGATGCAACGTGGACAAAATACAACGAGACATGGTAATCACAAAGACAACGCAAGACAAACCAACACAGACAGGATTCGTGGGGGCAGAAAAGCTATGACAGAAATCGTGGGGGCAGCAATGCTATGACAGAAAATGAGGGAGACAGAAATCGTGGGGGCGGCAGAACTGCTGAGTCTGAAAACTTATGGCAAAACCCGGGGCAGAAAAGGTATGGGAGACCCGCTGAACCTGAATGCTGAGGCAAAAATTATAGGACAGAAACCTGGGGCAGAAATGGTATGAGAGCAACGCTGAGGCACAACTAAAATGACAAAACCTGGGGCATAAATGGTATGAGAGCAACACTGAGCCTGAAATGCAGAGGCAGAAATGCAATGACAGACAGAAATGACAAAAACGTGGGGGCCGTAGTGCCCAGACAGAAAAACGTGGGGGCCGTAGTGCCCAGACAGAAAAACGTGGGGGCCGTAGTGCCCAGACAGAAAAACGTGGGGGCCGTAGTGCCCAGACAGAAAAACGTGGGGGCCGTAGTGCCCAGACAGAAAAACGTGGGGGCCGTAGTGCCCAGACAGAAAAACGTGGGGGCCGTAGTGCCCAGACAGAAAAACGTGGGCAGAAAAGCTATGGAAGAAACGCTATGACAGAAAACCTGGGGCAGAAACGCTATGACAGAAAACCTGGGGCAGAAACGCTATGACAGAAAACCTGGGGCAGAAACGCTATGACAGAAAACCTGGGGCAGAAACGCTATGACAGAAAACGTGGGGCAGAAACGCTATGACAGAAAACGTGGGGCAGAAACGCTATGACGGAAAACGTGGGGCAGAAACGCTATGACAGAAAAAACCTGGGGGCAGAAACGCTATGACAGAAAAAACCTGGGGGCAGAAACGCTATGACAGAAAAACCTGGGGGCAGAAACGCTATGACAGAAAAACCTGGGGGCAGAAACGCTATGACAGAAACCGTGGGGGCAGAACGCTATGACAGAAACCGTGGGGGCAGAACGCGATGACAGCAAACATGGGGGCAGAACGCTATGACAGCAAACGTGGGGGCAGAACGCTATGACAGCAAACGTGGGGGCAGAACGCTGACAGCAAACGTGGGGGCAGAACGCTGACAGCAAACGTGGGGGCAGAACGCTATGACAGCAAACGTGGGGGCAGAAACACTATGACAGCAAACGTGGGGGCAGAACGCTATGACAGCAAACGTGGGGGCAGAACGCTATGACAGCAAATGTGGGGGCAGAACGCTATGACAGCAAATGTGGGGGCAGAACGCTATGACAGCAAACGTGGGGGCAGAACGCTATGACAGCAAACGTGGGGGCAGAACGCTATGACAGCAAACGTAGGGGCAGAACGCTATGACAGCAAACGTGGGGGCAGAAACGCTATGACAGCAAACGTGGGGGCAGAACGCTATGACAGCAAACGTGGGGGCAGAAACACTATGACAGCAAACGTGGGGGCAGAACGCTATGACAGAAAATGTAGGGGCAGAAACGCTATGACAAAAAACCTGGGGCCAGAAACGCTACGACGCAAAACCCTGGGGGCAAAACTCGAAAAAACAGCGGGCGGGCGGACGAGCATCCCCCCCCCCCGGCGTGAACACCGGGGGAAGCAGCGGACGGCTCCCTCCATACTGGAGGGAGAAAATACAGCGGGCGGGCGGACGAGCATCCCCCCTCCCTGCGTGAATACCAGGGGAAGCGGCGGAGAGAGGAGGACGCAGACGAGTACCGGAAGAACCACGTGACCGCCGGCGACGGGAGAAGGGTGGCTGACCGGCTGGAGAGGCAGGCAGGTAGGGTGGGAAGATGTGGAACCCGGGGGGAAGGAAACAAAATCTGGGTCAGAACACGTGGAGCCGCCATACACGTGCGGGCGGGTAGATAACCCCTCCCTCCTCCAAAGCCGACAGCTGAATGGCGTCAGCTGACGCCGACATGACACCCCCCCTCCTCCACCCAGAATCCGACGCCGACCCAGCCCAGACAGGGAGGGAGTCTTAAGTACTCTCAGACTCCTCCCACAAATTCAGGCCGGCCTCCGGCCAGCCTTCTACGTGTATGTATGTGTGTGTATATATATATATCAATACTTACTGTAATTTTCCTTTCCTGGCCTGTCCCCACGTCAGCACACAATGGGTTAACCCCTTCCTCCAGTCTTCCAGTACCACCTTAATTTAGCTGATAAATAGGGGGCCCCTCCTCTCTTGCCCTTGTTCCACTTAACTGGCAGACGACAGGCTTATAGGGAAGGAAAAGAGCTGTGCTGACGTGAGGACAGGCCAGGAAAGGAAAATTACAGTAAGTATTGATAACAATTTTCCGTTTTCCTGGCCAGCCTCACGTCAGCACACAATTGGAACTAATTTAGCTGATATAGGGTGGGAAAAAAGACATAAGACTCGAACAACAACTTAGAATGCTGCTTTAGTGAAAATTTTATTTTGCTTGTAAAGGTGCCGACACCACTGCGTTACCAAAATTCGATGCACTAGCCGCTGTGACATCTAAACTGTAGTGTTTAGTAGACATGTGCAAACTGAAATATTTTGTTTCGTTTTTTCGTTTTCGTCCGGAAAATACATTTATTTAGTTACTCTCGAAAATCGTTTTGATTTATTTCGTTTTTCGTTGGGAAATAGCTTTCGTCCGAGAATCCAGATATTATACTTGGTTTCTGTAGAATGGTCAAAGAATATTCGACGGAACATTGAAACTTTACGCCGAAACATACATTTCCGGTCGAATATTCCGCCTACAAGAATTCTAATGTTGTATGACTAGTAATAATAATAATAATAAATAATTATGTTATTATTACTAGTCATAGTCAACCAACATTAGAATTTTCTATAGCCTATGGGCGGAGCATTAAAATGTACGAGTGCAGTATATCTTCTCCGTCGAATCTGCTTTCGATATACACCATAAGCCTTCAATGACAGATCAGATTCTGCGATTTTTGATGCTTTGTCGAATTTTCGTTGTTCAATTCCTAACCTAGCCGACTTAGTTTCACATTCTTTTCTCCATCTCCGGCTCCAATATGGTGCATCCGATGGCAACAATAGCCATTTCGACTATTCAGTCAGCGTCATGTCGAATCTCTCTATATCGAATTGTTATCACCACGAAAATGAAAATAAAGCATTTTTTATGTCGGATCTTTCGGTTTTCATTCTCTGCGCTTTCGTTATCGTTTGTTAAAACGATAACGAAAATACCAGATTTTCGAACGAAAATGCATTTGAACGAAAACAAATGCACATGTCTAGTGTTTAGCGAAGGTTTTGCAGGAGCTCCAACTAGCGGTCCTGCATATGTCTTCAATATAAACAAAAATTAGTGAATTTACTGGCCTCCTTTCACTATCCCGGTGCTCAGGAATTCACAGGATTTAAATAACAAATAAATAATAAATGTTATGTAAATAGTATTGCCACTCTATAACAATCTGTAAACAATTAAGCATATGCATATGTCTTCTTTTTTTTTTTTTGTAAGTGTATTTTTGTGCGTGAACTCGAGAGAGAGGAGCCGGAGTGCAGGAGTTGGGAGTAGGCAGACACTCCCCCCGGAGGCAATCGCCATCCTTCTCCATGCCTCTGGTGGCAATGGCCCTACCTGCTCCTCTTGGGAGCCCAACTGGGGCCAAACGGGACCCCAATGGGGCAGAGGGACTCCCCCTATGAGGGAGTGAGGGGGCCTAGCCCACCCAGCCAGCCCCGTAGGTCCTTCGCCTCTCTTTATTTTTTAGGAGACCTCATGGCTAAAGTGCGTGTGTTTTAAACCAATTTCGTGTGTGTGCAAGTGTGGTACAAGGTACAGGCGAGCCGGGCTGAGACCACCAAACTCAATTCACATGTAGCCGAGACCGGGATCCGAACCATTGGCTGCAAAGGTGAACGGCTTGTCAGTGCAGTGCCAATAACGTTGAGCCACCACAGCTCCCGTATGCATATGTCTTCAATCGGTATCTTAGCCGAAGCTGCCCACAAGGCTGTCACCCCTCTTGTAGAATGTGCTCTAATAACTTGTGGAGGCGTCAGCCCCTGTTTCTCATATGTAAGGCTAATCACCTTGGTGATCCAGGTAGCTATGAATTTTTCTGACGCCGCTTGTCCTCTTCTAGGCCCTGATAGCAGGATGAAGAGGGTATCAGTCTTGCGCAACTGTAGAGAGCGGTGTAGATAAATTAAGAATAAGTTGACCAAGTCCAGTGGCCTGAGATCTAGCTTTTCCGTTTTGTCTCTGCGGTTGTGTGAAGCTAGGTCGAACCGCATCCTAATTCACATGGAACTTGGAGACCATCTAAGGCCCCGTACACACAAGCAAATAGATCTGTTCAAATCGGTCTGCATGGGCCAGTACCAAGACGTAGTCTAGGTAGTGGAAGATCTTTATGCCCCTCAAACGTATAACAGCGATGATAGCTGGCAAGATCTTGGAGAAGACTCAAGGTGCTGTGCTGATCCCGAAGGGTAGACATTTGAATTGGAAATGGTCTTCCCGTACCATGAATAGCCAGACCCCATGCAATGGGGTAAATGATCTTGGAGATCTGCATTTGGGAAGGCTTCTCTCTCTCTGCAGTCCTGTCAGGTAAAGGAGAATGTCACATGCATTTATACCAGCATGTTAGAAGATGCCTTGTCAAGCTCCGGTGCATTTTGGGCCTTTATGCAGTCTGCAGTGGCAGAGAAATGAAATCTCACAGGTTGCCTCACAAGTATGTGGTTGTGCAAAATTCTAAGGCCTATTAAGGGCACTATAGCAGAAAGTATTAAAAATAGGGGGGTGTGGTGGCGCTTGTTATTTAACACAATGATATTAATGCGGTTAATATAAGATCACACAAAATATAGTGATGATAAGGGTAATTAATAACGTGATAATGTCTCACTCCTTGATCCTCAATCCCCCACCAAACATCAATAACAATGATGAGGGGGATGCAAATAGTGATGATGATGTGAACCAATGAAAGATGTGTGAAAATATACCAATATATTCCAAATATATGGTATAAGATAAAAATCACAATTCCAACGAATAAAAATTGTGGTTTTTAACCACTTAACCCCCGGACCATATTGCTGCCCAATGACCAGAGCACTTTTTGCTATTCAGCAGTACAGCACATTCTAGTGCAGTCAACAAAAGTAGAATGTTGCATTGTTTCTCTATGGAACACATCTGGAAAGTGGCAAAAACACTTTGAGAATGCATCAAAAACACTCATGCAGAAACACATCTGGAACATAGTAATTGTGGCAATCTGGACTTGCACAGAACCTATGCAGTGACAGGTTTTGCCTACCAATCAGCAACAGAGTTAAATTTGCCGAATATAAACTTCAGGAGTGGTATTGCATTCAACACAGGAAACTACAAGATTTGGCATAGTTTCCAGAAAGAGTTGAATCTAGCAACTGACTTTTGGCTGATGCTTTTGATAGACCTGTTGCAAGTGCTGGCACACTCAGTCACTGCTATGAGAGCATTATGGTTATGCCAATGGAGGGCAGGCTGAACCTCTACACAAGCCTTCGACATTTCCCATAATGGGAAGGTATTGTTTGGCCAAACACCGATCAAAGAAATTAAGCGAATAACAGGAGCATAAGTCCAGGCGGTGGCCACAGACTAGTAAGAGGAAGCCCCCATCCTTCACTCAAGCCCACCAAACTTCAAAAGATGCAGGCTGCAGATTTAACAGATCACAGTGGAGAATTCCAAACTTGACCACTTAATTCATCCACTTTATGTTCACCAAATCTCCAGAAGAGAAAAAAATAAGTTTGCAAGATTTTCATACTGCTACAAGGCCATCATGACAGTGATGCCGGAAACATAGAATCAACTCTGGATCTGCGTATCAGTTTTCCAGGGGCAGATGGCGCTAAACATGCCCAGCAAAGGCCCTTGTCTGGACGGCCTCTTGTCGTGTTAGGTTCTGCCGCCATTGCAATCTGAACAGCTTTGCGGCCTGGACTGGCCATTGATTGGGATCTATGTCCTGTGCGTGACCCAGACGCATGCAGAGATTTTGAACGGTGGCGGGACTTTTTCTTCCGCAAATGTCTTGTTTTAGGGCTTCTGCTCCTATAAAGACAAAACACCTCCTGGTGTTGCACTCTTTTGTTTTATGGCTCCCGTAGACCCCTGCTACCTTTCCCACAATCTTCGTGTATTTTGGGGCTGTGGTGAGCTCATGCTGTATTGATGAAAAACAGGATATAGCCAATAAGCTTTTTTTTTTTTTTAGTAATTTTTACCTTGCATTGGTAAAGGAATCTCTCGTGGTGGTAGTGGATTTGTGAGAATATCTGTTTAGCAGGTGTGAAAAAATTAGGTAAATCATTTAGTGGAGACAGCCTTGTGCACACTGACACAGCCCAGCCATCCCTCCCTCTCTGTGAAGAAGACTCATCAGAAAAACTCTTCTCACTAGCTGTAGCAAACAGCACTGAATCTTCTGGCTCTCTAAGTTTTATAGTCAGGCTATACCTGACGCCCGCCCAACAGAAAAACACAGGGAAGACAGCCAGCGCGCTCCTAAGGCGCGGATATTTAGAGAGCATGATAATACAGCAGCACCACAGCCCAGGAAATGGTAAGCTCTTTAAGAACCTAAACCCATCGTTCCGCCCGACGAGGTTCCCGATGAGCGGTCGGAAAAGCTTGTCGAGCCAAAGTCCTCATTGAACGAGGAAAAAGAGCGTGCTCTCTTTTTTGGCTCGACGAGCATCCCGACTGGACGCTCTTCGGAATTGTACACACGACCGAGAACCTCGGCAGAATATGTCTCCCAGCGAGCTTCTCGCTGGATTCTGCCGAGAGGCTTGGTCGTGTGTACGCCGCCTCAGCCTTAATCTGCCCGCATAGCTCCAGCGTCCAGTGTAAGAAAAAGGTACTACCTTTATTGTTCTGGACCTTCCAGTCTCAGGAGAGACTTGAACCTGGGTGGGTTGGTTTGGCGCCCGACCAAAAAAAGAGGAACAAGGGCAAGGGAGTGAGTGAGAAACAAATATAGCGCAACACATGCAAACTGAATCGCCTCTGGGCGCTGTATCCATTCCATGGGTAAAAAACCCTTTGACCTTAGAAGAGATGGGTTTTAATCTTTCTTCTGAAGGCCAAGTGGTCCAACTCCAATTGGATAGTGGTTGGTAGAGCAAGGGAGGAGGAGCCCCCTATTTATCAGCTAAATTAAGGTGGTACTGGAAGACCGAGGAAGGGGTTAACCCATTGTGTGCTGACATGAGGCTGGCCAGGAAATATATATTACAGTAAAACCTTGGTTTGAGAGTAACTTGGTTTGCGAGCGTTTTGCAAGACAAGCTATTTTTTTTTATACATTTTGACTTGATATACAAGCAATGTCTTGATATACAAGTAGCGTCATGTCACAACTGCGTATAAAAGAGAAGAGAGACGTCTCTAAGTGTAGCAATATTGTTACATTTATTGAAGGTACAACATTTAGCAACATATTGCTACACAGAGGCACCTCTCTTCTCTTTTATACTCTGGAGCTACTGCTGGATTTTGATTCTAATCGCCTTGTGGAGGCTTCCATTTGTGGATGGACATTTTATGGTTCCACAACCAGGTTAGTTTGCTATAATCTTTTTATATGTACTGTACTATAAACTATGAATAAATGATTGTGGAATGAATTATTTGAGTTTCCATTATTTCTTATGGGGAAATTTGCTTTGATATACAAGTGCTTTGAATTACAAGCATTTTTCTGGAACAAATTATGCTCGCAATCCATATATATATATATATATATATATATATATATATATATATATATATATATATATATATATATTGTGAATAGGTAGCAGGTACAAAATCTCCCTTTGGTGACAACACTTTTAGGCACAGATACCAGTCCAGTGAGGTAGTTTCAAACAGTGCAGTGTTTATTTATGCAATTTACTTGTCTATTTCCAGGTGCTGTACAGTGTTCCAGAACATAAACAGGGCAAAAACTACAAAACAAAATCCTAGCCGTGTCCTGGCACTAACTGCACAAACTACAACTCATTGCTATCAGGCTGAGCAAGCCTAACTCTTGTCGGCCTCCAAATACACAGCTTGTTTGCTTTCTATAAACCTTGCAGCTCTCCCAGACAGGACTTATCTGGTCCCCAGGTATGAGAGCACTGCCTGCATGTCTCAGGTTCAGGGGAGGGCTGGCAGGGTGGAAATCTCCCCCCGGGCTGGTGACACTTGCACAGCCACCGGCCGCCACTACCAAATGCTGTTTTTGCAGAGCAGGAATATGCCTGCTGGAGCTCTGTTAACATAGGTCACGGCCGCTGCTCACCTCCCACTGTGCAGCCGTGCCTGTGTCAGCTCCGAGGTAGATGGCTGCAGAGCTGAGCTATGTCTCGTCTCACACATAGCTCAGCCTCAGCGCACACCAGTGCTGACATCCCCTTCTCTCTCTGCACAGACACGAGGACTCTGATGTAAGGGGGGCCTCTCATGTAAGGGGGGCTTCTGTGCGGACTCTGATGTAAGTGGGGCCTCTGTGCAGACTCTGATGTAAGGGGGGGCCTCTGCGCAGACTCTGATGTAAGGGGGGGCCTCTGCGCAGACTCTGATGTAAGGGGGGCCTCTGTGCGGAATCTGATGTAAGGGGGGCCTCTGTGCGGACTCTGATGTAAGGGGGGCCTCTGTGCAGACTCCGATTTAAGGGGGGCCTCTGTGCGGACTCTTGTGATCATGAAAAATGGGCCACTTGACTGGACTTGCCCCCCAGGCCTAAGGCTGCCAGCCCTCCACTGCTCAGGTTAGTATAAATTGCCATCGGGGAGGGGAATAAAACCTGAGCTTTACAAAGGATCTGAAATTCTTTAAAGTAAAGCCCGGGAGTTGTGTAAACCCTGAACAGGACTTTTCCAAACTCCCTCTGAGACAATCTGCTGCTTCAATATACATACACTATATCAGGGGTCTTCAAACTATGGCCCTGCAGTTGTTCAGGAACTACAATTCCCATCATGCCTAGTCATGTCTGTGAATGTCAGTTTAACAATGCCTTATGGGATTTGTATTTAAACAAAAGCTGGAGGGCCGTGGTTTGAAGATGTGAAAATAAATATAATTCCGCGCCAATGTTAAATAAAGCTAACTAAACCTTATTAGTGGACAATTGTGTATATATAGTACCCTAGCGTGGTAAAATATAGTAGTAAGCTGCTCCTCGGTGGTGTAATGAATAACTACAAATAATGAAAACAAAGAACGATAGAGGGTGCTGATGGATAGACTATGTGTTCCACCTGGCTATCATTGAGTGGACTATGTGTTCCACCTGGCTATCATTGAGTGGAACATGTACTAGGTGGGTGAAAATTAGCAATAAAACACCATTGCAAAACAATAGGTAATACGATATCATACGAAATAATAAATTATAAACAGATAATCTGTCTATGTGCAATATTGGCATAAACAATTAGCCAGTGCTATGAAAAAATCAATTAAATAAAACCAGTGTACAAAAACGACATATGTTTTGCGTCACGCCCCCTGATGACGTACACGAGTACGAAACATATGTCGGCGGCAACATCTGGCTCCCTGCACGCGCAACAAACCCAATAGTGCCTTCCAAACCTTGGCATCCTGCCACACACAACAGTATCGGTGAGATGTCCTATTGGAGAGCATTGACACGCTACAGTCCCAGTGCCAGGCAGGCACCTGCCAGAGTAAGAGGCCAATTGGCTGTTTGTGTGCGAATTTTATTTATTTTAATAAACGGTATTGCACCATGATTTTTTCTATTTTTTCCATTTTTTTCCATATTTTTCTCTGCTAATCTATGAGTTTATCAGTCGCACCTTTGGTCCCATCGAGATCCAGCACGCCCTCAGTGTGAACAGGCACTTATCCTGTCCTGCCTATCTGACCTACTTGTAACAAAGAGGTCTTGCTGTCTGGTAAGAATTTAGCATCTCCTCAACACTTTGGGTGGAGCACTTAATACATTGGTGAAGGAATTTCTCACATCCAGAAACCAACTTCCTAAAATTCAGTCACAGATCTGTCTACGGTCTATATGGGACTTTGCACAACCAAGATTTCACTTTGCACAATGAAGATTTTTGCACTGTATTTCTTAACAAGCTAACGCAATCTAGTTTTTGTACACTGGTTTTATTTAATTGATTTTTTCATAGCACTGGCTAATTGTTTATGCCAATATTGCACATAGACAGATTATCTGTTTATAATGTATTATTTCGTATGATATCGTATTACCTATTGTTTTGCAATGGTGTTTTATTGCAAATTTTCACCCACCTAGTACATGTTCCACTCAATGATAGCCAGGTGGAACACATAGTCCACTCAATGATAGCCAGGTGGAACACATAGTCTATCCATCAGCGCCCTCTATCGTTCTTTGTTTTCGTGGTTTGAAGATCCCTGACTATATCATACATTTTTCCAAAATGATTTATTTAAATTTGCTATAACTAATTCTTGTTAAAACCATTCCTCTTTTATGGCCAAGAGCATCAGCTTTCTTTAATTATACACATGATGCATGAATCCTAGTTTACTTTGATGTTCTAAAAATGTGTAACTAGAAATAAAATAAATAAAAGAGTATTTTTAAAACACCAGGTGTCCAGAGTGCTGCCCAGAGGCAAAGTGCTTTGGTTTGAGTTACAGTCATTTGTACTTGGAACCTATTAAAAAATAAAATTTCCTGACAACAAACAGAAGTCTTTGAAGTCCAGGGGAAAGGGTTAGAACTTTTTTTTGCTGTATGTGTCCCTAATGGGGACACACTGGCTTAAATGACTCATGACTTAGATAAACAAAGGCATAAATATATTAGTTGGCACATCTTTTTTTGTTTTCATTTTGCCCATATGTAGAAGAGAATTTACCAGTTTAGCCTTTTAAAGCCCCGTACACACGATCGGACCTTTGTCCGACCAAAATCACATCGGAATTCTGACGGAATTCCATCGGAGCAAAATAAAACATGTTCTCTATCTAAACTCTGATGAAATTCATTGAACATTTCTGATGGAATTACTATGATGGGGCATACACACGGTCGGAATTTCCGATGGAATAAGTCAGTCTGACTTTTTCCAACGGAAATTCCAATCGTGTGTACGGGGCTTTAGTGACCAAAGGTACCACAAGATTTCTCCTTCTTATTTTACATACCTACCTATGAGACTGTATACAATTCATCTTCATTCACAAGCATCACCCCCCTCCCCTTCCTTCCCACCTCCACCATTTTAGTTGATAAATCCTGTGTTGACTTTAATAGGACCACTGCCTTCTTGTTCTCATTGAGACATCTATCACTACCATTGTACTATGAAGTTTCATCAGCCAGAGACATTCTTAGCCATCAGCCAACCCAACATCCTTTCATCTTCCCCATCCTCATCCTCATTCCATTCAAACTTAAATGCAAGTCAATAGACAAGCAGTCAATCTGGGATCTAATAAAGCAGAACCATTGCCATTGCATCCTATACTCTACATCTGTCACTTTCAAGTGCTCATTGTCCACTGTTTTATACTTACAGAAGTAGTTATTCCCAGTTCACAACATTACCTACCTAATGTTGACTGATGACATAGACGAGACTGATTGGGTTAGTATTCAAGTTATTGGTTATTATTCTGGAAAATTACAGAAGTGAGGTTACCCCCTAGGCTGCGTACACACGGAGGGACATGTCCGATGGAAACAGTCCGCGGACCGTTTTCATCGGACATGTCTCCTCGGGATTTTCGTCCGGCGGTGTGTACACACCATCGGATCAAAATCCCCGCTGGCAGACAGCGCGGTGACGTGGCGGTGACGTTGACGCCGCCAGGTCACCGAACCAGGAAGAAAAATACTTTTGCGCATGCCTCGAATCCATCCGACGCATGTGCGGGAAGATATGTCCGCTGGTGAGTGTACTAACCAGTGGACATATCCGACGGACATGTCTCCAGCAGATACATTTTAAAGCATGTTTTAAAATTTGTCCACTGGCCAAATATGTCCGCTAGCCTGTACACACGATCGGAGATGTCTGCTGAAACGGTCCGACGGACCAATTTCAGCGGACAAATTCGATCGTGTGTACGCGGCCTTATAGTATTTTTTGTGGTAGTGATGTTGGGGAGGGCACAAGTCATAGTCACTTACTTGGAATTACCTACTTGTCTGATCATTTTGAGATACCTATTAGATACATGTTCATAGCAATGTAATCTGTTTGATGTACATTTTGAAAACCTAATAAAATTACCACTTTGACACAGCTGGTCAGATTGCACATCACTGAACAATTGGGTCTATGTGGGAACCAATAATTGTTTTTATGTAAAAGTTTGCTTGAAATATGTAAAGCAGCACCTTCAGTACTGCTTTACAATAGATTGGATGGTGTGCATATCACTGGAAGGATTCCCTTTAACATAATTGGAATATTGGATCTATTTCGTTTGCACTATCCCTGCAATGGTTGTCCAGCGTAGCCATTTATAATTGTCCATTAAGGACGGTTAAATTTTACAGCAGGACTTTCCTCTTTCTTCACAATTTGGACTATATATTGGATTTTGTTTAAATTTATTTAAATTTTTCAATATTTTTCACAAAATTTCAGCTCAAGTCTATATTTGATTGTTTACTAGGTACAGTGTATATCTCACAGCAGAGTTGCTGCTTGTTACGGATCACATAAAATGTATAGTGCAGTTTCTTCATGTTTGGTAGTATCTCAATTTCTATTGCATAGTGCAGGTCAGTGACCAGACCTGAGACTGTAGCTCTCACCCAACAATGTCTGTCAGCCCCATATTGACACTATTGGGTTGATTTACTAAAGGTAAATAGGCTGTTCATTTTGCAAGGGAAGTTTTTCCCCATAACCTAGTGAATGAGATGAAGCTCTGCTGGCTTCCACCGTCCAATCATGTGCAAGCAAAAAAAAATTTTTCTTAAATTTTCTTTGACCATGATTTGGGTATTCTTTGGAATGTGAAACCTTACCACATTCACTAAGCTTTTGGGTAAATTCCCTTGCAAAGCGAATAGTATATTTGCCTTTAGTAAATCAACAATCAATGGGGTTGATCTACTAAGGACAAATAGGCGGTGCACTTTGCAAAGTGCAGTAACACTTTGCAAGTTCAGTTGCTCCAGAGCTTAGTAAATGAGGTAAAGCTTCACTTAGCAAAGAATTCCCAATCACATGCAAACAAAAAAAAGAAAAACTGCATTTTTGCTTGCACATGATTGTATGATGGAAGTCAGCAGAGCTTCTGCTCTCTTACTAAGCTCTGGAGCAACTGCTCTTTCAGATTGCAACTGAAGTTTGCTAAGTGCACAGTCTTTTTGCCTTTAGTAAATAAACCCCAATATGTCCATTAATGTAGGCTAAGCAAGTAAGTATTTGTAATTTTACACAGTAGAGTAGTGGCTGTCCAAAGAGGGATGCTCTTTTATGCAGAATCAACATGTATTGCCATGTATGTGAACCAAAAATCTCAGTTTTTATCCAAAACTTAGAAATACATAAGAGTGTGTAATAGTTGACAGAGGGTTCATTTGGAGGCGTCACTGCTTGCCTATGAAGTTTGCCCCTGGGACATTTACTCAAAATCCAGCCTACTGGCTAAAGGGACACCATAGCGCATGGTAGGTCGTAAAACTAAACGGGTAGTGGTACCATGTATCCCATGCTCAATGACATAGGGTGGGGGGCCGGGATCTGGGTGCCCCCTTAATAAAGGTGCTCCCAGATTGTGATAAGCCCCCTGCCTGCAGACCCAGACAACCAAAGGCCAGGGTTGTCGGGAAGAGGCCCTTGTCCTCATCAACATGGGAACAAGGTGCTTTGGGGCAGGGGGGCGCAGGCCCTACTGCCCCAAAGCACCCACCCCCCATGTTGAGGCCATGCGGACTGGTACAGTTCATGGCTCGCGCCTCCCCACCCCCTTTCCTGACCAGCCGTGCTCCCTGCTCAGATATGGGTCTGGTGTGGATTTTGGGGGAACCCACAAGCCATTGTTTCGTTGGTGGGGTTACTCTTAAAATCCATACCAGACAGAAAGGCCTGGTATGCTCTTAGAGGGGGAACTCATGCCTTTTTTCTTTTTATTTGGTATGGAGTTCCCCCTCAAGATCATCAGAGCACAAGTCGCATTCCAAAGTCAGATCAGGCAAGGCAGCGATCCAACTTTGATCCGACTTCAGTGATATTCAATGGACTGAAGTAGGATCAAAGTCGGACCAAAGTAGTACACGGAGCATTTTCAAAGTCAGACCAACTTGTGCTGGACCAGTTAAGATGGCTCCCATAGGGAAAAATGGATTTTCACACGTCAACCAACATGAGCTCTCAATGTCAGAGTGTTTGTCGTACCAGTGTGAACCCGGCCTTATATAACACTCATCACTATACCAACAGTTTGTAGTGGAGTTAATAATAAATGTGTTAGCACAGAGACAAGATAAAATATGCAGTATTTTGGTGGATATAGATGAGTGGATGGAAAGATCTTCTGATCTCTGAAACATCATCACCATGACCACCAATAAAACTGAAGTTTGTGCTAAAACCATATCTTAAATAAGGAAATTTACTACAGGCTGAAATACAGAAGCAATGCACAAGCTATACGTATAAATTGTAAGAAGTACCTATTTATAAATCAACATTAAAATGACTTTTTCTGACTGACATGACTGTATTTAGCTGTCTTGTAATTTATAAGAAGCTCTTAAAGCACCCAATCGGCTGAATGTAATTGCCATGCATGTCACTTCAATGATTCCATTGCCATTATTAACCTCAATCAGGATGAAATATAAGTTTAAATTAGACTCATTGAAACCAATTTTCCAAAATTCTTTGAGCAGAGAAAGCTGAATCCTTAAACTTGTTTGACACTGAAGCAAGAAATCTATTGTTAAAATTAACTTGTAACTATTCTTCTAACTTATGATAGAAGGGAAGAGATTGCACATATCGGCCCGGATTCACAAAGCACTTACGCCGACGTATCTCCAGATATGCTGATGTAAGTACAAATGTGCGCCGTCGTATCTATGTGCCGACCCACAAAGCTAGATACGTCGAAAAATAGGCTTCAGACACAACTTTCCTACGCTGGCGTATAGGCTTCAGACACAACTTTCCTACGCTGGCGTATAGTGGGCACATATTTACGCTGGACGCATGTGTCGCTCCCATTGATTTTCGATGCAAATATGAAAATGAGGGAGATACGCCGATTTACGGACGTACTTGCGCCCGGCGTAAGTCGTACGTCCGGCGTAAAGTTATTCCCCATATTGGATGCGCAACTCATGCAAAGGTATGGACCAGGGAATGAATGCCGTTGAATTTTACGTAGTTTACGTTGTATGTGAATAGGGCTGGACATAAGTGACATTCAAAACGTAGGCAGTGATTCAACATATCTTAGGCAGTTGTTTCGACGTGATTGTGAGCATGCGCACTGGGATACGTCCACGGGATGGCGCATGCGCCGTTTGTTTTAAGTACTTGCCTAGCACTTGGCACATCATTTGCATGGGGTCACGCTTCATTACCATGTATCACGCCCACTTCCAGCCCACTTACGCTGCCTAACGCAGACGAATATACGCTACGCCGGCGCAGAGTTGAGAGCATTTTATTTGTGAATTCCATGCTTCCCCCTCTGCGTTGCGCCGGCGTAGCGTAAAGAAGCAAACGACCGAAAAAAAAATTTTTGGTTGTTTTTCAGAAGACAAAAAAACGTTGTGAAGCCCATACACAATGATTTTAAATGATGTTTTTAAAAATGTCATTTTATTTCATCACAAAAAACGACCGTGTGTACGCGGCATCAGTTGGCAATTTTGAACCTTAAATCAGGTAAAAGCCCAGGCCCTGACGGGTTCTTGTCAATTTACTACAAGACATTTAAAGACATTCTATAACCCCCCCTTGACAAAGGCCCTGAATTATTTGTCTACTCCCAGGTCTATTCCGACTGATTTTCTATCTGCTCGCATCTCACTGATACCGAAACCAGGAAAGGACCCTGTCGATTGCGCCAGTTACAGGCCTATCTCCTTGCTGAACCTTGACCTAAAAATTCTGGCGAAAATAATGGCCAATAGGCTGAGACCTCTGCTCTCATCATTGATTGCCCCTGAACAAGTGAAGTTTATGCCAAATAGAGAGGCGAGAGACAATGGCCCAGATTCACAGAGAGTGGGTGCAGCGTGGAGAGGAAAGCACTGCATTCAGCAAGCCATTGCTCACCAAGATGTGCCAGCGTAGCGTATTTTCGAAGGTGCAGGCCAGTGTAAGTGAAAGTGGGCGTGATCCATGAAAATGAGGCGTGACCCCATGCAAATGATGGGCCGAGCGGCAGACAAGTACGTACAACGAACTGCGCATGCTAACAACCACGTTGAAACAACTGCCTAAGATATGCCGGATCACTGTGTACGCTGTTAACGTAACGCCCAGCCAGACACACGTCCAACGTAAAATACGCCTTCTTGTGTTCCCTGGTGCAGACCTGAGCATGTCTGTTGCTGAGTTACACCTCCTTTATGGGGAATAACTTTACACCGGACGTACAACTTACGCGCATCGCGCGTAGCCTGCGTCGGGTGCACGTACGTTTGTGAATCGCTGTATTTACCTACATCTTTTGAATGTTTAAATGGCTAATCAATGGGAGCGGCACCATGCACCCAGCCTAAATGTACGCCCACCCTACCCCGGCGTAAGTAAGTTACATCGTCGGGGTGTAGCCTGGTTTTAGACGTATCTCTGTTTGTGGGTCTGACGCACAGATACAACGGCGCACATTTTCACTTACGTCAGGGTGACTTGTAATAAGGCTCTGTGATTCCAGGCCAATGTGATCAAAGCCTTGCTCCTGACCCATGGGGCCCATAGCCGCGATTTTGAGGGCCTTCTCCTGTCTATGGACGCGGAGAAGGCCTTCGATAGGGTCGCCTGGGACTACATGTTCGCCACGTGCAGACATGTGGGACTGGGTCCTCGTATGATGTCATGGATAACAACACTGTATGATAGGCCGACAGCGAGACTCAAAATAAATGGCACCTTGTCTGGGGAGGTTAAGATCTCCAACGGAACTAGGCAGGGATGCCCCCTGTCACCCCTTTTGTTTATTTTGTCTTTTGGTCAATATTGGTCAATAGCGACAAGTCAATATCTGGCTTTAAAGTGTCTAATACACTAAAATAGCAGCGTATGCTGACGACTTCTTGTTTTTTCTGACCAAACCCCACATCACTGTGCCCAACCTGATGAACCAGTTCTTCCTATATGGATATATATCGAAACTTAAAATCAATTTCGCTAAATCTGAAGCCATGAATGTCTCTCTGAGGGAGGACACCTTGGTACGGACGTGTGTCAACTGCCATTTCAGATGGGTCAACAAGGCGCTTAAATATTTAGGAGTTTGGCTGACACCCAAACTGACGTCTATTTACGAATACAACTTTCCGGCTCTTTTAAGTGACATAAAGAAAGACTTAAAAACCTGGAACTCTAAGTACTTTTCCTGGTTCGGGAGGGCGGCTATCTTAAAGATGGTTGTTCTTCAGCGACTTTTGTACCTCATGAGGAATCTACTAATCAAAATCCCCCAAGCTTACAGTATTTCCAATCCCTTCAGTCTACCCTAATTTGGTTCCTCTGGGGGGTTAATAAATCCAGGATAAAATTTTCTCTTCTGACTAGACCGAATGAGAAGAGGGGGGTGGGCCTGCCTAACTTTCACTCCTATTATCTGGCTTTGCACCGTACCAGGATCATTTATTGGCATTGCCATGCCACCTCGAAAGATTGGGTTGGACTGGAAAACTCACTGACTGAAACCTCCCTACGATTTGCCCCTTAGATTCCATGGCACTGCCAAAACTACTCTATTAAAAAACATCCCCTGACAGACACTACACTAGCGCTATTTAACTCCATTGTAGCTAAAACGGACCTGACCTCCATCGTTGGTTCGCCTTCCCCCGGTTAGCAAGTTCATTTGAGACAGCAGATCCCACTCCTCCGCTTACAATTAAGGACTGTTTCCATATGGGCTCCTTCAAGAGTTTAATGGCACTCAAGTCTGATGGTGGACTTCCAGGCCTAACCTGGTGGCAATATTTTAAATTACGGGATTATGCTTCTAGGGGCTCACGGAAACCCTCCTTCATTAGGGAGTTGACAGAACTAGAGAAAGTTTGCGCTGACGGATCCCGCTTTGAGAGGACAACCTCTGTGACCTACGCTTGGCTTCAGAGTACGCTTTGTGCTCCTGACGACAGATTCAAACAGACCTGGTCAAGAGCTTTGCAGATAAACATTACTGACAAACAATGGAAGACAGCATGTATATTAGCCCATCAATGTCCAATCAGCACTAAAACACAAGAAACATTGTATAAACGTTTGACACAGTGGTACTCCACGCCAGACAAACTTAGGAGATGGTACCCTCTTACCTCAGATAGATGTTGGAGATGCGATTCGGACCTGGGCAGTCTCAGACATATTTGGTGGGACTGCCCTGCTCTGAGTGGGTTCTGGGATGGAGTGAGAGAAAATGTGAAGCTTATTACAGAGACCAGCATTGTCCTGGACGCTGCCTGTTGTCTGCTCCATATTACCAATTTTTCCCTCAAGAGATACAAAAATTCATTGACAAAACATCTGTTAAATGCAGCCAATTCCCTAATTCCGCTCGCATGGAAAAGCACTAAGGCACCTTCTGTCAAAGACTGGCTTAAGAAGGTGAGCGACACCTGTTACATGGAAGATTCTGTAGCCCAATCCTTGGATAGGGTGGAGCAATTCCACAACGTTTGTTCTCCGTGGTTCACTTTCAAGACTCCGCAGGCTTTTCTGGGGGCCCCGCCCCCTTAAGGTTCTCTGAGACTGAGTCAACAATGTATGTTTCTCTGGGTCTCGTTGTTACGGGACACGTACCCACCCCCCTCCCTTCCCCATCCCCATCCTTTATCTGTTCTCCCCTCTTGTCCTCTCTCTTGTTTCCTTATATTCTTTTCTTTCTCTTCTTTGCTCTCTGCATAGTATGAACAGTTGTGGTCTATTGACCCAGGACAACTTAGAACAGTATACATCATGTTTTGGAACCCAGGCGAACATGATTTGCTTCTCGTTTTCGAATTGCTGTCCGATTGACCTCTTCAACGTTATTTAACTATCGCTTGTTTTGAAAGTTGGTATCATTTTATGTGGCGTTGAAGTTTGAATCTTGTATAGTCATATGATATAGATGCAATTCTTGTCTACAAAAATAGTTTGCAGTATCTGTACTTATTTACTGTGCAGCTTTGTTATAAACTTTTCAATAAACTCTGAATGAAAAAAAAATGCTTTAATTGCTTTGTCTTAGCCTACTTTCAAAAAGAACATCTGTAACGCATTGAGAACTGTAGTCAGTGCTGGGTTTAGGAGCACACAATGCACAGAATGCAGAAAACAGGTTTGTTATGCACAGAATACAGGGGACAGGAGTGTGTAATGAATAGTAAGAGTCAGTAGTACAAGAGTCAGGTGTGTGTAACACACAGTGTAGGGGTGAGGAGAGTGCAAAAATTCCCCCAACAAGCTTTCTTCAACTTCCAACAATCTAGCAGTAACATGCATGCTACCCTCTAGAACGAATCCTCTTCCTCTCCCAGAACAAATCCTCCCACACAAGTCTCCCCTCCCAACACAATACTTCTTGCCCCTTCCACAGCACAGTTCCTCCTCCACATTCCCCAAATTCCCAGTGCCAGCACAATTCCCCCTTCTTCCATATCCTAGCATTTATCCCCATTCCCCTCAGTTTCCCAGTTCCCCTTCACAGCACAAGTCCTCCTTTCCCCCAGTGCCCCTTTCAGAATAAATTCTCTTACACCCCCCCCCCCCAATCCTCCTTCCCAGCACAATCTACTATTCCAGTATAAATACTTCTTACCCAATTTCCCTTCTCCAAATCCCCAACACATATCCCACCCCCCCCAAATCTCCCTTCCCAGCACAACAAATCCTCCCAAATTTCTTCTCCCAGCAAACATTCTCTCCCCCCTCAAGCACAAATCACCCCTCCTCCCCCAAATCCCTCTTATGACACAGATCTTTCTCCTTACAGCACAAGTCTTCTTCCACCCTGTCATTTTCCCTCCTAGCACAACTCCTCACCCCGGCACAAATATCCCACCCCCAAATCCCCTCCCAGCACAAATACTCTCCCCACTTCCAGCAAAAAGTCACCCTACCCCTTTATCCCCACACAAATCCTTCTTGACCCTCTTCACACCAAAACAGGGTGTGGGAAACCTGCATTGCATGCATTTGCTTTCCCCCCAAATCCCTCTCTCTGCACAACTCCTCATCTTGGCACAAATATCCCACCCCTAAATCCCCTCCCAGCCCAAATCCTCTCCCCTCTTCCAGCACAAAGCCACCCTAGCTCTCCATCCCAACACAAACCCACCCTACTCCTCTTCACACCAGAACAGGGTTGCGAAAAACTTGCGTTGAATGCTCGTTTACCACACCACATTCAAAACGCACTGCAGATGCGTTCTGCAGTGGGTTTCAATGGTAACTTAATGATGCCCCAAACTTTGGCTGCTTTTGGTGCAGTCTGGCATGATTTCAGTTGCATTCAAATGAATAGGCTGAAATCGCACTGCACACATGTCACATGTGAATCTCACTTCTGTGTTCATTCATCACTGAAGCATAGAAAAGACATGTCCTTAGTCACTTTTGGTCAGGGGGGCTCTGTCAGTTAGACTGTATGGGGCCCTGTGATTTCTAACAGTAGCCCTGCTGGGGAGTGTGGGGGAACAGATTTCATACCCAACCAACCCCCCTTTCTAAGACAAGTTCTCTCCCCTCCCAAAGTGCTCCCCTCCAATCACTCCAAGTGATCTTTGTAAACTTGTCCACCTCACCCCCTTCCCCATGTCCTCCTAAAAAGAAGGAGGGGACGTGTTCAGTGCACTCCGCTCTGCACTGTGTGTGTGTCAGAGGCAGCCGGCGGGGGGAGATGCCAGCTGCCATAGAGGAGATGTGCTTGCAGCGTACAGGACTCCAGACAACCTGCACAAGCCGTGGTACAACGGGGCATCAGAGTGGCCTCAGAGAGTGAATCAGAGAGAGCATCACTCTCATGTGATAGTGAAGTTAAACAATAACATCGTTCTCTCTTAGCAACACCCTGGGAGATTTCCAGTAAGGCTTCATGTAAATGGCCTACACGTATAGCAAGGGCATTTAATACATTTTGGTCAAGTTTTTTTTTTACAGATCTCCCTTATCTGTATAGGCAGTTTTTGGTAAAGGTGAACTATGCCTTTAGGAAAAGTCAGGCCTCTGTCTAGGTTAGACAGAGGACATCGGTCTGATTGACCGTTTTCATCGGTCAAAACCGATCGTGTGTGGGCCCTATAGGTTATTTAACCTTTGGTTAAAAAAAAGCCAACTTGCTTTAAATTTTACCCTATGGATTCCTAACCGATAGGTCAAAACCGATCGTTAGTAGGCACGACCATCGGTTAAAAATCCACGCATGGTGCTTGCTTCGGCAGCACATATACTAAAATTGGAACGATACAGAGAAGATTAGCATGGCCCCTGCACAAGGATGACACGCAAATTCGTGAAGCGTTCCATATTTGAAAAAAAAATAAAAAATCCATGCATGCTCAGAATCAAGTCGACGCATGCTTGGAAGCATTGAAATAAAAAAAATTTAGCACGTCATTGTGTTTTAGGTCACCGCGTTCTGACACTATCGTTTTTTGAACTGATTGTGTGTAGGCACATCAGACCATCAGTCAGCTTCATCGGTTAACCTATGACAACGGTCCTTCAGACCATTCTCATCGGATGGACTGATCCTGTGTACAAGGCTTTAGACATTAATGGCTGTGTGTTGAGTTAATTTGAGGGGACAGCAAATTTACACTGTTATACAAGCTATGCACTCACTACTTTACATTGTAGCAAAGTTGAGGAAGAAGTATTGTTTTCTGCCCAACGTTCCTATTTCCTATTTCCTTGTGCCTTGTACACACAATCAAATGTGTCTGTTCAAATCGGTCGGACCGACCGATTTGAACAGATCTGTCTGCTGGCATTTTGGTTTGCTCGCGTGTTCACACGACCAAACCAAAATCCCCGCCAGCAGACAGCGCGCTGACGTGGCGGTGACGTTGACGCCGCCACGTCACCGCACCTGGAAGTAAAACACTTCCGAGCATGCGTCGAAACCATTCGGCGCGTGTGCGAGAAGACATGTCTGCTGGTTAGCGTACTAACCAGCAGACCTGTCGGGCGGACGGGTTCCCAGCCGACAGATTTCAAAGCATGCTAGCAGACCGTTTCCAGCAGACAGATTTGATCGTGTGTACGAGGCCTTACAGTTAGTAGTAACACATGTCATGTACTGGTGTGTGTTCCTTGCCATTAATGGTCACAGGTAGAGATGGTCTGGCGGTTTGCCCGGCGGTCGTTTTGCGGGGAACTTTGCTCGTTCACGGTTCGCTGAACAGGGGGACATCTGCCGATATTCGCAGTGGTCCGCCATTTTACATTGAGAAGAACTTTGACCCATGATACATCAGGTGGTACAGGACAGCCAATTGAGACATTTCAGCACATGGACATAACCCCTATCTTATAAATAGATCTGATCTGAAGGCCATTTTACATTCTGCTTTTTGTCAGTGTAGGGAGAGGTTGATGTGCTGTGTGGAGCAGGGAAAGGCTGTAGTACTAGTGACACAAATCGTTAGCTAAGAGGTCCACAAAAGTCCTTTTAAGGACTGGTATAGGTGTACTATTGTTTGGTGTGCAGTATATGCAGTATATAGGGGTGTAATACACTCATAATATACTTTCTAACATAGAAAGCATATTATAGTGGATTTGTACTGTGCACTGTGCAGCATTGTGACTGGTGTATTTGGGTACTGCAGATTTTTTTTTTTTTTCTGTTTTACTGCTTTACCTCTTGCTACACACAGTGACAAACGATACTGTAAAAAAATAAAAAGTTGTATAACTAGTGTGATACATTCTGCTTTTTGTCATTGTAGGGAGGGAATGCTGTGCAGAGCAGGGACAGACTGTAGTGACACAGTTAGCTAACAGGTCCACAAAAGTCCTTTTAAGGACTGGTATAGGTGTACTATTGTTTGGTGTGCAGTATATAGGGGTGTAATAAACTTATAATATACTCATATAGAAAGCATATTATAGTGAATGTGTATTGTGCAGCATTGTGACTGGTGGTGTATTTGGGTACTGCAGAACTTTTGCCACTTTCACTGTGTGAAAAAGTCCACCGGGGCCCAAAGTCCACCTTACCCTTAACTGTTTCGATGAAAGCCACCATCCAGGCATGGGAGGTCGCCACCACCCTGATGTCACCTTCTTATCTGGGGGTGAGCTTATTTCCCTTGATCAATTAAAGGCTAGACATTACTTGCCGAATTCTTTTTTCTTTCGATACCTGCAGCTGCGTCATGCTTTTCAGGCGCAGTTCAGAGATCGTAGAATTGAATTCCTTCCCTCGGCACTGAAGATTCTCTTGAAGGATGAGGATCTGACTTTATCAACAGTATATAAATCCTTGTTCAAAAAAACGCCTCTTGGAGTTTCTATATGTAGGGAGAGTTGGGAGAGGGACATTCCAGACATTCAGGGGGAGGACTGGGAGGATATGTGGGATCGCCCCTTCAAACACCTGGTCTCCGCTAGGGACCATTTAATACAATTAAAGTTTCTACATCGCATTTACTACACCCCTGCCAGGCTGTCTCGTGTTTATCCGTCGGCTAGTGGTCAATGTTGGAGGTGCACACATTCCCCGGCAGACTCGGAACATATTTTCTGGACGTGCCCACAAATTCAAAACTTTTGGTCGGGGGTAGTGGAGTGGCTGTCAGAGGTGCTTAGTATCCCGGTCCCGTTGTCTGCTAGGGTTTACCTCATTGGGCTGGCGGAGGAGGTAGTTCCCTCCCTGGCACACTGTACTTTGCTAAATATTGGCCTGTTTTACGGCAGAAAAGCTATCCTATTGAAATGGAAAAATTCCAATCCTCCCACGCTGTCATTCTGGAAAGGGCTGGTCAATTCTGTAATACATATGTATAAAGCTACTTACAGGGCAAGGGGATGTGACAAAAAGTTTACACGGGTTTGGGAGGCCTGGCTGGACTCTTCGTCTATGGTGGGTTAGGTTTGCTAGTTTAATATAAATGACCTGTATCCCCTTTTTTGGGCTTGGGTGAATAACAGGCGTTCTGGAAAGGATTGAATGTAGCTGATATGGGAGGACAGATTATAATTATACTTCCTGGACTATATATTGGTGCTTAGGTATGTGATTATCCAAACAAGGTGGTTGGTCAGGTTATGGGGGTGGGGGGGGGGATTTAGGTTGAACTATGTTCATTTTATTTTTGGGTTGGCCCTGCATGGCCACTGTCGGGGTAGGTATGTTGCCTGCCTCGTGGTATGTTCAGTGTAGTGTCTGTGTTGTCTTGTCTGAAAACTCAATAAAAAGAATAATAACAAAAAAAAAGTCTATAAATCAAGTTGGACAAGTTACTGTGATGCCACACACGAAAGTTCAACAAAAGGGAGTAAACAGGTTAACATTAGGAAGAAAGGAACAAGCTGAGATTTTATTCAGAATAGTAGTGAGAGTTTTTAGAAAACAGTTTATAAGCACTTTCAAGGACCAAGGGAAAACTTTTAGTCAGGCACTATCTTAATGTACTGAACTGAAATAGTATATAGATTTCATGCCTACACTGGATTTTCCTGTATCTGTAATTATACAGTGTGGTGAAAGTTCTATTATGAGCTTTCTTGCCTGCAGGACTGGGGGTGAGGAATTAGCAACATGTAATCTGCTACACATTGTGTACCATAACAAAATGTGCTTAATGAAAATGTAAGGCCATCTGTCCAAAAGGTAAAATTGACCCAGAAATGGGCATTTAAAGTGGAGGTCCGCCTAAATGAATGAATGAATGAAAACTTATATAGCGCAGCACGTGCGAACTTAATCGCCTCTGGGCGCTTGAAAAAAATATTAAATGCCAGCAGCTACAAATACTTTTAATAAATGGACACTTACCTGTCCAGGGTGCCCGCGATGTCGGCAGCCAAAGCCAATCAGACGCTCAGTTCTCGGCGGCCCCCGCCACCATCCCCGGTGAGGGAATCAGTAAGTGAAGCGTTGCGGCACTTCTCGATTCCCTACTGCGCATGCACGAGTCGCGTTCCTATCTGGTCCTCCTGTCTTCTGGGACCTGTGTGTTTCCCAGAAGACAGCAGGGACGGGGACGGGAAGGGGGTATTATTCAGGTCGACGTGCGGTGACGTCATTACGCTCTGGAGGAGGGTCCTTGCTGATCTGTTTGCCGGCCGGCAACTTTGTATTTTATATGCCTGTCTAACTCATCTCCCATGTGAGTATTCTGGTTTTTACTATTTTAAATAAATGTCCCAGCGGGATTACGCTATGTCTGCCTCTATTTATCATTTACATATGATCTAATTGGTGGAGTTGCTGAGTGGAGCCCCGGTGTAAACACTGCCCTAGGATTTGGGATTCGTCCTGGTTCTCTAAAGGCCACGGCTGGGTCACAGCCGACTGTTGATTACAGCCATTCCTCTGGTAAGCTGCTTATACTTCTCGTGGTGGGCCACATTGAAAAGCCAAGTTCGAGCACAGTGGTGTTTATTATATGTCCATCCTGATTAAAGACCAGCGGAGATTTGTCTTGGAGCCAACCTACTACTTCTCTCATGTTTGAAGGATTGTTTATCTCCACACGACTGATATATGGACTCTTTTTGATTGTATCGAGTCCGGGTGACAAGGCGCAGCTCTTAATCTTTGTTTTTGTTGTATTATTCAGGTATCTGCACCCCCTCCCCCTGAAAGATGCCAAATGTGACACCGAAGGGGGGAAGGGTTCTGAAAAGAGGAGGTTCCATTTTTGTGTGGACCTCCGCTTTAAATAGGATAATGATCTACGAAGGAATGACCCATAAAGAAGAAATGGAGAGTTATGGACTGCCCTAGAGAAAAAGAAAAACACTGCTCCTTAAGCGCCTCTGTACATTGAAATTGATGGGCAGAGCCACCAAAATGCCGCTGCAGCAGTGCTTTGCGGGCGCTTCATAGGCGCTTTTAACCCTTTTTCGGTTGCTAACGGGGGATTAACCCCTTATGGACCGCCGCATGTACATTTACGTCGGCAGAATGGCACAGACAGGCACATCAACGTATATATACGTTGGTGCCTTGAGGTGGGTCGGGGGTCCGATCGGGACCCCCCCGGTACATGCGGCGCTCCCCGTAGCTGGCCGAGCGATCCGGGATGAGGGGGTGGCTATTCGTTTTTGTCCGCCCCCTCCGGATCGCTCCCAGCCAATCCGGGTGCTCCCCCTGCAGTGCACTTCCTCCTCCTGTGTAAACACAGGAAGGAGGAAGCGATGTGATCTCTCCCTCAGCGTTTTTTTCAACCACCACTGAGGAGAGATCACATCACACAGTAAGTCTGCACAACACTACACTGACACACACATAAACACATTTAACCCCCGCGATCGCCCCCCCCCCCCCCTGTCACAGTGTCACTGAATGTAGAAATCATACATGTATGATTACTGTATTTAGTGTCAGTGTGACAGGCAGTTAGTGTTAGGTCCAGGGTAGCCCCCGTACACCCCCCTAATAAAGTTTTAACCCCTTAATCACCGCCCTAGTTAACCCTTTCACTCCCTATTGCCAGCATCACTAAGCGATCATTTTTCTGATCGCTGTATTAGTGTCGCTGTTCCGCTAGAGGTGATCAAATACCACCAAAAGAAAGCTCTATTTGTGGGAAGAAAAGGACGCAAATTTTGTTTGGGAGCCACGTCGCACGACCGCGCAATTGTCAGTTAAAGCGACGCAGTGCCGAATCGCAAAAAGGGGCAAGGTCCTTTAGCTGCATTTTGGTCCGGGTCTTAAGTGGTTAAAAAAGTCCCGCTATCGGCCAAAAAGGTGAAAAAACTTCAGAGTATACCGCCCCCCTCGGCCCCGTTATACTTACCTAGCCCCTCAAAAGTCCCACACTCAGCCCCGACATCCTCTTCGCCGCTTAGCCTGGCCACTGATTGGCTAGAGTGGATGGATTGAAAGCAGGGCAACCATTGGCTGGCGCTGCTATCAATCACATCCAGTGACGCAGCGTGCTGAGGGGTGGGGCAGAGCGATACAGTGAGCGGCTATGGCCGCTCGCTGTATCACGGGAGCGCGCCCACAAACACTACACACAATGCAAGCTCTCTCACATTAAATGTGTGTAGTTCTTGTGGGGAGGACCAGAGACTGCCGCTGAGGGACCCCAGAAGACATGGATCGGGGTCACTCTGTGCAAAACGAGCTGCACAGTGGAGGTAAGTATAACATGTTTGTTATTTTTTTTTGTTTACAACCCCTTTAATTACAAGTAAGTTAGAGCTCACCAAAGTTTGAGAGAATTATTTTTTAGATTTTTTTGGGCTAAACTTTAATATGAATAAAGATCTAGGGCCAGATTCAGGTAGATGGGAGCATCTTTGCTCTGGAGTAACGCATCTCATTTGCGTTACGCTGCTGAAATTTTAGGAGCAAGTGCTGTTATTCAGGAAGCACTTGCTCCTAAAGTTGCGGCAGCGCATCGCAAATGAGCCGGCGGAATTCAAATTGGGCGGGTACGGGGCGTGTAGTATTCTAACTAAGCGCGATCCCGCCGCCAACGTACTGCGCATGCGTCGAGTGTCCAAACATCCCCGTGCGCATGCTCCAAATTCTGTGAATGAACGTCAATGACGTCACATTCCCATTCATGAACTTTTTACGCAAGCGACGTGATTTTTTTTTTCCCGACGCGATGACGACGCCTATACCTAACATAGGATACTCCAACCCCATGTAGGTATATCTATGCGCTGCGTATCCCGTCCGGAAACGTCGTACCGTCATAGCGTCGCGCCGGAATTCGATCGTGAATTGCCGATTAACATATTTTTTGAGCGTAAATCGGCGGGAACGCCCCCGGCGCCATTTTTAAGTTGAAGTAACGATGCGATGGCGAAACTCAGTTACGCTGCTCGCATCGGAGCTTCAACCCGGCGTTTCTTGTTTTCTGGTTACAGAAAACAGAAACGCCGGCTCAAAGTCACAGTTAGGCTGGCGGATCACTGGATCCGCCAGCCTAACTGTTCCTGAATCTGGCCCCTAATGTTTACCTGTCCAAATGTGTTTAAAAAGTCAATGGGTTTACTTACTTTTTCTCATGACTGTGTATATTAAAAAAGAGGAGATTGTAAAAGAAGAAATACTTTTACGAGCTAAACAAAAATGACTGCGGCTCTGTAAAAAAAAATAAACTCACCTAAATAAAATACTAAATAAAATACCATGCCATTATCACAACAACCCACATCATTCAGTTTTGTTTTATGAATGATCACAGCACATTTCCCAGGTTTATAACCATGCAAAAGGTGATAGAGAAGAAGAAATAAAATTGTGATGTACAGTATGTGCGTGCATTAGGGGATGAGAAGCAGAAAGTTAGGATGGTTGGGGGGCAATGGTACCAGATTATGTAGAAGAGCATAAAATTAAAGTACCAAGACCCTATTGTGAAGAAAGGGAAAAAAGAGAAAAGAGACAACAAGATCTGATTGTAGAGAGTGCAGGGCAGAGGAAGCAGAACTGGAAGGTATATCTAGGGGCACAGATCAACAAGATTGATGAGAATGGATGACATACTGTGGTGGATTAGGGTAAAATTACTATTTTATGTTAAGCCTATGGAGTTATTATGTTTGGATATATATTGCAATACTGTTATTATCCTTACATGAAGATTTGTCAGATAATGATTTAAAGTTACGACTACAAATCTGTTTGAAATGAAGGCAAATAAGTTATAACTCAGCAATGAATGAAGGACAAAGAGTAGATTCTGCCATTTCCCCTTTTACTCCTCATTCTCACTCTGTGTCGCCCCTCCCCCCTAAATTCCTCATTCCAAAGAACAAATATGAACTCAGTTGTAAGAGGAAACCGCCCCTCCCCCCTCCTCCTTCTGTCTCCCTCTTCTTGTTTCACTGGAAGAATCAAACATGGCGATTGTGAAAGGAACTTTTCTATGCCTGAATGACACGTGGAATTGCAAGGAAGGGTGTGTGCAGCCTTCCCAGGAATGGACTTGTGGGAGGAAACCATTCCTATATGAACTGACCAATAAGGGCTCCATGCCAACTACAGACGTCACAGGGGGCGTGTAATAAGGGGGCTGGGATGTGTGGATTTAACCAATCAAATGCATGTATTTGTGATGCCATTTTGCCAATAAAAAGAACTGGGCAAAGCCCAGTCACTTCCTGTTGGGCTGAGAAGCTGAAAGGTGAGAGATGTACATTTTTGTCTGGTTCATATATTTCACCTTATATTTGGATCATAGGGGATGATAACAAGAAATGATTATGGAAGAAGGAGAGATAATAAGAAATTATACTGAATTGTTGAGGATGGGGAGCGATGCAGAATTGACGTTGGATTGTGGAGGGAGGAGCCAATTGGTGGGGATTGTATCATGAGGGTTAATATTTTTTGATAAACCTCTGCTGAACTACTTTGGAATCCTGGAATGAATAAATAATAGACAGCGTCTGCTCCACCTATTGATTATACTAAACATCTGTGTAATAATTATCAATGTTCTTATATCAACTTATAGTGAGTTAATCAATTACAAATGAAGTAAACATATAAAGGGCATACATTAATATCTGTGTAGACCAAAGTCCAATACCGGTAATTTCATCAATTAAATCAATGTAAATGTATGAAAACTTTGCAGTGACAATAAGGCTGCTTTCACATTGCAGCGGGAGGCGCGGTGACGGTATAGCAGCGCGATTTTTAGCGCCTCTATACCGTTGTATTTACGGCAGTATTCGGCCACTAGCGGTGTGGTATTAACCCTCGCTAGCGCCCATAAAAGGGGTTAATACCACGGTTTCCCATTGATTTCAATGGGAAGGAGAGGTATAGGTGCGGTAAACACCCCGCTCCTATACCACTCCAAAGATGTGGCTAGCAGGACTTTTGGAGCAGTCCTGCTAGCACACCGCTTTAGTGTGAAAGCCTTCGGGCTTTCACATTGAAGACTACAGGGCAAGATTTTTTCAGGCGGTATAGCAGCGCTATTTTTAGCGCTGTACCGCCTGAAAAACGCCCCAGTGTGAAAGGGACCTTAAAGTCCATCTAGTGTTGGCTGTGAAAGTATTTTCCTGGTGAAAAAGTGCTGTTGTGCTCTTTGTCCCCTTGGTGTCAATCCATACACCTTGTGGGGGGCTGTGAACACTCTGCACTCACTGGATGTGTTGGACTTCCTTACCTTATAGCAAGAGGAGTCTATTTAATGGGGACCAATCCCACTACAATATCCTCTGGTTGCTCTCGCTGTAATGGTTTACCTCCAATGGTGACTCTGGGGCTTCAGGATCAAAATTTGCAGGTGTGCGGTATATAGAAAGGAAAAACTCCCTAATGCCACATATACACGATCGGAATTTCTGACAACAAATGTTCGATGTGAGCTTTTGGTCGGATATTTCGACCCTGTGTAGTCTCCATCGGACATTTGCTGTCGGAATTTCCGACAACAAATGTTTGTGTAACGGTCACCACCATTTATGATTTCCATTCCACCAACCCAAGACAGCATATCCGACAGTCTGACAATCCAGCAGGCATGACCCATTCCATTTCCCAGAATAATCATCACTGTCCCATCTCATGTAATTCATGATATCATTTCTCAGTCATCCTATGCCCCTATCGGACATGGGATGACCCTAGACCCAAGAGTCATTGGTGAAGCTGGCACAGGAGTACCCCGCATCCTTCAAATGTTTCTGAGTCCCACGAGCCATACCGTTACAGTTTGATAGCTGTTTCTCAATTTTTCCGACAAGACAGAGATTCCGATCGTCTGTATGCAATTCCGATGCAGAAAAATCCTACGTATGCTTGTTATCAATTTTACGCATGTTCAGAATCATTGAACTTCATTTTTCTCGGCTCGTCGTAGTGTTGTACATGACCGCATTCTTGACGTTTGGAATTTTCGTCCACATTTGTGTGACCGTGTGTATGCAAGACAAGCTTGAGCCAACATTCCGTCGGAAAAAAATCCACGGTTTTGTTGTTGGAATGTCTGATCGTGTATGCGCGGCATTATAGTGTAAAATCCTCAGGCGGTTTATTGAAAAACAGCATCATACATAAAAAAATCCATTAAATGCTATGGTCAACACTGAGCAAAAATGACCATACTGTACGTCACTAAGACAGAAAAACGTCCCTTACACATGTGTGAGTAGTGGTGGCTTCTTGGAGAGCATGTGTGCGTTCTACTCTTTGGGCCAGTGGTGACATTACGTATGGGAGATTTAGCTTAACGCGTTTCATCATCTGTCTGCAGCGTTATCAAAGGCTGTTGTGACACAGCTGAACTGAAGGAGTATTTTTGAGGTCTTTCACATTAATTAACATATTTCACTTTTATGAACTGTATCATGGACTTTTTTCTTTTTGGAGCACTATTTTCTAATTTGCAGTACATGTATTCTGTTTATTAATGAGCACTTTAATTGCACACAATTATTTGCTTAATATTTACGTAGTTGGAATTTTGGATGGCATAGTAGCACTGCACTATTTTTCCTTTGAATACAGTATCTGTATGGCTTGCATCTGGACATTGTGTTAGCAGCTGCAGAGAAACTTGTTTTTTTTGGGGGGTATTGCAGAGGATTTAAGTGTGGATTTTTCTTGGTTTATTATTTAACACATTGTACAAAATCCCAGGATTTTTCCCAGGCTTTCAGACCTCCATTTACAATCGACCCACTCCTAATTCTACCAGCTTGCTTGAACACCCATGTTGTTTTAAAGTGGTTGTAAACCCTTAAAAAAAAATAACCCTTAAAAAAAAAAAAACCTGCAAGACAAAGGCATAATGAGCTAGTATGCATAACATGCTAGCTCATTATGTATTACTTACCTTAGATCAAAGCCCCCTTCAGCCACGGACATCTCTCCCAGAGCTTACTTCCCGGTATCGTGGCTCCAGCGATGTGATTGGCCGGAGCCACGATGACGTCGCTCCCGCGAATGCGTGCAGGAGCCGCTGGTAACGGCACGTCTAACTGAAGCAGCGGCACGACATGCCATTGCTTCAGTGCACATGTGCTGATCACTTCAGCACATGCTGACACAGGGGAATATCTCCTAAACCATGCCGTTATCCAGGGTAGCTACAGGTAATCCTTAATATAGGCCTACCTGTAGCATAAAGTTATAAAAATGGGTTTACAACCACTTTAAAGAAATAGGGCAAGATTCAGGTAGATGGGCGAATCTTTAAGTTGGAGTAACGTTTCTCATTTACGATACTCCGCCGAAACTTTAGGAGCAAGTACTGTTATTCACATAGCACTTGCTCCTAAAGTTGCGCCGGAGTAACGAAAATGCGCTGGCGTAACCCGATGCAAGTGGAAGTGGGTGTGATCATATGTAAATGATAGGCGGAGCCCAGCGCAGAGGCTTACGTTCAGCGCATCATCCACGGAGCATGCCCAGTGAGTGAGGCTCCACTCGCCCCCCTGTGCGCATGCTCACAACTTCCGTCGGCACCACTTCACGAGAAACGTCAGCGCAATGTGTTCCGTTGCGCATATAAAAGCGCCAGCGGAAGCACCATTCTGGCACAAAAGTATTTCCGTTTCCCCCCACCCCAGGGAAGTTACTTTTGCTCAGTAATGCCTGCTCCCGCTCCCCCCAAAGAGAGGAGGAACCTGAATTTTAATGCCCAGGAGGTCTCGATTGTAATTTCGGCTATGGAGACCCACAAAGATGTCCTCCATGGCAGGAAAAGCAGAAAGACGAGCCGGGAGAGGAAGCAGGCCATCCTGGCAAGCATTGCTGCCAGAGTTAATATTTTGGGGTACTCCACCCGGACTGCTGCCGATATTGGCAAGAAGATCAATGATCTGAGGCGCAAGGTCCGGGGCAAGGTGGCCACCATTAGGAGGCATGAGAGGGGCACGGAGGGTGGACCCCCATGTGCGGTCAGCCTGACCACGGAGGAGGAGGCGGTCGCCCGCTGCCTGGAGAGGGAGCAGTTGGAGGGGGTCCCGGGATATGACTCCATGGAGGAAGGCTCCAGGACAGGTAAGTGATTTTTACCCCCTTTTTGGTGTGTTGCATGTGGGGGGGAGGGTACATGTGCCAAGTGTGTGGGACCACCCAACAGGTGTGTGCTTTGTGTCATCCACAGATGACGGAGCTGGGCCATCATCGGTTGGCGGCCAGTCCACCCCATCCCCCCAACGGCATCCTGTGCCCGAGCCCCTGGGTGGTGAAGAGACCGAGGTGGAGGAGAGTGCCCACACCTCATCTGCAGAGGTGGTTGAGGAGGAGCCTGATGCGGCAGAGCAGGACATAATTTTATTTTTGGAGGAGTCCTCCCCTTCGGCAGAGGCCTCTGTAATCCCCTCCCCCTTCCTAGGAAGCCCCTCCATCCCCCCAGGGACAACCATCTACTGGCCCCAGGAAGGCCACCCGGAAGACCAGGGGGGTCTCTGATCTGGTCCAGGACCAGGTGGCGAGGGACCACGCCAGGCAGACCCAGCAAATGGGGGACATAGTTGGGCACCTGGACAGAGTGGCTGACAACCTGTGCTCCGTGGCCCAGATATCTAATGCAGTGCAGGATGTCAGCTGCAACTGCGCTGCAGTGGTGACCAGTCTGGGGGAGGTGCAGGCTGATATAAGGCACCTCACTGCAGCCGTCCAGGCAAACACTGCTGCCATCCGGGACCAGGGGAGGCAGAGTCAGCAGGCCCAGCATTACCAGGTCACCCGTCAGCTCAGGATGCAGGCCCAGACCAACTCTTACCTCGGCCGGATAGCCATGGCCTTGGAGGGCAGGCAGGCCACACCTGCCAGGAGTGGCCCACCCGGGGATCAGCCACCTCCAGATGCCCCCCCACCCCCACCCACTCCATCCAGGCAGCTGATGAGCCAGAGAGGGGCCACCAGAAGGAGCCCCCGGCATCCTAGATGATGTTTTTTCTTTTTTTTTTTCATTAATGCTCAGGTTATGAGCTTTTTTATTTGTGATTATGCTTAGGTTATGAGATTTTTATTTGTATTGATACTGCACACGTTGCAGTGTGAATGGTGTGTGAATGTGAGGGGGTGGCACTCCTGCCAGTAAGGGGTGTCACCCTCGGCCGTGGTGGAGAAGTTATCCCCACGGCTGTGTGAATGACGTGTGAATGGTGTATGAATGGACAGCGACACCATTGGGGCCTTGACGCGGCGTTGCTGCTCCCAAGTCCTACATGTTGGACTTGGGCTAATCCAATGAGATGTGCTGTGTGTGATCTAGGGACATCAGTGGTGTGCATGCGTGCATTGTCCGTGCAATCAATGTTTTTGTTTAGTGTCCAAAGATGCCTACGGCGAGGACCCTCCTGACTGCTCTTCCATCAGCAGACTGGTTCTCCTCTGGCAGGGGGGGATTGTCTGGTTGGGGGGTCAGGTCATCACGTATGTCAATCTGCAGGCCTTTTCTCATGGCAAAGTTGTGCAGAATGCAACATGCACCAATGTTCTGACACACGAAGGTAGGGGAGTACAATAGGGCACCCCAGACTTATCCAGGCATCGGAAACGGGACTTCAGGAGCCCAAATGTTTGCTCCACCACTGCACGGGTTTTGATGTGTGCTTCATTGTATCTTCTCTCTCCTCTGGTTTGGGGGTTCCAGAAAGCAGTCATTAGATGGGGTCCCAGTGCATATGCCGAGTCACCTGGAAGGGAAAAGACAGGAGGATGTTAGTCATGCATGTGCCGCTTGTGATGTGTGCATCATGGGGGGGGACAGTCATGCCTGCCGCCCATGTCACTCACCAACCAAGCCAGCTGTCCCCATACACGTTCTGTTCGAATTACATTGGGATGGGGCTCTGATTGTATATGAAGCTGTCATGGCTGGATCCGGGGTGTTTGGCACGGACGTGCCATATGAGGCGTTGGGCATCGGCTATCACCTGTACGTTGATGGAATGCCAATGCTTCCGATTGCGGTATATGTGCTCTGTGGCAGTGGGGGGCTGGAGGGCCACATGTGTGCAATCCCACAGTGCGTGGGAATCTGGCAATGTTGTAGAAATCTGTCATTGCCTTCAGCCGCAGCTCCTCAGTGGTGGGTCTGATAAAGTGGTGGGACATGCATCTGAGAATTGCAGGGACAACCTGGTGCACACATCTGCTCATGGAGGATTGTGACATCCCAGCCACCACTCCACTTGTACGCTGGAATGATCCACTTGCAAGGAAATGAAGTGTTGCCAGGACCTTCACCAGTGGCTGCACTGCTTGTGAGCGGTGTGTCTTGCTGGTGATGTCATCCTGCAGGGTTGTGGTTAGTTCAAGTATTGCATCAGGGCTGAATCTGAAGAGGCAATACACCTCCTCATCACCCATGCCAAAGAGGCTCATGCGCGTGTGGTATATCCTCTCACGTGCCCGCCTCCTCCGTACCGGGGGACCCATTAGTAGTGCTAGGACCGCGAATGCCCCTGGCATTTTGGCACACAGAGGTGTTGTCCTTGCAAGTGTGGTTGTTCAGCTTGCTATTTTCGTCGGTAACGCTGCTGCTGTAGCTGCTCTCCTGCTGACCTGAGGCCGTCTGGAGTAAAGATAAAGCAGCTATTTGTAGAAATAACTTTGCGACGGACGGATGAGATACGCGCGGCGCATGTAGCCAGCGTCTGGTGCTAATCCGTTCGCGAATTGGGAAATCTTCCTCATTTGCATATTTGAATGGGAAATCAATAGGCGCGACGGATGCGACGAGCGAAAATATGCACTTACGATACTCTGGCGAAGGAGAGTTAAGCCGGTCGGAAAAAGCCAGTTTTCTGTCGCATCTAGTTTGGTGGGTACGGCCGCGTAGATACAACGGTGCATCTTTACAGTTACGCGGCGCATATGGATATACTCCAGCGCAAGTCTTGCTGAATCTGGCCCATAATATTTAAAAGGCGATGCAATTTAACTCCCAAAATCTGTTGACTCTCTGTTGCAATCAATAAATAAAATAGATTCTTCATAAAAATGTACCTTTTGTGGCGCTCAGCTGTTTTTGCTGATTACTATTGAGGTATCTTACTTAGGGCTCTTTCACACTGAGCGCCCATTCAGATCCGTCTGCCATTTTTTTATTAGTGATCTGCCCCGTGTGAAAGAGCCCTTAGTCAGTGCTTCTAAAGCCATGTACACACGGTCAGACCTTTGTCCGACCAAAATCACATCGGAATTCAGAAGGAATTCCATCAGAGTAAAAGAGAACATGTTCTCTATCTAAACTCAGACGTAATTTCTCGGAATTTCCGATGGAAATAATCTGATGGGGCATACACACGTCGGAATTTCCGATGAAAAAAGTCAGTCTGACTTTTTCCATCGGAAGTTCTGATTGTGTGTACGGGGCATAAGGGTTAAGCAGCATTACAACAGTATCCCAACCGCTTTTTATATGTTCCACACTTCAGAATGGACCTAATAAGTTACTGTTTTGTATATTTAGTGCTACCTGACAAATCTATTTAGCAGCTTCAGAGAAGGAGTGAATAAGATGCGTCAGGGTTTAAGGGAAAGACTAATATATATTGACTCGTGACTGGTCATCTTTTAAGCTCGCCCATGAAAAAATTCAACCATGTGTTTATCTATCATGTTTTCATTTTGGTTTGCAATAGCAGTCTTCCAAGAATAGCTGTATACCTAGAGCTAATAACAGTCACACATAGTCCAGAACACTGATAGATCTGCCAAGAACTGTTATTAACAGATCCAGGCAATACAAGCACAATTATATGACATTTCATTGAACTTTGTTGTTTGCTTCCTTATCTAGAAATCTCCTAAAGCAGGAAGAGTTGTTTGGAAAAGGAATACCCAGAGAGGAAGAAAAGAATAATAAGTAAATAAAACATATGCTTCAGCTCTGTTAGAAATTATAGACAGTGTAAAATGTGAAAAAAAAAAAAAAATATTTGAAGCTTTCCCTAAGGCTACTGATCTATTGGGGTACATTAATACAAATAAAGTACAAAATAAAACCTAAAATTGTTGTCATGCGGCCCATAAATGATAGGAATTACTTTGCATAAATCTTGGCATGCATTCATTCTGTAACACAATGCTTTCCTTATTCATCACTATATAGAAATATTATACAGGCACCAGAGAGAAAACCTCTGAATGTAAAAGAAAAGCATGGCCAAAGCTTTTATGGTCATTCTTTGTTCGTAGGTCACAGAGGTTCACTTACTTTTGATCTCCTGTGAACCAGAGGCAGCATCTAATGGGCTTTTGCCCACTATAAGCTGATGTCAGTGACAGAGCTTCTCTGGGCTCTGGAAGGATCCCAACCATATTGTTGGGATCCACCCTGCTGCCTCATTCACAACTGCCTCTGGCTTTTAGCGTGTGGCTGAGAACCAAAACCAGGTGCTCCCGCCCGGTTGTCCAGTGAGCACAGCAGGAGCATCAGAGCAGAGAGAGGTGACTGAGAGACTCTACTCACTGAAAACCAAGAAATTAAAGATCAGCGGTCATTTGATTGCTCAGTTCTCGGGCTTAAGCCCGTAAAAACCCTTGTTTTTCCAGACGAGATCTTGGCAGGAATCTCTTGCCGTCCGAGTGTACAGACACTCCTTTCAAAAGAACCGCAGTTCTTTTGAAAGGCAAGAACGCGGTGCCGTCACCGCCATCTTGCTGTACCCTACCTATGCCTAGGAAGCTACCGCGCATGCGTCAAAGTAATTTCGAGCATGTGCAGGTTTCCACGGCGACAGGTAAGTATACACACTCTCGGGTTTCTTTGCAGCAAAACACTGCCGAGAATCACAATGAGAAAATAGAGAGCAGGTTCTCTCTTTTTCTCGTCGAGATTTTAGGCAGTTTTCTTGACGAGAAACCTGAAAACCTTGTACACAAGCTGTGCCAGCAGTTTTCTTGCTGGTTCTTGCAGAGTAAACCAAGCGTGTGTACGAGGCATCAGAGTCAATGTGGGACTGGGACAGCTGCAGTATCAGACCATTGCTGCAGCATAGATGTGAGTATGTATGTATTTCCTTTAATATGAGTTGAGTGGTATCTTTATATAACGCAGTCTTACCCCAAAGGGTTCCGAAGCGCTTGGTCAATTTTAGACAGAAGCCAAATAACTTACCAGCATCGTCTTTGGAGTGTGTGAGGATACCTATGTATGCACAGGGAGAACATACAATCTCCAGGCAGATAGTGTCGTGGTTGGGGTCGAACCAGTCACCCTATTGCTGCTAGGTGAAAGTGCTAATCACTATATCACTGACAAATGTTTGTTTTGGCTGTGGAGGTTCTTAAACTTTAAAATCATATCTGATAATTACAAAATCACATGTTCACATAGCATTCTCTTAAAGTATAGCTAAGGGAATTTATTGGGGATGTTGGACAGAGTTGAGAGGACATAGAACATCTGGCAGGTTTTTATTGCTACATGTGCCCTGTTAGGAAGATTCACCTCCTCTACTGTATATTTCCCTTTCACTATCAACACTAAGAGTGAAACTAAAAGACAATCCCCAAATTTGGAGGGATTTTCTCTTACTCCTATTTAATTTTGGAACCGGAAAAGCTTACCTATGTGACACTGATGACAAAATAAAAGCTGACATGGGTTATAACCCTCCCATGCTCTAGCTAACATGAAAACAACATTTTGTTTTTAGTTCTACTTTAAGTGATATCAACAAGCAGTGCATAGCCCAACTGAAGTATCATGTTTTTTCTTTTTTTAACTGAAATTGTGCAGTTGTTTATTATATATATTTTTTTACTAGTAACGGCATAGAGCAGCGATTTTTTTTTTAGGACTACGACATTACGGCAGACAGATTGGACACTTTTTTGGGACCTTTGACATTTATACAGCAATCAGAGCAAAAAATAGCTACTGATTACTGTATAAATGTCATTGGCAGGGAAAGGGTTAACACTAGGGGGCGATCAAGGGGATAAATGTGTGTCCTAGGGAGTGTTTATAGCTGTGGGTGGGTGGTACTGCCTGGGGGAAGAGACCGATCTTGTTCCTAAGCAGTAGGAACAACAGACCAGTCTCTTAACCCCTGACAGAACGGAGATCTGTCTGTTTACATTGACAGACTTCCATTCTGTCGCTCTCAAGGGGCGATCGAGGGTGCCCGGCGGACATTGTGCCCCCTAGTGCTCTCAAAGCGGCACATGTACAGCTATGTCAGCTCGCCCATGGGAGCCAACTTGCCGCAGTATAACTGCGCCCTCTGGTCCTCAAGTATTTAACCTACACATCCCTAATCACACAGACTTATGTTGGGGAGAGTAATGCCCTGTACACACGATCGGTCAATCCGATGAGAACGGTCTGATGGATTTTTCCATCAGTTAACCGATGAAGCTGACTGATGGGTAGTCGTGCCTACACACCAAAAAACCATTGTGTCAGAACACGGTGACGTAAAACACAACGTCATGCTGAAAAAAATTAAGTTCTATGCTTACAAGCATGTGTCGACTTGATTCTGAGCATGCGTGGATTTTTAAAACAAGTTTCAAATTTTTTAACCGATGGATAAATAACCAATGGGGCCCATACACGATCGGTTTGGTCTGATGAAAACGGTCCATCAGACCGTCCTCATCTGATTGATCGATCGTGTGTACGCAGCATAAGAGATTCTGCCCACCTCTATTACATTGCCAAATGCACCGGGTCAAACTATGTTACCTAATGGACTACACATTTGTATTTGGACATACTGTATAACTGCCGTAACAGGAAAGTCAATATAAGAATATGAAAACTGAGGTTGTTAGTACAATGTCTAACTGACTAAATATCCATTTTGTGACTTTGAATGAGCATTCATGTAGAAACAATTCCAATTGCAATGCATGTTCTATACAACATATTTAAAATACATTCATGCAAATGTTATAGGGGAACTTTGCATATTGCACTTGTTTGTATTTCGTTCCGATGTTATGTTCATCTTCATGACTATTTACTCTGGTTTGAAAAAAGAAAAGACTTGGATGAAAATGTATTGTTTCAAATGTAATTTTAATACTACGCAAATATCTGCCAACAGTTGCTTAAATAAATAGAAAAAAATAAGCATTTGATTGTGCCTTTGCCTTGCAGCTGCCAACAAAATGTAATAAGTCTTTGTTTTATAAAGCACAATAAAACAGAAGAAAAGCAATTTTGGCTAGCCAATGGGTAATGAACAAATACATCAGTATAATAATACCTATTTGCATTTTTTGTTTAATAAAGAGAAAATCAACTTCAAAAATCTTATCTTAAATTTCTTTTTTGGTGTGAGGCAGTCAGTTGAGGCAGACGGATTAGCAGCAGGAGCTCACAGCGACGCTCGTCTCCTAGAGTAGGAACGTGTGTGTCATAGCTCCAGGCAGGCGTAGGAGGTAGACAGGCAGGCTAGGTTTTCCCCAGCCTCTCTCTGCTAGCTCCAGCTCCAGCCCCAGCACTACTCGTCCCCAACCTGGCCTTTCTCCTCCAGCTTCACTCCTTCACTCAGAACCACAGCGGATCAGCTCCCTGGCCCTCCGGCCTTCCTCAATCCCTTGCCTTGTTCCAGGTAAGAAATTGCTGACAGCCGTCCTTGTCAGGACAGCCGCAGCAAACATCCCATGCCCCCTTGGCTTTCCCCGGCCCCTATCCTCCATCCCCTGTGCCCCCATACCACCATCGCCAACTTCACCATTCTAGGGTGACTTTTTCGCACACCCACGCCAGCCTGCATTGAATCGCGGGGCCGCGATCTAGGAAAGACCGCGGCTTCACCCGCGGCCTACCGCTGCGGCGCTCCCCACACCCTCGCTCCTATTCTCCACCCCCTATGCCCCCATACCGCCATCGCCAGCTGAGACACCCTCCTACTACCCCCCAGCCACAATTCCGCCATCCTAGGGCATTTTTTTCCGGACACCCGCGCCGGCCTGCACTGATTCGCGGGGCCGCGATCTAGGAAAGACCGCAGCTTCACCCGGGGCCTACCGGCGCGGCGCCCCCCATTCCCTGTAATCCCCCCCAAATCCTCCAGGAATCCCCCCCTTCCCTAATAGGACAGCCACTCTTCCCTGGCTTACCTTTGTGCCCCATAGTATCTCCATCCACCGAGCTGTCAGCTCCAGGCTGCATCCTGCTGCCTGATCAGGCAGCTCTCCTGCTATACTAGCAATAAGCACACCCCTCACCCCCAGCCACTTCTCATATCAACACAACAGAAGCTTGATCCAGGGCTCATCCGATCGCCTTTCACAGGGGTCAGGAAGGAATTTTTTTACCCCACCGGAGCACATTGGCCCAGCACCGCTAGGGTTTTTTTTGCCTTCCTCTGGACCAAGCCAGGAGAGCGGAATTAGCCAATTCCTCTCCCCATCGCCCTTGAAACTCCCACCCACCCCCCCCTCTCGGTGTTTGGCGACCATGGCATATCAGCAATATTCTGCAGAAACCATTTGGAGTTTGAGGCAATCCGCCGCAATACTACCAGCCATCACCAAAAAAGCCCTAAAAATTGAGCGAATATGAAGAGTCGATCAACGACCGACCGTCAGGTATTTCAGCCATTCACCCCAGCCTAAGCACATATCTTGTGCTTTGATCAATACAAGATCGGCAGTAAAACACCGACTGGAAATCCGGGACCTCATTTTACAATGCGATCTAGATTGCCTCTTTATTACAGAGAGCTGGCTTACAGCCGACTGTAACACCATTCTAGGAGAACTGGTGCCAGAAAACTACCGTATCATAACGGAAAAAATAATAGGGCAAAGACGCACCTTGCGATCACTAAACCAGCCCTTCAAAACCCTCTTCCATTCATGGAAACCCTTACTCTGCAATTGCAAAAAAATTCCAAGGAGACCATCCACATTCTTCTCTGCTATAGGCCACCCAGCCCAAAATCGCAGCTGCTATCATCATTAACGGAGTTTGTCTCCTTTTACACCCTCAACAGCAAACATGTTTTGCTGCTCGGGGACTTCAATCTCTGGACCAACTCCGCACAAGACCCCGTTGCCGACGCCTGTATCGACCACCTGGAAGGATTAGGGCTTCAGCAACTAGTATGTGGGCCCACACATGCTTCAGGTCACACGCTCGATCTTATTTTCAGACAAGATCTGGAAATAAAAATCTTGGAAAATGAACCATTGCCATGGACAGATCACCATGCAATTAAATTCATTATTTCCGAATTCCCCCCCTTAACAAAAACATCAAATCCAGTGACAACACACTGGACCAGATGTCAGAAGAAGCTCCACTCGGAACTCTTCAAAAATAAACACAATTCAGCCACACCAAACAGCGGAAGAAACACTGGAGGCCATAAACACAGCACTATTGCAGTCAGCTGACTTGATAGCGCCGAAACGAAAGACCCAGATCAGGAAAAATAACTCCAGCTGGTTCAACAACCAGCTGGCGTTACTGAAGCAAGAGCGCAGAAGGGCAGAAGCAGCCTGGAAAAGAAGCTCTTCAGATAAGAACCTCTCGATCTACAAGGCAATAACCAGAAAATACTACAAGCAAATCTTCGAAGCCAAGAAAAACTATTTTTCTGAGGCTATCAACGGTGCCCTAAACCACCCCCGCGAACTCTTCAAGCTGGTCACTCAGACCATGAATCCAGGATGTCTTGAAGCCCCCAACTTGGATACACAAGAATTTTGCGATGAGTTATCAGATTGCTTCATTAACAAAATTGAGGCTATCCGGCAAAGCATTCAGCAAAACAATTTCTCTCCCAGCCCCCCCCCGTAGTTATTTACACAGCACCGGCAGTAATTCACCACAGTTAGGTGAGTTCACGCTGGAACTCATCTCCATTCAGACCACAAAAAATATCATCGGCACTCTGCGCAACAGCACTGCGCCAAATGATATTATCCCCACCAAACTGCTGAAGGAATGCGCCGACATCCTGGCACCTCCTGTCACGCAGCTTATCAACCATTCCTTCAGGGAGGGCATAATGCCCTCCCAGCTGAAGGAGAGCTTTATTCAACCCATCTTGAAGAAAGCCACCCTGGATCCGAAGGATCCACTCAATTGGCGCCCCATAACAGGCCTAAATGTTCTCTCCAAGGTAATGGAGAAAGCAGTGGTACAGCAGCTGCAACAGCATCTAGATACCCACAACTTACTCGACCCATTTCAATCAGGATTCCATCCCGGACACGGGACGGAAACAGCATTGCTTAAGATATGGGACGACGTTCTCGAGGCCGCAGACAAAGGAGAATCTTCTCTTCTGGTTCTGCTGGACCTAAGCGCAGCCTTTGATACAGTTGATCACAAGCTGTTATTGACTCGGCTGGCTAAAATAGCCAAAGTCCCAGAAAGCGATCTATCCTGGTTCTCCTCTTTTTTGGAAAACCGATCGCAAATAGTGAAGCTAGGACCCTTCACTTCTGAACAACGCACATTATCGTGCGGGGTCCCTCAAGGATCTCCCCTGTCGCCGATGTTATTCAACATCTATGTGCGTCCTCTTTTCGAAATCATCTGCAGCCAAAAACTGCTATATCACTCTTATGCAGACGACACGCAACTGTACTTCCGCATTTGCAATAAAAAGGATCACCACCTCAATCTAGAGACATGCCTCTCTTTGATAGAGGACTGGATGACAAAGAGTTATCTCAAACTCAACGGAGCGAAAACAGAACTTCTTCTGTTTCACGTTAAGCGTAGGAATCAATCGGCAACAACCTGGATCCCCCCGCCCATTCTGGGCAAAATCATCACCCCTAGCGCCAAAGTCAAAAGTCTTGGGGTCATCTTTGACTCCGACATGACAATGAACGCACAAATAGGGTCAGTAGTCAGCGGATCTCACCATCTGCTGCGCCTACTACGCAGACTCATTCTTTTTATTCCCAAGAAAGACGTAGCGGTCGTGGTGGGAGCAATTGTAAACTCCAGACTGGACTATGCAAATGCCCTTTACCTCGGACTCCCCAAGTACCAAATCGCTCGTCTTCAAGTCGTTCAAAATACGGCCGCCAGACTTGTGACTGGGAAAAAACCCCGGGAATCAATCTCACCTTCACTGAGATCCCTTCACTGGCTACCAGTTAAAGACAGAATCACCTTTAAAGCTCTCTGTCTAACGCATAGATGTATCCATGGGAATGCTCCCCATTATCAATGCGAAAAATTAAAAATTCACAATCCAAATCGTATTCTACGATCCACCAATCAAAATCGGCTTCAGATACCGAAAGCCAGATACAAGTCCAAAGGAGACAGGAGATTCGCTGTCCAAGGTCCCAGACTATGGAACGCCTTACCAGCCAGCATTCGGCTGGAGGAGAACTACTTAGTCTTCAGGAGAAAGATTAAGACTCATCTCTTTTGATCTCAAAGGAGACAGGAACAACAAGCGCCCAGAGGCGATTTACTTCGCATGTGCTGCGCTATATAAGTTTTCATTCATTCATTCATTCATTAATTTCATGTTTCTAAATACGATGTAGCTAATACCAGGAAAATGAAAGAAAAACTGTAAAGATTTTAAAACTAATATCTATATTCATAAAACATGAGTAAAGCAAAGCCAAGGTTTACAGTAGTTCAAGTGGGCAACTGGTCCACTAATGCAATATAACAGGTAAATAATTATTGTAAAAAAATTGCATTTTTAATGTAATTTTTCTTATTACTTTTCACCATACAAAGAATGAGTAGATAGATAAACAAAGGCTGTCGATCATAAAAAGGCAACACGGTTAATAACAGAACATTATACATGTTAATGGTATCTTATTTTGAAGTAACTACTAAGAGTCGGTTCACACTGGGGTGACTTGAGATCCGACTTGAAGTCCAGAAAAGCAATGTAAGTGAATGGGAGCGGTGTTAATACACACTACTTAAGTCACTCCAACTTCAGAAAAGGTTCCTGTACGACTTCAATCAGACTTCTAGGCGATTTGTACCCATTGATTTCAATGGAAGTCGCTTCCAAGTCTGATCACTGTCTTAATTGAAGCTACTTTCCAGGAAGATAACATACATTTCTCAGGCAAACCCCTCCCTCCCCCTCCCTCTCCCAGAGCTGATTGTTGTTTTGTTGGCCACTGGAATGTCTCCTGTCCTGGAGACGACTTCAAGTCGTGTTGTAAATCTCCCCAAATCGCCCCGGGGTTCATGCTCAAGTCATGTTGGAGTTGCTTCTGAAAGTCGTGCTGGAAGTCGTGTCGCCCTAGTGTGAACCGACTTTAAGTCTCAGTGATGAGATCAAAGGAGAAGTGCCAACAAAGCTAAAACTGTCTTTAGAAGACTACTAGCCAAGGGCTGGCACTGCAGTCTTCAAGGATAACTACTGTACAGTACTACAGTACTATTTTCTGTTGAGGATCGGAAGGGAAGGCGTGTCTCTATCTCCCCGATTGGCTCCACCACCCTGGGACCTGTTTGTCAAATTAACTCCTTTCATGTCAATAATGGGGACCTAGTATTGCAGGGCCCCTAACGGTGATCTAGGTTATGGTTCACTTATCAAAATAACCTTAATAAATCGGAAAAAATTAAAAGGTCGTAAAATTACTGCACCAAGGTCTTACATAGGTAGCAGCCAGCACTACAATCTAACAGAAAATGTATACCTGATATATAAAATGCAGCACTATATTAATTATCAACACAAATAAATGGTGATGCTAACATAAATACATGATAAAGTGCTTTGTGCAACAAAACAATATGTGTAATAAGTCCAGAAATGGAACCTTCTATACAAAAAAAATTGAGGAGAAGACTGAAGTAATAGGGCCAGATTCTTAAAAAATTGCGTACCTGGCGGCGTAGCATATCGTACCGCATTTACGCTACGCCTACGCCAATTACTGGAGCAAGTGCCGTATTCTCAAAGCACTTGCTCCGTAATTTTCGGCGGCATAGCGTAAATGCGGCGTCGTAAGGCCGCGTAATTCAAATAGTGAGGGAAGGGGCGTGCTGTATTTAAATTAAGCGCGCCCCCACGTTAAACGAACTGCGCATGCGCCGGCCGGGAAAAAAGCCCAGTGCGCATGCTCCAGCTCACGTCGGAAAGCGTTGTTGAAACCGGCGTCAAAACAACGTGATCGTCACTTACGCAATTCCCTATTCGCGAACGACTTAGTAAAACAACGTAACCGACATAATTGCTTTACACCTGTCAGATCTTTAGTGTATCTATGCGTAAGGGATTCTATGAATCACACGCATAAATGAATGAATGAATGAAGAACTTGTATAGCGCAGCACATGCGAAGTAAATCGCCTCTGGGCGCTTGTTGTTCCTGTCTCCTTTGAGATCAAAAGAGATGAGTCTTAATCTTTCTCCTGAAGACTAAGTAGTTCTCCTCCAGTCTAATGCTGGCTGGTAAGGCGTTCCATAGTCTGGTGTAGGTGTTGGGGGTGGTGGCGCTGTCACTAAATATGTTGTAAGACTAACCCAATGAGTGTGGGTAGATTTACTGGGACAACATTCCCTAAAGTGTTGATTAATAAATATAAAAAATGTGCAGTATAGGTGCTGAAAATTGCTGACAATGGGGGTTGAAAGAAACGCACATAAACATAAAAGCAAAATATATGTCAAATAAGCATCAGGTAAGTGCTAACAATAATAAAATTGTCAGAAATATATTATGTTAGATATCCACAAGTGCTGAATGTGTACTAGGAGACCAAGTACAAAACATAAAGTGCTCATAAGAAAAAATATGTTTTTGAAGACTGCTAACAGAAAATTAGTCCATCAATAATATTTTAGGTGAGTCCAAGTGATGTGACATTCAAGGTGCACCTATATAAATAGGTGGTGCATCAAGTGTATCAGGTGGTACATCAGGTGAGTATCGCAGTGGATCCGGTGCTCCCCCTTATGGGTCCCCACTCACCAGATGCAGTCACCCCTGCAGGGGTATCAGGCGTGTCAGATCACAGCTTATAGTCCACCCTGTCGTGGCTCCTTTTCCTGGATTTCCAAAGGTTCCTGGTGGGTCTCCTTAGTGTGGATAGTTATTTAAACTGTTCCTCCGAAGCAAAAAAGAAAAAGAAGGGCTCCCATAGTGTAGTATAAATTGATAAAAGAGGATTTTATTGACACTGCTGAGCAAAAACTCAGACACATGTACAATATTACAAAAAATCAATCAGTATTGAAAGGGTTAAAAAATCATCATAACACCATGCTAGGCTGAAGATAGGTGTATTCAGCGAAAAAATATATATAAAAAAGAGAGAAGACAAAATAAAAATAAGAAAAAAGGATGGAGTATAACCCTATGGTTTAGCAGTCATAGGTACTCCACAATGCAGGCACTACTAAATCCCGAATTTGGATCAATCCAGCATGTGAACGGCGTGCGTTCCAAGCTGTCACGCTGGTGATCCCGGAAGTGCGTATAGGTGTGCGTGTGTCCGCTTTACGCACGTTTCGTAATCATAACGTCTTCGGAAGCAAGTACCCGCTTCCGAAGACGTTATGATTACGAAACGTGCGTAAAGCGGACACACGCACACCTATACGCACTTCCGGGATCACCAGCGTGACAGCTTGGAACGCACGCCGTTCACATGCTGGATTGATCCAAATTCGGGATTTAGTAGTGCCTGCATTGTGGAGTACCTATGACTGCTAAACCATAGGGTTATACTCCATCCTTTTTTCTTGTTTTTATTTTGTCTTCTCTCTTTTTTATATATATGTTTTCGCTGAATACACCTATCTTCAGCCTAGCATGGTGTTATGATGATTTTTTAACCCTTTCAATACTGATTGATTTTTTGTAATATTGTACATGTGTCTGAGTTTTTGCTCAGCAGTGTCAATAAAATCCTCTTTTATCAATTTATACTACACTATGGGAGCCCTTCTTTTTCTTTTTTGCTTCGGAGGAACAGTTTAAATAACTATCCACACTAAGGAGACCCACCAGGAACCTTTGGAAATCCAGGAAAAGGAGCCACGACAGGGTGGACTATAAGCTGTGATCTGACACGCCTGATACCCCTGCAGGGGTGACTGCATCTGGTGAGTGGGGACCCATAAGGGGGAGCACCGGATCCACTGCGATACTCACCTGATGTACCACCTGATACACTTGATGCACCACCTATTTATATAGGTGCACCTTGAATGTCACATCACTTGGACTCACCTAAAATATTATTGATGGACTAATTTTCTGTTAGCAGTCTTCAAAAACATATTTTTTCTTATGAGCACTTTATGTTTTGTACTTGGTCTCCTAGTACACATTCAGCACTTGTGGATATCTAACATAATATATTTCTGACAATTTTATTATTGTTAGCACTTACCTGATGCTTATTTGACATATATTTTGCTTTTATGTTTATGTGCGTTTCTTTCAACCCCCATTGTCAGCAATTTTCAGCACCTATACTGCACATTTTTTATATTTATTAATCAACACTTTAGGGAATGTTGTCCCAGTAAATCTACCCACACTCATTGGGTTAGTTTTACAACATATTTAGTGACAGCGCCACCACCCCCAACACCTACACCTATACTATTTTACTCCCCTAGGGGAGTCATATTTAGGGGGGGCTGCAGCCACAATTTCATTCCTTTAACCCAGATTAGGCTATCCTGAGCGCAGCTTTCTCTCCTTACTTATCGTTCCATAGTCTGGGACCTTGGACAGCGAATCTCCTGTCTCCTTTGGACTTGTATCTGGCTTTCGGTATCTGAAGCCGATTTTGATTGTTGGATCGTAGAATACGATTGGGATTGTACATTTTAAATTTTTCGCATAGATAATGGGGAGCATTCCCATGGATACATCTATGCGTTAGACAGAGTGCTTTAAAGGTGATTCTGTCTTTGACTGGTAGCCAGTGAAGGGATCTCAACGAAGGTGAGATTGATTCCCAGGGTTTTTTCCCAGTCACAAGTCTGGCGGCCGTATTTTGAACGACTTGAAGACGAGCGATTTGGTACTTGGGGAGTCCGAGGTAAAGGGCATTTGCATAGTCCAATCTGGAGTTTACAATTGCTCCCACCACGACCGCTATGTCTTTCTTGGGAATAAAAGGCGTGAGTCTGCGTAGTAGGCGCAGCAGATAGTGAGATCCGCTGACTACTGCCCCTATTTGTGCGTTCATTGTCATGTCGGAGTCAAAGATGACCCCAAGACTTTTGACTTTGGCGCTAGGGGTGATGACTTTGCCCAGAATGGGCGGGGGGATCCAGGTTGTTATCGATTGATTCCTACGCTTGGCGTGAAACAGAAGAAGTTCTGTTTTCGCTCCGTTGAGTTTGAGATAACTCTTTGTCATCCAGTCATCTATCAAAGAGAGACAGGTCTCTAGATTGAGGTGGTGATCCTTTTTATTGCAAATGCGGAAGTACAGTTGCGTGTCGTCTGCGTAAGAGTGATATAGCAGTTTTTGGCTGCTGATGATTTCAAAAAGAGGACGCAGATAGATGTTGAATAACATCGGCGACAGGGGAGATCCCTGAGGGACCCCGCACGATAATGTACGTTGTTCCGAAGTGAATGGTCCTAGCTTGACTATTTGCGATCGGTTTTCCAAAAAAGAGGAGAACCAAGATAGATCGCTTTCTGCGACTTTGCCTATTTTAGCCAGCCGAGTCAATAACAGCTTGTGATCAACTGTATCAAAGGCTGCGCTTAGGTCCAGCAGAACCAGAAGAGAAGATTCTCCTTCGTCTGCGGCCTCAAGAACGTCGTCCCATATCTTAAGCAATGCTGTTTCCGTCCCGTGTCCGGGACGGAATCCTGATTGCAATGGGTCGAGTAAGTTGTGGGTATCTAGATGCTGTTGCAGCTGCTGTACCACTGCTTTCTCCATTACCTTGGAGAGAACATTTAGGCCTGTTATGGGGCGCCAGTTGAGTGGATCCTTAGGATCCAGGGTGGCTTTCTTCAAGATGGGTTGAATGAAGCCCTCCTTCAGCTGGGAGGGAATTTTGCCCTCCCTGAAGGATTGGTTAATAAGCTGCGTGATACCCATTGAAAAAAACTGAGATACGACGGTGTATCTGAGATACACTGTCGTATCTCAGCTGAGAATCTGGCCCATAGTGTTTCCACCGTGTGGTAAAACAGTCCAGATAATAAGTAGACCAGTGTTTCTCAACTCCAGTCCTCACGGCGCCCTAATAGGTCATGTTTTTAGGTTTTCCATTATTTTGCACAGGTAATTTGATCAGTTTCACAGCCTTAGTAATTACCACAGCTGTTTCATCTGAGGAAAATCCTGAAAACATGACTGTTGGGGCGCCTTGAGGACTGAAGTTGAGAAACGCTGAAGTAGACAACAAAACAATAGTGGTTATAAGGGACAATCCATATCAGATTAAAGTGATTGTAAAGCGTCTGGATGAGTCCGCTCCATGTCATTGTGCTCTTTCTAACACCTATGTAACCACACCATGGAGATATCTCATTCATGCCTTTTATTCCAGAATTTGTGTAAAAATTCTACTTTTTAATACATTTGTTGAAAGACGGTTTTACACTATGTGGAGGTCTCTTGTTTTCTATAAACGTTGGAGTCTATGATTGACCAAGAAGTTTGGTCTGTGTGGAGAACCTTGGTGTGTCAAAGCCCTGGATATTATCCATTTGACCATCATCCTGAACCAATCAGATGTTTATATAGTTCGCCCAAGGTTCCCATGTAGCCTCAAATGTCTGAGTGGATTCCAAAAGCACACTGACCATCTTCTCCAGAGCCATAATCCAGGAGATTTTCCTTTTTGTCAAGCGGGAATAGCATGGATTCCAATTTATCCCTTTGGTTATAGAACCAAGCACCTCTCCAGTGTATATGTTTCTCGGCCTTGGAAGTGAGCGCCAGGCTGAGAGCAGTGCGAGCTGAGTCTAATTTGTCAGTAGGGACAGATGTAGGGTCGGCCTTGTGTTTTCCAGTCAGTGTCAAAAATTCCTTCTCCAATCTATCAAGCAAGATCCACAAACTTGGCCCAGTAATTCTGAGAAGCTATTTATATGTTTTCCCCTTACCGTAGCCTTTTGAGCCACTCAGAGTGTTTCTTGAGAGACCCCCTGAAGTATCAGTCTTAAGAAAGTATTTCTTGATAGCCCCTTCAATCTCAAGGACCCTTATGGGGTTACTAAGGATAGATTCATTAAGCTTCCAATGTCTCCCACCTTTCTGGCCTGTGGGGCACTGGAGGGTCACGAACACCGCAGAGTGATTGGGCCACACAGAATCCCTTATTTATAAGGAGTTTGTGACTAATGGGACATGACATAAAAATGTGATCTATCCTAGCTAAGGAATTGTGAGGACAAGAGTAGCTAGTGTAATCACGCATTGTCGGATTGATTTCTCTCCAATTGTCTACCAGCCCTTGTTGGAATATCTGTTTAGCGATACAAAGGCTCTGTTTAGAAGGGCAGGTAAGGCGATCACCAAAAGCATGGGATTCATCAAAGCCCTGGTCAAATGCCACGTCAGAGTCACCTCCAAACAGGGGTGTCAGAGTCTAAGGCCTCATACACACGATGAGATATGTCCGCTCAAACTTGTCCGACGGACAGTTTAGAGCGGACATGTCTCATCGGATTTCGGTCCGATGGCGTGTACACACCATCGGATCAAAATCCCCGCCGGCAGACAGCGTGGTGACGCGGCGGTGACGTTGACGCCGCCACGTCACCGCTACGTCACGCACCAGGAAGTAAACACTTCCGCGCGCATGCGTCGGATCCATTCACAGGATACGACGCATGTGCGGGAGGATATGTCCGCTGGTTTCCCGTACTAATCAGCGGACATATCCGACGGACAGGTTTGTAGCGGACAAATTTCAAAGCATGCTTTGAAATTTGTCCGATGGACAAACCTGTCCACTAGCCCGTACACACGATCGGATTTGTCTGCTGAAACGGTCCATCGGACCGCTTTCAGCGGACAAATTCGATCGTGTGTACGCGGCCTAAGACATACACTTCCATGGCTTCCATGCAGGATCCAAAATTCTGGTGGTCAGCCCATGATCAAGCAAATCAGTAAATTTGGCATATATGGCTGAAGCAGCCTCAGGGTATTCTAGGCCCAGGCAAAAACCCTGCAAAATCCCAGCTCCCCTAGAGCGTGCCCTATTAAATGCGGGCAAGACAGGCACCGGATAGGGGGTGCTCCCCTCCTTGCGACAGCCTATCAGGCTGTGAAAATTTAGTGCGGGTAGCTGCAGAGAGCCTCGGATAGCTGGAGCGGGATGGAGCTTCCGAGTTAGGCAGCCATGTCAGGAGCAGTGCAGTGCACTTGTAGTGCAAAGTGGACTTGCCTTTAGTAAATGACCCCCAATATGTACATTCTTAATGCTCTAAAATACTAAATACTAAGGCCCAGATTCACAGAGCAATTACGCCTGTCTAACTGGTGTTAGACAGGAGTAATTTCAAATTTTGCGCGCGGTATCACTAGTTTGAATCCTCAAACCATGATACGGCGGCTTCGGGCTTTGATCCGAGAGGCTTACGTCTTCGTAAGCCTTCGGATCTACGCTGCAATATTTTTGCGGCCGCTGGGAGGAGTCCGCTTCGTTTTCAGCGTCGGGATATGCAAATGAGTTTTTACGGCGATCCACAAAGATACGAGTGGTCTTCGCAATCGCTTTCGTCTATTTTTTTCTACGTACTGTTAGACCAGCTTTTTGCTGGTCTAACGGTGCGTAGCCCATGTTAAGTATGGCCGTCGTTCCCGCGTCGAATTTAAATGTTTTTTTTTTTTTTTTACGTAACTCGTTCGGGAATAGGAATGTCCGTAAACGACGCTACTCAAAAAAAAATGACGTAACGACGTGATTTCGCGCAATGCACGGCGGGAAATTTCTGAACGGAGCATGCGCAGTTCGATCGCCACGGGAACGCGCCTATTTTAAATGCTTTACGCCGCCTACTCGCGTAGATGTCTTGCGCTGGGAGAAATACACTACGCCGCCGTAGTTTACTGGACAAAATCTACCGGGATTCCATGTAGAGCCAGGTAAAATACGGCGGCGTAGTGTATTTCAGATACTCTACGCGAATCTAATTGTATGTGAATCTGGGCCTAAATGTTTTACTCAAAAACAAAAAATTGTTTTGGAATATGGAGTCAAACATAAAAATAGTATAAAGACTATATACAATATAAAAAAGTATGCAAGTGATGTTAAAATCTCTTTGCAATACAAGTACACTGAAAGTGCAATTGTAGGTGTACTTAAAGCGGGATTCCACGCGCAATTTTTTTTTTTTAAAGTCAGCAGCTACTAACAGTGTAGCTGCTGACTTTTAATAAGGACAATTACCTGTCCTAGACGCCCGCGATGTCGGTCCCCCGATTGGCGATCGCTGGTGATCACTCACTCCTGGCGCCTCCACCCGCAGTGGAAGAAGAGGCAGAAGAGCTACTTCTGCATAGCAACAGCCCTTTCAGGTGAGTATAAAAAATATATATATATATATATATTTTATTTATTTATAGGATTTTTAATGGAAAGAAAAAACAAAAACGGGTGGAACTCCACTTTAAAGTGCACTTGGAAGTGCAGTCACTGTAGATCTATGGGGAAGATCTGAAATTAGGGAAAGCTCTGCTGATTTTACCATCCACTCATGTGCAAGCTAAAATTATGTTTTTTATTTTCCTTTAATGTCCCCCTCAGATCTACAATGACTGCACTTCCAAGTGCAAAGTGGATTTGCCTTTCGTAAATAACCCTAGTGTGTCAATGCCTAATGAATAATTCACTAGGGTACTTTGAAAATCCTCTATCTTGCTGTTCATTCAAACCTGCCAAAATAATTTTCACGTTAAATGCCATATTCTCCCTTCATTGTTTCACAAATTCTTATAAGACTTTCCTTACTAAATAGGCCTAGGGTGACATTACTGCATTAACTCATGCAACCAGCTTCTTCAGGGATGTGCTAGTAAATTTTAATGTGTGCTAGTAAAGCACCCAGTGCTCTGGTCCATGTGCAGACTACAGGCAAGAAATAATAACCAATTAGAAGTTCCGAAACATGCCCCTTTTTGATGACCTCACTTGCTGTTTGCGGTCCATGCTGGTTGAAGGTCCCCCTCTGCTGATGCCACTTCCGGTTTTCACGTCCAACGCTGATTCTGACAGCACGGTCGCTACATTGGTGCCTCCATAGCTGTGGCGTCTTCCTGCTGGGATGTTCTTCTGCTGCATAGTGACTTCTCTGTGAATTCTTTATATATACAGTATATACTGGGACCACATGATGCCGGATCTCCCTCATTATACATATGATGCATTCCTCTCATCCATCCTGTAAGTGTTCTTAATCCCTTTTGAGATATTATTATTATTTTTTTTTAATATTGCACTTGGAGGCCTTTTTTTTTTTTTGTTTATTTTATTTCTAGAGTTTGCTGTATTTTTTTTTCAAATAGTGTTTATTGGAAAGGTTTTATAAAGACCAAACAATGTAATCACAGAGAAGTAATAATACATAGAAGCATTACCAAAACACAATACACAATATTTAGCCAAGGTAAGTATACCAGCCAGATAATAATTCGTAACCGTGAGGAACAAACAATGACAAGTGGAACACAACCGTACATAAAGGAATACAAAAAGTTTGCCGAATCGGCTATCATTAATACCTTGAAACCTTGGTAAGAGAATAAGTAGTATAGAGACGAGAGGAAGAAACAGAACGAGGGGGGGGGAGAGGGGAAAAGGGGAAAGAGAAAATAGAAGGGAAAACAGAGTAGGGGAAGGAAGAAAAGAGGGGGGGAATCCGATCTGAACTCACGTAGGTGCAGGTAATTTATGGCAGTATAAGGCACATATAGTCATCATAAACATAACAAAACAAGGAGCTGAAACATATAATTCCAAAAATAAAAGAGAAAAAGGAAAAAAGAAAAAATAAGGACTCTAGGGCCCGGCCTTGTACCACAAGGTCCAGATGGACCAATTGGAGTCAAATTTTGCTTTATTACCCTTTCTTTCCGCCAAAAGGAACTCATGAACATAGTTGGTTTGAACAATTTTCAGGACCTCTGAGACGTTAGGGGCCTTGTCTGTTTTCCAATGTTGAGTTATCAAGGACCTAGCAGCCAAGAGGATGCGGGTCACCACCCCTCTAAAGTTGGGTGGGAAGATCTCAATTCCTAAATGTAATATTGCTAGACTGGGGTTGGGGCGCATCAACATACCAGTAATCCTAGAGATCTTTGAGAAGATTGAGTTCCAGAAACTAGTGAGGTGTTTACAGGCCCAAAATACATGCAGCAAATTCCCTATCATCCCGCAGCTCCTCCAGCAAAGAGGAGAGTTGTCAGTACTAAATTTAGCGAGCCTGTACGGTGTTAGGTACCATCTCAGAGCAATCTTTTGAGATAGCTCCCAGTGGTTAACACAGCTTGAGGCTCTGTACAGGGAGCTGAAGGCCTTAAGCCACTGATTCACCCAAGTCACTTTCCCACTTCTGATAAGGGGGGGATTTTGTAAAACGTAGCTTGTCCTGAAAAAGGTTATAGAAGAGAGCAATTCCTTTGCAGGGGACGGGGGTATCAGTGTAGAACCGCCATATTTCCTTTGGGAGAAATCTTTCATGGGTTTTAATAGACCGTATAAAGTGGGCAATACGAGTGTAAGTGAATTGATCAGAAGGTGGTAGAGCAAACTTAGACTGTAAAATTTTGAAGGGGAGGAGCACGTTATTGTGGTACAAGTCTGAAACCAATTTAATTCCTTTAGTTTGCCAGCTGAGAAGGGACAAGTTAGGAAGGGCCTGGGTCAGAGTGGTTATGGGTATAGGAATTTCAATGAGGGAAGAGGGAGAAACTGTCCTAGGATACAACTCCCTCCACACCTCAATAGAGGCCCGTAGGGAGAGAGGGAGAGTCTGGGTTGGAAAGTGCTTCCATACGTCTGCAAGGAGGAAATCAGTGAGGTTAATGGTGGGGCATAAATTTTTCTCTATAACTGTCCAAATAGCGACAGAGTTCGGGTCTATCCAGGGTCTAAGGCCGTGTACACACGGCAGAGAACCTCGACAGGCAGAACACATCGTTCCGCCCGTCGAGGTTCTCTCCCGGCCGTCGAATTCGGCGACCCGCCCGTCGGGAATGGCAACCAGCCATTCTTCCAGGCGGGCCGTCGAGGAAATAGAGAGCGTGCTCTCTATTTCGGCTTGACGGGCTTCCCGACGGGAAGCTCGCCGAGACCGTACACACGGCCGAGGTCCTCGCTGGAATGTGCATTCCAGCGAGGTTCTCGCTGATTTTCAGCGAGAACCTCGGCCGTGTGTACGGCGCCTCAGTTGTACCAGTATGGAGGCACGGAAATAATCTCTAATATCGACCAGACCCATGCCCCCAGCCAGTCTATGCTTAATTAGATACATTTTGGAACATCTTGGTCTTTTCTTTCGCCAGATAAATTAAGAGAGCAGGGCATTGTGGGTTTTAAAGTGTACAGAAGGGACAGGAACTGGGAGAGTTCTGAAAATGTAAAGGATCTGTGGGAGTAGTAGCATTTTAAAAGCCGCCAAACGGCCAGACCATGACAACTCAACATTGGCTAATCTGACAGATTCTTTGGAAAGCCTTTCGATCAGCGGTAGGTAATTAGGGGGCACCAGGAGTTTAGGGTCTGCTGACATTTTTAATCCCAGATAGGTAATAGTGGAGGGGCTCCAGGCATAGGGGTACATCTCTTGGAGATGTCTCTTTAGAGGGGGGGGATCCCAAGGTCTAAAACGGTAGATTTTGTAAAGTTCACTTTATAATAGGATAACAAACTAAATTCTGATAAGGTATCGTGGGCATAACGAAGGGAGATGGCTGGGGAAGTCAAAAAAAATATTATATCGTCTGCAAAAAGGTTTACCGTATGGGTTGTGTCTTGGATACGGAAGCCCTCAATGTCTGGGTGGGACCTTATCCTCTCTGCCAGGGGCTCTATAAGCAAATTAAAAATTGAGGGGGACAGGGGGCAGCCCTGGCGGGTACCATTAGACATTGGTATCTGATAGAAGGCCGGAGGTATACACTTAAGCGCAAGGGGACGAATAGAGAGCCAGAATGGCTGAGAGGATAGGTCCCCCAAATCCAAATCTCAGGAGAGTCTGACGCATATAGCCCCAATGTATCCTATCGAACGCCTTCTCCGCATCCAAAGACAGGAGCAGAGAAAGCGTCCGATGTTTCTTTGTGTACTGAACTATCCCCAACACCCGTCTCGTGGCATCTGACGCCTGTCTTCCAATGGTGAAGCCAGACTGATCAGGAGCAATGAGGGACGGAAGGATAGGTAGCAGTCTATGGGCCAAGATTTTTGCATATAGCTTAACATCTGAATTAAGGAGAGATATAGGACGGAAGTTAGCCGGGGGTAACAGAGTCTTTACCTGGTTTAGGGATAGTAACCACATAGTCCTTCAACATCTCCGAGGGAAATGCGGCAGAGGACACGGCTCCTAGGAATACTTGTGTAAGAGTGGGAGTTAACAATTTGTGAAAGCTTTGGTAATATTCGTTAGGGAGGCCGTCAGGCCCAGGGGATTTGCCTTTAGGAAGTCGCTGAACAAGTCGTTCGATCTCCGAGCTTGTGAAAGGTGCGTTTAGAACGTCTAACTGGGAGGGGGAAAGCGATGGAAGTTTAATTTTCGTGAGAAAATCTTGGATGGATTGTTCTAACGGTTGAGGCGTGGCCGAGTCACTTTTCAGATTGTATAGATTTGAGTAGTAATGCGCAAAGGAGTCGGCAATCTCCCTGGGGTTGACAATCTTGTGGTTATCCACTGAGTGGAGCAGATATGGAATTCTAGACTTGATTCTCGCAGCTTTAAGTCTGCGGGCAAGAAACTTGCCAGCCCGATTTCCAGAGGAATAGTGGGCTAGTTTCAAATGTCGGAGATGTTTATCATAGTTTTCTATAAGAAGCAGTCGGAGATCGAAACGACATTTAGCGAGCTCTTGGGCTAGTAAGGCAGTGGGGGCAGATTTATTTTGGGATTCTAGGCTTTTGATATTGTCAAGAAGACGAGTGAGCCATTGCGTCCTCTGCCTCCTCTCCCTCGCACAAATCTGTAAAATTATACCCCGGACAAACGCCTTATGGGCACACCATAGAGTAGTAGGGTCTGATACAGAGCCCTCATTCTCTGCAAAAAACAAAGATAAAGCATCACTAATAGCAGAAACATGAGTAGGCATTTGAAAAATCTTAGTTAGCTCTCCACACAGTAGGAGGCTTAGTAGCATGGCCCCCTAAAATAGTAAGCGAAACAGGTGCGTGGTCTGACCACAAAATGGTATGAATGGTAGAGGAAGAAACAGATTGCAGCAATAACTTATCTACAAAAATAAAGTCAATTCTTGAATAACAATTGTGTCTGGAGGAGTGGTACGTATAATCACGCTCAGTGGCATGGCAGCATCTCCAGGCGTCGAACAGTTCCTCAGAATTGAGCAAGTGTTGAAGTTGCGGTGGAGGACGTCGAGTGGTAGTAGAGGAATCCAGGGAGTGGTCAACAGTTAAATTATGGTCACCACATACAATTAAGGAGCCTTGGCGGAGCGAAGCAACTTTAGAGTAGAGGCGGTTCAGGAAACGTAGCTGGTGGGAGTTGGGGGCGTAGAGATTGACAATGGTGAAAAGTCTGTTATTCAATTCCCCAATAAAAATAATGTACCTCCCCTCAGGGTCCGAGTGAACCTGCAGCACCTTGAGGGCAACAGAGTCTCTAATGGCTATTAGGACTCCTTTACGATTAGCCGGGGCAGATGCTATAAAAATGTGTGGAAAGCAACTATGGTGGAACTTAGGCGGGGCGTCCACCGAAACGTGTGTCTCTTGCAGGCACAGAACATCTGCTCTTAAAGAGATAGCTTCTCTCCAAACTGAAGCCCTTTTAGCGGAATGGTTGAGACCGTTTACATTAAACAAAACTATATTGAGAGCCATGTTCAAAACAGTAGAATAGATGTTGATTGTACCTTAATTGTAGAAGGTCAGAGATCTCCGCAGCTTCACGACAATCATCCGATCATCACGAGGCAGGCGAGTCGGCGTAGTCCACAGGTGAGTCAGATCAGAGGGGTACACGAGCAGAGGGGTGTACGAGGAGAAAAAAAAGTCAGTACATTGAAAAGAGAAGCAAAAAAAGTAAAAAAAAAAGGATAAAACACAAGAAAAAAAGGTTTTCAAAAACAAGCAACCAGGGGCAGCATTGCTGCCAAGAATCATGGAGGGTAATTCAAACTTGGAGTGGTGACTCCAGACCACCTTGGAACATATAAGATGTATAGCCAACAGAAGAATAGAGAAACATTCAGGGCGTATGTTTCTTGCCAGACTTTTTCCTCGTCACTGTCTGCCACTCATGCTGTTGCCCCATTCGCATAGGGGGTGAGGACTAGTGTTGAGCAGAATATGCCATATTCGATTTCGCGATATATCTCGAATATATAGTCGAATATTCGAGATATATTCGCTAAATACGAATATTCGTGATATTTTTTGGAAATGAAATTATTGCGAATTTTCGCTATTGCGAATGCGAATGCGAATTGCGAATGCGAAATTTAGAGAAATGCGGAATGGAGCACTCTGATTGGCTCAGAATATTTGTGATATTTTACAATACAAAATAATTGCGAATATTCGAGAAATGCGGAAGGAGCACTCTGATTGGCTCAGAATATTCGTGATATATTACAATACACAATAATTGCGAATATTCGGCAAATGCGGAAGGAGCACTCTGATTGGCTCAGAATATTCGTGATATATTACATTACACAATAATTGCGAATATACGAGAAATGCGGAAGGTGCACTCTGATTGGCTCAGAATATTCGTGATATATTACAATATAAAATAATTGCGAATATTCGAGAAATGCGGAATGGAGCACTCTGATTGGCTCAGAATATTCGTGATATATTACAATATAAAATAATTGTGAATATTCGAGAAATGCGGAATGGAGCACTCTGATTGGCTCAGAATATTCGTGATATATTACAATATAAAATAATTGCGAATATTCGAGAAATGCGGAATGGAGCACTCTGATTGGCTCAGAATATTCGTGATATATTACAATACAAAATAATTGCGAAATTTCGAGAAATGCGGAATGGAGCACTCTGATTGGCTCAGAATATTCGTGATATATTACAATATAAAATAATCGCGCGATATCGCTATTGCCGAATAATCGCATTGCGATTTTTCGGCAATATAAAATGAGCGCTGCAGCTACTCGGCCCAAGGTCTCTAATCATACCAGCAATGCTTTTAGACGTCGATGGGGATCTCTAGGATGTGATCTGTTCTAAAAAAAAAATTGAAAAAATTCGAATATTCGAAATAGCGAATATTCGCCGCGATATTCGTGTTATTCGCGAATACTCGAATATGCAATATTCGTAGCGAATATTCGCAACGCGAATATTCGTGAGCAACACTAGTGAGGACGAGGACAGGGACCCCGCAACTTGATCGTCTGGGAGGATATCCAGTGATCTGAGTAGGGTGATACCTGTGTCCAGGTCTGAAACTACAGTGTCCTTCCCATCGTGGGTGACAGTGATTTTGACTGGATAACCCCAGCGATAGGGAATGCCATGGTTGCGAACTGCTTTAGTAACTGGAAGCAGCGACTTGCGTTTCTGCATGGTGAACTGTGAGAGATCAGCAAACAGTTGGACCTGGGTGTACTTTTCTGGGAGTTGTTGGGATTTCCTGAAGGAGGACTTTCACTTGAAAGAAGTGCACCCTCATCAGAACATCACGGGGTACATTATCAGGCAGATATGACGGTTTGGGCAACCTATGGATCCGATCAATTTGTAGTTCAGAGTCTGGGGTAGAGGGGAGGAACTGCTGCAATAGGTCTCTAGCATATTGTTGAAGCTGGGTCGGGAGGACAGACTCAGGTACCCCCCTAATTTTCACATTATGACTCCTCGAGCGGTCCTCTAAATCTGCGACCTTTGCCCTTAACCATTCAATCTCTTCTGAATGCTCAGAATGGGCGTCTATCAGAGTGTTATGTGAGGTTGCGAACTCCCCCATTTTTTCTTCAACGTGAGCCACTCTGCCTCTTAGTTCTCCCATGTCAGCTTTAAAGTTCTTCATGCATTGTAGCATGTCAGAGTGCATAGAACTACGGAGGGATACTAACATGTCCTTAAGTACAGTGTCAGACACGGCCGCGCCTGAGGTGGGGAAGGAGGTGAAAGGATCCACCAGCTCCCTTGTGTCATTGATAGAGTCATGCCCTGGGCTTACCTGGGCAGCAGGATTCTCAGGACACGGCTTGGACTTAGCTGTGCTGCGAGACAGGGGTGTATTCAGTCCTGGGGTCCCTTGAAGAGATCCGTTCCTGTCTCCAGGGCTGGATGTAGTGCGAGGAGGAGGCAGGTGAAGAGACAGCCGCGCCGGCGCCATCTTGGCCCAGGCCTCGGCGCCGCGGCGGGTAGAAGTCATCTAGTTTCTTCGGCTTCACCGTCTCCTTCCGTTTGCGGGTCATGTCCGCGGGGTCCACGGATCCTACGGCACAGGCTCGGGTTGGAAAACTGTGGCTATGTCGCTGATGGAAGGCTCTGTTCCAGTGGCTGGAGCGGAGCAGCGTGATCACACGGCCATTCAGCTGCGCGGTAGCCACGCCAGTTTGCTGTATTTTTTGAGTGCTGCCCTAAGTGCACTGAAGACTCCTCATTATCTAAATCCCTTCACCTCTAATCACGTAAATATTAAAAAGGTAGTTGCAAAGGGTGGTTGCAGGGGTTTGCGAAGGTTGCAGGGGGTGCAGAGATTACAAAAGTGTAGATACACTGAAATTACAAATATTAATTACAGAGAGCTGCAGGGATTGCCAGGATGATTGCAGGGATGATCACACAGGCAGTTATAGTTTCTTTTTCAAGATTTGCAGGAGCAATTGCAAGTTCATCCAGTGCAAACTCAGTGTAAACTCAGTAGGAAAGACACAAACTCACACGCTCACACGCTCCACCGCTTTATCAATCAGCTGCTGCTACCACCTAGGTTCCTCATGGGGAAGATCACTGCCGAGTCTGCCAGGTAAACCAAGTCTGTCAATGGCACCGCTCACCAGCGGGCAGAGCTCCGATTCTTAGAAGACTAGGAAGGCTCAGAGGGAGGGTGGGTAGAAGAACACTCCCACACTCCACCGCTTCCGCCGTGTCCAGGCTACGGGTGAAGGAGATCACTACAGAGTCTGCTAAACTGTTGGTGTTGCCACTATACAGCGGATATGGCTCCAGATCTCAGAGAGCCCAAAAGGAGGCAAATAGGGAAATGCTGGATACTTTAGGCTGGAACACGAGCTCCGCTAGTCAAGTCCAGCCGTGACTGAGGTAGCCATGCCTTTGTGTTGGATGAAAAGATATCTGAAGGTACACTGACTCAAGTATAAGCAGAGAGGAGTATGTTCAGCCCTAAAAAAATGACTGAAAAACGCGGCTTATACTCAAGTATATACGGTACTTTTTTTTTTTAAAGCGGATCTCCCATGCTAAAACATTTTTTTTCTTTGGGGGTAGTTAAATAGTTAATGTGCAGGCTTAAGTAAACTCACGTTTACTTAAGCCTGCACAACAGATCCGTACCGATCTGTTGCTATGTGTAATAAAAAGTTATATTTCGTATGGTCAGCCGTTGCCATCTTCAGTGTGGGCATTACAATCCCACTAGCGGAGACTTCCTGTTTGCGGTGATGCTGTAATCCCAGCATCCACCGCTCGATCTTGCGCATGCGCACTAGCACTCGGGAGCAGCGGTGTCCTGTAATGGAGATTTTTCAAACGCCCGCCCTCCTTCCTTTGTTTACATCGCGCGTCCCTTTCTGCTGCACGAAGTCGCGCGATGTTTCCTCTAAAAGGGCCGAATATGCTAACAAGGGAGCTATGACACATGCTCCCAGAAGACACTGCACGGTACAGGAAACAATGGAAAACCCGACAGAAACCCGAGGGCTGCAGACCGGAAGCCTATCATGTTTATATGGTACAGTAAAACTATTTTTTATGAAAATATCAGATTGAACATTGTTTATGACCATTTTTGCTATTGAGATTATGTTTGATTTAGGGTGGAGCTCCGCTTTAAACAAATAAAAAATGTTTTGATAGGGTGGAGTCAGGAATACCACATGCAGGCATCCAGCAAGGGTGATCAGATCTGTTGGCTGTACCTTAAAGGAATCAGGACTAGATGAGTAAGGCGTCATGTACACGGGACATTACTCAACCTCTCCTGAACGATTTAACTTGACAACTAGAAAACGGGGTCTAAAAACGGACATGCTGTCTGTTTTTATGAGATCTCTTGATATCTGCCAGCTCAGCGGAGATCAGGAAAAGCCTTATGCCGCGTACACACGGTCGTTTTTTGCGATGAAAAAAAACGACGTATTTTAAAACGTCATTTAAATTGATCTTAAAAAAAACGACCAAAAAAAAATTCCAACATGCTTGAATTTTTTGTGTCGTTTTTCAAAACGTCGTTTTTTGTTTCACAAAAAGTCACCGTGTGTACTGTAGCAAAAACGTTGTTCAAAACGACGTTTTTCAACCCGCGCATGCCCAGAAGCTAGTTATGAAGAGAGCTTCAATGGAAAAGAGTGGTGAACGTAACCTTGCTTTTTGTGAAAAAACGATGGTGTGTATGCAAAATTGTCTTTGAAAAGTGACGTTTCAAAAACGTAGTTTTTTACTTCACAGAAAACGTTGTTTTTTTTATCGCAAAAAACGACCGTGTGTACGCGGCATTAGTCTTTTGACTAAAATGGCATTTGAGTTTTAGTCCCATTTTAGTCGTGTGAGGAGAGAAAGAGAGTGACAGCGGTTAAGTGAGTTGAAAAAAAAAAAAAAGTAAAAGTTAAAAACAGCGCCAGTGTCTCTGTCAGTGCCACCTGCCAGTGCAAACAGCCTGTGCCACCTGCCAGTGCAAACAGCCTGTGCCACCTGTCCCTGCCATCAGTGCCACCTGCCCCCAGTGCCATCTGCCCCTGCCATCAGTGCCATCTGCCCCTGCCATCAGTGCCACCTGCCCCTGCCATCAGTGCCACCTGCCCCTGCCATCTGCCGTAAGTGCCATCTGCCATCAGTGCAATCTGTCATCAGTGTCACCTGCCAGTGCAATCTACCATCAGTGCCACCTGCCAGTGTAATCTACCATCAGTGCCACCTGCCAGTGCCACCTGCCTGTGCCATCTGCCTGTGCCACCTGCCATCAGTGCTACCTGCCCGTGCCACCTGCCCGTGCCACCTGCCCGTGCCATCTGCCATCAGTGCCATCTGTCATCAGTGCTATCTGCCCGTGCCATCGGTGCCATCTGCCATCCGTGCCATCCGTGCCATCTGCCCGTGCCAGCTGCCATTAGTGCTACCTGCAATTAGTTTAATCTGCCATCAGTGTCACCTGCCAGTGCAATCTCCCATCAGTGCCACCTGCCAGTGCAATCTACCATCAGTGCCACCTGCCTGTGCCATCTGCCTGTGCCACCTGCCATCAGTGCTATCTGCCCGTGCCACCTGCCCGTGCCATCTGCCATCAGTGCCATCTGTCATCAGTGCTATCTGTCATCAGTGCTATCTGCCCGTGCCATCGGTGCCATCTGCCATCCGTGCCATCTGTGCCATCTGCCCGTGCCAGCTGCCATTAGTGGTACCTGCCATCAGTGCCATCTGCCATCAGTGCCATCTACCATCAGTCCGTGCCATTTGCCGTCAGTGCCACCTGTCAGTGTCATCAGTGCCAACAATGGCTAAAAGATCCTTTTCACTTGAGGAGGCATATGAAATTATGGCGGCTGACGAGAGCAACGGGGAGCTCTGCGATTCGGATTCCCCTGAAAATTCTGACAACGAATCTGACGTCACCTATAAGCCGATAGTCAGCAGTGGAGAAGAGACATCCTCGAAGGAGGAGGAGGAAGAAGAAGAGGAGGAAGAGGAAGAAGAAGAAGAAGAAGAAGAGGAGGAGGGTCCACCCGCCAGAAGAAGGCGTATTGCTAAGGAGGCAGTGCCATCCACCAGCACCGCTTTGCCATCCACCAGTACCGCAATACCTCAGCAAGCAAGGTCACGTACCAGTGGGGTGTCACCTCAGTCCCAAAGGGTTAGGTCCCATGCCAGCCTTCCCTATTCCCTTCAGATCCCCCTGTGGCTTCCTTCTAATTCAGGAGAAGCCAACATTCCCCCTTTCAGGTGGACACAGAAAATTTTGCCCCGATTAACTTTTTTAATTTAATTTTCACCGACAACATGCTTGCCTCAATTGTTACCCAGTGCAATCTTTATGCAGAACAATTTATTTCCAGTAACCCCACATCCCATTATGCCCGTCCCTTCAAGTGGAGAGCCCTAACAGTGGAAGAGTTTAAAAAAATGTTGGGCCTCATATTCTGTATGGGACTAAACCACAAAAACCAGCTACGTGCCTATTGGTCAAACCGCCCCATCTACCACATGCCCATCTTTTCCTCAAAAATGCCCAGGTCCAGATATCAATTGATCATGAGATTCCTACACTACAACGACAATACCCAGTGCCCTCCCCGAAATGACCCACATTTTGATAAACTTTATAAAATTCGGCCACTACTTAATTATTTTTCCGAAATTTTCCCCCAGTTGTTTACCCCGGACCAACAAATATGTGTAGACGAATCCTTAGTAAAATTTTCTGGCAGGCTGGGCATAAAACAATTCATTCCCAGCAAAAGGGCCCGCTATGGGGTGAAGCTCTATAAATTATGTGACCGAGCCACAGGTTATACGTATGCCTTCAACGTATACGAAGGAAAGGACAGCCAGCTACACCCCCCTAATTGTCCAGACTACGTAGGAACCAGCGGGAAAATTGTTTGGCAACTCCTGAACCCACTCCTGGAGAAAGGATACCACTTATATGTGGACAATTTTTACACAAGTTTGCCCCTGTTCCGAAACCTTTTCCAAAAAAACACCCCAGCATGCGGCACCGTGCGATCGAACCGGAAGGGCTTTCCTCAAAGTCTTGTCATCAAAAAATTAGAAAAAGGGGAGACGGCGAGTTTACGTACAGAGGAAGTTCTGGCTGTGAAATGGAGAGACAAAAGGGATGTGTACGTGCTTTCTACCATCCACAACAACACATTCGTTGAGACCAGAACGAGGAATGGGCTAATCCAGAAACCGAAATGCATTCATGACTACAATAAGTTCATGGGGGGTGTCGATTTGAACGACCAGATGCTGGAACCCTACCTTTCTACAAGAAGATCATACCAGTGGTATAAAAAAGTTTCAATTTATTTGTTCAATTTGGCCGCGTACAACACATATGTGATATATCGTAAATCCACTCCAAGACCCAAACCCTACCTTTTCTACCTGGAGGAAATCACCACTGCCCTTTTATACCCCAGCAACCCACCAGCATACATTCGATCCGATGTGGTTAGCCGACTCAACGAGCGCCACTTTCCAGATAAACTCCCTCCCAGACCAACAGGCCAAAAATGCCAAAAAAGATGCAAGGTGTGCTCCAAAGCAGGAGTGAGAAGAGACACCATTTTTTATTGTCCTAAATGCCCTTCCCAACCAGCCCTCTGCGTAGTTGGTTGTTTCGCCCATTACCATACCTCACTAAATTATTAGTCACTTCCTGCCATTTACCTTCACACCCCTTATACCTCTGCTTATGACCCCGGCTTGTTATTTGACCACGCTTATGCCTACCGATTCTGTTTATACCTCTGCCTGATCTGGAACTGACCCTGGACTGTTATTTGACCACGATTATGCCTACCGATTCTGTTTATACCTCTGCCTGATCTGGAACTGACCCTGGACTGTTTGACCATTCTTTTTGCCTGCCTCTTGGACTGATCTTTTACCCTGCCAGTGGACTAGTGGCATTCATAGCACAGGGGTCTCACATATGTGAGGGGCTCCAGAATTTGTTTTTCTGGATGAAGAAAACAATTGTTTTTGTTTTCTCATTCTAGATTAGGGTCTGGTTGCCCGGAGGCTTCAAAGAGATTTGGGTGGGAGAAGCCTCCACCCCTGTCCCCATTCTGTCCTGAATGAGGCCCTACTTCTGCCTGTAGGACCTATGCCATCATGCCTCTGCCTGTTGCATGAACTGACCACCTGCACTAACCCTGACGGGACAGTATCCCTGCCTGGACAATTGTGTATGCCGTTGCTGACCAAGTCCCTGCCTGCTGCCTGGACCAGTGCTATCCTGCTGTGTAGAACTGTGCTACTATTTCCACAGGTAATCTTTTGTTTACGCTTTGCTCAGCATAATGTATTTTGGGGTGTAACTCTTGGTATGTGCATGCTATGTGTCTCTGGAACACCGGACCGTGTTCCTTGCATGTTTGATCTCTGTATGTGGTCAGGCTGTGTAGAAGTCTCACACATGGGGTATCGTTTTACTCAGGAGGAGTAGCAGAATGTATTTTGGGGTGTCATTTTTGCTATCTAAATGCTATGTGTTGGAAATATCTTAGAAACGGACAACTTTGTGTAAAAAAAATGCGTTTTCATTTTTTTTCCACGTGTTCCAAAAACTTCTGGAAAACAATGAACCGTTCAAAAGACTCATTATGCCTCATAGATTATACGTTGGGGTGTTAGCTTTCCAAAATGGGGTCATTTTGTGGGTAATTTCATTATCCTGGTGTTCCAGGGCCTTCAAAAGTGTAATAGGTAGTCAACTAGTTAGATGTGCAATTTATGCTCCTAAAACCCCGGATGGCGCTTCCTGCATGTTGGGCCTCCGTATGTGGCCAGGCAGTGAAAAAGTCTCACACATGGGGTATCGTTTTACTCAGGAGGAGTAGCAGAATGTATTTTGGGGTGTCATTTTTGCTATCTAAATGCTATGTGTTGGAAATATCTTAGAAACGGACAACTTTGTGTAAAAAAAATGCGTTTTCATTTTTTTTCCACATGTTCCAAAAACTTCTGGAAAACAATGAACCGCTCAAAAGACTCATTATGCCTCATAGATTATACGTTGGGGTGTTAGCTTTCCAAAATGGGGTCATTTTGTGGGTAATTTCATTATCCTGGTGTTCCAGGGCCTTCAAAAGTGTAATAGGTAGTCAACTAGTTAGATGTGCAATTTATGCTCCTAAAACCCCTGATGGCGCTTGCTGCATGTTGGGCCTCCGTATGTGGCCAGGCAGTGAAAAAGTCTCACACATGGGGTATCGTTTTACTCAGGAGGAGTAGCAGAATGTATTTTGGGGTGTAATTTGTGGTATGCACATGCCATGTGAGAGAAATAAGCTATTACAATGACAATTTTGAGAACATTTTTAAATAAAAAATAAAAATCTTAATTTTGCAAAGTATTGTGGGAAAAAATTACAACTTCAAATACCTCACCATGCCTCTTAATAAATACCTTGGAATGTTTACTTTCCAAAATGGGGTTATTTGGGGGGAATTTGTACTTTCCTGGCTTGTTGGGGTCTCAAGAAATGAGATAGGCCTTCAGTACATCAGGTGTAATCAGATGTGATATTTTTTTATGATTTTCACTATAGCTTGTAGACTCTAAAATTTTCACACAGACCAAATAATTTCGAAAAATGTTGGGTTATTTTTATCAAAGACATGTAGCAGTATAAATTGTGGCCAAAATTTATGAAGAAAAATTAATAATTTGCAAAATTTTATCACAGAAACTAAGAAAAAATCTTTTTTTTTCCAAATTTTCGGTCTTTTTTTTATTAATAGCACAAAAAATAAAAAACCCAGAGATGATCAAATACCACCAAAAGAAAGCTCTATTTGTGGGAAGAAAAGGACAAAAAAATCATTTAGGTATAGTGTTGCATGACTGAGTAATTATCATTCAAAGTGTGAGAGTGCTGAAAGCTGAAAATTGCTCTGGGCAAGAAGGGTGTTTAAGTGCCCAGTAAGCAAGTGGTTAAGTTACAACTTTTTCCAAGTACAGATTCCATTAAAAAATGACCACTCAATTTCATTTTTTAACCAGTATTATCTACGAAGGCAAAAATATATTTGATTTTCCGCTTTTTTTTTTAATTACAGGTTTGTATATGTTACCAACAAGTTATGAAGTGCTTTACATATTGTAAAGAAAAATGGTTTTATATGTGTATACACATAAAATACTGCGCTGATACTATGCTGTATATATGTGGATAATACTTGTGTATAATACACCTTCAGAGTCGGTTCACACTGGGGCGACTTGGGATCAGACTTGAAGTCGTCTCAAGTCGTCCCAAGTCGTGCTGTCCAGAAAAGCAATGTGAGTGATGAAGTCGCTTCCAAGTCTGATCACTGTTTTAATTGAAGCTACTTTCAAGCAAGATAACATTTCTCAGGCAAACCCCTCCCTCCCCCTCCCTCTCCCAGAGCTGATTGTTGTTTTATTGGCCACTGGAATGTCTCCTGACCTGAAAAGGACTTCAAGTCGTGTTGTAAATCGCCCCAGATCGCCCTGTGGTTCATGCTCAAGTAGTGTTGAAGTTGCTTCTGAAAGTCGTGCTGGAAGTCGTGTCGCCCCAGTGTGAACCGACTCTCAGCCTTTAAAATAGTATAACAATAAATATATATAAATATGTGAAATATAAATATATAAATAAGTACTTAAATAAATAAGTGATCAATATACTCAAACAAAATCCAAAGTTGTGAACTCAATTCTAGAATCAATTAAGATGCAAAGCTAACCACCAAAGAACTTATAAAAAATATAAATATCAAACACTTATTTCAATATAATACCATTCGGATAGACAGCGGTAGCACTGTAACTTGATGAGACTCATCCCATGGTTGTACTAAAGGCATTCAATACACTCCAATCTGGTGAGCGCATATAATTTAATAGGTGGTGGTGACACCAGCGGTGAAAAGTCATGAACATTTGATTGATCCCCTATTGGAATCTGCACTTGTGTTTGGACTACTAGTGGTGGAAAATCACAAATATTTGATTAATCTCTATTGGAATCCGCACATATTTTTGGATTTTTTGGGACTATATATACATTTTATATTCACTATTTTATATTCACTATTTATATTTTTTATAAGTTCTTTGGTGTTTAGCTTTGCATCTTAATTGATTCTAGAATTGAGTTCACAATGTTGGGTTTTGTTTGTGTATATTGATCACTTATTTATTTAAGTACTTATTTATATATTTATATTTCACATATTTATATATATATTTATTTTTATACTAATTTAAAGGCTGAAGGGGTATTATACACAAGTATTATCCACATATATACAGCATAGTATCAGCGCAGTATTATATGTGTATACACATATAAAACCATATTTCCTTAAATTTTTTCACTTCTTTTTAGAAGTGCATACTGAAACTGCAGCAGATTATTAATATTTAAACTGTAAATGAGCGCCGGTGACACACTATACATACAATGCTTTACATATTGTACATTCACACCAGTCCCTGCCTTCAAGGAGCTTACAATCTAAGGTTATGCATAGACACACTTGAATATATTAATTTGTTTCCAATAGCATCTCATTCATTTCTATCTATTTTGCGCAGTCAATGACACAGGCCTGATTCTATTCATTTAAGAAAATTATCAGAAGTAAAGGTACCGCTATGCCCCATACACACAGTGTTAGCTGGGTTTTGTTCTGTGTGTTTGGGTCTTACATGTTGCCCTAGAACCAGCTGTCAATATTTCCTAGTGAGATGAGTCAAAACAGTACTTTGGTCTCAATCCTAATTACGAAATTCATGGCTATCACTTATTGTAGATACGCTGTCATTTACATCTCAGTCCAATGAATACTTTTGATTGATATCCTCTGTCATTAAATTGTCATCAGGTCCCCAATCATTTTGAATGTCATGAAAAGAAATATGCAAAGTTCATGGTCTGAAATTCGTTTGGCTGGTATGCATGGGAAACATCTTGCTGACAAAAGCTGCAATTAGTGCCCTTAGCACTTTATGCTTCCAATATTCTAAGAGAAAAACATAGCACATATTAAAACTAGCAACACTGACATGTGAATTAATAAAACACATCTGGTGGATTCTGCAGAGAGCAGAGACAAATGAGAAAAGTTGAAATGGCTGGATTGAAGCTATAAAAGCCCCTGAATATTCTAGTTATTCTAGCAGCTGTAGAATGACCTTGCGGTGCTTGCTATTTGGTTACAGAATAGTGAAACCGAATACTTAATCTGGCACTGGTAAAAATTTGTCGTTGTACTAACAAAATATAACAGTGAGTAACTATGATTCCAGTGGTATTGAATCTCTTTTGAGGAAAATAATATCGTTTTTTTTTTTTTTTACTTTCCAGACACACCTAGGATGGAAAAGTAATAAAGAAAGCAGAAATTAGTCACAGTATTTAAAGGTTAGGAAGTCCGGTGCCAAACTCTATAGTCCACCTGCAAAAATGGTTTCAAAGGAAACCTAACGTGCATTTTCAACAAAATTGATTTTTGGCTTGCGTGGTAAACATTAAAAACTGTAAATACTTTCATTTACGTTTGCAATTGTTTACACTATTCAATATACAGTAACAGTACCTGTGTATGGAGACTATTGTAATCTCTGTGCTGCATACACAGCATTGTCACAGCTCTTGCAATCCCTAAGGAGCAGCTGTGAAACTCTATGTAAGAATCAACTTTATCTTTGAATGTCTGATGTCCTTAAAGCTGAACTCCAACTTTCTTATCACTAGAACTGAATGGAATGATCAATCCCAGCAGAGATCATACCTCTGTACCATGTTGCTCTGTTGTCTGCAGATCCTCTGATGTTCTGGGTTTAGTTGTGGCTTTGTGTCATGTGACACTTATCCTGCTGACAAACTTTGTCCCTTCCACAGCCACTTCCTGCAGTGCCCAGAGTTTATAATACTCCCCTTTGTAGACTTTCAGACTCAGGATTTGGGAGGGCTCCAAAATCTACCCTTAAAAACGTCCCCTTTTCCTCCGCCTCCTCACCGCCACAACAACAACTGCAATCCAATCCTCCTCCTCATATTCCTCTTCTGCCTGCTACTGCCTCTGCCTTACAGGGATGGAGGCAGTAAGAAAATAATTCTGACCCTGAGACAGGTGCGAGTCTCTCTCTTCTCCTGCTATTAAGCCTCCAATGCCAGGCCAGAGAGTGTGTGCTCCAGGAAGAACACACAAGAAATGATATCATTAATCCCCACCTTGTCGCAGTTGACCATTTTGGTCACCATTTCAAAAGATGCCAAAATGCTGCACGTATCCTAAATGATGAGACACTGGCATAGTCCCCAAAGCCGGACCTTCTGCTGTAATCACTCAGTCATCTTATCGATAGCATGCTGCTTCAGCCTCTGTAGCATGACCAATGTTGAGTTCCACATAAGACCTTGTGCGGCTGTAGACGGCATGGGGTAAACTATCTCTTGGCCTGGTCTTATAGAGGGGATAGAAGCTTTGGCCCAGTGTTTCTCCTGTTCACAACGCATACAAGTTGCAAAACTACATGATGGCATCTAATATGTGATTTTGCATGTGCTCTGGGGAGTTACTAATGTTTCCAAGCTGAAGTATATGGTCAGTGAGGTGGATAGGGTATAGGTAACTACACTGTCACCAGTGTGCAAGACATAAGGCAGCACCACTATCTTTAGTGGTTTACCCTGTCCTGCATCCTTTGCAGCCGCCAGCAAATTGACCTAGTATCTTGTGAAGAATATGTAGTATGCCTGGACATGCTTGCTGAGCCACATGTCTGTGTGTCATGTTTACTTTGCTGCTGACAGCATGGTCCAACAACAGAGACTTATTGCATTCCACATGCTGGTGGAGGACAGGGATGGCTTTTGGGCATGGTATGCTGGGTAATTGACACTGTGGCACAACACAGTTCATGAATTTATGGATTGGGGCTATTTCCATGAGTTGGAATTTTGAAAAAACTGCAAAACCAACAGTTTTGATACACTGGCATTAAGATGAAGGTGAGTGATTTAAGGGCATTTTTTTTCTTCTGCAGCTGTGGAAGAGACACCACCTATGGGAAGAGTTCTCTTAGAGATGTTGGGGTGCACCCCAACTACTACTTGGTGCAGAACCTGCTTGTCTCCTAACTTCTGCGTGCTGAACCTCTGCCTTTCCTTTTAGTCCTGCATGAGGGAATCTCCTAAATTTATGTTAGCTAGAGCAATAGGGCAAATGAAAATATGGTGCTTTGGCACACTTCCTTACAGTACAAATATGCACGGGCATGCTGTAAACAAATGGCAGCTTTACCTGTGTCCACTGTGTACACTGCAGACTACTTTTTTTTTTTTTTAAAGGCCCTATCAAAAGAAATGAATATTAAAATATACCTTCCAGCCCAAAAAAAATACTCTGAAATACTTCTATCAGGAAACTGGAGAAACCTCTTTATCTAACAACAAGTGGGGAAAGTTGTATTTTTTAAGACCCTGATTAATCAACAGATTTTATCTAGGTTTGTAGTAGTTTTTAAAGCGGTTGTAAACCCCCCAAAAAAGAAAAACCTGCAAGACAAAGACATAATGAGCTAGTATGACTAGCATGCTAGCTCATTATGAATTACTTACCTTAGATCAAAGCCCCCAAAGCCTTTCTTGTCTCCCCCTCCAGCCACAGACATCTCTCGGGAAGGTTACTTCCGAGCATCTCTGCTTTGGCGCTATGATTGGCCGGAGCGGCGAAGACATCACTCCGCTCATGCGTGCGAAAGCCGTCAAAGCCAGCATTAGCCATTCAAAAAACCGACATTCTCAATGCACCTGTGCCGTTGTCTACGGCTCACATGCGCCATAGACATCGTTGCATACTTTTTGGAGATATTGCGAAAAACATACAGGTGAGCCTTAATCTAAGCATGTCAAACAGGGTTTACAACCACTTTAAAAGGTCACAAAAACAAGACCTGTCTGCCATTTTCTGGTATGATGGAACTACATTTTGAGAAATCTGGTGGTTAAAGAATATTTATAAGCAAAACATTAATTGAGAAAGTATGCTTCTGATTGACTTTCAATGCACAGATATAGTACACAGAACATACTTACAAAGAAAAATTAAAGGACTGTTTTCCAGATAGTATTTCAAAGTTCTGTGTTAAAGTTCTATAGCATAATTAAAGCTATCAATGGGACATTTTTGAAAAAGGCTTTTGAATATGTGAGTTGCCCAGATGTCATGAAGATCCTTTAGTGTCAGTATTTTTTATGTCACTGGCTTGTAATGCACATGCAGATCAGGTGTTTTGGGTCCATCTTGCCATTTTTATCTTGTGACAGGTTTTCTTTCAAACTGAAATTTCAGTTTAAATCAGCTAAACAGATTCCAGATGCGTAAAACGTGTGAAAAGAGCCACTGACTGAATAGAAAAGTCTGTCTCCTGCCAGCATGCTGTAGAGTAGGACCCTTGCTCTCTATGTGGAAGTATTGGTCTCTCTGCAGAGGTCTGACTTATCACTTGTTGATTCAGAGCTAGAACTCTCCAATCAGAAGAGAGCATTCGATTTTCCAATGTAGAGGGCCCTACCCTGTGGGGGACAGGCTTTTCTATTCAAGCTGTGGCTGAAAGTGTACTTTTCACAGCTTTTATTTGAATGCACTAGGAATATATTCAGCTGAAATAAACTGAAAGTTCAAATGGTCTTTAAATGATTAAATATGGATATATATTAAGCACGTTAATGACAGCATAGAAATGTAATAACACTACTTACACTTAATTAAACAATTAAATGACTAAACGGTGCCCTTTGTATCTTAACTCCTACTCACAAGGATAAACAGAAGGTAGAAAGAGGATAACATCAGAAGGGTGAAACAAACTCACAATGACTCAGATTGACTGCCATGCTGCAATTATCCCTTTGAGCGTGATCTTTTAAATTACAGTAATTTCTATTTATAAAAGCTAGATTTAAATCATTTTTGTACTGCTAATTGTTTTTTTTTTCTAATTTTTCTGTCTACCAACAGGCAATAACTAGAGAAACGAAGCTAGGCAAGAAATCTCTGCCAGGGCTTGAGTAAACACCAGCAGAACACGCCATGGGAAAGTTACTGTTAGAAAAAGGTGCAATTTTAAATAAAAGTAACTTGTGTCAAGACAACAGCATTGTTCTTGGCATTGTGTGGGATGAAAAGAGTTAAACAATTCAAATGCTGTAAATTCATTCACAGAAGTCCTAGGAGAGGGGATATATTGAAAGCATTATGATGCACAGCATGGTTCCCTCTGGAGCTAGCACATTAGAATTTCACAAGACACAAAACTCTGTCTTTTAAGTTTACTGCTCTATATTCAGCTTGTATGTGCCACTTCAACCCTGGAAGGGAAAAAATAAATCTGTGTATTATTTGAACATTTTAACAGTTGACATGCATATGTATATAATTAAAGCCTTACTCCAATTTTATGGAGTTTTACATTCCTTAACAAGCATATCTAAGAATATTTTTTTAGTACAAGTTGCAGGAGTACATTTTTACCCTCTCCTCCCTGCTTCTATTCCAAATCTTCTAGTATAAAATGCTATTTGCTTAAGACCTTCTGAATCTCTGAATGTCAATGTTGGAGGGAAGTTATGCTGTGGTAACTTACTTCATTGACAGGATTCTTTTCAGTCTACGGACTTACAGTATACTTACATCAACAAGAAATTGCATAGGTAAGCCCTAAATGCACTATGCTAATAAATGTATTTATCAGATTATATGAAGTATGATAGAAATAATGTTTGTGAAATAGGTCCTTATGGTCTATTATGGAAATCTAGCTATTGTCATATACATCTGTCAAGCCTCGTACACACACAATCAGCTTTTTCATGATCACGATGGGAAACTGTGAGGAGAGATTTTGGCCGGCATATGCTCCTCTTTTTTTTTTTCTGATGGGAAAACTGCCCAAAAACCGCCAGATGAAAAAAGAGAACCAGTTCTCTTTTTTCCTGCTGGGAAATCCGTCAGACTTTTGTCCGGTGGTTTTTGGCAGTTTTTTCTATGGGAAAAACTGTGATGGAGCATACACATGGTCGGGATTCCCGGCCAAAGCTCCATGGCAGTTTTCATGTCGGGGGAAACCGGCCGTGTGTAGGGGAAAGACTGAACTAAGCAGGCTCTCGGCTTTCCCCTCAGGATTTTTGACGGGAACTTTTCCTTTACTTGAATTTCTCTTACGGTAATATGCCATAGGATGCTCACCTAAAACATAATTATTAAAAAAAACAGTCTTATTTTTTATTTAGCAAACATACAACCTTTTATTTTGTCATATCTTTACAGAACTAAACAGTTTAAACAATCAAAGTTGTTTAAAAAAAAAATCATAACCTCTGAGATAATAACATCTTTAAAAGAGTGTAATTAGAATCAAGTATTTCAATTAATGAGATTAAATTAGATTAGAGGTGGAGTTTAAAGGTGCTGTGCCCTAAAAAAAAGGCACACAATATTTTATTACAGACAAGTCTGCTTTTCTCAAGACAAAGATGTTTTTGTGAACTCTGCCTTGAGGAAAAAGAAATGTAAGAGGAATTTAAAAGAAAAATTGTAAAGGTGATTTCTAAAGGCTTGGGAGTTCATCAATCCACAATCAAATTGTCTACAAATGGGAAAAAAAGGGCTGTTGGCTCCCCAGAGTGTAAGAGCAATGCTAAAAGAGGGAAAAAATAATACTAAAATGGCAAAGGACATGCAGAAATATTTGTTTTTAAGTTGTTCCTCTGTTCAATGTAAGAAAATACTGAAGAAGAATAGTGTTTATTAAAAAGATATTACTTAAAAAACTGTTGTAAGTCTCAAGCTTGAAATTGAAACTGTCTGATTGATGTGCAGCATTTCTGGGGGATTGTTCCATGGTCATATATGTCAAATGTTAAATTATTTGCTAGAAATGTGTATGGAGGAGGAAAAAAAACATCATAACACCAAAACTAACCTTAACTGAACTGATAAGTGATGAAATGATACACAGAGATGAAACAAATCTCCCTACATAAGTTTTACATGTATATCTGCTGTCTTCACCTTTATATACTGTTTAGAAAGTGCACATTGTGTTAGGAGATTTTCTCTTCTTGGTTAGCACTGCAGTGAAACCTGAGCATACAGCTAAGACAGCTGATTGGAAGAAAGGCATGTGGAAGGCATGTGGCCTAGCATAAACAGTAAGGTGGGCTGCATGCTCACTGCCTTTCCTTTGCTGGCTAGGTAATCCCTCAATTTAAAAAGCATGTGGCTTGGTATGGCATGCCTGGGAAAGGGTCTCGTTGGAATATAATGGGTGACTTCATGCCTTTTTCCTTTTTTTTCCTTTTTTTACGTGTACTGTCATTTTTAACAATTTCCTGCCTGTCCACTATATACAAATGGCCAGGCGGGACAAGCTTTGCGCTTTAGCCACTCGTACACACCCTCACTGTCATTGGTCCTGTATAGGGATGGGCCCAGTGTTCAAGTTGAACATTGGTTCGAACATTGTTTGTAGAAAAAATTAACATATGGGGCGCTCGCGGGACATTCGCCTGCCGTGATGTGCCCCATAATGCACTGAAAGATTATTTATATTTTTTCATGTGACAACACTGAAAAAATTACACTTTGCTACAATGTAAAGTAGTAAGTGTACAGCTTATATAACAGTGTACATTTGCTGTCCCCTCAAAATAACTCAACACACAGCCATTAATTGTCTAAACTGCTGCCAACAAAAGTGAGCTAACCCCTAAGTGAAAATGTCCAAATTGGGCCCATAGTGTAAAAATTGTGTGTGGCAACCATTATTTTCCTGCACTGCCTTAACCCTTTTGGGCATTGAGTTCACTAGAGCTTCACAGGTTGCCACTGGAGTCCTCTTCCACTCCTCCATTAAGACATCACAGAGCTGGTGGATGTTAGAGACCATCCGTGCCTTCACCTTCCATTTGAGGATGCGCCACAGATGCTTAATAGGGTTTGGGTCTGGAGACATGCTTGGCCAGTCCATCAGCTTTACCCTTAGCTTCTTTAGTAAGGTGGTGGTTGCTTTGGAGGTGTGTTTGGGGTCGTTATCATGTTGGAATACTGCAGTGAGGCCTAGTCTCCGAAGGGAGGAGATCATGCTATGATTCAGTATGTCACAGTACATGTTGGAATTCATGGTTCCCTTAACCACTTAAGACCCGGACCAATACGCTGGCAAATGACCCAAGGGGTTTTTGCGATTCGGCACTGCGTCGCTTTAACAGACAATTGCGCGGTCGTGCGACGTGGCTCCCAAACAAAATTTGCGTCCTTTTTTTTCCCACAAATAGAGCTTTCTTTTGGTGGTATTTGATCACCTCTGCGGTTTTTATTTTTTGCGCTATAAACAAAAATAGAGCGACAATTTAAAAAAAAATGCAATATTTTTTACTTTTTGCTATAATAAATATCCCCCAAAAATATATAAAAAAAAATTTTTTTTCCTCAGTTTAGGCCGATACGTATTCTTCTACATATTTTTGGTAAAAAAAATCGCAATAAGCGTTTATCGGTTGGTTTTCGCAAAATTTATAGCGTTTATAAAATAAGGGATAGTTTTATTGCATTTTTATTAATTTTTTTTTTTTTACTACTAATAGCGGCGATCAGCGATTTTTTCGTGACTGCGACAATATGGCGGACACTTCGGACAATTTTTACACATTTTTGGGACAATTGTCATTTTCACAGCAAAAAATGCATTTAAATTGCATTGTTTACTGTGGAAATGACAGTTGCAGTTTGGGAGTTAACCACAGGTGGCGCTGTAGGGAATGTGTACCTAATATGTGTGTTTACTACTGTAGGGGGGTGTGGCTGTAGGTGTGACGTCATCGATCGCGTCCCCCTATTACAGGGATGACGCGATCGATGCTCCGGCCACAGAGAAGCACGGGGAAGCCGTGTGTACACACGGCTCTCCCCGTTCTTCCGCTCCAGGGACGGATCGCCGCACTGCAGCGGCGATCGGGTCCGCGAATCCCGCGGTCCCGGTCCTGGAGCTTCGGACCGGGTCGCGGGCGCGCGCCCGTGGGCGCGCGCCCGCGACCCACGGCTGGGTACTATAACCAACGTATATATACGTTGATGTGCCCAGCCGTGCCATTCTGCCGACGTAAATCTGCAGGAGGCGGTCCTTAAGTGGTTAATGAACTGTAGCTCCCAAGTGCCGTCAACAATTATGCAGCCCCAGACCAAGACACACTTGTCTCTTTACTCCTCACCTGGTTGCCGCCACACACGCTTGACACCATCAGAATCAAAATACATTTATCTTGGTCTCATTAGACCACAGAACATGGTTCCAGTAATCCACGTCCTTAGTCTGCTTGTCTTCAGAAAACTGTGGGCTTGTTTGCGCATCATCTTTAGAAGAGGCTTCCTTCTGGGACAATAGCCATGCAGACCAATTTGTCGCGGTGTGCGGCGTATGGTCTGAGTACTGACAGGCTGACCTCCCACCCCCTCAACCTCTGCAGAAATGCTGGCAGCCCTCACATGTCAATTTCCCAAAGACAACCTCTGGATATGACGCTGAGCACATGCACTCAACTTATTTGGTCGACCATGGTGAGGCCTGTTCTTTTTTTTTTTTTTCCACATCAGCTATTTCCACATGCTGGAGATCAGCTCATGGTAAAAATGCTTCCTTTGTCTCCAAAGCTGACTTGCATCATTTGTGGAATCTCCTGCGTTCAAAGATTTTTTTTTTTTTTTTTTAAATATATATGTATATATGTATAGTTTTCCCTCTTTCAGTAGGAGGTAACTACATTTTACAGTTGACATAAAGACAAACCACAGGCTAGACCTTCTCTCCGATACTCCCGTCTTCTGGGCTTGAGACCAGCGTTGGGGAGACTGATAACCCCCCTTCCTATAAGTACGAACACCTTTGTCCCCCTCCTCCCGCCCTCCCCTCCCCCCCTCCCCCCGGTGACTCCCATAAATCCTAACTGTTATTATTTCGTTTGAGTGTTTTAAGATTTTTTGTTGAGTGGGTTAAATACTTTCAGTCCAGTAACTTTCTATCCTCAGGTTCTCAGCATAACTCCACGTCTTTTTATATTTTTCCCAGCTTTTCCATTTGTCTTTAAAATCCTGATTTACCTCCCCCATCGTCTCCTTCAACTCTTCCATTCTATAGGTTTCCTCGACCGCATCGATCCATTCCCACATCCTTGGGCTTTCTACTTTCTGCCAGTTCTTTGGGACTAGCCTCTTGGCTGCGTTGAGTAGGTGGGGCGTAAGGGACTTCTTATACCTTGATATTCCCACCTGCCCCCCATGAAAGAGGACTACCCAGGGATCTTTTTTAATTTCTTTACCCGTAATTTCTTTTATTTGGTCCAGAATTTGTTGCCAAAATTTCTGGATTTTTGGGCATGCCCACCATATGTGGGCCATGGTTCCTTTCTCTAGGCATCCCCTCCAGCACTGGTCTGATTTCCCTTCCATGAACCTACTCACTTTATCGGGCGTGGCATACCAGCCTGAGACACATTTGTAATTTGATTCTGCAGTTCGTATATCTATGGCCGAGGCATGGGTCAGTAACATTATCCTTTCACAGGTGTTTACTCCTCTAGGTGTGCCCAACTCCCTTTCCCATTTTTGTATGAAGGGCGGCTCTCCCAGCGCGTCTATCTCCAGCAAAATCTTGTATAGTTTTGATATTGTGCCTTTTGAGCTTTCTGTTTTGCACAGTTTCTCCAGCGGGGTGAGTTCCGCACTCGCCCGGAGTGGATGGGGGAGATGTTGCACAAAATGACATAGCTGGGAGTACCGCCATCCGTCCAAATTCCAATCCGTTGTTCTGTGTTTCAACTCCCCAAAATCCCTAATTCTTCCCCCTTCTAATATATCCCCTAAGTGTATTCTATCGGTTTTAATCCAGTTCCCCCCTATTTTTTCCACCCCTGGTGCAAAGTATGCATTTTCCTTCAAATTTATAAGTGGAGAATTGTATTCCTTATCCAGTTTTTTGTGTACTCTACCCCATAGTCTCAGTGTGTCTCGTGTTAGATCTAAAGTTTTTTATTTAGTGCTCTATATTGTGAAGGTGTCCACATTACGGTGCTTAATTGTGTTTTAGATTGTGCTCTTTCTATCTGTACCCATCTTTTCTCTCGTCTATCTCTGGCCCACTCTACTACTCGAGATAATACTGCAGCTTTATAGTAATCTCTAATATCGGGCATGGTAAGGCCCCCCTCGCTCTTCTTTTGTTTTAAAATTGATAGGGAGATTCTGTGTTTTTTGTTTTTCCACACATAATTCGTTAGGATCGAGTTTAATATTCTCAGGAATTGTTGGTGGAGGGTGATTGGCAACATTTGAAATTTAAAAAGTATCTTTGGTACCAGGAACATCTTCAGAGTGTTTATGCGCAAAATTTGAAAAATATCGAATATTCGAAATAGCGAATATTCGCCGCGATATTCGAGATATTCGCGAATACTCGAATATGCAATATTCGTAGCGAATATTCGCAATTCGAATATTCGTGAGCAACACTATTTGTTGCCCCATATATATCTCTCCTTCGCTATGCTGCTAAACTTTTTTTTAATTTCTTGTGTCAGGATCTCTTTCAATTCATCTCTATTCAATTCATCTCTTTTTAAGATTAACTTATGGTGGGTCTCTTTTGATCTCTCATTTTTATGAGTTTGTTCTAAGCTCGCTATTTCTTTTACTACCAAGTTGTACTTCCTGTTTCTCTCTTTCTTTTTCCTAGACCCTTCTTTGATTAGGATTCCGCGGATATAGGCTTTATGCGTTTCCCATAAAGTGGCCTCTGAGATCTCCCCATTATCGTTTACTAGGAAGAAGTGTTTGAGTTCTTGTTCTACCTTTTCCGCCCCTTCCTCATCTCGTATCAAGTCTTCATTTAGACGCCATACTGGGAGATGGTTTTGTTGTGGGGAGTTCTCTATTTTCATGGTAATCGGGGCATGGTCTGAAAGTGTCATAATTTCATCCACCAGCTGACTGGCATGCATTTGACGTTTGAATTTTTGGACTCCTACGCTGTTTGTCTCCTGCGCGCGGGACGTACTGTCTACTCTTGGATTGATACTGAAATTAAGGTCCCCCGCTACTATCGTATATCCGTCCGAGAAAGATTTTAATTTCATCAAGATCTTATTGACATAGTTAACAGGGCCGTTGTTGAAGGCATATATATTAACCAGCGTATAGGTGGTGTTACAGATTTTGCCTTTTATAAATAGGAACCTTCCTTCGGGGTCTGTTTTTCTATCCTCCAGTACAAATCTCATTTCCCTTGCAAACCCTATTGCCACACCTCTTGCGCGTTTTGAGATGGAATCTCCGTAGAACCATGTTGGATAGCTAGGGGAGTGTAGTTTAATATTTGAGTCAATTGTTAAGTGTGTCTCCTGGAGAAAGATCACATCGGCTCCATATTGCTTGATCTCTTCTATGACCTTATATCTTTTGGCCCTAGTGTTTAGACCCTTAACTTTATATGACATAAATTTTATTCCTACCATCTTCTTTCTATTTTTTGGTCTTCTTAAGCTTCCTATCGGGAGTCACCTTCCCTTCCCCCCCCTCCCACCCTTCCCTCCCCCTCTCCCTACCCCCCCGCCCATAGGCCCCAGAAAAAAAGGGGCTACTGAACCGTGTAGACCTCTTTTCCACGGTTCACTTATTTGAGGTAGGGCTCCTCTCGCACCCCTTCCCTCCCGGTAGATCTCCGGAAGAGGGAGTGTTGCCCAAAGGACCGGGCAAAAAAGGAGGAAAGAACATATCCCTCCGTATCCCCCACCCCTCCCTATCTGGATTGCCCCCACATCCCCCATTTCCTTTTGTTTTGGGTCAGTTGTGACTTGTTCTAACTTAGTCCACCCATCCTGGCAGCTCTGGTGCCTGGATATCCAGCTTGTTACAGAAGGCTTCCAGTTCCTCAGGGAATGTTAATCTTGCCGAAATGCCGTCTTTCCACCCTATAAGACATGCCGGGAATCCCCATTGATATTTAATATTTTGTACTCGTAATTTCTCCAGCAATGGTTTGAGCAGTCTCCCCCTTGTTAGGGTTTCCCAGGACAGGTCTGTGAAAATCTGGATCTCTACTCCCTTATACCTCAAGGGTGGCTTCTTTCTTAGTTTCATCCAAATTTCGGCCTTGTCTTCGTAGTTCCTGAATCTTACGATTATATCTCTTGGCCATTCGTTCTCCCTATTTTTTGGTTTCCCTATTCAATCTACGCGCTCTATTTTTAGGTCCTTTTCCGGGTTTTTCCCTAGTATAGGTTTAAAAAGTTTGTTCATAATTTCCCTTAGGTCTTCTCCTTTTTCTTCCTTGATTGAGCGGATCCTTAAATTTTGTCTTCTGCTTCTGTTCTCTTGGTCTTCGAGCCGGTATTGTAGCATTCGCTGGTTCAGTTTTAGGCTACTATGTTGGTCTCTTAGTTGTTTTATTTCCAGAGTTTGCTGTTCATTCTTGGTTTCCATCTCTTCCACACGTAATAGGAGGTGACTCAGATCTAATCTCAACATGCTGATTTCTTGTCTTATTACGTCCTCCAGTCTCTTTAACATAATATTCATTTCGCTCTTTGTGATGTTTTGTGATCTGGCTGTTGCTTCCTCGATGTGACTTCTGTCCTGCTCCCCCTCTGTTGATCTATCCATGATTGTGGGTTCCTGACCTCCGGTTCCTTTTTTGGTCTCCCCCTTTTTTTCAGTTTTTTTCCCGGTGTTAGGGCTTTTAGCGGTTCCATCTTGGGTCAGGTATTGTCTAATTGTGCTAGGCGTCGCGTTTTCCTTGGGGGTCTTCGGGGCAGTGCCCCTTGTTGACTTGCTCATGTTATATGTTTTAACCGTTCTTCTTATTCGTTTCCCCAGTTTTGAGGGTTATAGGAGGTTTTCCTTGTTCTGGGGGTTTTTAGCCTATTTTTGCACCTTCAGGTCTCCTCGTACCCTCCTTGTCTTTGGTATGTCTTTGGTATGGGGTACTCGAGTGAGGGGTGATCCGGGGGGTGGGAGAGTAGTGAGCAAAAAAGGAAAAAAGGAAAGCAAAAACACCAGTCTCCAGGAGACTCGTCCCTCCTGCGCAGGCCCCTCTCTAAGACAGTAACTTTGTCTCAGTGTGTTTTAGATCTGAGACGGTCCCGACCACGATTTGGGGGGGAGTATCTCCCCTATTCAAATCGTTTTTAATTATTATTTATTTTTATTTATTTATTTTTTCACGGTCACCGCTTGGATAGTAGGAGGAGTGATTCTCTGCTGGTTCTGTATTTTTACCCTTCTTTAAGTATAAGTAGGCCTGCCTAACCCGAATTTTAGCTTCTCAGAGTGGCATGACCCATGTTATATATCTGTTCTTGCTAAGCCCCCAGAGCAACCAAGCATAATATATATGCTGAATAGACTACTATTACCATAGGGATTATACAGAGTTATACAGTGGGTATTTACCATTCGGAAATCACTTCTTAATCGTTTCTTGGTCCAAGACAGGTTTATCATCCGCTTACTTCGTCTGTGCCGTGCTCTACTCACCAGACTTCAGCCCTTGGGTCACGTGGCAGATAATCTTCCTTTGATATTCCTTAGTCACCAGTCACATGGTGAGGCCTGTTCTGAGTGTAACCTGTTCTGTCAAACCGTTTTATGGTCTTGACCACTGTGCTGCAGCTCAGTTTCAGGGTCTTGGCAATCTTCTTATAGCCTAGTCCATCTTTATGTAGAGCAACAATTCATTTTTTCAGATCCTCAGAGAGTTTTTTGCCATGAGGTGCCATGTTGAACTTCCAGTCACCAGTATGAGAGAGTATGAGAGAGTGAGAGCGATAACACCAAATCTAACATTCCTCATCCCCATTCACACTTGAGACCTTGTTACACAAAAAAGTCACATGACACCGGGGAGAGAAAATGCTAATTGGGCACAATTTGGACAGTTTCATCTAGGGGTGTAGGCAATTTTGTTGCCAGTGGTTTAGACATTAATGGCTGTGTGTTGAGTTATTTTGAGGGGACAGCAAATTGAGGCCGGGTTCACACCCATGTGTTTCCCTGCATTAAATTCACATAGTGAAGCTATGGAGCATAGGGAGCTGTGGTGGCTCAACGTGATTGGCACTGCGCTGACAAGTCGTTCACCTCTGCAGCCAAGGGTTCAGATCACGGTCTCGGCTACATGTGAATTGAGTTTGGTGGTCTCAGCCCAGCTCCCTCCCTCACACCCGCCATTGCCACCCGGGGGCATGGAGAAGGATGGCAGTTTGCCTCTGGGGGAGGGTCTGCCTACTCCAAACTCCTGCAGTCCAGCTCCTCTCTCTCGAGTTCATGCACAAAATACACTTTAAAAAAAATAAAAATAAAAAAGAAATAAATTCACATAGTAGGAGAATGTCACTGGTTCTCTATGGAGCTGGTTCACATATCTCCGCAGCGGGTCCGGTGTGCTGGAAAACGTGTGCCTTTTTTGGTGCGTTTCAGGTTCTATTTCATCCAAAAATTTGGGATAAAATCAGACCTGAACCGAGGAACCAGCACACTCCGGACTCCTGCTGTGAGCCACAATGCAGGGACGGTGTTAACCCCGCCTCAGTGTTGTCACATGAAAAGATATAATAAAATATTTACAAAAATGTGTGGGGTGTACTCACTTTTGTGAGACACTGTATAGTACAGAATATATAAAACAGTGTAGTACGGTGTGAATAACACAGTGTAGTGCAGTGTAAATAATACAGTGCAGTATAGAGTGAATAACACAGTGTTGTGGTGCTACTGAAGTGTCAGTGTGTCACCACTGATCCAATTTTTTTTTCCAATAATCTTTTGTTTTTTTGCAGTATTAGGTTCGGTTGTTCTGTTCTGCTGCATTATTAATACTCCCCCTTCTGTGTCACAGGTGTTATTCCATCTACGTCAGCACAGCAGTGGTATACTTTTGATTTTTGATTCTTTTTCGACAGCGCAGCAGCACTAAAAATATGTAGGGCATAATTGCTGTCCCCACTTTGGCATCACAGGTGTTTCTCTTTCTGCGTCAGCCGTGGTTCCCTTTCCAGCAGCATGCTCAGAGTTTGTCAGAATTTGTGTTTTTTTTGTGTTCACCCACCTCTTGAGGATTGACCTCAAGTTCTCAATGGGATTAGGTCTGGGGAGTTTCCTGGCCATGGACCCAAAATGTCAATGTTTTGTTACCCAAGCCACTTAGTTATCACTTTTGCATTATGCCAAGGTGCGTCATCATGCTGGAAAAGGCATTGTTCCTCACCAAACTGTTCTTGGATGGTTGGGACAAGTTGTTCTTGGAGGATGTTTTTGTTCCATTCGTTATTCATGGCTGTGTTCTTAGGCAAAATTGAGAGTGAGCCCACTCCCTTGGCTGAGAAGTTACCCCACACATGAATTATCTCAGAATGCATGACACAGGACTGATGGTAGCATTCACCTTTTCTTCTCCAGGCAAGGTTTTTTTTTCTGGATGCCCCAAACAATCAGAAAGGGCATCCATCAGAGAAAATAACTTTAACCCAGTCCTCAGCAGTCCAATCCCTGTACCTTTAGCAGAATATCAGTCTGTCCCTGATGTTTTTACTAGAGAGAAGTGGCTTCTTTGCTGTCCTTCTTGACACCAGGCCATCCTCCAAAACTCTTTACCTCACTGTGTTGCACTCACACCTGCCTGCTGCCGTTCCCGAGCAAGCTCTGCACTGGTGGTGCCCCGATCCTGCAGCTGAATCAACTGTAGCAGTTGGTCCTGGTGCTTGCTGGATTTTCTTGGGCACGCTGAAGACTTCTTCACAAATGCAGTGGAAATTATTTTTTATGGGATTACGTTTTCATTGCAATTATTTGCAATTCATCTGATTGCTCTTAATAACATTCTGTAATATATGCAAATTTCCATCATAAAAACTGAGGCAGCAGACTTTGTGAAAATTACTATTTGTGTCATTCTCAAAACTTTTGGCTATAGTTGTATTTTCACTAGATAAGAAATTGTATTTGTTGGTGTGTTAAAACACAGTAAAACTTGTTAGACGTCACTGTCCTCCAGCATAAAAATAATTAAAACAATATATTCTAAAACAAACAACTGGTATTGCTTTTCAATTATGCCTACATTAAAAATCACACCTAAAACTTTGCTTTGACAATTCATTTACAGCTTTAAAGCATAAAAAAAAAAGAAATCATCCTATTATTCTGAGCCCCTACCATGTAAGTTTGCCTGAGGTGAGTGTGGAGAACAAAACATAGCCAGAATGTCTGCTCCTTTGCAAAAAACTCTCAAATAGATATCTTCATAACTTGGTAGTGTAGACCCAATAATCCACTGACTGTTTTAACCACAGTCTATATTAAAAGGGTAGCAGGATGCCAAGATTCTGCTGTCCACAGTGAGTAAAAGAAAGGGAGCTCTGAGTTTAGTGCCTCTGTTGAAGATGCCTAGAGCTACATAGTTAAATGATGGCATGTTTTGAAGTGCTTTTACTGCTTGTTCTGAATAGAATTATATTTTATTGTGTATAGTATGGACTAGTCTTAAAACTGCTCCTTTTCTAACACTTGGACTAACTATCCTGTAGAAGAAAGGTGAATATAATTGTGTCACCCAGCAGCAGCTGTGGGGGAGAGGAAGGAGATGGCCCATAGTAAGTCTGTTGGTGACGTCACCGTTGTTGGAGTGCTCTCTCCTCTCCCCTGTAACCGGCGCTGGCTTACACAGGTGAGAACATGTGTCCGGACTGGAGCTGCCTGAAAATAGTTAAGTATATGTTTATTTCTTCTACAGGTTAGTTAGTATACTTGTTGGAAGGGGGGGGGGGGTGGGAGCAGTTTTAAGATTAGTTGGTGATAGCTCAGAATTCTACTTTTGTCATTAGGGAAACCTTGAGTCCTGCCACTGCAAGTTGCTCTTGCTTTAATAATTTGATTTATTAAAACAGAACAGTTGTGCAGGCATGAAGTTCTTGCAGAAGTTGACTAGCACTTCTTAATAAGACCTGACCTGTTACAGAATGCTAAAAACACTTTTAATATCACAATTTGCAAGTTATACATTAATAGAAATAGAGTTTAGAGCAATATGTCTAGCTGTTACAATTCATAAGCCCATAATGGAGATATTCTACCCAAGTCAGATTTTAATGATCAGATTCTAGCAGTTGTAGAGTCCTGTATTTCCGCAGATTGCAAATGATGGAGTCCAGGAAACTTTAGCATGTATCATTCTGAGGTTTGCATTATGCAAAACCAAGCAGTATGCAGACTTTTTTTTCTATTATTTATGTATCATTTAAATTCTCTGCCTGGATTGAAAATATGCATGACTGTCTTGAGAATTACACAGCTGTATCATTCAGTTAAAAATCCAATTTTTGCACTAAAGTATCTATAGCTTAGTGTTTGCAATCAGACTCTTTTGAAAGATGTTGGGTTTCTTTAACTCGTGATTTTTATGTATAGAAATGCAACAACACGTGCTATGAAAGTTTCAATTCACAAACATGTGAATGTATGTAAATGCGATATTTTTTGTTCTAAGCTTTATCAAAAAGTCTATAAATCTGTGCAAATCTTAAAAATACCATGCTTCTGACAAATTGTTCACTGTTAGACAGGTAGGTGAAAGCAAAAGGTTTGTAATTTGTATCTTATTACTTATCATTTTCATTTATTACTGTGCCATTTGTATCAAAAACATGTTCCTATTTTGCTCTTTGGAATGGAGACTGATCTATGCTTATTTATACAATGCTCACTTAAATACTATTGGGTTGATTAAAGCGATCCTAATAGTAGAATGAACAATGTGAAAAAGAGATCCCTTATAAAAAGAAGATGAATAATATCTACTAACACCACATCTAGCAACGCCACCCTTCGCTCTTTTTCTGAGCTAGAGACGCCACTACTATTGTATATTTGCTCACTGTGGATTTACCTGCCAATTGCTGTATGCCAATACTGTGTCCTGTACCACAGAGTGTAGTGGAAACATGCTATTTAACACATCTGGAAGTGTTGCATACTAGTGGTATCCATAGCAAGAGAGCAAATATTTGAGTCCCTGCCCTGTGGATAGTTAATATCTAAACTTATTTTAGAGAGTGGCTCTGTTTCACTTTGTTAATCCTAGCAACATGGTCACTTTCAATAAAGAAATGAAGGCTGGTTTATACCAAAATGAATGTTCACTTATAAAGTGAATGTTGGTAAATAAGGTGGACATTATTAATTCTTAATATCACCAAAACCATCCTCTTTGCTTCTCCCAAGACATGCTCCCCTTTTAACCCTCTTGTCACCTTCTTCTCTACTCATTTCTTGGACTTCTAAAGAGTATTTCCCTTCCTTTAGAACTATGTATCCCAATCTCCTTTTCTTTTCTGCCTTTGGGCAATCCTTGAAAACATAACTCCATCTACTCATCCTCTACAGTTATTACCTTGTTGTATCACTTGCCTCTGCCGTTAGATTTTAAGCTCTCAGGAGCAGATCCCTAACACCTATCTTGCCTTGAATTTTATTGTAACTGTATTGACTTCCTTTTGATTTTGTAAAATGCTACACAGTCTGTTGAGGCTACATAAGTCTTGTAACTTAAAGTGGAGTTTCCATCCCCAATTTGTTTTTCATTATTGTGCTCAATAGACCTAAAAAAGAAAAAAGGAAAAAAAAATGTTTTACTCATCTGGAAATGCATGTTGCTATGCGGTCTCACAAAATCTGCTTTTGGAATCACCTAGGATCCTAACATCATCTCCCTCTAATGCTCCTGGGAAATGTGTGTCATCATTTCCCAGGATTCAGTGCGCGGCCCAATTATCACTCCCCATCCAAGACTTCCAGGAAGTAAGTGCTTGTGGGCTTCACAATGCCCACAAGCAAAATGACAACGGTGTGGACATAGTTTATAAAACTATCTTTTTAGAATAACTATGCGGAGCGGTGGTGGATTGTAAAATAGTAAGTGACCTGATTTAAATTATAAAAACGCATGATGAAAAGACATACGTTTAAAAAATGCTAATTGTGGTTGGAACCCCACTTTAATACAGTAATAATAATAATTCTTAGAAAAATACTGTCCAATGATGTCTTAGGGAAATTATTAAACTTAATTTTGTTTTGCTAACACATGTTTGGATATTCATAGTGATCACAGATTATCTTAATTAATAATATACACATTTGCAGAGTATACATACATTCCTCTACTCCTTTATAAAACCAATCCTATTATTTATGATTAAGGATGATCACTGTTAGGTCAATTTGAGAAAAAAAATGCAGAAAATACTTATAATATAGTAAGCATGTGAATCCCTGCTCAGCTGCTATTCCCCAATATATATTTCAGGTTGAATCAGGTTGCACTATTACACCTGCCTTTTAATGCAGTGTTTAATATGTCCTTTGTACACTACATTTTCGATGGGGTAAACATACAATATGTTTGCATTGCACAGCCTTGGCCATACAATGCCATCTGTCATAACTGCAACTAATTTGTATGCATACATTTTTTTTGCAAGATATGAGTTACTTCTTCACCCTATTGGAGATTTAAGTAGAAAATAAATGATAAAAGTAAGCACCTATTTATTTATTTTACCACCCTTGGCTAGGGTCTTTTAGATAAGGTAGGGAAGCAGTTTTTTTATGCTGTTTATGTCTCATTAGGAAGATTTCCCTTCACGTTCCGCACTGAAAATGAATATGACCTTTGCTGCATTTACAAGCACTGCCGTAATCTGTGTTTCTGAGACTTTCCAAGCAGTAAATCAGAAGAAAGTTTTATTTGGTATCTACTCACCTGAGTCTATTTAAGCGTACTCAGAATTCTTAAGTCTTGATGCAGCGGGATTGTTTTTGGCCCTCAAAAACATTGAAGCGTGATGGCAGAAAAATACCAAGTGGTTCATCAAGTTCCCCCTTTTTTTTGAAGCGTAACTCCACGTTTGTTGAGAAAAAAACATTCTATGTGATCTTTGCACATTGCAAGGATTATAACAACCTTTGTTGCAGATTCCTACCTTTTGTTATTCTGTTTCTGAACAGCATCTCAAGTGCCACACTGGAAGATACACAACAAGACACTGCAGTGGTTCCTGGTTCAAATCCAAACCATGACATCAGGAGATACTTCAGGACCTTGTTTCCAGAACTTGACAGAGTATTCTAAATGAGGTCTAACTAAAGACCTATACTGTATAGAATCAGGTCCACTGTTCTCCTGCTAGTGACCCTTCTAGGGATGCATTTTGAGAATTATTTTCACATTTCCCACTGTCTGGCCAGACTTTTCATTTTGAAATCATCTGAATTAAGTACCCCCAGATATTTTTCCTCTGTAGTGCTGGCCAATACATTATCCCCAATATTGTACTGTATCAAGGCACTCTTTTTCCCTAGGTACATTATTTTACATTTAGTAATATGCCAAATGATATTCCATGTTACAGACACCTCCAGGAATTTCAACCCTATTGCACACATGTGTGTCATTAACAAAAATATTTACTCTTCCTACAACCTTTTAGTTCAGCCTTTCTCAAACAGGGTACCTCAGCACACTGGGGTGCTGCCTGAGGTCCTCAGGGATGCTTTGGTATCCTGGTTGAGAAAGACTGTCAGATCCTACCAAGCACCCACTCCACCAAACTGTACATCAGCACAGAATTAAAGAAGCGGATGAAGCTCTCTGCCTCCCTCTACTGCTCAGTAATCAGCAATGCAGTACCGTACTGCAATTTTTACAAATAATGTGTGTGTGTGTATGTATGTTTGTGTGTATGTACAGTATGTACTGTATGTATACATGTGTGTGGGAGTATGTGTGTATGTAAATGTATGCATGAATGTACGTATGCCCTTTTAGGACTCATTTATAATAGCAGCAAGGACTGCCACTCTTCTAAAAAGCAATCACTTTTCTGAGGCACTGCCTGTTTTAACCTCCTAAATGTAACATCACTGTGCTGAATCCATCTGCAATACAGTGCATGCCCATTCCCAGGAGGAATATTTCCAGCCACTGTCAAAGCAGGTGTACATCATTGGTTGATGCCACTGCAGCTAAAGGAGGGGCAGTTGGGGTGGTAAAAACATGTCTTAACTGTTTGGTTCCATAATTCCCTAACCTCACGTATGAACGAGCCTTTGGTTCACATCTGTGCGGCTGCATCCTGCATGTAGAACAGCCCATTAATTTCAATGGGTTTCCCTACCCACAGAAACACAGGGAAAGAAACCAAGCTTTATACTGGGATGCCTATAGATCTGATTTGGACAGACAAAACTGTCAGTTTCTTTGGTATCTGCTTCCTGGCCAAATCTGATAAGAAGTGAATAATTGCTTGCATGCATAGAATAATTTCACACTGACAAAAGCTGCAGTTTGAAATACTTCCTCTTTTTTATTTTGGTCTCCACTTAATATATGGTTAATGACGTGCATATTCTTGAATATCCAACCTGCTCATTAATACGTAATATTAGTCTTGTGACGTTCTCATTTTGTGAGCTATTAACTATTCTGTGTTAAGATGGTGCGAAGCATGAAGCAACAATGCTATATACATATTTGGTTTGTCTGATGTCTGGTTTCCTGCGGTTCGATATCCAGACAGGGGCTTTCTTCACAGGTGTAATTTTGACTTGTTTTGCAAACAGAGTTCCCCTTTTTCTTCAGATCTTGTGACACATATCTGATAGCAGCATCATGTGAGCAAGGATTGCAAGGGTTGTATAAGATCATTACAAATTATGACTATGTATGATAGCAATCAATAACATATAGAGTATATAGGATATATATGAGATATAGAGCATGTGGAGCATGTGTTTGCGCATTGAAATAAGCATTTCACCATCTTCCTTTGGCCATTTTTAGCATATCCATAGCAGTTCCCCCCTTGAAATGCTATTTTAATCTATTTTAATCTGTTCCTGTCTTTAATCCGAGATTCCCCACCCCAGGGCGCGCGGAGTCTAAGGTCCAGCAGGTGTTCCCCAGAGCCTCTAGTGGTGAGGATGGATTTCGCTGCAGCTGAACCCAGGTCGCGGCCCTTGGGTTCCCTACCCTGTCTGTCCCTGTTGTCCTGCCTACTCATGATGTGAGACTGGGAATGTCTGTAGTGGAATGTGTGGTTCGTCGTACTCATCTTCCTCGTGTCCTACATCTTGGTTCACGAATGTGGGGATTCCTTGTTCCACCGCTTTTTTCTATACATTTCTTCAGACAAGGGAGTATGCAACAAATTACCAGAGCGAGGAGAAATAGGACGATTAATATATTTACTCCTATTTGGGTTAAAATTCTCTGCCACCCATTCATCCAACTAAAGTATTGGTCCCATGGATCTGTGATGCCTGAATTTTTCTTTAATTCAACTGACAGATTCTTTAACTTTTTAAGAGCTACAGTGACTTGGCCATTCGGGCCGGTGTTGTCTGGGATATAGGTACAGCAAGTGGTGCTGGTCATTTTGTCTATCATAGTACAAACCCCACCTTTCTCTGCAAATATCATATCCAGAGCCATCCGGTTCTGGAAAGTCATTTGAGAGTCGGCCTCCAACTGTTCGGCTATTCCCCGGAATGCATCTCTCGTGTAGTTGACAAACCTTTGCTGATTGTAATATATATAATTTATCCAATCTACATTTTTGCTAACAGTTATTATGGGGATTAGGGCCTCTAGACCTGCTTTTACCTGGTCTCGGGCTTTGAATTCATCAGGGACTCCTCTCGGGACTCCAATGGCATCTAAATACACATGAGGGTCAAAACTTCCCGGAAGGGCTTCCCTTTTTGTCCTCCCACCCTGTGTGTTGTGAGTACCTTCCGTTAGGATGTGTAGAGGCATGATAGCCTTTGCAAGGGCACATTCTCCCTTCCATTGCCCCTCCAACCTAGTCCTCACCTGCATGTCTCCACATATCCAATACACATCCCCCAAGGATTGGCTTTGATTTTGTACTAAGTTGGCCGGGACGTGACTGTAGGATGCACAGTAACCTTTGGAAAAGTTGCCTAGGTTTTTACCCCTCCCTTCATGGTGAGCATAACAAGTGTAGTTTCCAGGGTATATGGTGATAGCTATCTTGGGTATTGTGTCCCTAGTGTCTATGGGATATTCCTTTTTCCATTTCTCACATGGTAACTGGTTAGTGGAAATGTTTGTGTAGCTTAGGAAGTACTCTTCCTCCTTTTTAGGTATAACTAACGGGACTGTACCCAAATGTGGCCTAGCACTACCACAGACATAGCAGTTGGTTTTATTATGGTTACTGGCGCTATATCTCATCCATTCTAGCCAGAGATTGACTTCCGAAAGGCCGGTTTCAACCTCCATTGTATCTTTAAAGGTAGGATCCGCTATTGCAACCATGTCCCCCAGGGTCTGTACATGGGGCTTCAAGGGGTTTGGCGGGGGCACATTCTTGACTGGCTGCCATTCATTGTTGTAGTACATATCTTCTAAACGGAAAGATCCTCTATGACCCCAGTGACCCCCTCCGAACCACCACCCCAACACATACTCTCCCTTATCGGATGGGCTTGGATTCCGTATGTTTAGAACCAGTGTCATACTGGGCCCTGGCTTGGTGAGGGTGAGACGGGTTAGCAAAGGCTCCCCCTGGCTGTCTTTACTGTCACAGGCTGGTTGAGGTTTATATCCCCAGGGTGTCCCTGTGTTCCAAGCTGCTGCTCCCCAACTGTCACAATTCTTTCCCCACGACCCTTTAGTGACACATATATATCCTTCTCCGTCACCTTTTTCATACCGTTCTGACCTGCTGTTATGCTCTGGACACGGGAGTATCTTACACGGGTGGAAATCAAATGTGGCTACATGGGTATCAGATGAATTATACCAAAGAATAACCTTCCCATCTTTCTTAGTGATGGCTGCATGTTGTGCCCTAGTCAAACCACACAGACAAAGGATATATAGGATCATGATTTATCTTTTCCTGCTTCCTCGGGTATGGAAGCCTTCTTACAATGGGAGGCGTGTATCCAGGTGTTCTTCCCTGCAACTTTCACCGATGTAGCTGTTATTAGGAGGACCTGGAAGGGACCATCATATCTTGGTTCAAGAGGGTGTTTTCTCACAAATTTCTTTATCATAACCCAATTACCGGGGACCAGCTTGTGTGTTCCTGTATCTAACTCAGGATCTGGAATGGAAGAGAAAACTTTTGCATGGATACGGGTTAATTCGCGAGACAAAGCAGTCACATAATCAGTTAATACATCGGATTGTAACTGTAATTGCATTGGATAATAACAGCCTTATCTCGGTGCTGAACCAAACAGTTTCTAAGGCCTCGTACACACGATCGGACATATCCGATGAAAAAGGTCCGCGGACCATTTCCATCGGATATGTCCGATCGGGAGTTTGATCCGATGGCGTGTACACACCATCGGATCAAATTCCCCACCGCCGGACGGCGCGGTGACGCGGCGGTGACGTTGACACCGCCACGTCACCGCCACGTCACTGCACCAGGAAGTTAAACACTTCCGCGCATGCGCCGAATCCATTCGGCGGCGGCGCGGCGGCGGTGGGGGACGACATGTCTGCTGGTAAGTGTACTAACCAGCAGACATGTCGGGCGGACAGATTCCACCGTTTTCAGCAGACATATCCCCTCGTGTGTACGAGGCCTTACACTGAACAGGGCAATGGGTAGACTGTCTGGCCAGCTCATCCCAGTCTCCTGAGACATTTTCAACATTCGGGATTTTATTGTGCCATTCAATCTCTACCTTCCCACTGCTCTGAGGGTGATATGGGGTGTGGAAAGCCAGTGTGACCCCTAGGGCTTTCCATATTTCTTTGGTTAATGAGGCCGTGAAAGCCGGCCCCTGATCACTCTCTATGACCTCTGGGACAACATATCTGCACACTATTTCCGTTAGAAGCTTCTTGGCTGTGGTCTTTGCTGTCATGTTGGTCACAGGGAATGCTTCAGGCCAGGAACTGAACATATCGACGATTACTAGAGCGTATTCATACCGGCCACTCTTTGGCATCTGAATGTGATCGATCTGTATTCGTTGAAAGGGATATTGAGCTTTAGCTAGATGTTACACGGGTGTCTTTTCTGTTCTTCCTGGGTTGCACGTAGCACAAATGACGCATGACTTGCAGAAGTTGTTGGTAAGCGGGGTAGTTCCCGGGGCCAGGTAGTATTTATTGATCAAAGTATTCATCAAGGTCTTCGACAGGTGAGAAGCACCATGAGCCCACTGCACCACAGCTGGGAACATGGACCGTGGTAAACATGGTCTCTTATTCACTTCCATGAGTCCATCCTTCAATATGGCTCCCTTCTTTGTCCATGTTCCTTTTTCCTCCTCACTTGCTGCCTCTTGCATTTCCTTCAAGCGTGCCCAATCCACAGGAGGGTTCTGCAAGATCATGGTGGCCTGTACCGCGTCTTGTGGCCAAGTTTCTTGTGTCAAAATGTTTTGTATCGGAGTGCCTTGGACGTCCACTCTGCGTACGACTTCTCGCACACCTTTCGCGGCATGTTTTGCTGCAGTGTCTGCCAAGTGATTACCTTGTGCTTCTTGAGTATTCAGTCTGCCATGTGCCTTTACCTTGAGAACCGCCACTTGGGTAGGAAGAAGCAGAGCGTCAATCAGGTCCCTGACTGCTGTGCTGTGTTTTATGGGTGTTCCCACTGCTGTCAGAAATCCCCTATTCTTCCACAGGACCCCATAATCACAGGCCACTCCCAGAGCGTATCTTGAGTCTGTATAAATGTTAGCCTTTTTACCCTCCGCCAGCTTGCATGCCATGATTAGGGCCTGAAGTTCTGCTTCTTGTGCGGACTTAGAGGGGGGCAATGCAGAAGCATGGAGGATTGTGTCTTTGGTAGTGACAGCATATCCGGTATGGTACCTCCCTTCATGATCTGCATATCTTGATCCATCAACATAGATAGTCAGGTCAGGGTCATCCAGCGGCACTCTGCTAACTGTTGGCAGGTGTGTAGTTTCCATCTTCATCATTTCGAGACAGTCGTGAGGGGTATCGTATGGGTCATTTCCCCCCTCGAGAAGTGGGAGCAAAGTGGACGGGTTGAGGGTGTTACACCTGAGGAGGGAGATGTTATCCGGGAGGAGCAAAGTGCATTGTAGTCTGAGATGTCTTGCTGCTGACATATGTTTTGGTTGTACTTGGTTCAGCACAGCTGATATGTCATGAGGGGCAAGTAGGATGAGAAGGTGGCCCAGCACGAGATCTGCAGTTTTGTCCAGAAGGGCCTGGGCTGCAAAAACGGCTCTGAGGCAGGAGGGTGCCCCCCTAGCTACTGGATCCAATCGACAGGAATAGTATCCGATAGGTCTGAGTCTGTTGTCATAAGATTGGGCCAGTACTCCGGTGGCGTGTCCTTCTCTCTCTGAGACTAATAGCTTGAAGCTTTTTTCATAGTCTGGAAGGCCAAGTGCAGGGGCCACAGACAGGATTTGTTTTAGGATTTCAAAGTTCGTAAGGGCCTCTGGTGGCAGTGTGAAAGGATCAGTCTTCAGAGCATCATAGAGTGGTTGCATTAGCAGAGATGCTTCTGGAATCCAAGAACGACAATAAGATATTAGGCCCAAAAATGCATGGAGAGACTTGTGGCCAGCTGGCACCGGAATTGCCTTGATCACAGCTATTCGCTCTTGAGTAAGATGTCTTACACCTTGTGAGATACAGTGTCCAAGAAAGACCACTGTTTGCTTGCACCACTGAATCTTCTGCTTTGACGCTTTACAACCTTGTTCGGCCAGGTAACAGAGAAGGTCTTCAGAATGGGCTGCAGCATCATCTTGGGTATCCGCACAGAGCAAGAGATCATCCACATACTCGAGAAGTACAACGTCTGGGTGGAGTTTGATCCATGTGTCCAGAATTAATTTCATTGCCTTGGCGAATTGAGATGGAGAGTTTTGGGCGCCCTGCGGCATTACAGTCCAGGTGTAACTTTTCCTTTCATGAACAAAACTGAATAAGAATTGACACCGCGGGTCTAGGGGGACACTGAAATAGGCATTCGCTAGGTCTACCACAGTGAAGTATTTGGCCGTGGGTGGTATTCCTGCCAGCAAGGTGTGTGGGTTGTGTACGATGGGCGTTTCCAATATGGTGGCCTCATTCACTGCTCGGAGGTCCTGTACCATGCGATATTTCACAGGTTCTCCTTTCGGGGTTTTCTTCTTGACTGGGAAGAGCGGGGTGTTGCAGGGGCTTGTGCAGTGTATGAGAGCCCCATTCCGTAGGAGGGCCTCTATCTGGAGAGTGATCGCTGCTGACACGGAGGGCTTGAGGGGGTATTGGGGTTTTCTGGGGAAAGGGGCTCCAGGCTTCATTCTGACCATGACTGGCGGGACTTTCAGATGACCAATGTCTTCTGGGCCTGTAGACCACAGGCAGGAAGGTATTCGAGTTAAAACCTCTTCCGGAATTCCAGTCTTGCCTTCTACGTTCAGGGACAGTAAAAGTGGGATGGAGCATAATGCTGAGGTGTCTTCATCAGTCAGTGGTGAGGTCACTCGGATACCACCATCAGGTTGGAAGGAGATTGAGGCCTGGAGTCTGGATAAGACGTCAGCCCCTAGTAAGTTCAAGGGACAGGTGTCGGAGACCACAAATCTTGTTAATAGGTCAGGGATGTTGCCAACTTGTAGGGGGTGGGTCAGAGGACTTTTTTGGGGTGTTCCATCCACTCCAACGCATGTAATGTTGTTGTCCGACAGGAAGGAGGTATCGGGTAGTTCTTTTGTTCTAATCACGCTCCTGGCAGCACCTGTGTCACAGAGAAATGTGGTGGGCCGGCCCTCAATACTGAGAGTTATCTTGGCTAGCGGTCCTCCTGAATCTTTGTGTGCTGCGATCATGGTTGGAGTGTATGACACAGGCTTGCCGAATTCCTATGGGTCCATATGGCCAAAAAGAGGAGGAGGAGGAGGCCAATCATTAGGTGCTGAGCTGGAATTCCCCTGGACATTTTGTTCTTGGTGTTGAGCATCTCCCCTTCTTGGGTTGTCTCCATGATCGGGCTGTCTTCGATCGGGTCTCCACGGGCTTCGGCATGGTCTCCGAAAGTGTCCGGGCCTCCCGCAGTTGTAACAGCAGGCTCGCGAGTTTCGTGCTTGTGGTGGCGGATATGGTGTGTCAGAAGCCAACATGAGAGGGACTGCCTTCCTATTACCCTGTGAGGACTCTATGCCCTTTGCTACCAGTAGTAGAGTGTCAAGAGGTAACACTCTGTATTCTGGTCGAGATAGTAGCAGGCCTTTCCGGATTGCTTCCCTGAGGCCTGCTACAAATGCAGAGGATAGCATCTGTGTATGTGCCTTGTTTTGTGTGCTGAACCCCAAATCAGTGAACACCTGTAACATCCTAGTATGGAATTTCTCAACTGATTCAGCCTTGTCTTGTGTAATGTCTTGTATGCTTGTTGCTTGGTCTGCCAGGCGGTCACGTGCCCATCGTTGTAACTGTGTTACAAACTCACATCCCGAACCATATGTATTGTCAGGGAAGCCACTGTCCACCCTAAAACACCTTTCCATTACTGGCCAGTAAGCATCCCCTGCTTTGATTTCACACAGGCTTACCAGGTCCCGCCAGGCACAGGAGTATGCCTTCTGGATCTGGGCAATCCTTCTGTAAAATGGCATGGGCTGTTTCTCAGGGTCTGGTAGACTGGTTACAAGGGATGATGCTTGTTGAGGGTTAAAGGTCACATACATCATGGGTGCGCCTAATGGTGCAGGCGGCATTTCCCCCCTTTGTATGTGAGGTATGTGAGGCTGCAACCCATGGGGTGGAGGTCTCCAGTCATTCCCCTGTTGTGGCAGTTGAAGAGGTAGTCCCCTATTTGGTGGGGGGGGGACCATACTTTATGGTGTCATGCGAATCACCTGTGGGTCTTCCTGAGACATTTGCCATGTCCTCGGAGAAGGGTTGTGAAAGAGGAGGGGAATACAGTGGGAGTGAGTACCTAGCACCCACTCTGGCTTTTTGCACTGCTCCCAAAGGGCCTGCGGATGTAGGCCGTGCTGCTGTGGATGTGGGATGGGGATGTGAGGATGTCACTCGGTCAGATTCCATATAGATTTCCTGCAGCGCCCTTTGAGGTGGCTGGTAGGGGGAGTGTACTGGTTCATGGCCCTGGTAGGGAAGTGTAGTTGCCCTGGTGTCCACATTCGACAGGCCTCCAGACACTATAATCTGAGTTGGGCCATGGTTTCCATGACTGGCTGAACTAGGGGTGGTTGCAGTTGGATTGACGCCCCCCTTGGTCACTAGTACTTCTTGGAGCTCAGGTGAGTGGCAGTGACTGCCACTGCTTGCCTCTGCCCCGTCCTCATCATCTTCTAACATCATTAATGGGTTAACGTGGTTAGCATCTTCCCTGTAATATGCTCCGGTCTGGTCTAAAACTGGGCATATAGGGATGGGTGTACCAATATGGCCGTCACAGGAAGTAGTCATAGGGAGTCTTCCTGTGGGTTGAGTGGGTGTGTCACCACTGTTGGGTGTAGCAAGATGGCCTCCATCCCGGGGAGGTGCCGTGGGTGGTAAAGGAGGTGGTACATTGGGGCGGAGCCTGATGGGAGGGTCAAGCGAGGGGGTGGTTTCTGAGGGGCAGGGTTTCCTGTCTTGTGTTCGGACTCCATTATAGGGTGGTGGCCTTTTGACCAATGTACTTTCTGGTTTGTGATACACATATACAATATATCCATGTTGATTTGTCTCTCGCTCTACAAACCCCTCCCCCTGAATGGCTTTCGATACTCTGTACCAGGCTTCAGCTGTAGCCAATAAGCCATGATCAGACAACAATCCCTTTTTTCGTTTTAACAATATCCGCCATTCCTCTGCTTGTAATCTTCCACCCATATGCATGTTGATGTCACATATTCTTGCAAGCTCGTTCACCTTCTTAACTGCTCCTCTTCCTTCCCTCTCTGCAACCAAGCTGCACGCTAAACTCCCTTCCACCGGCTTCTGTAATTTCTGTCCCATTTTTTTATCCCACTATATAAGGAAAAAACACTTGAGTTTTGGCTGCGTGTAATCTTGAAATCTTTCCCTTAGACCAGCAGCGCTGCCACTTCCTCTTTTTAAAAGTACACTTTCTTCTTTTTTTTTTAAAACGAAAGTGTCTTTAGGCTGCTGCAGACAAACAAAGCTTGTTTAACAAAGCAGCAATTAAATCCAGTGCGTTCCTTCAAATATCATCTACGTGTCCTCACACTTCTCTGGCTGTTCTGGCTGGAGTGGACACCTTATAGGTAAGTATCCCTTTTCTCTAGCTTCACCTTCTATCGCTGGCAATGATGCACCGACTACAATTCTAACAGGGTAATGCACATTTAATCTGAACACTAACAGGTCTGGAACATCCACCAACAAAGGTTTCAGGCCAAGAATTTCCTCCCTGTACCCTGGGGTTATCACTTTCACCAGCCCCCAGCCTTCTGAATGAATTCCCAACAGTAGTCCACAGACACATTCAGGACATGACATTCCTGGCTCATGCGATGGAAAGATGAGACCCCAGAACAACTGTCACAGGATTATCATGTACATCTTCCTACATGTACCTCTTATTTAACCAGTTAAGGACCCCCGCACGCCTATGTACGTCCACAACATGGCTCGTACAGGCACAAGGGCGTAAATTTACGTCCTCGCCTTAGTGCGGTTCGGGGGTCCCATCGGGACCCCCTCCGCGGCGTGCGGCGGTCCCCCTGGCTCTGGGAGCGATCGCCGACGAGCGGGCGGATGTCCGTGTTTTCTGCCCCCCCCGCGATCGCTCCCAGCCAATGGGAGCGCGCTCCCAGCCTGTCACTTCCTCCTCCTGTGTTTACACAGGAAGGAGGAAATGATCATTTCTCTCATCACAGCGCTGTTTCCCAGCGCTGCTGATGAGAGAAGACATGCCAAGTAAGTGTGCACCAACACAACACTGACACACACTCACATAGGCATATTAACCCCTTGTGATCGCCCCCCCCACCCCCCTGTCACAGTGTTACTGAATGCAGTGATTTAATCACTGCATTTAGTGTCAGTGTGACAGGCACTGTAAAAAACAGTTAGTGTTAGGTTCAGGATAGCCCCCCCACCCCCCCTAATAAAGTTTTAACCCCCTGATCACCGCCCTAGTTAACCCTTTCACTCCCTATTGCCAGCGTCACTAAGCGATCATTTTTCTGATCGCTGTATTAGTGTCGCTGTTCCCGCTAGGTAGCTATTTTTTTTATTACGATTTTTTTTTTTACTAAAGACATGTGGCTAAATAAATTTTGGCCTAAATGTTTTACTAAAATTTAGTTTATTTGATTTTTTTATAACAAATAGTAAAAAAATAGTGATTTTTTTCAAAATTGTCGCTCTATTTTAGTTTATAGCGCAAAAAATAAAAATCGCAGAGGCGATCAAATACCACCGAAAGAAAGCTCTATTTGTGGGAAGAAAAGGACGCAAATTTTGTTTGGGAGCCACGTCGCACGACCGCGCAATTGTCTGTTAAAGCGACGCAGCGCCGAATTGTAAAAACACCTTGGGTCATTTAGCAGCGTAAGTGTCCGGGTCTTAAGTGGTTAATACCTGATACCCTGGTTATGCGCCCTCTCTCCGGCACACTTTGCATCAACCCTGAGAGAAGTTTGACCACGTTTCACAGCCAGTTATCGCATCTGTGACCCTATTCCGTTCTGCCTGTCTCATCAACCCACCAGAAGCCAGCACATGTAACAATAAACCAACAGGATATGTGACAACCGCAGTGAAGTACAGGATTATAAGGTCCTCACGGGATCCCCACGCAACTACTATGCGTTCTCCTGACGCCCCCTCCTGGTCATCCGTGCTTCACAGCACAATTATTTATCTCCCAGGAGGAGTTTGACCACGTCAATTTTCATCCGTGACTACATAATTAATCCCCTTATTCCCAACAGCCGTCACAAGCTTGACAAAACAGAACAGGAAACAGGAAACAAATATACAGGCAGCAGATTACCAGTTATGCAGGTTCTTATAAATGACCTTCGGGCAAGCTATAAGCTATATATTACCTGCCTTTTCTGATCGAGGTAAGCCGACACGGGAACAAGAACCAACCAAAACCACGGGACAGGATATAAACAGTAGACAATATTAAAATATTAAAAGTCTTACCGTTCAGTCATCAGAGAGTGATCAATTCTCCCTGCCCTGTCGTCCGTGTTGGTTCATCCCAGTTCCCTCTCGATCGGCTTGGCCCTTCGAATCAGGAAGCCCGATGGCCCTACGTTAGGCGCCAAATTGATTTGGACAGACAAAACTGTCAGTTTCTTTGGTATCTGCTTCCTGGCCAAATCTGATAAGAAGTGAATAATTGCATGCATGCATAGAATAATTTCACACTGACAAAAGCTGCAGTTTGAAATACTTCCTCTTTTTTATTTTGGTCTCCACTTAATATATGGTTAATGACGTGCATATTCTTGAATATCCAACCTGCTCATTAATACGTAGTATTAGTCTTGTGACGTTCTGATTTTGTGAGCTATTAACTATTCTGTGTTAAGATGGTGCGAAGCATGAAGCAACAATGCTATATATATATTTGGTTTGTCTGATGTCTGGTTTCCTGCGGTTCGATATCCAGACAGGGGCTTTCTTCACAGGTCTAATTTCGACTTGTTTTGCAGACAGAGTTCCCCTTTTTCTTCAGATCTTGTGACACATATCTGATAGCAGCATCATGTGAGCAAGGATTGCAAGGGTTGTATAAGATCATTACAAATTATGACTATGTATGATAGCAATCAATAACATATAGAGTATATAGGATATATATGAGATATAGAGCATGTGGAGCATGTGTTTGCGCATTGAAATAAGCATTTCACCATCTTCCTTTGGCCATTTTTAGCATATCCATAGCAGATCGAAAATACTTTTCAAGGGCGCCCAGGCTTAGTTTAGTCCAATGAGGTTCATGACATCTCCTGGGCTTATTTCATGTGATATATTCAAATATTACATTATTAGATATTAATATTAATTATGTATTAATATACTACATATTGATTTTAGTATATTATCACACCTATCCAAATTGTATTCTGTCTACATTTTCTCCTCTTTCTGTGCCTTGGCAGCACTGATAATGTGTTTGTCGTTCTTTTGTCTATTTTTATACACTTCTTTATCAGCTACACATTTGGTTTTCTTTTGCAGATTTTTTTTTTCACTTTTACTTTGCGACTTCTTTAATGAACCATATTGATTTTTACTTTCTTCTGTTCACTCTTACTAGTTTGCCTGACATTTCATCTAGCTGAATGATAGATTTGTCAGTACTGGGTGTAGAATATGATCTCCACGGGTCAAGTTTATTCCCAACTATTTCAAAAAAGCCTGTCTCCATTACATCCCTTTACAACTGGGATTTCCAGTTAATGTCAGTCGTGTTAAAGTCACCCATAATTAAAACCTCTTCCTTCATTGCCATTTGAATTATCTCGTCAATCATCAAGTTATCTGACCTGGTGATCTGTATTATACTACTCCAATTCTAAGAGAAGATGCCTCTCTGGTTTGAAGGCTGACCCAGATGGTTTCAAGTATTATTATTATTATTATTATTGTGAATTAATGTTAGCCTTATGCCAAATTTGGCTTATATGATAACAACATTTCCTCTCTTTCTGACTTGATCTCTCCTGTATAGTGTGTACCCAATTCTAAGTAATTTGAATTCTTCTACCATGTCTCTATAAATCGCAGCAAAATCTAAGTTGTCCTTAGACATAAAAGCTGTCAGCTCACAAAGCTTATTGCCTAAACTACAAACAATAGTGCACATGGCGTGACAAACCCTCATATCTGCTACTGTATTATTAGCAATGCAATCGCTCTATGCAGCTATGAATTAATTTTATCATAAGATGTTTGTTTGATGCTCTTATTTGATTATATGTGTGTGAATTTTCAACCATGGATCCTTTCCTTTTTTCCTGAAGATGGACCCCGTCTTGTGGATTGCTGCTAAACCGGAGCCAGTGTGCCGAGTAGTCATTTCAGAGGCCATTGACATACCTAAATCCAGTGTCCCATTTGTTTTTGTGTTTAGCAATAAAAAAGTGACAGGTTTGGTAACCCTTCCCCACTCTAATCAAAAATAAAATGTTTTGTCTTCAGATAATATTTCCTGAAAATCATCATTTTATAATTTTACCAAGGTACAGTATGTAAATAGTACACGTAGTCAGCTGTCAGGCTGACCCTGTTGTTTTAAGAATAAAGTGTGAGAAGCTGTGAAAACACAAGTTGAGTTTTGCAACCTGTTATCCCAGGGCAACCAAACTGATAAGAGGCATGGAGGAGCTCAGCTATGAGGAAAGATTAGAGGAACTGAATTTATTCACTCTTGAGAAGAGGAGAATAAGGGGGGATATGATCAACATGTACAAATACATAAGAGGTCCATATAGTGAACTTGGTGTTGAGTTATTCACTTTAAGGTCAACACTGAGGACAAGGGGGCACTCTTTACGTCTGGAGGAAAAGAGATTTCACCTCCAAATACGGAAAGGTTTCTTCACAGTAAGAGCTGTGAAAATGTGGAACAGACTCCCTCCAGAGGTGGTTCTGGCCAGCTCAGTAGATTGCTTTAAGAGAGGCCTGGATTCTTTCCTAAATGCACATAATATAACTGAGTACTAAGTTTTGTAGGTAAAGTTGATCCGGGGTAAATCCGATTGCCTTTCGGGGGATCAGGAAGGAATTTTTTCCCCTCCGGTAGCAAATTGGATCATCGCTCTGCTGGGGTTTTTTGCCTTCCTCTGGATCAACTGTGGGTATGGAGTTGGGTGTATGGGAGGATGTACTGTGTTTTACTTTGTTTTATTTTTATTTATTTTTATGGTTGAACTGGATGGACTTGTGTCTTTTTTCAACCTGACTAACTATGTAACTATGTAACTATGTAACTATATCTATATTAAATCTTAAAAAAAAAAAATCACACAATTCGGATGAATATAGTTTTACAAAATAATTTTCTTATAAACTTTGCATTGCTACTGATAGCCGTTTTGTGCTGAACTAATCAGTCAGAGGGAAGTAGATTTAATCTTGTATGTTCTTTTTATGTCCTTTAAACTTTAGAGTTTTTAACTATTAAAAAAACATTGGGGTAAATTCACGTACCTCGGCGCATCTTTCTGCCGGTTTAGCGTATCTTCTTTACACTACACCGGGGCAACGTAGAGAGGTAAGCATGGAATTCACAAAGCAAATGCTCTCAACGTTGCACCGGCGTAGCGTATAGTTGTCGGCATAAGCCGACGTAAGTCAAAGTAGGTGGAAGTGAGCCTGTAACATTTAAATGAAGCGTGACCCCATGCAAATGATGGTCTGAGCTTCAAAAACGAACTGCACATGCGTCGTATCTTGGACTCATCCCAGTGAGCATGCTCACAGTCACGTCGTAATAACTGGCTAAGATACGTCAAAACAATGACGTGAACGTAACCTACGCACAGCCCTATTCACGTACTACGTAAACGACATAAAAATCAACGGCGTTCGTTCCCTGGTCCATACCTTTGCACGGGTTGCGCCTCCTATATGAGGAATAACTTTACGCCGGATGTAACCCTTACGCAAATCTCTTAAAACATGCGCCGGACGCAAGTACGTTCGTGAATCGGCGTATCTTACTCTTTTGCATATTTAACATGGGTACGCCGAATGCGTTCAGCGTAACTATGCGCCCACGATACGCCGGCATAGGCAAGTTACGTCGGGCGGCTGAAGACAAAATTTTCGACGTATCTAGCTTGGGGAAACGGCACAGAGATACGACAGCGCTTATTGTACTTACGACGGCGTATCTATAGATATGTCGGTGTAAGTCTTACGTGAATCTGGGCCATTATGTGCAACTCTAGACTGTATTTTTCCTAAGTACAAAAGTCAACTGCATAGAGGCATATTTATCAACAGATGCTAATTTTTTTATTGGTTTCACTGTAATTTTGTTTTAAATGACGTACTGCAGTTTCTGGAGATGTAAAAAAAATACAAATTTAGGTTATTTCTCTAAACTTCTGTTAATAATTCTGTGTCACTTTATCAAGAAGAAACATATTTCTTTGACTAGTCAAACAGTTCAATCTCTCTAAAAAATATTGACACTAGGGATGAGCCAGATGTTGAAGTCAAACGTAAGTTCGAATCGAACATTTGGTGCTCGCCTGTTCGCAGACCAGTGAACATTATGCGGTGTTCGCTGCAAATTCGAAAAGCCGCGGAACATTGTATAAATGTGAATGGTCCCAAAAATGTGTCAAAAGTGTCCGATGTGTCCGCCGCAATATCGCAGTCATGATAAAAATCGCTGATCGCCGCCATTACTAGTAAAAAAATTAAAAATAATAAAAATACTATATAAATCTATCCCGTATTTTGTAGACCCTATAACTTTTGTGCAAACCAATCAATATATGCTTATTGTATAAAATATGTAAACTAATTTGAACGGCCCTTCCTAGAGAACTCAGAGCTTATAGAGTCAGAAAGTACTTATAGAAATAAAACTATAAAAGGTGAAAAATAACAAAGAGGAATGTGTACAACTGCAATACACCTCCCCCAATAGTCAAAAGCTTGCTGGTGACAGCTGGAGCTGCTACTATATCCTATCAGGAGACAGGTTTAAACTTATAACACACAACATATATTATAAAACAATATATATTGAAAGGTCACTAAAGAAAAACATTTTTTTTTGCTGAAATGACTGTTTACAGGGTACAGAGACATAATAGTTAACTGATCCCTTTTAAAAATGATTAAAAATAGATAGAAATCAATCATATAATGTGCCTGCAGTTTAGTTTCATTTTTAAACTGGTTTCATGTTTCTGTGAAGTAAAGAGACACGCAGAGCAAAAACAAACAAATACAGGGCAGTGTTTTGTTTTTAAAATGAATCTGATTGGTTCTGAGGAGTTTTAGACACACAGCTGCCATGAGATTTTCCATAAGGAGCCAGACAAGCAGGAAGTGTGGAGATCAGAGCAGAATTACAGCAACTTCAAAGCAAAAAGAACAGTGAGGACATGAAACCAGGACTGCAGTAAGGAAAAATAAGCTATTTAGCTAAAAAAAATAAATCCTTTAGTGATCCTTTAAGCAGCGCTCCTAAATGGAATTGAATGATATGGCATATAAAAGTCCACAAATGTTCAAAGGAGATGTTCAAAGAAATTATCCCAAAGTTGATCTGTGATTAAGAAGAGAGGAAAATGTCTCCTGCAAAACAGAGCCGGTACTATGCTTTTTACCAACACCACCACTCGTGAGATAGGCAGGGAAAACTCACAGACAGCGCTGGAATATAAGCGTTGTATAATCACACTGATCACAGTACTGCGTGATTCAAATACTTGAAGTCCAATCCTCTTAAGCCACAACTGTAAAAGGCTCCTACCTATATATATTATAGGTGAAGAGGAACACCTCTTATTTTTAGTTCAGGTTAGGAAAGCAGCAAAGTGACAGTACTGCTCCTCCAAAGATATAATACGATAAGGGAGTGTTGTCAGCAGGTTGTTTTTGCCACCACAAGAGTCCAGTGGATGCTTGAAATTGATTTTATTTATCATTGCAGATGTTATTGTTTACTTTAACTGGTTTATAGCAGCACTTGTCACTTTGTTAACAGTACAGTGAAACCTTGGTTTACGAGTAATTGGTTCTGTCGTCTTCTGGGACACACGCACAGCAGTAGTGTATTTAGGTTTTGTGCGGCTCGAGGCCGCGTGTGTCCCAGAAGACGGCGGAACCAATCAGAAAGCGCAGTGCGGCTTGTACATGTTTAATAGGAAACCAGCTGGGAAGCCTGTAAGGGAAATTCTTCTTACTTGCAATACACGGATCGGCTTGGGGCGCCGACATTGCAGGATCCCCGGACAGGGTGGACCTCCACTTTAACCATGTTACTCGTAAACCAAGGTTTCACTGTACTGTTCAGTGAGAATGCTGCTCCGTGCTTCAGTTACTTACTGTGGTCCCAGGTAATAGAGTGTTTAGTCCCTTTGTGGTGACAGCTTCCCTTCTACCTCTGACCACAGACAGGCTCTCCGGTCAACAGAACCATCACTTCTGGTTGGACTGCAAGCTGCAAGCCGCAATCCCAACCCTGGGCTGCCCTCTTGCTTCTGAATAGGCCCTCACACAGACCAGCAGCCAGATGCCCCCGGGATAGACCCAATCTCTGGCCTAGCAGCCCGGGCACACGACACACGTTCACAGAACATAGATCACCTGACCTCACCCGAATATATAGGCTCTCTCACCAAGCCAAGGGATTCAAGAAAACTCTTGCCCATTGGCTGAGCTACCCCATAAACCCATAACCTGACCTAGGGTTGCCCTTCTCGTATCTAGTACCACCAAGTACCTGGCCACCTGGCGGTAGAAGACAAAACTGCAACAAGGCCAAACTTAGAGAGAAATAAATGGATCTCTAACAATTTACCAGGATAACTACTCCTTATGCCGCGTACACACGATCATTTTTTGTGATAAAAAAACGACGTTTTCTGTGAAGTAAAAAACGACGTTTTTGAAACGTCACTTTTCAAAGACGATGTTGCATACACACCATCGTTTTTTTCACAAAAGCGAGGTTACGTTCACCACTTTTTTCCATTGAAGCTCGCTTCATAACTAGCTTCCGGGCATGCGCGGGTTGAAAAACGTTGTTTAAATTTGTGAGGAGCATCCCTGACTAAGCCCAAGGGCGCTACTTTAGTAAATAAATAAAGCATTTTTTTCCACCAAGATAAAAAGAAACATTATTCTTGTGGTGTTCCAATCACTTAGACATGCAATTTGTAAAAGATACACTTTTAATAAAAAAGGGTATGTGTTCTATCTATCTATCTATCTATCTATCTATCTATCTATCTATCTATCGACGCTATAACTTTTGCACAAAAAACAAATTAATATATGCTTATTGCGATTTTTATTATCAAAATAATTTGGAAGAATACATATCGGCTTAAACTGAGAAAAAAAATTGCTTTAAAAAAAAAAATGGGGATATTTAATATAGCAAAATATACAAAATATTGTTTTTTTTTTTTTTTTTTCAAAATTGTCGCTCTTTTTTTGTTTATAGCACAAAACATAAAGAATGCAGAGATGATCTTTTTTTTTTGGGGGGGGGGGGTAAATGTGAACGAATGTGAAAAATAAAAAGGGAAACATTCATGAATTCCTGATAGATGTCAGGGGAAAGAAAGAAGGGGATAATGAAGGCTAGCAGACCTTAACCATGGTCCCCTGTCATATGTATACAGGATAATAAGTACAGTACTGACAAAAAGTATATGAATATATTTGTATAGTATAATATGTGTAAATTGTGTATACAATTGATAAAAAGAGATTGAAAACAAAACAAACCAAAAGAAAGCTCTATTTATGGGAAAAAAAAGGATGTAGATTTTGATTGGGTACAACGTCGCACAACCGCGCAATTGTCAGTTAAAGCGGCGCAGTGCTGTATCGCAAACAAATGGCCTGGTCATTGAGCAGCCAAATCTTTTGGGGCTGAAGTTTGTAAAGTCTATGAGCACAAGAGGGATAGAAGTTGTCTTGAAGTAGTACAGGAACCTTTTCCAAAGTCAGAGCAACTTCAGTAGAGCTGATTAAGGCAGCTCTCACTAAAATGGGATTTCACATGTCACGCTACTTGGGGGTCTCACAAGACAGATCCCAAGTCACGCCAGTGTGAGCCAAGCCTTGAGCTTTGACAGAAAAAATCTGGAAGCTGATTGTTTTCTATGTAGAGCTGCGGCAGATTTTGCACTCTTCAGTTTTAGTAAATCAACCCCATTGGGTAATTGTTATTGGAATATGTTTGTTAGCATGTTTTTCCTTGTCACAGCTGGCATTTTTTTCCCTTTATGAGCTGAGGTGGCAGGCAGCTGATGGAGTTAGTATAAAGTATATCACCACAGATGGTGCAATCTTACAATAGGCCAGTTACTTGGTTAGGTACAGAGCCATTGGTAGAAAGCCCAATAAAGCTCCTGAGACTAACTTGGTGTCTGGGAGGTGATTTGGCAGGTCGGCTCTGCTGGGTGAGATTACGCAGCTATATGTCATCTTGCCGAGCAGCCGATTGGGGCGCGCGAGCGCCGCCGGAGACTGACACGCATACCCAGCGGTCGCGATCACCGCCGGGCACCCGCGATTGCTCGGTACAGAGCGAGAACCCGGGAACTGTGTGTGTAAACACACAGCTCCCGGTCCTGTCAGGGGGGTAAATTACCTATCGTCTGTTCATACAATGTATGAACAGTGATTTGTCATTTCCCCATGTCAGTCCACCCCCCCCTTCAGTTAGAACACACCCAGGGAACATGATTAATCCCTTCCTCACCCCCTAGTGTTAACCCCTTCTCTGCCAGTGGCATTTTTATAGTAATCAATGCATTTTTATAGCACTGATCGTTATAAAAATGCCAATGGTCCCAAAAATGTGTCAAAAGTGTCCGAAGTATCCCCCATAATGTCGCAGTACTGATAAAAATCGCTGATCGCCGCCATTACTAGTAAAAAAAAATATTATGAAAAATGGCATAAAACTATCCCCTATTTTGTAAATGCTATAACTTTTGCACAAACCAATCAATTAACGATTATTGTGAAAAATATGTAGACAAAAACGTATCGACCTAAACGAAAAATGATTTTTTTAAATATATTTTTGGGGGATATTTATTATAAAAAAAGTAAAAAATAAAACATTTTTCAAAATTGTCGCTCTATTTTTGTTTATAGCGCAAAAAATAAAAACCACAGAGGTGATCAAATACCAACAAAAGAACGCTCTATTTGTGGGGAAAAAAGGACACCAATTTTGTTTGGGAGCCAGGTCGCATGACCGCACAGTTGTCAGGTAAAGCGACGCAGTGCCGAATCGCAAAAAGTGGCCTGGTCTTTGACCAGCAATATGGTCCGGGGCTGAAGTGGTTAAACAGTTGTAGAGAAGAAAAGATGACAATAAACTGGTACAACTTATGTAGGAGGATTTGTATCATCTCTGTGTATCACCTGAGGCCAGAAACTTCACTGAGTATATGAAAGGGTTTACAACCTCAATAGAATCCAAAGCTTTACTATAGTTTCTTATATAGTGCATAAGTTAGAATTTACATTCATGTCTTTAAAAAAAAGAAAAAAACACACCAAGCGTTTGCTTTACGAGTTTTCACGTACACAGGAGAATTTATGATGCTTTCTTTGGTTCTTTCATGAGAAAGCTGCAAAAAAAATAAAAAATCTTACAGAATTAGTATCTAACATCGCGCTACCAGCACACAAAGAGCTCTATCTATAGAAGACATCTACTGGCTGCTGACTAGAGAAATGTTTTTCCTCTGTGTGTAAAGCAAATGAAATGTGATCAACACCAGAACTTTTGTTTCTTGTTTCATGCACTATTCTGATCTTTACTTTCATTGCAAATGTCAAACATTAAAATGTGTTTGGCATTTTTAAATTCCATTCTGTTGGCAAATTGTTCACCGTTAGGTTTGCAGCATATATAATTGGTATATGTGTGATTTTCTCATCACGTTTTCTTGTGGAAATGCTCTTTATTGAGTTCTACATGACTCTGATTTTTGACTGGACTTGAGCACAAACAAGAGTGGTGAATAAACATATAAATGGGGAAAGTGTGTTTTACTAAGGCCATTACTAAAAACAGGTATTACATTTGGTAACCCCCCATTTGCTGAATATAGTTTTGCACATGTGGCAAAGACAGGGGCGGATCCAGGGGGCAACAGGGCAATTGCCCCCCCCCCCAAACATACTGACTGACTCTAGTCCAGAGTCTCTCTCTTTCAGATCAGTATTATCAGCGGCGCCAAGAGAGAGACCCTCTTGATGTCTACATGCCGTGGCGCCTAGAGAAGATGGAGGGAGGAGCGTGCTGCTGACTTGGCCTATACTGCTTGCTAGCACCTGTGCCACTTGGCATCTAGCAACCAGTGACTTCAGTCACGTCGGAGCTGCTTTTGAGGGGGAGAGCTCCAGCATTCACTAGCTTTCTTCCTTCTCCACACCTAGTAAGAGTGTTGGCTCCACCCACCTCCTCCCTCCATCTTCTTCACACTACAGCGTGGCGTGAACACAGGATGAAGCAGTGGCTGTGTGTCACTGTGTGATGTTGCCCGCAGACAATGCAATCCTGGATTCTGCTTATCTCCATTGCTCCTCCATGGGACCCCCTCCGCCCCCAAAACACCAAAATGTTAATCACTTCAGCCCCGGAAGTATTTGCCCCCTTAATGACCAGATTTTTTTTGGCGATACGGCACTGCGTCGCTTTAACTGACAATTGCGCAGTCGTGTGACGTTGTACCAGAACAAAATTAATGTTCTTTTTTTTATAATGTTGGGGGTTATTTAGCTTCTGTGTAGAGCATACCAGTGAGCAGAGTCCACGCCAGTTGTGCTTTTTAAGGGCCTGTTGACCCACTTTTATTAAAAGAAAGAAAAAAACATCCATCCAGAATTTCCCACGCAGGGGGTTTCAAGTTGCTACAGCAATAAAATAATCAACTGAAAATGCAGAGCCACCTGGCTCTCTTCAGAAATACAGCCACTTAGGCTTACACTTCAGCCCTCTTGGCCATGTACCAAAGTACCTGTACAATCAGTGTACCTTCTCTCAGCTTCTGTGCTACTCAGCGCACAGCTTTGGGTCCTCTGTCTATATACTCTATACCATGCAGACATGCATGCTTCTCCCTTGCTTGCCTGGACTCCTCGGGAGGGTGGAGCCCAGAACACTGGTCCTGACTCTAGTATAAGCCCAGGACCCATCTGCTCAATCATCCAGCCAGACTCCTGGCTGTTTCCAAAACCCGGTCCCAGGATTTGAGATTTTATCCCACCCATATCACTATGCAATCTCCGGGCTCCAGGTCCCCAAGTGGATTTTACCAACTTTGGAGGAAACTGATCAAACAGATTCCCCCACATTAAATAACCCTGGAGCCCCTCAACCAGCCTATTTGAGAATCCTGGGCGACCATTACCAGGACAGGGAACTGTACTATCACAGTTTCCCACAAATAGAGCTTTCTTTTGGTGGTATTTGATCACCCTTTTTTTTGGCGCTATAAACAAAGAATGAGCGACAATTTTGAAAAAAATATATATTTAGTCTTGTCAAACAAATAGAGCTATCTTTTGGTGATGTTTGATCACCACTGTGTTTTTTATTTTGTGCAATATAAATAAAAATAGAGCGGAGATTTTTTTTAAAAAAAGAGGATTTTTATAAACAGCTTACCTGTAAAATCCTTTTCTTGGAGTACATCACGGGACACAGAGCAGCATAGTAATTACTATGTGGGTTATAGAGCCTACCTTCAGGTGATGGACACTGGCAATCTTCAGACAGGAAGTCCCTCCCTATATAACCCCCTCCCCTAACAGGAGTACCTCAGTTTTGTAGCAAGCAATAATTTGTCCCATAAATTCCCCCAACAAGAGGGGTGGGAGCTCTGTGTCCCGTGATGTACTCCAAGAAAAGGATTTTACAGGTAAGCTGTTTATAAAAATCAACTTTTCTTTATCGTACATCACGGGACACAGAGCAGCATAGTAATTACTATGTGGGATGTCCAGAAGCAATGCCAACTGAGGGGAGGGAGACCTAACAGGAAGGACCAAAAGATGCCACCGGGCGCAAGGAAACTAGAGGGCGGCTCTTAAGACCGCTTGGCCAAAGGCCAGGTCCTCGCACCTCCTCACGTCCACCTGATAAAACCTTGTGAACGTGTGAACCGACGACCAGGTTGCTGCTCTGCAGACCTGGTCCATGGAAACCTGATGCTGGACTGCCCAAGAAGTCCCTAAGGCCCTGGTTGAGTGAGCCTTGACAGAGGCCGGGGGGTCCCTACCCCTCAGGCCATAGGCCTGTGAGATTATCTGGCGGATCCACCTGGCTAGTGTGGCTTTTGATGCCGCCTGACCTACTCTGGGCCCCTCCGGCAGAACAAACAGCGCATCCATTTTCCTGATATGGGCTGTGGCCTGTAAATAGGCCTTAATAGCCCTTACCATGTCTAAGGAATGTAACAACCTTTCCTCTTTGGACCCTGGATTGGGAAAAAATGACAGGAGGACCAAGTCCTGGTTCAAATGGAATGCTGAGACCCTTTTAGGCAAAAAGGTGGGCAAGGGTCGCAAGATGACTCTGTCCTCATGAACTATCAGGTACGGCTCCTTGCAAGAAAGGGCCGCCAGCTCCGAGACCCTTCTGGCCGAGGTCATGGCCACCAAGAATACCAACTTCCTTGACAGCAACACCAACGGGATATGACCTAGGGGCTCGAAGGGGCGCCTCTGTAGGGCCGAGAGAACCAAATTTAAGTCCCAGGGACAAGCCGGGAGCTTGACTGGGGGGTTAATTCGCAGAACCCCCTGTAAAAAAGTCTTGACCAATGAGTGCGTGGCTAATGGCCTCTGAAATAGAACTGACAAGGCCGACACCTGTCCCTTAATGGTGCCGACAGCCAGTCCCTTCTCAACTCCGTGTTGCAGGAATTCCAAGATCCTACCGACTACAAACCTACAGGGGTGCCACCTCTTGGTCTCACACCACGACACATAGTTTCTCCACACCCTGTAGTATATACGCCTTGAAACTGGTTTCCTCGCATTGATTATAGTGGAAAGCACAGACCTCGAGAGCCCCCTTTTCCTTAGGACGTAGGCCTCAGCCGCCAAGCCGTTAAACCCAGCGACTGTGAGGCAGGGTGGTATATTGGTCCCTGCGATAGCAGGTCTGGCCGGAGTGGCAGCGGCCAGGGGTCTCCGATTGACATTCTCACAATTAGGGAGTACCAGGACCTCCGGGGCCACGCTGGAGCCACTAGGATTACGGTCTTGCCCTCTGCCCTGATCCGACGGAGGAGTTGGGGAAGCAGCTGAAGTGGCGGGAAGGCATACATCAGTGAATACTGGTGCCATGGACAAACCAGGGCGTCCGTGCCACAGGCCCGTGGGTCCCTCGTTCTGGATACGAATCTGGGTAGCTTTGTATTTAACCTTGATGCCATTAAGTCCACTTCTGGTGTCCCCCATCTCTGACAGATGTTTCGAAAAACCTGGGGATGGAGAGCCCATTCCCCTGGCAACAACTGTCTCCTGCTAAGATAGTCTGCTCGCCAATTTTGTATTCCCGGAATGAATACCGCTGAGAGACACTGTATGTGGGTCTCTGCCCATGCAACAATCTGATCTGTCTCCCTCTGAGCTGCTCGACTCCTTGTACCTCCTTGGTGGTTTATATATGCTACCGTCGTAGCATTGTCCGATTGTATTCTGACAGCCGTCCCCACTAGCCTGGATGTCCAAGCCTTCAGGGCAAACTGGACTGCTCGCATCTCCAAGATGTTGATGGGCAGGTGTTGTTCCGTGGCTGACCACCTCCCCTGCTGGGATAGGTTCTCCAGGACTGCACCCCAACCTGTCCGGCTGGCATCTGTCGTGACTATTTGCCACGGCCCTGGGTTGAAGGGTTTCCCCTTCTGAAGGTTCCTGGGAGTCAACCACCAACTGAAACTCTCCCGGACTACCGGGGAGAGAAAAATGGGTAGATCCAAGGCTTGAACCTGTTTGTTCCACCTTGATAGGATGATCCACTGCAATTTCCTGGAGTGAATCTGGGCGAAGGGTACCGCTTCGAAAGTTGACACCATCTTCCCCAACAGCTGCATGCAGAGTCGCAGGGATAGCTTCCTCTTTCTTAGAATCAACAGAATTACTGTCCTCAAGGCCAGAATCTTTGACTGTGGCAAAAATATCTTTTGTCGATTCGTATCGAGACGCATACCTAGGTACTCTAGGATCCTGGTTGGCTGCAGGGCAGATTTGTCCCTGTTTATGACCCAACCGAAGGTCTCTAGATACCGAACTGTAGTCTGAACCGACCGCCTTAGGCTGGGGGCAGACTGGTCTATCAAGAGGAGATCGTCCAAATAGGCCAGAACCAGAATCCCCCGGGTTCTTAGATCTGCGAGTAGTGGGGCCAGGATTTTTGTAAATACCCTGGGAGCCGTGGCCAACCCAAAAGGGAGGGCCACGAACTGAAAATGGCGTTGACCTATGATGAACCGCAGGAATTTGTGGTGGCCGGAAAATATAGGGACATGCAAATACGCGTCCTTTATGTCTATGGATGCTAGAAACTCTCCTCCATGGAGGACAGCGCAACTGAACGGATGGACTCCATTCGAAACGACTGGACCGACAGGTACTTGTTTAGGCCCTTCAAATCCAGGATAGGCCTTACATCGCCGTTTGGCTTTGGGATAATAAAGAGATTGGAATAAAATCCCATCCCTCTCTCCTGACTTGGCACCTTGACAATCACCCTCTGATCCAGGAGGCGGTCTAAGGATGCCAAGAGCGCCACCGCCTTCCTTGGGTCGCTTGGTACGCAAGACCTGCGGAACCGGGGTGGGGGAAATTTTTGGAACTCCAGCCGATATCCTGAAGTGACTGTGGAGCGGACCCATCTGTCAGAGATCCTTGCTTCCCAGATCCTTGCGAAGTGCTGGAGCCTTCCCCCCACCCGTGAGGATGGGGGCGCCCCTTCAGAGAGACGCTTTAGGGGCGGGTTTGCCCGCTTTGCGGGTCCAGGGTCTTTTGTTTGCTGTAAACTGACCCCGGGACTTGCTCTCCCCGGCAGGCCGACCTGCCGGCCGTCGATACTGCCTAGAGCTGGAAGATACTGGCGCGGGAGAGGCAGGGCGCTTAAATGAGGGCCCTCTAAATCTCTTTTTTATTGGCAACAACGTGCTCTTTCCGCTGGATATCTTCTGGATATATGCATCCAGGTCTTCCCCGAACAGCCTCTCCCCATGGAAGGGGAACCCCGTGAGAAGTCTTTTACACGGAGTCTCGGCTGCCCAATTCTTTAGCCAGAGAAGTCTTCGCATATGAACTAGGGACATAGAGAGGCGGGAGGCCTGCTGGATCAAATCTTTAATTGCGTTGATCGCAAAACAGAGTGCCCTTGGCAAATCTGCCAAATCTTGTGCCTGTTGGGCTGGGAGGTCCCTTAGGACCTGCTTAGTTTGGTCCTTAAGAGCCTGGCATACCCCAATGGCAGCCACAGCCGGCTGGACCACTGCCCCAGCGGTGGCAAAGGAGGCCTTCAACAATGTTTCCAACCGCTTATCGCCCGGGTCCTTGAACATTTGGACATTGTCGACAGGGCAGGTCAGTATCTTATTAACACATGAAATAGCTGCATCCACCACCGGGACTGCCCACTTCTTCTCAAATTCTCCCTCCATGGGATAAAGTACCGCGAACCTCCTAGGGGGTACAAAGATTCTATCCGGCTTACCCCACTCCTTATACATTACATCTGCAAGGAGGGGATGGACCGGAAAACACATAGAAACCTGAGGAGCCTTCAAGGACCCTAAGGAACCTACCGTACCAACCGGAGGCACCAGTGTAGGTAATTTGAAGGCAGACCGAACCATCTCTGTTAGAGAATGGACCCACAGCTTTTCTGCCTGAGAAGCCGAGAAGGGTTCCTCAATGGTGGATTCCTCAGATTCCCCTTCTTCCAGGTCCTCTCCCTGGAATCCTGAAAACTCAGACTCGTCTGAGGAGAGATCTAAGCCTGGAGCCTGCACTGCAGGAGAAGGCGATCTATTGCGTTTCTTCCCTGGTAGGGAGGCAGCAATCAAGGCTGCAAGTCTGCTTTCCAACCCCCCCAAGGTGGTAGCCAAAACCTCCTCAGTTACATAGACCGGGGGTGGCTGATTAGGGCCAGCTACAGCACCCGCCGGTTCCAATGACTCGGTCTGGAGCCCCAACACTGATCTCTCTGGGGAGGGCAGGGTGACCGCGGCCTGACCCAAATCCTCTGAGCCTGATGGGGATCCTTTAGCCTTCTTTGCCGTCTTAGACCCCTTGGCAGAGCCTGATCCCTTGGGAGCCATCTGTACAACCCCGAGGTACCCCTATAGCACAGCCACTCTGGGGTGATCAGGCCACTGGTAGGAGACTCAGGGATTTAAGTAGCTGTCTTAAAGCAGCAACCGCTCTGCTGACCAAGTGTAGAGTCTGTCTCCTCTGGGGGGAAGGAGGTATTAGGGAATATTCCTGCAGCGCCTCTTTTTCTGGCTGAGCAGTGTGTCCAGATTTGGGCTCACAGCCCCTGAACTGGTGCACGTCTGAGTGTCCTGGGTCCCTCCTGAAGGCACAGCCCTGCACTCTGTGTGTCCTCCACCAATGAGGCTTTATCCGGCGTTGCTCTGCCTCCCCCCCTCTCAGGCCGCCGCGCCCCGCCGCGCGCATCTCCGCCCAGCCGCGCGCGCACAGCAGGAAGATGCCAACGCGATCAATGGCGGCCCCCAGGGGAAGCCATGCTGCTAAGAAGGAGGACACCACGCGCTGCCGGGTGACCCAGGCCTACTCCAGTCCGCCACATGATGGCCTCTAGACCTGTAAGCACCCTTCTCATGCTCCATAGACGTGCACCCCCTCGACAAACAAACACCTAGCCAGCTAGGGGAACAGTGTGGGAAAATAACCATCCTGTCAACAGCAGACAGTGGAAAATATTGCCTGTGCATAGCAGCACATCTAGGCTAGCCCACCATCCCCTTTCTTAGGAGAGACTGCCAACAGACCACGTCCTGCAGCTCTCCACTTACCTGTCCACGCTGCAGGGTGTTGCTAAAAGCAAGAGGCCCAGCCTTCACCCCTCACCGTGGGCATAGTCATTGACCTTCAGGGACTGGGGTCCATAGCAGGTCACCTCTCCCCTGGACCTATATAAGAACCCTGGCAAGCAGACAAACATTTGACCCTGTAATTGATCAATGCTCTGGAACCCAGGATCCAGCTCTCAAAAGAGAAGCATTATAGGCAAGACCCCGGTCTTCTAAACGGGGCCCGGGTACCGTCCACTTTGGCACTGCGGCACTTTGGACGGATCCGGTATGTAGCTGGCCTAGCCACAATGGACCAGGCCTTAACCGTGACCAACACCTAGACACTGGCGAAAAAACTGAGGTACTCCTGTTAGGGGAGGGGGTTATATAGGGAGGGACTTCCTGTCTGAAGATTGCCAGTGTCCATCACCTGAAGGTAGGCTCTATAACCCACATAGTAATTACTATGCTGCTCTGTGTCCCGTGATGTACGATAAAGAAAAACAATATTTTTTACTTTCTGCTATAAAAAAAAAATCTTCATCAATTTAGGCCAATTTGTTTTCTACTACATATTTTTGGTAAAAAATCCCAATAAGCAAAATAGGGGATAGAATTATGGCATTTTTATAAATATATTTATTTTTATTTTTTTACTAGTAATGGTGGTGATCAGCGATTTTTTGCAGGACTGCAAAATTGCGGCCTCTCGGGCACCTAACTGACACTATTTGGGGACCAGTGCCACGAATACAGTAATCAGTGCTAAAAATATGCACTGTCACTGTACTAATGACACTGGCTGGGAAGGGGTTAACATCAGGGGCGATAAAAGGGTTAACTTTGTCCCTAGGGAGTGCTTGCTAACTGTGTGGGGAATGGATTCACTAGATGAACAGAGTGATCCGTGTTCCTGGTTAGCAGGAACACAGGATCACTTTGTTCATCCCTGACAGAACAGCGGTCTGCCTTGTTTACATTGTTCTATCTCTGTGGGGAGCAATCACAGGTGGCCAGACCCGCTGATTGGATCCCCCTCTGGCCAATCAGTGTGCGTGCCTTTGCTGGCTATTGCACAAAATGGCTTACAAGTACACCTTATTTTCTGGCAGTTCCGCTCCCGAGACTAGGCTCTGCATCCGCCCCTGGGGGAAGACAATGGTGTTGATTTACTACAGGTTAATAGGCTACTCACATACCAAGGGAATCTTTAGCATAGTGAATGAGGCAAAGCTCTGCTGGCATCCATCATCCAATCATAGGCAAGCAAAACATCTTTTGATATTTTTTGCAGATGATTAGGTATTCTTTGTAACGTGAATTTTGACCACATTCACTGTACTAAAGGGAATGATAGAAGTTGGAGATGTCTGTATATAGTGTCTATGATGTTTGGCCTAGATCCTTGGCACTAGAGATAATAGACAGGAGACCATGGTGTCTATAAGGATGAGCTATTGCCCATTCACCACACTGGAACAGACCATGATGATGATAATGATGATGACGGCTGTCTCTCAGGAATGTGGCTCAGGGAATGGCACTGCACTATGGCTCTCTCAGATCTGATGTCACCGCAGGATAGATGGAATAGGAGTGGCCTCCAGGCTGTTACCGATCAGCAAAGGGGTGCTAAACAAATGATAAAAAACAGAATGCGCTACAATGTTGGTAAACAAACTTAAATGAAAAACAATAACTGTCTACAGTAATTGTCCACAAAGGTTGAAAATAATAAATATAAAGTATAAATCACATACTCGCTTAGTGCCCCATGAGGAAGCGATTTATCGCAAAACCGGTCGGGCGGGATTTTTGTGTTGCACCGAATCATCCCCCGCTGAATACATCTATCTCCACCATATAGGTAGGTGATGGTGAAGCGCTGTGAATCCTGATAGGGTATATAACCAAAGGGTAAATACCAAGGGAGATAAGCTAAGTGACTGTATGGTGAACAGAGAGGTGAATAAGCAACAAATAAATAAACATGTGAAATGTACCAAACACACAATGGAATAAATAAAATGCAATATACAAAATATGAACCAAAAAAAAAAAAAATTGTGAATAAAAAACACAAATGAAAATAGCTGTGCGTGACAGCACACGGCTAGGTGTAAAGCATCTAAACACGTGAAAGGTCCATAAAAAAATGGAGACTCCAAAGCCCAAAAAGTGGTACGGTGTGAAAGCAGCTACGGTGTGAAAGCAGGCAGACTTCGGTGCGCACACCTCTTGTGATACTAAAATGCTCACCTCAGAGCCATAGCACGGATGGCCCAAAGTACCAAACAGTAGTTACTGGGGTGCAACCACACTTATTGAGGTTGAAATGGAGAACTTCTTCACCAGGTGCTCATACAGACATGAAAGGCAGAAATGAATGGAAAGTGACGTAACCTTAAAAAAAGACCTAGAAATGGACAAATCACATCAGCACGCACTCACATTGAGGCTGAGGATGGTGGACTTATCTCCACGAATGCCGCGTTCGTATCCGGACCTGATGTGCTTGGGGGATCACTGACAGACGGGTAACTACCACTTGAAATTCCTCTGTAACTTCCACCTCTTAACCTTGGCATCAACAGGTGCTCAGGCAATGCAGGGTAAAAGGAGAGAGAGGGAGGCCCATAGACCGACGGCGATGAAACAAGCTCGCTGCTCGTAGGTGTTTTGCTGTTGCTCCAATTTTAAATGTGAGTTTTTACTTTGCTATTTGTTTGTACCTCAATAAACTTTTATGGAATACTGCACTATGGGCCTCCCTCTCTCTCCTTTTACCCTGCATTGCCTGAGCACCTGTTGATGCCAAGGTTAAGAGGTGGAAGTTACAGAGGAATTTCAAGTGGGAGTTACCCGTCTGTCAGTGATCCCCCAAGCACATCAGGTCCGGATACGAACGCGGCGTTCGTGGAGATAAGTCCACCATCCTCAGCCTCAATGTGAGTGCGTGCTGATGTGATTTGTCCATTTCTAGGTCTTTTTTTAAGGTTACGTCACTTTCCATTCATTTCTGCCTTTCATGTCTGTATGAGCACCTGGTGAAGAAGTTCTCCATTTCAACCTCAATAAGTGTGGTTGCACCCCAGTAACTACTGTTTGGTACTTTGGGCCATCCGTGCTATGGCTCTGAGGTGAGCATTTTAGTACCACAAGAGGTGTGCGCACCGAAGTCTGCCTGCTTTCACACCGTAGCTGCTTTCACACCGTACCACTTTTTGGGCTTTGGAGTCTCCATTTTTTTATGGACTTTTCACGTGTTTAGATGCTTTACACCTAGCCGTGTGCTGTCACGCACAGCTATTTTAATTTGTGTTTTTTATTCACAATTTTTTTTTTTTTTTGGTTCATATTTTGTATATTGCATTTTATTTATTCCATTGTGTGTTTGGTACATTTCACATGTTTATTTATTTGTTGCTTACTCACCTTTCTGTTCACCATACAGTCACTTAGCTTATCTCCCTTGGTATTTACCCTTTGGTTATATACCCTATTAGGATTCACAGCGCTTCACCATCACCTACCTATATCTGCATATTCTCTGTGTTAGGCAGACTACCCTGGTGTTTGCAGCAGTGCCCCCCGGTGTCCATTTCAGATAGCGCAAGAGTATTATCTCCCTTGTATCTCCACCATAATTGGACGGGTTACTTGGATACTTCTGGCCGGAGTTCCATCTTAAGCTGACATGCCTGTTTTCTATGTTACCATGTGAGTGAGTTTTTGTCTATACTTTTTAATAAATTACCACCTACGGTATTACACTATTGTGGCCCTTTTTGTCTCTCTATGGAAACTACCTTTTGAGTTCCTTGACCAACTGACACGAATGCGGATTGACATCTGACCTGGACCCACATTCATCCTTCCAGAGAGTAACCACATGCTTTTTGAGGTTTTCTTTTAATTAACCACTAGCCGACCAGCCGCCGTGGTTCTACGGCGGCAGGTCGGCTCTCCTGGGCGAGAGCCCGTAGCTCTACGTCGGGACTTTCGCGGCCGCTAGGGGGCGCGTGCGCGCCCCCCGCTCGCCCCCGAGTCCCGCGCGCGTGCCCGGCGGGCGCGATCGCCGCCGAGCACGCACGCTCGTTCGTTACAGAGCGGGGAACGAGAGCTGTGAGTGTAAACACACAGCGCTCGTTCCTGTCAGCGGGGGAAACGCTGATCTTCCGTTCATACAATGTATGAACGGAAGATCAGTGATTCCCCCTAGTGAGTCCACCCCCCATACAGTTAGAACACAAATAGGAACACACTTAACCCCTTCCCCGCCCCCTAGTGTTAACCCCTTCACTGCCAATGGCATTTTTATAGTAACCCAATGCATTTTTATAGCATTGATCGCTATAAAAATGCCAATGGTCCCAAAAATGTGTCAAAAGTGTCCGATGTGTCCGCCATAATATCGCAGTACCGAAAAAAACGCTGATCGCCGCCATTACTAGTAAAAAAAAAATATTAATAAAAATGCCATAAAACTACCCCCTTTTTTGTAAACGCTATAAATTTTGCCCAAACCAATCAATAAACGCTAATTGCGATTTTTTTTTACGAAAAATATGTAGAAGAATACGTATCGGCCTAAACTGGGGAAAAAAATTTTTTTTTATATCTTTTTTGGTGATATTTATAATAGCAAAATGTAAAAAATATTGCATTTTTTTCAAAATAGTCGCTTTATTTTTGTTTATAGCGCAAAAAATAAAAACCGCAGAGATGATCAAATACCACCAAAAGAAAGCTCTATTTGTGGGAAAAAAAGGACGCCAATTTTGTTTGGGAGCCACGTTGCACGACCGCGCAATTGTCAGTTAAAGCGACACAGTGCCGAATCACAAAAAGTGCTCTGGTCTTTGGACAGCAATATGGTCCGGGGCTAAAGTGGTTAAGAGACCACAAAAAATCTGGTAAGCGGATGTTATACCTTCAAGGTGGAGGATCTCCTATCAGCACTTCTCACCAGAACGTCACCTATATTTGTGTTTCATTTTCACATTTGTTCACTGGTGTTTTGGATCCATGCTATTACAAGACTGTGATTCATACTTCCTATTTATTATTTCCAACCTTTGTGGACAATTACTGTGGACAGTTATTGTTTTTCATTTAAGTTTGTTTACCAACATTGTAGCGCATTCTGTTTTTTATCATTTGTTTTACACTGTTTTAGTTAGTACAGTCAGGTGCAGCTTCATTAGAGCACTCAATTGCTCCTTATTTCCACTGTATAGAGGCTTCAGTTGCTCTCTTGTACTATTATATAACATTTTAGCGCAGTTGATCTTCTTTCTTAATCTTAGCAAAGGGGTGCTGCCCGCAGATGACCCTCCGAATATCCACTGGATGGTTCTGCTGGTGTAGGCCACGACTCAACTTCAGCACACACTGAAAAAGACTCCCTGCACTCATATCCACACCGGGGTTCTAAGAGAGAATGCCAGGCCTCAATCCGTTCCTCTTATAGCCCCCCCCCCAGCAGTCTGGTATTACACATCAGCCATCTGGTAGTTGTAGTTCCCAAGGATTCAGTAAGAGGGCAAATCACATCCATTTGGACTACATGTCCCAAAATGCTTTGCTCTACCGTGTCTCTGTACCAAGGAGGTAATAAGTCAGCATCCAACTTGGCACTAGAGGGAAACGGCTCCCTCACAGCAAAGCCACACAGTGCCTCCTGAATATATATATATATATATATATATATATATATATATATATATATATATATATATATTTATTTACTTATTTATTTATATATATATATATATATATATATATATATATATATATATATATATCCAGCTCCTCGCTACACAAGAACATATGCAAATCATTACATTTAGCTTGCAAAGTAAGTGGACCTATGCAGTACGCATAAAAACATAACAAATAACAGGAATTATGCACATCATATTGAACAAGAAAAGTCCCACTGTGCTGTTTCTTCTGTTGCTGTATTTATAAAAATAAAAACAGGTACAGATAATTATACTTGCAGAGTAAGAAAAATTATGCTGTCCAGTGTCATTAAATAAACAAATGAAGAGATGCTGAGAATTATACCTTTTAAAAAAATGTAAATAAACATTGGAGATCACATCTATCACCCTGCGGTAGCAGTTTGAAATAATATTAAATATTCATAAAATGCACAATGTACTTGGTGTGATGACAATTGGAATATATACCAAAAACACTGTATATACATTCTTAAAACGGTTGTAATTTTTTTTAAATAAATCCTGCAAAGCAATGTCATAACGTGCGTCTATGCATCACATACTAGCACATTATGAGAGACTTACCTTAGAAGAAAGCATTCCAGCACTGCAATGTCAGCGCTGAGATGACTAACACCTTCACCCATTCTTCCTTCAGGGTTTGTGGCATACAGCTACATGAGTGGCCAGAGGCACGATGATGTCACTGCCGCAATGTCACTCCCCCACATGCATGCAGGAGCTGCCGTTTCTGGCATGGGCTCTGAAGGAGTGGCACTGTAAGCCGGACCTTCAGAGCGTATGTGCGGATGATGTCATTGGCTGCATGCACTCTGAATATCTCCTAAAAAATTTACCATATGCATGTACAGGGGAGGACTGGCAGCCTTAAGCCTGGGGGGCAAGTCGAGTCGGGTGGCCCACTGTGCCACCGAATCATCTCACCATCCATGCCCTCTGGATTTTATAACGGATACTGATGTTATGAAGCAAGACAAATATGACACAGCAATGACAGCATGACCCTGATCTTGGTAAATAGCCGATGACGCTGCTCTTTACCCATGTGATTGGCTGTGTCCAATAACAGCCAATCAAATGTAAATGACAGCCTGTGAGGAGAGCCGATTAGGGGCATCTCCTCACAGGGGACACTGTACAAATAATTAGGGCACTTATTACAGTGCAGCCCCAACAGTGCCCAGCAAATGACACCAAACTGTTCTGCTTTTTAGTGCCACCCATTAATGCCCAACAGTACTGCCTATCTGTGCCCCCATCAGTGAACTACAGTAAAGGAGAAAAATTACTTACAGTGCCCTGAAAAAGTATTTATACCCCTTGAAATTTCCCACATTTTGTCATGTTACAACCAGAAAAGTAAATGTATTTTATTGGGATTTTATGAATACTTTTTTAAGGCACTGTATTTACAATTTTTTTTAATTTTTTTTTTTCATGTTTTAGCAAAAAATAAAAAAAAACAATTGTTATTAAATACCACCAAAACGAAAACTCCATTTGTGTGAAAAAAAGAACAATGTAATATGGTACAGTGTTGCTTGACTGCGCAATTGTCATTTAGAGCACAGGGTTACACTGACATTGGGAATAAAATCGTGTGAGTTCAGCTGAACAATTGAACGATTTCATACTCGCATTTCAGTCCCGACTTTTTGGTGCGATTTCAGAGACATCTGTGCAGGTTCCTGTACAAATTTCTATTGAAATCGCACCCCGAAGTTGCCAAAAGTAGTACAGAAACTACTTTTGGGAATCGGTGCAACACCACAAATGGAATTGATGCAACGTTGCATCGATTCGGATGGTGCCATCGTTGGCAATTGTCACCGTTTTGGCATGCGATTTGACATGTCAAATTGCATGCCAAATTGCTCCAATGTGAACCTGGGCTCAGTGTAAGAGAACTGAAAGCTGAAAATTGTACTGGGCAGGAAGGGAGTGAAAGTGCCTGGCAGGCAAGAGGTTAAATGATAAGGCTCAAGGGAGAGAGGAGTAGGAAAAGAGGGGGAGGGGAGAGCCTGTTTACAGCTCACTCACTTGCACAGTCCTAGCAGGAGGCTCACTGTCACTGGATCACTCAGCGTCTTCATGCTTTGAATATGACACTGTGGCTGCCGACTTCAAAGTTTCCCGCCCGCATATCTCCTTCACAGAGGACACTGTCTGCATCGAGTGTGGGCGGGCATAGGGAGAGAGGGGCGGGAGGAGACAGAGCTGATCGTTCTCCCATTAGTGGAGACTGAGGAGGGGGAGGGCTGTACTCTGCAAGACGGAACACACACACTTACTGAGCCCTGTCACAGGACAGGACACAGCGCAGCTGCAGCACGGGCTGGATGGATTAGTGTGATCTTTCACTGCAATTCGGCCGCTAATTCACAATCCAGGCAGTGCAGTCTCTCAGGCACACCGACTCTTCTCTGCAGCCAGCCCAGCCCACGAGTCACAGAGATGTACGGCGCTCGTGCCCTGACCCTCCCCTGACGTGCCACATGACCTAACTTTCCTACAACTCCCACAATGCAGTGCGGCAGCAGCCAATCGGCGGCCGCCGCTGACGAGTTTTCTCCTTAGGGTTTACCCCTTTTTAATTTTCTTTTTTACCCCTGTTTTCCCACCCCACAAATAGCTCTTCATTGGCCTTTCAACACACCGGTGGGCTGCCTGTGATGGCCGCGGATCCTGCACTACCAGTGGCTGTTTAGACATCCTAGGGCGGGGGGTCTCCTTAAACCCCCTGTCCACCCCTTGGCCATGGCTTGCTGTCCTCCTTGGTCTCCACGGACCATCTACCTGAATTGTTACATCTGCCTGGTATGGGGGCAGGTCACATCAGATGATCACCTGTGATCCAGATCTGTAGCCCTGGTGGTTACATGGTGTTTCCCCTGTCCTGTGCCTGCTCTGCAACACTTCCTGGTACCACAATGTCAGACGATCAAACTCCTCCTTCCCGGTTGTGTCACAATCTCATGACTTCCTCTGGGAATCGCGGAGACGCTATTCCATGCCTCTGTAATTTTTCACATGTGGTGTATGTGAGGCGAGTCTTTGCACAAACCAGGAGAAAATAGTGTCTTTTGAGCTGACTTTCATCAGGAGGATCAAGATACCTGTGTTTTACTTTAAAGCTCCAAAATCTATATACAGTAGGACAAAGGAAATAAAGGAGGACCTCAGCAGGCTAATGCTATTAATTATAGGCTTATTGTTTAGGCCCATAAGGTGAGGGAACACCTGGTGGGGGGATGTATGCACACCGCATGAAAACACAATTATCACATGATTGATGTTATTATGGAGTTTCGTTGTTCAGTTTAATATTTTATAAAGGAGTGTTAATTACGGAGCGTGAGCACTTAATTTATTTATTTTCATATATATATATATATATATATATATATATATATATATATATATATATACCTGTATGTATATATATATATATATATATATATATATATATATATATATATATATATATATATTTAATGATGTTACATTATATATATATATATATATATATATATAATATTTTGTTACTGGAAATCTGATCATTACTTTTTTTAAAGGTTGAATATTAGCACTGCACAGTGTGTTGTATATATTGTATTATCACATCTTGGGGAAGTATAGGAAGTGTGGGCAGCTGATTATAGTTTAATTTAATTAATTTTCATACTAATTTAGGTCATCTTAGGTTTAGTGTGGCAGCTCACAAGGCTTATCACTTCCAGTATGCCTCTGCTCACGCCCTACATGTTATGTCATGCCCCTCGTGACTTCATCGGGGATGAAACAGGTAGAGATCTGCAACAAAGATTGTTAAAAATTATCCAATGGACATTGATCACCCAGAGGAAAAAAAAATTCTCAACAAAAGTGCAGTTACTCTTTAACTATTATTGTGAAAATAGTATTTAACTGTAAATCTCTGAATAAATAGTTTGGTCTGTTCCACAATTCAAAGTGATCTATTCACAAAGCTTCAATGCAAGAACAAGAAAAAGCGATCCCAAGAGCTGCCCATATACAGGCACAAAGAGAATTGCAGAATAAAATATGGCTTTATTCAAAACACTTTGAGTATCGGCATCAGTGCCATACATTTTTGCCTGTTCGGAATCCCACACTTTAATTGTTGGTCACTTAAAGTTTTCTCGCCAGCTAAAGGTGTCTCGCTTCCCTTCTTCCTTTTTAGGTCCAAGTGCGTGACTCCTTGCAAACCTCATTGGAGCTGGGGCCCGCCTGGAAGAGGTTGCGGGATCACTGAATACAATTTTTTTTAAAACAACTCTTGTTATGGGATATGTTCCTTCTCTTCCATCTTCTGAATGAAAAAAATCCCCCTGAAGAATGCCACGACTGAAGGGGTCGAAACGCATTCGAGTACACATATGGATAGCTGTATTGTATTGTAAACAAGTGCCTCCATGGTGCAATTTATTACTAGGAATGATAGATTATGTTTTGTACATGTCATGAACCAGAGCTCATATTTTAGACTCATTGTGAATTACAATTGTATTTTTTGATAAAATAAAATACTCTATAATTAATTTGCTGCTAAAAAAAACTTGCAAGGATACATATCTTTATATTAGACTAGTGACTCTAATTTTAAAATAGCATTGGACTTTGCTTAAAATAGGTTGCACTTTTTTTTTGGAAAATCCTTATCCTGAGGCAATAGGTATTTTATGTATAATATGTTCCTTCGAAGTTTTGTCCTGTTATAATTACCGGTCATTTTGTTGTGTGTTCCTGAAATCAGCTGGGTTGCAATAAGGTTCCTTTAACCACTTAAGGACCTTGGGTGTTTTTCAGATTTGGTGTTTGCAAGACTAAAACAGTTTTTTTTTTGCTAGAAAATCACTTAAAACCCCCAAACATTATATCTTTTTTTCTAACACCCTAAAGAATAAAATGGCGGCCATTGCAATACTTTCTGTCACACCGTATTTGCATAGCGGTCTTACAAGCGCACTTTTTTTTAACCACTTAAGGACCCCCGCACGCACATATACGGCCACAGAATGGCTCGTACAGGCACAAGGGCGTAAATTTATGTCCCCGCCTTCGTGCGGTTCGGGGGTCCCATCGGGACCCCCCGCGATCGCTCCCAGCCAATGCGCGCGCTCCCCCTTCTGTCACTTCCTCCTCCTGTGTAAACACAGGAAGGGGGAAGTGATGTAATCTCCCATCGCAGCGGTATTTCCAACCGCTGCGATGGGAGAAACACCTCACAGTAAGTCCTGCACCAACACTACACTGACAAACACTCACATAGGCATATTTAACCCCTTGCGATCTAATCACTGCATTTAGTGTCAGTGTGACAGGCAGTGTAAAATCAGTTAGTGTTAGGTTCAGGATAGCCCCCCCACCCCCCCTAATAAAGTTTTAACCCCCTGATCACCGCCCTAGTTAACCCTTTCACTCCCTATTGCCAGCGTCACTAAGCAATCATTTTTCTGATCGCTGTATTAGTGTCGCTGTTCCCGCTAGGTAGCTATTTTTTTTTATTGCGATTTTTTTTTTACTAAAGACATGTGGCTAAATACATTTTGGCCTAAATGTTTGACTAAAATTTAGTTTATTTGATTTTTTTTTAACAAAAAGTAAAAAATAGTGTTTTTTTTTCAAAAATGTCGCTCTATTTTTGTATATAGCGCAAAAAATAAAAATCGCAGAGGTGATCAAATACCATCAAAAGAAAGCTCTATTTGTGGGAAGAAAAGGACGCAAATTTTGTTTGGGAGCCACGTCGCACGACCGCGCAATTGTCTGTTAAAGCGACGCAGTGCCGAATCGCAAAAACACCTTGGGTCATTTACCAGCGTATTGGTCCGGGTCTTAAGTGGTTAATATATTTTGAAAGAAAATGTTACGCCGAGTAAAATTATACCCAACATTAAAAATTGCGCCCGCTCGTGGCATGGCGTCAAACTTTTACCCTTAAAAATTCTAGGGCTAGAATTATTGCTCTCATTCTAATGATCGGGGTGAAACTTGTGTAGTTTGAACACCGTTTTCATATGCGGGCGCTACTCACGTATGCGTTTGCTTCTGCACGTGAGCTCGTCGGGACGGGACGCTTTAAAAAAAATATGTGTTTTCTTATTTATTTCTATTTATTATATTATTTTTTTTGCACTGAAAAAAATATAAAAAATGGATCACTTTTATTCCTATTACAAGGAATGTAAACATCCCTTGTAATAGGATTATGGCACGACAGGTCCTCTTAAATATGAGATCTGGGGTCAAAAAGACCTCAGATCTCATATTTAGGCTTAAATGCAAAAAAAAAAAAATTTTGTCATTTAAAAAATAAATAAAAAAATGTTTCTTTAAGATGCATGGGCGGGACTGACATTGAGGGCCAGATTCAGAAAGACTTACGTCAGCGTATCTCCAGATACGCCGCCATAATTTCAAATATGCGCCGTTGCATCTTTGCACGGATTCTCAAAGTGAGATACGCCAAAAAACATGGCTTCAGCCGTCCGACGTAACTTGCCTACGCCGGCGTATCATGGGCGCATAGTTACACTGGACACATTTGGCATTCCCATGTAAAATATGCAAATGAGCAAGATACGCCGATTCACGAACGTACGTACGCCGACGCAGTAATCTACGCCGTTTATGTAAGGTGTTTTTCTGGCGTAAAGTTAAACCACCAAAAAGGTGGCTCATCCCATGCAAAGGTATGGACGTCTGAACAGTCGTCGTTTTTACGTCGTTTACGTAAGTCGTACGTGAATGGTGCTGTGCGTAAGTTACATTCATGTCATAGGCATTTACGCCGATGTATCTTAGGGAGTTATGTGACGTGATTCTGAGCATGCGCATGCATGCCCAGTTCGACCGGCCAATCATTGGCATGGGTTCATGCTTAATTTAAACCGCCCACCTCCTCTCTACTTTGAATTAGGCGGGCTTACGTCGGCCGGTTTACGCTACGCCTCCGCAACTTACGGAGCAAGTGCTTTGTGAATACAGCACTTGCCTCTCTAAGTTGCGGCGGCGTATCGTATATTCGATATGCTACGCCCGCACAAAGATACGCTACACTACCTGAATCTGGCCCTTGACGTCACTTCCGCCCTGCAGTGCTATGGGGATGGGTGGGGGCCATCTTGCCCTCACTCGCATTCCCACACAGCCAGCAGAAGGATCCTATCGCCTCTGCCGCTACCGATGGCTCCGGTAAGTGGCGGAGGGCACGGGAGAGTGGCGGGAGGAGGGCCCCTCTCCCGCCGCCGATAACGGAGATCTCGCGGCGAATCCGCTGCGGAGACTGTCATTATCGTTTAAAGGACCGCTTATGTTAAAGATGGATACCTCGGTTGTGGCAGCAGCTGCTGCTGTTACCGAGATATCCATCTTTAAAAAAAGGACGTATATATACATGAGCAGGTCCTTAAGTGGTTAAAAAAAATTACACTATTCTTAAAACTTGATAAAAATTGATATTTCCCACAAAAAAAACATGAAATATTGATTTCAACCTTTTATAATTAAACCTGTACATACTTCCAGCACTTTATAAATATACCAGACTTAATATACCGTAATTTGCGCTGCTAGAAACAGACAGAGTTGAGCTCAGTTGAACATACTATATTAAAAAGATTTGTTTCCATATACTGTATTTTGCTGCTTTATAAAAAGCTTAACATTTCTCGCTATCTTTTAAAAAGAAAGATAATGTTTTAGCTGAAAAGAGTTCTGAAGAAACCACATCTATCATCTCAAGATGTCCTAGTGATAACTTTCAGTTTACACTTTTTAGTTCTTTTTTATCTTTTAGGTCACACTTTAATAAATTAAAAGTAAACTATTATATAGCAAAAGTCAAGGTGCTCTTTCATACTTAAAAACCCTGGCCCAGATTCACAGAGCAATTACGCCTGTCTAACTGGTGTTAGACATGAGTAATTTCAAATTTCGCGCCGTATCACTAGTTTGAATCCTCAAACCATGATACGGCGGCTTCGGGCTTCGATCCGAGAGGCTTACGTCCTTGTAAGCCTTCGGATCTACACTGCGATATTTTTGCGGCCGCTGGGAGGAGTTTGCGTCGTTTTCATGCGTCGGGATATGCAAATGAGTTTTTACGGCGATCCACGAAGGTACGAGTGTCCCTCGCAATCGCCTACGTCATTTTTTGGCTACGTAATGTTAGAGGAGCTTTTTGCTGGTCTAACAGTGCGTAACCCATGTAAAGTATGGCCGTCGTTCCCGCGTCGATTTGAAAATATATTATTTTTTTAACGTAACTCGTTCAGGAATAGGAATGTACGTAAACGACGCTACTACGATGTGACAACGTTTTTTCGCGCAATGCACGGCGGGAAATTTGCGAACGGAGCATGCGCAGTTCGATCGCCGCGGGAACGCTCCTATTTTAAATGCTTCACGCCCCCTACTCGCGCAGATGGATTGCGACGGGAGAAATACACTACACCGCCGTCGTTTACTGGACAAAATCTACCTGGATTCCACGTAGAGCCAGGTAAAAAACGGCGGCGTAGAGTATTTCTGATACTCTACGATAATCTAATTCTCTGTGAATCTGCCCCCCTGTTCCCATCCAACCCACACTCACCCAGTCTGTTTTTTTTTAAATTGTTTAATCTCTTTATAAATCCCCAAAATAATCTAAATCCATTGTCACATGTTCACTCATGGTTTGTCTTTCTGTAGCAGAAGTGCACTCTCTGCTCAACTGACCAGTCTTGTGTTCGCGCCTCCTCTAAAATTGAAGCGACCTATTCACAACGCTTCAACGCAAGGATAGCTTAATGATAATTGGTAGCATTATTGTACATGCATATATGAGATATGTTTTTATTGAGACTTTTTACTAGATTAAATAAATATTTGTATATTTTTTTAATACTATTTGATGTATATATGTGTCTACTGGAGGGGTATTTAAAACCCTACCATGTATTTGTATATTCCTGGCATATGAAGGTGCCTAGGAAATCCTGTGTTCAGAATGTGTGAAAGGAAATTTGGAATTTGGAAATTTGGAATTTGGAATACAATTTGGTGATGTCACTACTGTGCTGCTCATCATTCTTCTTGCTGAAGTCATGAAGAAGAAAAGACTATCCTTTACCAAGATGGTCACCTCCACACAGTAATACAGTGTAGAACAACACATAACACTGTGAATCAGAAATGGGAATCAGTTCCAGGGAGATCACTGAAGGCCCTTTGCTCTCTATCTGCATTTTTAGAACACAGCTTCTGAATTCAAGTTTTCTTTAAATCTATGCGATATTGAAAAATTAAGGCGTTTCTAATAACTCTTACTTCCTTTAGGAGGCCTTTTTATTAGAATGCATCAAGCTGTTCTTCAACTTCTGAAGGTACTGCCATGTTATTGGTTTTGGGAGACTTAAAGTGGTTCTAAAATCCAAAACTCCCCGCAAACCTATCCTTCCCACCCCATTCCTAAACACTTAATTGGCTCCTCTCACCACTTTAGAGGCTGCCAGTTAAGCTCCTGTGAGGAGTGAATGGGTGCGTAGCTTACTGTTGGCACACAGCCTGGCTCAGGTGAACATGCGCATGGGTGCCTCCATAGCAAACGGATTGTTAAGGAGGCACCGGGGGAAAAGAGGAGCAGACAGTGTCAATGGAATACAGCTAAAGAAAATAAGGGACTGCTCTGTGCAATATCATTGCACAGAACAGGTAAGTAAAACATATTTTTCATTTTACAAAAAAAAAACCTTTAGCATTACTTTGAATACAGCACAACTGGAAAAATTCTAGTTCTTGAATAAACAGATTATACCCTTATTTAATATCCATTGTGAGAATATTGCAGCTCTTTTGAATTTGTATAAACATATTATCAAAAACATTTGTCTTAACATAAAAATTACTTTTCCATAGCCCGAGACAGCCCTGCCAAATTCTCCCATACTTGGGCCTGCTGGACCCACTTCAGCACCACAGATAGATATAAGCTTCTGATGAACTAAACTCAATCTAACTCTTCACTCCAAGATAATTTAGACTCATAATGACCCTCTCCATACAGTCCACCTGATACTTTTAGGAAAATACAAGATGTAGGGCCTCCCTCCCCTAAATAAGGGAAGAGCAAGTGATGACCCATCTCGGGATATCCAAGTACATGCCTAAAACATTTGGAATTTTTGGCTGTTCTATCCGCATTTCATTACATTTTGGCAAGGGTTGGTGGTGATTGGGAGATGAAGTACACCCCCCCTCTAACAACTTCCTTTACTCTCCATGCCCCCCCCGTTCCCCACCCCCTTTTTTACTGGTTTTCTTTTCTTTCTCTCCTATGGTTTACATCTTCACCAACCTTTTACATCCACTAAAGCTCTATCTCATGAAATATTGAAAATTGACCAGATCGGGTCATGTGCTACTTGGGAAAAATACCACACCAAATGACCATAATTAATGTACCGGCTCTTAAACATCCGATCATATACAAGATACACACCACAGACCAATCTAGTAATAGACAGAAGGCTTGTTTTTATAGCTAGCACGGAACGTTAACAGATTAAACACAACCAGACCCTATGTCTTAATTATTTCTTGTCGACTTTTAGACTTGACTTGCCATAGTTATATACTCGCGTTTGTTTTGACTACAAATGTTTTACCAGTGATTGTAACTATCAACATGCTTTATCAACTCTCTGTTCAACAATATTGTAAACCTATACTTTTTTTTTCTACTAATAAAATATTGTGGAAAATATAAAAATATATATTTACTGTCCAAAAAATAGCCAAGAAATACTAGAAATACTGCTAATTACAGTATGTTATTACCAACACAGAATTGTAAGAAAGTTAAAATATTAAATAATGATATCTTAGGTTGTAGGCATCTGTACTTGTTAAGGATTGTAAATGTTCATTTATCTTAATTAGATCTCCTCTAACTTAAAGCAGTATTAAAACCAAAAATTAAAATGCAGTTTTTTGCAGTGTACAAGTCCCTAAATGTCATTGTTGCATAATTTTTTTTCATGCTTCCAGGCTTATGGTGACTTCACTCTATGGAAGAACAACAGAGCCTCCCTTGGAAAGTGGCATGGAGCAGGTATTGTCAGATAAACTCTCAAATTTAGATGGACCTAACTAACAAATTAAAGTTATATATATATATATATATATATATATATATATATATATATATATATATATATATATATATATATATATATTGTTTTAAATAACAAACATCTCATACTTACCTGCTTTGCGCAATGGTTTTGCACAAAGCAGCCCGATCCGTCTCTGTCCTCTTCTTCCTTCCAAGTGCCCTCATAGCAAGTAGTGCATTGCAATGTGGTGGCTGGTGTGAATGAGCCCTTAATGTGCATACAGAAAATGAATCTTCAGTGACATATTGCACTTCGTGTTTTTGCATGCTGTAAGAAATGTGTCAACCAAGTGAATGTTGTTTGGTGCTCTGTAATTGGCAAGAAAATTCTCAATGACATCCTTAAATGCGTTTCAGGTGAATTTCTTTGGTCAACCTATCTTCAAACCACTTGTCAGTGATGGCGTATCCAGGCCCGTCGCTACAGGACAGGCAAAACAATTGCTTGGGGCCCCGAGCTGGCCTGGGGCCCCCAACTTCCCCTTTCCAGGATGTAGCGTGGCCGAGCTGCTCTTCCTTCCACCTGGAGTCCTGTCAGTCTGGCCGGGTACCGCGCATGGTACACTGTGTGTGTGCGCTTCCTGTCAGTCCGGCCGGGAAGACAGGAAACTGAATCTCCTGTACTGCATGGTACCCGGCCCGGCCCGGGCACTATCTGATAGGGGAATGGGGAATAGGCAGGGGGAAGAGGAGCTCGGCCACGCTACAGCAGCAGCATGCGGGGGGGGGGGTGCTTGAGGGGCCCCCATTTTGCTTGGGGCCCCTGAATTCCTTCAAACGGCCCTGGGCGTATCTGATATGTGGACCAAAAGAAAAGTTTCCCTTATTCTTGGTATAAGTTATTCTTGGAAACATCGGTCTCAAATAATCTTTACCTTCCTTGTTCGTTGCTTTCACAAATTTTTCAGAGTTTTATGTGAAGTCGGGGGAAAAATATCTTACAGAGTGGCGAGTTCTTTTTTTTCAATAATTTTTATTTGAGGTAACCAAATTAATACAAAGAGGGACATTGCAGGAATCTTAGGCCGCATACACACGATCGAACATGTCCGCTGAAACTGGTCCGCAGACCAGTTTCAGCGGACATGTTCGATCGTGTGTACGGCCTATCGGACCGTTTTCCAGTGGACAAAAGTTTCCAAACATGCTTAGAAACCTGTCCTCTGGAAACCTGTCTGTCGGACATGTTCGATGGTTAGTACACAAAATCATCGGACCAAAATCCCGCGCATGCTCAGAATCAAGTCGACGCATGCTTGGAAGCATTGAACTTCATTTTTTCATCACATCGTTGTGTTCTACATCACCGCGTTCTGGTTCGAGGGGAATTTGGTCCGATGGTGTGTACGCACATCAGACCAACAGACCACTTCAGCCTTGTCCGATGAAAACGGTCCGTCGGACATGTTTCCTCTGACATGTCTGATAGTGTGTACAGGGCCTTAACGTCATTAAGGCATGGACAGATTAAACCAAGCAAGATGTTAACAAGTGCACATATCACATTAATAATAGCTAAGATATCTATCTTAGTTGCCAACGTGGGAGATAATGTGATCATAGTAGTAAAATAAAGTGGGATTCTGGCTTTAGTGTTGAGAAATAGATTCCCTTTAATGGGAAATATTGCCATAATCCCAAGTGGGCTCAACACAACTAGAAGGTAACTTGCCCAAGAATCCAAAAGACATGTCCCAAGACACAACTATCAAAAATATAAAAGACAAGTAACCAAGTAAAGAGAACATGGAGGGGGAAGAAAGAAACAGGAAATACCTAAAGAAGTAAAAAGAAAACAAAAGGAATATATAGTTTAAAGACAGAACAGGCACCGGTGTTCATTATGGAGTAAATATAAATTCTAGCGCAGTGGGTTATAGGGCTGGTGTATGTATATACGCCACGGTTCCCACACCACCTCAAATGCATTAACAGTGGCTAGGTGTGGTCAGTAATGTAATATGACACTTTTGCAGGACTGTCCTTTTTGCATATGGAACAATAATACTTAGTATATTGGAGCACTCCAAGCATCAGAATCAATACTTTTAGATCTCCAGAGAGAATACAATTGTACTTGGTACACTGGATGTGTTTCACAACAGTTCCATTGTTTTATATAATTTGTTCATGTATGCTGAAACATGTAGCCAACAGGTATTACAAAATGCAAAGACAGAAGATTTCTATACGATGTTTAATTACCAGTTATTTTCATGATTAGCAGTTACGGTAAATCTATAAAACTCACCAAAAAGTGTTCATGAAGCAAAATCTTTTTTGTCCCATGTAGTTTAACCCCTTCCTTACCGGGCCATTGTCAAATGACGCCGGCAGGAACCCTTCCTCGATCCGGGTGGATGTCATATGACTTACTTTGTTCCCGGCGATCTAGGGCGCGCTCGAAAGCCACCGGCGGCGCGTGCACCGACAGCACCATCCGTGACCCCGTGCGCGTGCCCGGCGGCCACGATTGCCGCCGGGCACCTGCAATTACCGGTGATCATGGCAGGAGTGTGGATCTGTGTGTGTAAACACACAGATCCACCTCCTGTCAGAGGTGAGGAGACCGATGTGTGTTCCCAGTACAAAGGAACACACATCGATCTCCTCCCTTTGTGAGTTCCCTCCCCCCTACAGTTAGAACATACTTTAGGGAACATTTTAACCCCTTCAGCGCCCCCTAGTGTTAACCCCTTCCCTGCCAGTCACATTTACAGAGTAATCAGTGCAGTTTTATAGCACTAATCGCTGTGTAAATGTGAATGGTCCCAAAAACGTGTCAAAGGTGTCCGATGTGTTCGCCGCAATGTCACGGTCACAAAAAAAAATGTAGATAGCCGCCATTACTAGTAAAAAAAAAAATGCCATAAATGTATCACCAATTTTGTAGACGCTAAAACTTTTGCGCAAACCAATCAATATACGATTATTGCTTTTTTTTTTACCAAAAATACGTAGAAGAATACGTATCGGTCTAAACTGAGGGAAAAAAATATATATATTTTTTTAAATGTGATATTTAAAAAATAAAAAAGGTAAAAATATTGGGCCAGATTCACGTACATCGGCGCATTTTTGGACCGGCGTAGTGCAACTCCTTTAAGTTAGACCGGCTTAATTTCTAGGTGCAAGTGCTTTGTGAATCTTGCCCATTGTGTTTTTTTTTAATTGTCGCTCTTCTTTTGTTTATAGAGCAAAAAAATAAAAACCCCAGAGATGATCAAATACCACCAAAAGAAAGCTCTATTTGTGGGGAAAAAAACATAAAGATTTAATTTGGGTACAGTGTTGCATGACCGTGCAATTGTCATTGAAATTGCAACAGCGCTGAAAACTAAAAATTGGTCTGGGCAGGAAGGGGGTGAAAATGCCCTGTATGGAAGGGGTTAGCAATGAATAATGTCAACCATACACATAAATACCTTTACACTATACAGTTTAAAAGTCCATTTTAGCTAATAAATGCAAAAGTCTCTTTAGCTAATAAATGCACTTGATGATGTTTCAGTCCTGTTAGAAAATAAAGAAAACATTTTGTGTTTGTGTTTTGAGTTGGGTCACAAGGCCTGTTGTTTTTTGACACTGTGCAAAAACAGTTTAAAAAAATTCCCATTACCACCAGGGGCCTGTAGAAGAATACAACATTTACTCCATGATACTATGGAAAATTACATAATCTAATTTAAAAATAAATATGAGAATGGTCTGGGTCGGCTCTGAGAATTCTAATACACATTGAAATCTAACACTAAAATGAGAATTTCTTGTTCTGCGTGTCAGACAGACATGCTGCTTGTAGAATGGATTATCTCCTGGGGAAAACATGTTTGGATTTTTTACAACCTTTAGAGAAATGTACTGCCAGTGACTGATGACCAACAAGTCATTGCAATGTCCTCTAAGAAAACAAGTCGTCAGCTCAACCCATATCTATAATATTGTTATATAGAGCAGATTGGTCAGAAGGCATTATAGTTTAGCTGTTTCCGAATACCAGGAAAGTGTTGTGTTGTGTTAACATTGATATAGCACTATCTAGGGACTATGATTGAGGGAAGAGGTAATTCCAGAACAATATGAAATATGAATCTGTCAAAATATAATCAATATGCTTTTTGCTGGCTGAGTGTTAAAAGGGTGTGTGTATTCTATTATAAAGAGATAAGCTTTTATCTTTATGTGTAAATCCTTGTATTAAGGTAGGAGCAGTGAGCAGCAAATGGCATAAACATTTTATTCAGTATATTATTTGGTTCTATCATCGCCGGTTGTACAGTATATAAAATCTATTAATTCTATACTACACCATCTGACCAAACATATGTGGATACCCCCTCCAAATTAGGAGAGTTACTAATGTTACGACAAAAGGGTACTATTAATGGTTAAGATATTTTATACAACTTTGTACTTTTTAACTTTGAGGCAACAGTTTGGAGAAAGACTTTTTCTGAAGTAGTCAGGTCCATAAAGGCATGGTTTGATTCTGGTGTAGATGGCTATTATAGAGGTAAAGTGTCTGCTGTAGAAGGACTCAATAGACCGGAGCGGTTTGTTTTGTTGCAAATCAAAATTGGGACACATTTTCTCTTATTTTGGAATTTGGATGTATCTGAATTTCCATATTACAACAGGTTACCTGAGAAAAGAGGCTCTAAAACATGCAGTCTTGGCAACCTCCACTTACATCATTACCCTTTTCGGCCGCAAGTGAGCTCTGACCTCAAACTACTGAATCCCCATTTGGATGAGTTTGAACACTGATTGCAAGCCTAGTATTCTCGTCCACAAGCTTTTTCTGCTGCATGCAAAAGAAAAGCCTTCCCAGAAAAGTGGAGGATGCTTTAACTGCAAAGCTGGAACAGGTGGACAACTCCACATTAATAATTATGTAATGAGAAGTTTAACAAGCTCATATATGTGTGAAGGCAAGTATAACTATTTTATCTAACTGATGTGGAAATTTGATACATTTAACTTCTTTAGTTCCCTCCTGATTACTGCTCATGTTGTCTCTATTAAACATATTACTGAATATATAATTTTGTTCTACCACTGCTACAGAGAAAATTGCAGTTTCTAATTAGCTTCTCCTCTCTCGTTTTGGCCTTTTATGCAGAAATTTGAATTATTTTAATATTTCAGCTAGAAGCTACATGACATAGATTGATATGAAACCTTTACCATTTTTTCTTCTGTTAATGTAAAATAAAGGGTAAAGCCTGCACACTAGTACAAACAAATAAGACACCAGGCATACTTTGCTACCAGGTGGCCTTTAAAGGTTGATATGTCTTTTATATCTGCAGGTCAGATTGATTAAGCATATTCCAAGTAGGCTTCTTTAAAAACCATTCATCCTCTACAAATACGGCACAGCATGTTTTTATGGCAACCATATGGTAACAAACCATATGGTAACAAATCACACTGGTAAGATACAAAGACAAAACGCATCGTTTTTAACCCAATCTTTTTTATAGGTTAGTGTCTGCTATGCCGAACGCCGAAGCCGTCTGAATACGCGCGACAAAAAAGTGTCCGGGACTTTTTTTAGCTTCACGCGATCGGCATTTCGGCGTTCAGCGTAGAGATGTGAACCATCTCCATAGAGATTAGTGTAATTTTTCCCCTCCAGCGTATCTGAGTGTCACGCTTCAGGCGTTTTGTCACTCAGGTGTGAATGGAGCCTTAAAGGCTAAGTTCACCACTGTTCACTCTTTTTTTTCAAAATTAAGCGTGTGCATAATAAATGGAAAGCCATTTTATTTTTGCAATAGAAGTACATTAATGCTATATTGATATATAGGGGAGCTGACATTTTGAACAAAAGGTGAAATTATCCTTTAAACTCATTGCAAGGCAAGTATTGGGAACGGGCTTAGTAAGTATGAAAATTGTTAGTAGTTATGGTTGCTATATGCTCACTAGTAGAATATTTTATGTTTGAACTTGGCAGTAGAGCTAGTGTATATCTATTGTGAACAGAAGTGAAAAACAGGGGCGCTAGAATAATACATATGGTGAATAAATATAATTAAATAAATATAAATTGTGTTAATAATAAATAAGTGAATGAAAAAGTAGGGTGGAATACAATTGATAAACCAATAGTCCAAATGATGTCAGACACCATTAATAAGCAAAAGTAGATCAGAAAATATATCAAAACATTATATATATATATATATATATATATATATATATATATATATATATATATATATATATATATATATATATATATATATCCATTAATAAATCTGTGTTCAATGGAAAAGTTTTTCAATGTGACGAAATCCACCTCTACCAGATTTGAGATTCACCCCAAATGTGCACAAAAAGATGGCTCCTTACCACAAGGTGTTGACCTTTTTAATTAAAAAGAGGTCAAATACAGCTTGGTCACAAAACCAGTAATCCATGCGTGGCTCTGCGTTCCTTTATACTTTTAATTCAGCTCCAAATTTCACAGTACCGATCAGAGAAAGAGGGAGACCACCATAGTATAATACCATTTTATTAAAGGAATATAAAATGCCAAATGGCCTCTTACAGTGCCTGCCACCGAGAATGTGTTTTTAGCACGACAGCATCGCGCTGATTCTTGGCGACAGGGGGTTGTAAGGAGACCCCCCTACGCCGAAAAAAACGGTGTGGGGGTCCCCCCACAATCCATACCAGACCCGTATCCAAAGCATGCCAGCCGGCCGGTCAGGAGGGGAGTGGGGGCGAGAAAGCGCCCCCCCTCTCCTGAGCCGTACCGGGCGGCATGCCCTCAATATGGGGGGGGGTCAGGTGCTCTGGGGCAGGGGGGCACACTGCGACCCCCCCACCTCAGAGCACCCTGTCCCCATGTTGATGAGGACAGGGCCCCTTCCCGACAACCATGGCTGTTGGTTATCGGGATTTGCGGGTGGGAGGCTTATCGGAATCTGGGAGCCCCCTTTAATAAGGGGGCCCCCAGATACCAGCCCCCCACCCTAAGTGAATGAGTATGTGGTACATCGTACCCCTACCCATTCACCTGCAAGAAAAGTGTAAAAACAAATAAACCACACAGGGTATTGAAATATTTTATTAGTTGGCCGCCGGAGAAGAAGAATATCACCAAGTAAATTGAATAGGTAGATCGGTTATATAAGGTATATTGTTATTCATTGGCAAGAAAACAATTAAGATCCAATTCAATATTTAACCCTAAAGGCTGCATTGTTCTTAAACGATGTATCCACTGTGTTTCATTTTGGGAGACAGACTTTTTAAGGTCTGTACCTCTCCAATGGCTAGTAACCCTATCTATGCCATAGAAGATGAGCTGTAGTGGATCTTTATCATGGCATTTCTCAAAATGCCTTAAAACGCTGTGATTGGGAAAGCCCTTGATAATATTGGCTACATGTTCGTTGATCCTTATTTTTAATTCTCTGGTGGTACGTCCCACATATTGCAATTTGCAAGGGCATTCCAAAACGTACGTAACATATTTGGAATGGCAAGTGATAAGAGGCTCGATAGTAAACTCTTGTCTGGTAACATGGGAAGAGATCTTGGTCTTTTTCTTTCCTTGTCTATTAGAGATCTTACATGCTCTGCAGCGGGTACAGTAATGGAAGGCGGAACCATCTAGAAAGGTAAGTGCTTTCTCTGGTGGGTCTGGAACATTGGTCGCTATCATATTTCTCAGACCCGGAGCCCTCCTATATATGAATGTAGGTTTGGATGGTAACATTTTGGACAAATCCGTGTCTTTCAATAGAATAGGCCAAAACCTTTTAAAGATTTTTTCCACACTTTTGTACTGCCTATGAAAGCCAGAGAGAAAAGGCACCTGATCCTCGTATATTGGCCTTTGGGTATTGCTCCCAGCCATTTGGGGTGAAGGCAACTCGAGGTAGGCACAAACCCATTCCTGTCCGTGGATTTGAAATAAGTCTTTGTGCCCACCTGATCCCCTTTTTTATACAGTGTAAGATCCAGAATTAATGGAGGTGAGACTGCACTCAGCAGTAAACCTAGGTCCATATTGGTTGATATTCATGTTTAATAGGAAGGTATCTAAAGATGTTTGGGGGTCCCTCCCACAACAATATGATATTGTCAATATATCTTTTGTAATAAATCAATGAGTGATCATTGACACTAAATATGGTTTCTTCATCCCATTTATTTAGAACCAGGTTTGCTACGCTGGGGTCATGTATATCTATTGCAAAGTAAAATCAATCTAAATAAGTGGCGGAAATACATGCTGTGCACTAGCATTCATAAAGTGTTTGCTTTGTAAATAGATATAAAAATGTCTATATTTGTTTTATGTTTGTAGCATGATTAGAGGGAAATTCATCAAAGCTAGGTAAGCATTACAATGTAAAAAATAACTTTCTGGTATTACTGGAAAATCAGGTCCTATTTAACACTCTGAATCAGATTGTACATGTAGTGAATATACCTGAATAGCAGGGGCTGAAGCTATTCAGACTTTTTACAACATAATAGAAAACCATCACAGAAAAGGTGCAGGCCTCTAGAAAGCCATCTGTTGGTTGCAATTGGTACATAGGAAATATACATATGTAAGGTTTTATATTTCCCTAAATAGAAAAAATATATATTTTTAATTATTTATTTTGTAGTCCTCAGTAATAAAGAAAATACATAGGGAAATCTTCTCATTCTCTCAAAGGCTGGATTCACACTGACGTATGGAGCAGCTCACGGCAGGGGTCTGCTACATCCCTGTTCACCGTTTCAGGAAGACGCATAGAACTCCTGTGCAGCACTCTGGAACCACTACAGAGATGTGTGAACCGGCTCCATAGAGAGCCGGTCACAATCTCCTGACATGCAAATTGGATACGGGGGAAATCTGCATCCAATTCCAATAGTGTGAACCCAGGCCTCAAGTAAATCGGTCATGAGTAAAGTAAAGGGTGGGGAGCTGCCAATTCTGTCCTTTTTCTAAAATTACAATTTGTCTGTATTGAGTACTTTTCAAGTAACCGATCCATTTGAAACAAGAATACAGCAAGTGAAGTTGGCATCAGAACACCGAATCACCATGCTTGTTCTGAGTCAGTTCATTAGGACATATTGAAGCTTTTCAATATCAGACTGATGACCAGATAACTAGCATTTTTATATGTTTCTTCAGCACATGTTTCCTTGAATCTGAAATGGGAAAACATACAGAAAACATACAGGACACCTATAATTTACTGAAACTATGTTGCGTGTACATACAGAAATTTGTCTGCAAAAAATAAAACATTGTTATTCCTTTGGCATGGAAAGCTTACCTTGACTATTTGTATTTGGTATGTAACACTTCAACCTAAAATAATCAGGAGTAGGAACAAATACCAAGGTTATTGTTACAATGTAACCGCCATACAAAATAGAAAAACCTACAGTATAGAGCAGGGGTGGGCAACCTCGGCCCTCCAGCTGTGATGAAACTACAAATCCCATCATGCCTCTGCTTTTAGGAGTCATGTATGTGATTGTCAGGGTCCTGCAATGTATCATGGGACTTGTAGTTTCACCACAGCTGGAGGGCCGAAGTTGCCCACCCCTGGTATAGAGCAATGCTTTTTCTTTTCTTATTTTTAAAATGTCAACCTAGTGAAGTTAAATTCATATAAGCACAAATATCGTCACTGAATACCTTAGCTAGGTCAGGTACATAGATCAATAATAGGAACATGAACTCTAGAACGTCTATGCTTTATCCTGTATGAAAAAAATAAAAAAAACATGAATAGAACTATCAGTGCCAAACAAGTAAACAAATATATCAATGATCCATCCACTGAATAACTAAAAAAAATGTTGTAAGATGAAAAAAACGCGAGCTTCAAAAATACGTATTGTTTTGTCTTTTCGTTTAAGGTGTAAAAACCCCATGACGGGGGCTCTAAGCCATATGGCCCTCTCCTTCCACTGATGGTGGCCTGGTACACCCATTGGCTGAAGAAGTATGTAATGAATATGCATAATTACTTGTTTTTTTTTTTTAGATCATGGGGTACCTCTTTCAGGGTTTACTTCTGTGGATTATTAAAGCTTGAAATATAATTTTTAAATTTAGCAAATGTTAATCCTTATAAAAATGTAATTAAATCATAAGAGGCTGCATGGAAAGAATTTAAACATTTATATTGGTCGTTGGTAAATTGTAATCATAAAAGGGTACTTCATATAACAACGGGAATGAGTTATTTTGTTCTAGAAAGAGGTAAGTATAGGTATTCTTTATTTATAAAAGAAGCATGTCTATTACGGTGTTTTACCAAGTGTAATGAATGTATCTCATTGTACAAACTGTAAGGCCGTGTACACACGATCGGACCAACCCGATGAGAATGGTCCAACGGACCGTTTTCATCGGGTCATCGCTGAAGTGGCCTGATGGTCTGATGTGCGTACACACCATCAGTCCAAAATCCGATTGGGTCAGAACGCGGTGACTTAGAACATAACAACGTGCTGAAAAAACTAAGTTCAATGCTTCCAAGCATGCATCGACTTGATTCTGAGCATGCGCAGGTTTTTGGTCCGATGCTTTTGCGTACTAACCATCGTTTTGGTCCGATGGTCAGGCATCCATCGGACCGATTTTAAAGCAAGTTTTAAAACTTTGGTCCGATGGACAACGGTCTGATGGGCCGTACACACGATCGGCTTGGTCCGATGAAACTGGCCTTAAGGCCAGTTTCATCGGACCAACCCGATCATGTGTACTCAGCCTAAGAGGTTAGCTCGGTAGCAGGGGTGTGTGACCGCCTGGATAGGTTCACTACACACTGAATTATACAGAGAGGCAGCCGAAGACGGTTGAAAACAAAGAGTTTGGTTTATTCTTCCATATTGCTGGAAACAAGTACAAGTATCCAAACAGCATAAACAAAACAAAACATAAAAAAACCCTGGCCACTTGGGGTGTCTACCTTCACCACACAGGAACCTATCTATGGAGTCTGGCACAGCCTACTGCTGGGCAGACACTGCTGGTCATACAGCAGAAACAAAATAGTCTTTCATCACACAGAAAAATTAACAACCACCTCACCTCTTCAGAAGTCTTTCTCAGCTCACTGCTCTCCTTAACTCAAAAAGCCTCAGGATGCAGCAATCAGTAGTCATCCTCTGGATGACTTATAGAGGCCTTAATTGCCTCATTCTGAACAGCTGAAGTTTTCCAACGCCCTAAATCTTTCTGGCTACTTCTGCAGCCGACACCTGGTAGTAGTTGGTGTATTGTCTACTCAAGGCAGAAATCTATCTCCCGTCTCTGACAACACCAACAGATTTCCTGTCACAAAACCAACAGCTACACAGTACAAGGACTACCTTAATGAACTCTACAATTATTTTCCTCTTCAATCAAATATCTAAGGTAGTTCTAAAACCAACATACTTGAAATTATTCCCTGTGAGTGCAGAATTAGATTTTCCCCAGTGTCCTGTGTATTCATGTATTCATAGGGATTTTTTTAACTATATTTAGAGGGGGTCAGAGAGTTAGTTAACTCTGACCAGGCTGATTTTTTTAATTTGGGTCTCAGCTTGGCTGTGCTGTGCTGTGCTGTGGGCTCATTCTGTTGCTTCTGGGGTGCTGATGCCACCCCAGGACGACAGGTGGCAGCAGTGGAGTAAAGGTTTGGATACTTTTCCCCAGCAGTCTATCAGGAGGGGTTTTCCTCGCTGTGTATGCTGGGGGAGGGTATTTATGGGACAGACGCCATTGGTCTGGGTTTTCTTCCAGTGTGGCACCCACCTTTTACGGTGACCACATCACGGCGCCCCGGCAAAGTGGCCTACCAGGCCGGGGTGTGCATGCCACGCGTTTTTTCTGGTTCCGGGACCACGTTGGTCCAGAACATTTGAGCTGTGGCTGGGCCCCAGTTATCGACTGGATTCCCAATCCTGAGAAGATCCCAGGCGTTGTTCCCTTGAGAGGAAGCTGTTCGGTGGGGAGTCCACCTGAGGAGAGCCAAGAGAGGCTGGCGATCCAATAGGGTCTTGACAATCCACCAGGGATCAAGGTAACCGAACACTGAAATGCTGGACGTTAGTCACCTATCAGTCTGTAACCTAACTTCAAACTACCCGAAGGAGATCCAGGCACAAAGTCTATCAAGGAGGATTATCTCCGCTATCTCAATTCTAAGAAGTGTCTGTGGCAGAGACTTTTTCCCTTAAAGTTCCGATTGAAACTCTGGCTGCCAGATCAGTGAGAGAGGCCTGTCCAGGTACCATAATCCCACTCTGGCTAGAGTGGCAAAGAAAGTAAAGTGTTGTTGGAAGCAGGACTGTTTCCTTATTGTTACGCCCGGGTCTGTTGCTTCTTCTTCTACTCAATCTCTACTCTTCACCACAAGTTTTATTATTTTTACCTGGCTGGGTAATAAAGAGCACAAGAAAAAGACACCTGTAGTTGACATTCCGTTACTGCTGCTTTCAGAATACACCCCTAGATGGCGGAGGAGCCATAAGGTAACATGCCACCCAAAACAAACCAGCAGCTCCTTCAGGGGTAGAGCTACATATATATATTTGTACACACACACACAGTTGTGCTCATAAGCTTACACACCCTGGCAGAATTTATGATTTCTTGGCCATTTTTCAGAGAATATGAATAATAACACAAAGACTTTTCTTTCACGTTAGTGTTTGGCTGAAGTCATTTATTATCAACCAACTGTGTTTACTCTTTTCAAATCATAATGACAACAGAAACTACCCAAATGACCCTGATCAAAAGTTCTTAATACCGTGTATTGCCCCCTTTAACATCTATGACAGCTTGAACTCTTTTGTGGTACGTGTGGATGAGACTCTTTATCTTCTCAGATGGTAAAGCTGCATATTCCTCTTGGCAAAAAACCTTGCGTTCCTGTAAATTCTTGGGCTGTCTTGCATGAACTGAACGTTTGAGATCTCCCCAGAGTGGCTCAATGATATTGAAGTCAGGAGACTGAGATTGCCACTCTAGAACCTTCACTTTATTCTGCTGTAGCCAATGACAGGTCGCCTTGGCCTTGTGTTTTTGATCATTGTCATGTTTGAATGTCCAAGTATGTCCCATGTGCGGCTTCCTGGCTGATGAATGCAAATGTTCCAGTATTTTTTGATAACATACTGCATTCATCTTGCCAACAATTTTGAACAAATTTCCTGTGCCTTTGTAGCTCACACACCCCCAAAACATCAGAAATCCACCTCCATACCTTTCATCATAGGCCTTGTTGACCCCTCTCCAAATGTAGCATTTATGATTCTGGCCAAAAAGAAAAATGTTGGTCTCATCACTCCAAATGACTATATGCCAGAAGGTTTGAGGCTTTTCTCTGTGCTGTTTGGCGTATTGTAAGCAGGATACTTTGTGGCATTTGTGTAGTAATGGTTTTCTTCTGGCTACTCAACCATGCAGTTCATCTTTCTTCAATTGCCTCCTTATTGTGCATCTTAAAACAGCCACACCACATGTTTTCAGAGAGTCCTGTATTTCAAGTTATTAGTGGGTTTTTCTTTGCATCCCAAACAATTTTCCTGGTAGTTGTGGCTTAAATTTTAGTTGGTCTACCTGATCGTGGTTTGGTTTCAACAGAACCCCTCATTTTCCACTTCTTGATTAGACTTTGAACACTGCTGATTGGCATTCTCAATTCCTTGGATATCTTTTTATACCCCTTTCCTGTTTTATACAGTTTAACTAGCTTTTCCTGCAGATCCTTTGACAATTTGTTCGCTTTTCCCATGATTGAGAATCCAGAAACATCAGTGCAGCACTGTATGAAAGATGCAAGGGTCTGTCCAGAAACTCATTGACCTTTTACACACTGCAACCAGATCACAGGTGAAATTGGTTACTTTTTATAGCCATTCAAACCCCTTTGTGTCAACTTGTGTGCAGACAGTGCCTGCCGCTGAGAATGTGTTTTTAGCACGACAGCATCGCGCTGATTCTCGGCGACAGGCTGCCGACATCTCGCACTCGCTGGAATAGTAAAAGCACATTCCAGCGAGTGCGTCATAGAAGCGACAGGGATCCGATGCGGATTCCCGTCAATTCTACACGTGGGCGGAGTTTGTTATGAATCCTGAGAAGGAAGTCCCCGCCGGATTTTAAATAAAAATACGGCATGGGTTCCCCCCTCAGGAGGATAACGGGCCCTTAGGTCTGGTATTGGTTGTAATGAGATCCCCCCTATGCCGAAAAACGGCGTGGGGGTCCCCCCACAATCCATACCTGACCCGTATCCAAAGCACGCCGGCCGGCCGGTCAGGAGGGGAGTGGGGGCGAGCGCCCCCCCCTCCTGAGCCGTACTGGGCAGCATGCCCTCAACATGGGGGGGTCAGGTGCTCTGGGGCAGGGGGCGCACTGCGGCCCCCCACCCCAGAGCACCCTGTCCCCATGTTGATGAGGACAGGGCCCCTTCCCGACAACCCTGGCCGTTGGTTGTTGGGGTATGCGGGCGGGAGGCTTATCGGAATCTGGAAGCCCCCTTTAATAAGGGGGCACCCAGATACCGGCCCCCACCCTAAGTGAATGAGTATGGGGTACATTGTACCCCTACCCATTCACCCGGAGGCAAAGTGTAAACACAAATATACCACACAGGGTATTGAAATATTTTATTAGTTGGCCGCCGGGGGGGGTGTGTATGATCGCTTTTATAAAAGCGCCCCCCTCTGGCCGCCGCCGTCTGGTTCTCTTCCGCCGCCGGGGTACCTACCGGAGCATGAGGTACCCACGTGGTACCTACCGGAGCATGATGGGACTGCAACGTCACAAGACAGGCCTATATAACTCGCTGCGAGCCACGCGCTCGCCATAACAGCGGAAGGAAGCGTCGCGTCAACATCTAGAGAAGAGAAGAAGAAGACGATGTCACAGAAGAGGGGACTGGCCGCCGCTAGTAATTGAGCTAACACACAAAGATAGCGGCGGCGAGTCCTGAAGAAGAAGAAGTCACCGGAGAGCGGAGAAGACCCCCGGAGAGCGGAGAAGACCCCCGGAGAGCCGGAGAAGACCCCGGAGAGTGGGAGAAGACCCCGGAGAGTGGAATAAGACCCCCCCCGCCGCCGAAGATGTCGAAGGAAGCCCGCCGGGTGGTGGGCGCTTTTATCAAAGCGCCCCCCTCGGCGGCAGAAGAGAACCAGACAGCGGCGAAGAACAGCGGCACCCACCCCCCACAGAAGCCCGCCGGAGGGGGGCGCTTTTATAAAAGCGATCATACACACCCCCCCCCGGCGGCCAACTAATAAAATATTTCAATACCCTGTGTAGTTTATTTGTGTTTACACTTTGCCTCCAGGTGAATGGGTAGGGGTACAATGTACCCCATACTCATTCACTTAGGGTGGGGGGCCAGTATCTGGGTGCCCCCTTATTAAAGGGGGCTTCCAGATTCCGATAAGCCTCCCGCCCGCATACCCCGACAACCAACGGCCAAGGTTGTGGGGAAGGGGCCCTGTCCTCATCAACATTGGGACAGGGTGCTCTGGGGTGGGGGGCCGCAGTGTGCCCCCTGCCCCAGAGCACCTGACCCCCCCCCATGTTGAGGGCATGCTGCCCGGTACAGCTCAGGAGGGGGGGCGCTCGCTCGCCCCCACTCCCTTCCTGACCGGCCGGCCGGCGTGCTTTGGATACGGGTCAGGTATGGATTGTGGGGGGACCCCCACGCTGTTTTTTCAGCGTAGGGGGGGGTCTCCTTACAACCCATACCAGAACTAAGGGCCCGTTATGCTCCTGAGGGGGGAACCCATGCCGGATTTTTATTTAAAATTCGGCGGGGACTTCCTTCTCAGGATTCATAACAAACTCCGCCTACGTGTAGAATTGGCGGGAATCTGCGTCGGATCCCCGTCGCTTCTATGACGGCTTTGTCTCCATCGCGGCAAGCCAGCTCGGCGCTGGCTCCCGCGATGGGGCTCGCAAGTGCTCAATCTCGCAGAGAAAGGGAGCGAGATTGACACAATATCCCAGTCACCTACTGTATTATCAGGCCAAAATCACCAGGGTATGTAAACTTTTGATCAGGGTCATTTGGGTAGTTTCTGTTGCCATTATGATTTAAAAAGAGAAAATGTGGTTGAATGATAATACATGGCTTCAGCCAAACACTAATTATGAGTGAAAGAAATGTTTTTGGGTTATTCATATTCTCTGAAAAATGGCCAAGAAATCTAAAAATTCTGCCAGGGTATGTAAACGTATGAGCACAACTGTAATATATATTTATAAAGCGCAAGGGGTTTCTGTCAATCATTATATACAGATAGTGATGAGCTCTTTAATTAATTTTTGTACCTGTTAACATTTGTCTAATATGTCATGTGTACATTAATTGTCTAAACAGTGCTGAATTAAATGACGTGTACAACCCACAGAAAATATATTATAAGGTGGCACAGTATGTTAATATTCTATGTACAGTTCATATAATCTGATGAAATCTATATAATATAAACACAATTATCAGTGGTGAAGTGTTTAATTAAAAAGTCTTCCCACTGAGAGGGGGAGTTGCTTCAAGAACATTGCCCTTCACAGCAACTCAATAAATAATACTCTAGATTATTTTCCCAATATAAAATATCATACCATTTTGCTATAGTGCCTATAGCCAATAGTTGTGATAAACATATTAGCACATTTTATTAGAACTAGATGGTACCTTTATACTTTACTGCACAAAATATATTTTTTTGCTGCAATCCAAAAGAGTAAACATGAAGCAAGCTGACTTTTCCTGAACCCGCAACACTCTAAATACAAAAGAAACTTTAACAATCAAATTTTTTAGCTGCTAAAATGTGCACAGACTACAACTAGCTTAGCAAAGCAGTTTAATTCCTACAAATGTTAGCATAGATCAAATCAATATACAGAAGATAAATAAAATGTGTTCACTTTTAATGAAAGATTCTTCTATACTGATGTTTGACACTAACGTTGGCACCCTTGAATTGGTTCACGTTGTCCAAACCCTGCACAGATTCCAGAACTTTGGCAGTTATGTAATTTATTTGGCTAGCTCACTTACTGCTTTCCATTTATGAATGTATATTTTATTGTATTATCAAATACTATGGAATGTTTTCAGGAATTCATTTAAATCAGAGAATAAGTACAGACAATCTTACCCCCCACTCCCATCAACTCCACCTTCCCCCAACCACCCTTCTACAGATCATCCATTTCCCCCCTCCCCACAGTACAAAGTTCTCTCTCACCCTCCTTTTCCACAATTACAGAGCTCCCTCCCACAGTATATAGCTCCCCCCCATCTCACCACCCCCCCCCCCCAAGTACTTTTGCTCTTTCCTACTCAAATCTGCATATATTATTAGCACAGCAATTTTCTATATAACCACATGTAAATATATGTAAAAGGTGTAAAAATATTAAAGAACGAAACAAAAAAAAATGAAATAAAAGTTTGTAAAAAAGAAAAATAAATAAAAATCACCCAGAAAATTATAATTGAATGAAGAAGCAGAATAAGGAGTTAATTAGGGCTGATCAGAGTAAACTAAGGCCGCGTACACACGATCAGACCAGGTTTATTTCATTGTTGTTTACTCACTCCACTTCTGTGTTGTTATCTATATATGTTGTAACTATAGTTTTTGTATTTTCCAATGCTGGCCCAAGAAAAACAAAATAAAGATGAATGAATGTAAAAAAAAAAAAAGACCGGTCTGATGAAACTGGCCTTAAGGCCAGTTTCATCGGATCAAATTGATCGTGTGTACGGCCCATCGGACAGTTGTCCATCGGACCAAAGTTTTAAAACTTGCTTTAAAATCTGTCCGACGGACACCTGACCGTCGGACCAAAATGATGGTTAGTACACAAAAGCATCGGACAAAAAACCTGTGCATGCTCAGAATCAAGTAGACGCATGCTTGGAAGCATTGAACTTTGTTTTTTCAGCACGTCGTTGTGTTCTACGTCACCGCGTTCTGACCCGATCGGATTTTGGACTGATAGTGTGTACGCACATCAGACCATCAGACCACTTCAGCGGTGGCCCAATGAAAACAGTCCGTCAGACCATTCTCATCGGACCGGTCTGATCGCGTGTACAGGGCCTAAGGGTAAATAAGGGGTTTAACAGAGGAACATTCAATTTGCATTAACTGACTTCATCTTCATCGAAGTTCATCCCTTGGATTTGTAGATAAATAAATAGAAAGATATAGAATGAAACCATGTTTCTTTGTATCTTTCTGTATTCATGGCTGAGAAATGTTGATAAATATTGTTGATTGTTTTATTTTGCCAGCTCCAATTTCCGGGACCTGCTCTGTGTACTCAGTAATGCAGCTGTGATTAATCAGAACTGAATTTCTGTGTACTGTGACAGGGGGGATCCTGACAGCAGGGCAGAAGGACTGGACGTACTAGACATGCCATGTGTAAAATGAGGCATTTTTTTGCACAATTTTCTCATTTCATGGAGTTACCTGATACAACATTTTGGGCCACTGAAAAGAGAAATTATGCACAAGGATATGTGATGTGTATGTGTAGCCTTTAAAACAATACAATAAATAATGAAATGATTGTATCAAAAATTAACATAAATAGTGATCACTCACTGTATGCAAACAGTGTATATATAATAAATAAAAATCTCTCACAGTGACAAACAGATGTGAGAACAAGTGAGTCCATAGACAAATTATATATAAACATAAATGAATAGATAGTCCACCACGTGTTCTGGAACTCAAACTTTGAAGTGATTCATAACATAAACGTAACTTCTTGTGTATATCACATTAACCCTCCACCGATAGGATTGCAGGCTTACCAGAGCGCGTGGACTCACGGAAATTTCAATCTCTTATGAGTCAAACAAGCGTGAAAACTAATATGAATGGCAGGAGCGTCCTTATAGGCAATGGATCAATACACCTGATCATTAACCATAGCAGATTTGACCAATGTAGATTGAACAGTATCGATAGTTGTACACAACTTGCCCTCAGTTTGAATAAATGGTAGAAGGAGATGGAGAAGAAGAGAGGAGGCAACATAGCGTAATCTCGTATGAAATAGTGAAATTTAGAGTCCAGGTTAAATTGTGCACATACTATATACCTGTATATATATAGTTATTAATAGAGAAACCTCCAGATGAATGTTACAGCAAAGTCCAGTTGTAGGGGCCCTTGAGGATGATGCGGCATCTTTCTTTGTGTCGGAGACCTAAAAACGGGATAAACAGTCACAGGAATATCCTCCAACTTTTATCCAACCAGCCTGGAATGTAACTTTTCACAGGACATGGTAGCACGCCCACATGAGTCCCCCGAGCGAGAGCGCTTCTCCAAAAGGGCACTTTGAGAAGAGGAGGAGCCAGGAGCGCCGCTAAGGGCCCCTAGAAAAGGAGGATCGGGGCCACTCTGTGCAAAACCAACTGCAAAGAAAAGGTAAGTATGACGTGTCATTAACTAAAAGGTTTAGTTATCCTTTAACTTACTGTATCTACTCTGTGCTGTATTCCCTTCCTAGTAGTTTATAATAGTTTCTTACAGTCCAGGATTTAGCATCATGGATAGGACTTGTGGCTGAGAATTTCTCTCTCAATTTCCTCCTTCTGAGGTTCCAAAGCCAACAACCAGAGGCTGAGAGCGCAAACATAATATATTTACAGGCATTTACAAATTCAAACAGTAGAGGGCAGAAAATCCTAACACTGTAATATACTTTGACAGGTTTCTTACAATTTTAATGACATTCAAACAACTTTTGACAAAAGCGATCAAAAGGCTCAACATTTTCTGCTTGCTATCAGTTGATTTATAAAATTGCTAAAAAAAAAAAAAAAAATGGGTCATAACCTCTATTTTTAGCAAATACACAATTATAAAAGTCAAGCTCAAATACTTTTCAGTTTGGAATTCAAATTGCTCCTATGTGAAGTCAAGTTTCCCACTCTATGTTAAGGTGCTATTCTATTAACAGCATTATAATTTTCTCATTGGTAAAACAACATGTTGTAATTATCACTTTTTGTCTCATGGCACCCTGGCTTCCTCAACCTCGATACTATGTTAATTATTAGCTGTAGATAAAAACGTAGCTAACCTCAAGGGCTATTTGCACAACAGAAGTATTTTAATCCTATGATTGGAAAATGTATACCATGTTGTCTCTATGCAATCCATCAATAAAACTGAATTGCTTTCTTGCTGTCATAGTATGGCTAGCTCTGGCAGGTGACATGGGTTTTCCAAGGTTACAATTTCTTATATCAAAATTAGATTTGCAGTATGTCCAATAGCAAGCAACGGGGGCTCCGAAAGCCCGGTCAAGCTTTTGCAACACAATGATAAAATGAGAATCACACCACTATAACTATACCTCCTCCAAAGATTCACACAGCTTATTAGCATTTAGCACCTTATACAGTAGCTGATGCAATTATTTAAGCTGTTAAAAGGTTACATTCTTATCCAATATAGAGACCACTGGGCTCTGTCTTCAAAGCATATCGAAACCTAAATCAAAATGTTATACAACTTACCAGTCCTCAGCTTTTTTATTTGTTTGTATTTTCACCTAGTGACCTGCAAATAAGAACCTTCTGGAACCCTTTGTTTCTACACTCATTGTTCCGCTATACCTATTAGGGTAACCATTAATAGCACACAGGCTGAACATCAAACATGTCTGCATTTATTCAGCTCCGTTTAATGGGGGTTTAATGGGACTAGTAGTTTAAACAAGAAATATGGTGCTTGTGGACTTTTCTTTAAGCTCACAGGAGTGACAAGCACACTGCATTTCTGTCAAGATCAACATGCATTCCCTCTACTTACTAAAATGTGCAGTTTTTAGACAAAAAAAAAATAAACTAATGCACCACCACATTTAAGAACGTTTTTGTTTTTTTGTTTTAGGTTTAGTGCAAATATGCCTTAATTTAGTTTTACAGTTTAAAGATTCAGTTTAGGACATTGTAGTATGCATTAAAGCAGTGGTCCTCAACTTCTGCCCTCAGGGGACCCACTAACAGGCCAGGTTTGCAACTTTACCCAGAAGTAAACCCATCTATTTACCAGTTTCATTTACGACATGTGCCAGAAATGTAAGGCCCATTTCACACAGACATGTCCGTGTAAGGCCTCCACTTTGCTCAGCGGGGATCGCTCCATTGACCCCCGCTGAGCAGGCAGATGGCAGCTCCATCTCTGTACACTGTGGGGACGGACCTGTCAGAGCTCCGTTCTCCCCTATGGGGGATCGGATGAAAATGGACCACCTGTCCACCAGACGGATGTAAAATAGGGTTTCCATCCATCTGAATAGCTGATCACTACTGAAATTCGTCGCTCCATAGAACTGCATGGACCGTCCGTTCAGGTCCGCCTAAAAAACGAACAGGCAGACCTGAACGGTCTGTCCGTGTGAAAGGGACCCTACACTTCAATTGGTTGTGCTCTCAACCAAACTGTCATGGTGGTGGGAGTGTCATGTTCTGGGGTTGAGTGCTGCCGGCACTGGGGAGTTACAGTTCATTGAGGGAATCATGAATGCCAACATGTACTGTGACATACTGAAGCATAGCATGATCCCCTCCCATCAGAGAATGGGCCACAGGGCTGTATTGCAACATGATGACGACCCCAAACACACCTCCAAGAGGACCAATGCCTTGTTAAAGATGTTGAGGGTAAAGGTGATGGACTAGCCAAGCATGTCTTCAGACCTAAACCCTATTGAGCATCTGTGGGGCATCTTAAAATGGAAAGTGGAGCAGCGCAATGTCTCTAACATCCACCAGCTCCGTGATGTTGTCATGGAGGAGTGGGAGTGCAAGATCTCTAACATCCACCAGCTCCATGATGTCACCATGGAGGAGTGGAAGAGGACTCCAGTGGCAACCTGTAAAGCTCTGGTGAACTTCATGCCAAGATTGTTAAGGCAGTGCTGGAAAATAATGGTGGCCACACAAAATATTGACACTTTGGGCCCAATTGGAGATTTTCACTTAGGGGTGTACTCACTTTTGTTGCCAGCGATTTAGACATTAATGGCTGTGTGTTGTTATTTTGAGGGGACAGAAAATTACCACTGTTATACAATCTGTACACTTACTACTTCACATTATAGCAAAATGTAATTTCTTCAGTGTTGTCACATGAAAAGATATAATAAAATATTTACAAAAATGTGAGGGGTGTACTCACTTTTGTGAGACACTGTACATATCAGGACCACCATATGTTGCAAAGTATCATGTATTTTGCTAAATAAACAGAGAGATGTGTCATACAGAATAAAAAGTGAATGTGAAACAGGTTTTTAGGTGTTGTGCCACCTTGTGGTGCAGAGGCAATAATTCACACAGTCAGGTGCAATATAAAACTTATATTGAAGTAATTCAGCAACAGTTGACAATAAAATCTGGTAGGACAGCTGCCCAGCCGGGCACACTTACAGTTTCCAATGGTGTGAAGAGGCAGGTTCCAGCCCGAACCAACAGCATCTGTTGTATGGGGGACAGATTACGGCCTGACCGTCTCATGCCTAATCGGGAAGGTATCCAGAGAGTTGTGACCCTAAGGTTTCCCTTCTCATCAGGAACCTTTCCCTATCGTTAGTACTGTCTCTAACAAATGGAGTACATTTCCTTGCACTGCCCACTCGCATAAAGCGTGCCAAACCCGGGCCAGGAGCTTAAATAGACCCTGAGACATCTAAGATGGCCAATAGAGCCACTAGAGAAACCATAGAGGAACCTTGTTCCCCCAAGACATCCTCTCTATCTCCATTGACACTGTGGTTAAACTCCACCTGAAGTGGAGACAGCAGACTACACCTGCCTACAGATTCACTTCCCAGGACCCAGGTGTATATTGGTACTCTGAATTGAGTCCTATTAGACAGTACCCCACTTCTGGTGTCCAACAATCAACATGTGCATCTGCTATGGAGAACAAACATGAATATACAAATATAATGCTTTAAAGGGCACCAAATCTGTGCCTGCATCAATCCAACCTCATATAGAATTGACCCAGAGGCCTTTATATACTTATAAAATGTATTAAAATTCAGAGCTTATTGCAACTTCACGTCAACAAACACATACAAATGCCAAACATGTGTCTTCCCCCAGTTATCATATGCCTTCCCCAAGATGAGACTGCAGAAGGATCAGTCAACGAAAGAACCAAGCAGTTAAAACACTGAGGTATTCACAGGAATGAAGAGCTAAAAGTCAACCACAGTGAGTTAAGGTACTGTCGCAGATCTTACCACAGAAAAAGACAAATGGTGGCTCCAAAACTCAAGCCATTGGCCATATGCCATGCTGCAGCCAACAGAGGATTCTGTTCCCCCACCTTGTTTCAACTCTTCAAACTCCTGCCAGACTCACAAACCAGACACATGTTTTCAAGATGATGGGGTTGGTGGCTTCCCACCAGAGTGCAGACATATTGTGCATGCTCCAGCTTAGGGGAAGCTGCCAACAGTGCCCGGACAAGGTCATCTAAAGCCTAGGCACTGTTAGAACCCCCCCCCCCCACAAAAAAAAAGAAAGCATTAATCTGCATGCCCCCCAAGCATACATTCCCAATTCTTCTAAGTACATATTCAACCCCCTGCTGAAATACCCTCTCCTGGCACAAATCTATCTCCCCCAACTCAAATCCTCTCTCTCCCCATATTTCTCAGCACAAATCCACCTACCAAAAAAAGTGCCCAGGGCAGCTTTCCCTCCTGCCCACAGCTTGTCCTGGCCCTGGCTGCCAGCCACGCCAACTGGAAATGATTTGTAAAATGTATTAAACTTGGGCAAAAGAGAAGATTACTACCTGTTGCTATGCATAGGAACAACAATTTGTATGTCTTTATTTGCTTATTTTTTTTACTTGAGAAACACTTTTATTCTGTATTCTGTATTCTGCCAATGAAAATCACAATCAATAATAGACCGCAGATATGACACATTTGCCAAGCTTTATTCTTTTGTCACGTCTAGAATGATGTATATATATACTGTATATTTTTTGCTTTATCTGTTTTATGGTTTGGATCTGTTTTTTTTTTTCTTTATTGCCTTCTCAGGAGGTATGCTATATCTTTTCAGTTCACCTAGCTGTCCTTGACTTATAAAAAAGATAGAAGCAATTGATCATGAGATTTCTGTTTCATTCTCTCCACAGCATTAACCTGGACATTTCTTCACCATGATAAACATTCATCTACTATTTGGCTGAAAGTTTTTCAGTATACACCTTACAGAATACATTCTAGAGAGAAGATGCAATATAATTAGCTGCCTGATTAAAAATAATATCCACTATAATGAAACACAAAGGAGTAGGTGATCAAATTGCTTTTTTATGCCGTAAATTGCTAGCACTGCTTTTACATGAAGGTTAATTATTTCTAACATTGGTGTTATTAGTTTAGTTGTTGCATTGGCAGTAATGTAGAAAATACCATTCATCTTGGGCGGTTCTAAGTGCTTCCAAGGGCTAAATGTACCTAAGGGCAACAATGGACCTCATCATGAAAAATAAATAAAAAAGTCTGATTCTTTGGAGGGTTCATTTGATCTATGTAAGTCAATTAGATTGTACCTTTAATGTTTTTAAGTGTAGTATAACACAATGAAAAATCCCTTTTGTCTTCCCTGAACCAAATGCTCTTTCATTTGTGTCTTACATGAAGCTCACAGTAGGGTTCAGCATCAGAGGCAGGGCTGTCAATTCAGAGAACCATGGACAGGACTAGGTGTGGCCAGGTTCTGGTTGACCACAGGTCTTATAGAAAATGCTGATAGCCGTAGCCCTTCCACTTTGTTTTTCCACTGTAAGGCAAACAGGTATGGCCGACATGAAAGTGGCAACAAAAGAAGAAAGACACAGGGCCCTCAAAACGCATAAGTTGTTCCCATACTCAATGGATTGTCATTGGGTGGCATTTGATCATGACTAGCCTGTGTCTTTCTTCTTTTATTAAAGTTTTGTCGTACGGGAAATCAACGTCCGATTTTCGTTTAATTAGTATGGTTTTCGTCCGAAAAAAAATTTAAGCAGAAGACTACGCATGCTCAGAAACAAAATACACACATAACTATTTAACACATGATGTCCCTCCTGAAGTTGTATTCTGTCGTACGAGAATTTTTGTATGGTGAGTAACTTAATCACTTTGCAACAAAAAACGGATGTTTGGTCATCTGAAAATTTGATCGTGTGTACGGGCCTTTAAGAGTGGATAAGGATTAGAACTCTGGTCATGTTTTCAGTGTTATCCAGGGCTCCATAACAGAGATTTACTCTCTGTTTCCTGTCCTGCTGACAACATCTTACTTGACATAATATTAGGCAAACTCTCCAACAGCAATACAGGAAAAAAATATTTTTTCAGTAGAGTAGAGGACCCCTCAATTCCTGTCTGGTGAAACTGTCATTATTAAGACAAAAAAATTGATTAATGAAAATTCACCTAGCAAAGCACACCTCTGTACCTCCAGCACCTGCATGTACCCTCAGCACACATCTGTACCTCCCATCACACGTATGTACCCCCTACATGCTTCTATACTCCTGAAACACCTCTATACCTCCCAGCAGCATACTTCTGAATCCCCCAGCACATGTCTGTACCTCCCAGCACACCCCCCCCCCCAGCATACTTCCAAGTCCTGAGAAGTAAAAAGTAGTAGGTGTTGGTGCCTTCTTATTAGTGAATAATACTACCCTTGATAACCAAAGTTTTAAATAAATAGTAGAATAAATAAATGTAATTTTATATGTCGTGCACCTGTGGTGTAAAGTGCATATACAATAAATTAAGTATAAAATAATTAGAGTATTGGATAAAATTACTAAACTGTGTTAGTGTCTTAGCATGTGCTTGAAATGGCATAAGACCAAATGTGGTAAAGCTATGTGTGTAAAAATAAATTAATATAAAAAAGTATACAAGTAAAAATTGTTGTAAACCATATATTAAATACAGGTAGCTATTATATTATACAGTTCATGCAAAAAGTGCTCCATGCCACACTAAAAACTATAAATTGGTGTTCACTCAGTGTTCCACATGACGTCAACCAGTCAAGCGGAATAGCAGCTGATCACAAACACTCCCAATCTTCTAATGATACGCCTGTTGTATATTGTTATAATGTGAGTACCTGACTTTTTATTGAATAAAAATACAATTTAATATGGTATTACACTATATGGGAACTTCTTTCTTTGAGTTACGAGATGGATTGAATATACAAAGATCAGAGGGTGCCAGAGAGCAACACAGGGCTTACACTGTGAAGGCCTTCCACCCCTAGAGGGTACTTGCATCTGGTGAGTGCGGGACCCACCAGAGCATCAAAGAAGGGAGCACTGAGTGAACACCAATTTGTAGTTTTTAGTGTGGCACAGAGTACTTTTTGCATGAACTGTATAATATAATAGCTACCTGTATTTATAACAATTTTTACTTGTATACTTTTTTATATTAATCTATTGTTACACTCATAGCTTTACCACATTTGGTCTTATGCCATTTCAAGCACATGCTAAGACACTAACACAGTTCACAGTTTAGTAATTTTATCCAATACTCTAATTATTTTATACTTAATTTATTACATATGCACTTTACACCACAGATGCACAACATAAATCTACTATTTATTTATCACTTTGGTTATCAAGGGTAGTATTATTCACTAATAAGAAGGTGCCAACACCTACTACTTTTTACTTCTCATTCTTTGGTGGACTTCGGTGGAATCCATGTAGGGGCAGCCTCTTACACTTGGCACATTCACACACACACACACACTTCATCCTTCCTGCAGCATATAAATTTGAATAAGGTATCTCCGTAGCGCGGATTCTATTTTTACATTTTTCATACTTCCAAGTCCCCCTAGCATGCTTCCTTACCCCAGCACACTTCTGAACCCCCAGCACACCTCAATAAAACCCAGCACACCTTCATAATCTCAGCACACCTCTGTCGTACCTGCCAGCACACTTCTGAATCCCCCACAACACACCTCTGAACTTCCAGTACACTTCAGTACCCCCAGAAAATCTCTATACCCCAGCACACCTACATAATCCCAGTGCACCTCCATATCCCCTAGTAAACCTCTGTACACCCCAGTATCCTTCCCTACCCCCAGAGCACCTTAGTACCTCCAGCACTCTTTTGTAAACCAAGCAAACTTCTGTATACCTCAGGACAACTCTGTACCCACTATTCTATTTAGCCACTGAAGCAACTGGGAGAAGTCCAGTGAAACTGGTCAGGAGATTTATGTGACCACCTCTGATGTTGTGACAACAACAATATGACCCTGAGGATTTGAAGCATGGAATGACCTGTGAAGACCAAGCATTGAGTTTGATAAAAATGGGGGAAAAGTTGGGACTTTAAATGAGACACTTGTATTGTGCCTCCATCCCGGGTTCAATAGTAAAAAATCAAGGGAGTTTGGGACTTTAAATGAGGCCATGAACAAGGTGGGGGTATAGGGTAAAAATTACATATTTATTAATCATAGTAGGGTATACAGCGCATAATCATTGAGTTTGATGAAGCACCCCAGGACCAGATAAGTACCTTTCAATAATTTATCTTGGAGGAATATTGACTGTGTAACAACCTACTTAGTCCAGATTATGCACTTCAAAGGATTCCACAGGAATCTTATTGGTACCCCAGTGCTCTAAATATTTTTAGTACGAGGGAGGGAGTCTAGGATACAGAGTTATTTTACAATTGAATACATGAATATATGAAAGATACTTCACTTTCACATCTTGTTCCTGACATTTGAACCTCCTTAAGACCACTACTACCAGCCTCTGGAAACATTTAATCCAGTGTTTGGTTGTCTTCACCATTTGCCATCGGTCTGTGTTCATTTGGAGCTGGGACTTTGGTGCAACATCCATGCGTTCCGTGGTTCATCTTCAATCCTTTACCTCACAGGACAATCTTGGCAGCTACCAAGGTGTACAACTCCATCTACGTTTCTTCTCTTAAGTAGTTTAGTGATAATATAGTGGACATTATATACAATATATACAACACAATAGCACTTAGGCCGCGTACACATGAGGAGACATGTCTGCGGAAACATGTCCGATGGACCGTTTCCAGCGGACATGTCTGAAGGGATCTTTTGGTCTGATGTGTGAACACACCATCAGACCAAAATCCCCACGGACCAGAACGCGGTGACGTAGAAGACACCGACGTGCTGAAACACGGAAGTTCAATGCTTCCACGCATGCGTCGAATCAATTCGACGCATGCGCGGGATTTCGGTCCGATGGTTGGGCATACTAACCATCGGACATGTCCGATGGACAAGTTTCCAGTGGACAAGTTTCTAAGCATGCTTAGAAACTTTTGTCTGCTGGAAACCTGTCCGCTAGGCCGTACAGACGATCGAACATGTCCGCTGAAACTGGTCTGCGGACCAGTTTCAGCGGACATGTCTCCTCATGTGTACGCGGCCTTATGGTTCTACAGTACAACTGTAGAGGTGGTCACATTCTTTAACAATGTATGTGTCTTGTTATATGTGTGTTTTTATATGTAGCTTTCCATAACTTTTTAATACCATTAAACTTTTTGCCTTATTGAGGTGTACGGTGGGCTTTGAGAGTTTTTTGTTTTGTCAAGTGTGAAGGTGGTTGAGCTAAATTCAGGTTTTGTATTCTTGAGTTACACAACGCTGTACCCCCACACCTGCCTCCTCTGCACTCTACCATCTCCAGATCCATACTCCCAGCACACCACTGCACCCACCCAGGGACATTTCAGAACCCAAACCCCCCCCCCCCCTTCCAAAGCGCTAGCATTTTATTACTATACTGTATAGGCTCCAGTTAAGCTATTTATGTTAATGATGGAAATGTTATGGTTCTTCTAATTGCTCTGTGGCGACATCACTCAGGGAAAGTAAATGCACATAATAAAATGAAATTCACCATGTAAAATGATAACACCATTTAGTACACCTACAGTAAATAAAAATATTACTTCAAGAACAAATGACCAACAACAGTGCAAAAATAAATACAAATAAAAGTGAGCCAAACAGCAAAGTGATTACCGGTAACATTAACAACTTCACAGGTGAACTCAGTTATGTAAATCACACCAATATTAATAGTTGAATAAATGCAGAGCACTGTTACAGGCTTGATTTTACTGCATATCTCTGTTTTTATACTACAGTAAATGGTGATAAAATAATACTGCACTATGGCGCTCTTGTGTTCTTTCTTCTTATGGTTGATGCGATTTTGAGAGACTTAAGCTGTGAATACAGCAGCGGAAGTGTCCCTGCTTTGCATCCATCCATGTCCCTGGCATATCTTAAGTGCTGTTAGACCTCTTTTTACATGAGACTAACCACCTTGTACATGGTTTTATGCATTACTTTATGGTGGTGAAACAATAAAGCAGGTCACAAATAATATGATTTGCACGGCGATGGTCACTTATAGACTTTAAAGGATATTTATTCAACTATTAATATTTGTATGATGCACATAATTGACATCACCTATGAAGTTAAATAACCATTAAGGTAAGGCTGTATTGGGCATACTTCCCCTGTGGGTCACAGGAGTGTACAGTGCTTTGAAAAAGTATTCATACCCCTTGACATTTTCTACATTTTTTCATGTTACAACCAAAAACGTAAATATATTTTATTGGGATTTTATGTGATAGAGATAGACCAACACAAAGTGGCACATAATTGTGAAATGGAGAGAAAATAATGAATGGTTTTCAAAGTTTACAAATAAATATGAGAAAAATGTGGGGTGCATTTGTATTCAGCCCCCCTTAGTCAATACTTTGCAGAACCACCTTTTGCTGCAATTACAGTCTTACAAGTCTTTTAGGTTATGTCTCTACCAGCTTCTAGAGAGAGACATTTTGGCCCATTCTTCTTTCCAAATTTTTTCAAGCTCTGTCAGATTGGATAGAGAGTGTCTGTGAAAAGCAATTTTCAAGTCTTGCCACAGATTCTCAATTGGATTTAGGTCTGGACTTTGACTGGGCCATTCTAACACATAAATATACTTTTATCTAAACCATTTCATTGTAGTTCTGGCTGTATGTTTGGGGTCGTTGTCCTGTTGGAAGGCAAACCTCAACCCCAATATCAAGTCTTTAGCAGTCTCTAACAGGTTTTCTTCTAAGGCCGCGTACACACGAGGGGATATGTCCGCTGAAAACGGTCCGATGGACCGTTTCAGCAGACATCTCCGCTCGTGTGTATGGGCTAGCGGACAGATTTCTCCACCCGACAGATTTCAAAGCATGCTTTGAAATCTATCCGGTGGGAATCTGTCCGCCCGACATGTCTGCTGGTTAGTACACTTACCAGCAGACATGTTGTCCCCCACCGCCGCCGCGCCGCCGCCGAATGGATTCGGCGCATGCGCGGAAGTGTTTTACTTCCTGGTGCGGTGACGTGGCGGTGACGCGGCGGCGTCAACGTCACCGCCGCGTCACCGCCACGTCACCGCGCCCGCTGGCGGCGGGGAATTTGATCCGATGGTGTGTACACGCCATCGGATCAAACTCCCGATCGGACATATCCGATGGAAATGGTCCGCGGACCGTTTTCATCGGATATGTCCGATCGTGTGTATGGGGCCTAAGACTGCCCTGTATTTGGCTCCATCCCTCTTCCCATAATTTTTCCTGTCCCTTCTGAAGAAAAGCATCCCCACAATATGATGCTGCCACCAGCTTGTTTCACGGTGGGGATAGTATGTTCAGGGCGATGAGCAGTGTTAGTTTCCCACCATGCATAGCGTTTTGCTGTTAGGCCAAAAAGTTACGTTTTGGTCTCATCTGACCAGAGCACTTTCTTCCACGTTTGCTGTGTCCCCCACATGGCTTCTCACAAACTGCAAACAGGACTTCTTTTGGATTTCTTTCAACAATGGCTTTCTTCTTGCCACTGTTCCATAAAGGGCAGATTTGTGGAGTGCACAACTAAAAGGTTGTCCTGTGGACAGATTCTCCCACCTGAGCTGTGGATCGCTGCAGCTCTTTCAGAGTTATTATGGAACTCTTGGCTGCTTCTCTGATTAATGCTCTCATTGCCTGACCTGTCAGTTTAGGTGGACAGTCATGTATTGGTAAGTTTGCAGCTGTGCTATACTCTTTTCATTTTCGTATGATGGATTGACCAGTGCTCTGTGAGATGTTCAAAGCTTGGGATTTTTTTTATAACCTAACCCTGCTTTAAAGTTCTCCACAACTTTATCCCTGACCTGTCTGGTGTGTTCCTTGGTCTTCGTGGTGCTGTTTGTTCACTAAGATTCTTTAACAAACCTATGAGGGCTTCACAGAACAGCTGTATTTATATTGAGATTAAATTGCACACAGGTGGACTCTATTTAATAATTAGGTGACTTGTGAAGACAATTGGTTCCACTAGATTTTAGTTTGGGGTATCAGAGTAAAGGGGGCTGAATACAAATGCACGCCCCACTTTTCACATATTTATTTGTAAACAATTTTGAAAAACATTTATCATTTTTTTTCCACTTCACAATTATGTGCCACTTTGTGTTGGTCTATCACATAAACTCCCTAGAAAATACATTCACTTTTTTGGTTGCATCATGGAAAATTTCAAGGGGTGTGAATACTTTTTCAAGGCACTGTACTTAGTTTTGTACTCCTGTGATCCAAACTCAGCTGACAGCAGGCTAAAATCTGTTGTTGGCTGATGTCTGCAGAGACTCCCACAATAATGTTGGGTTCCACCGAGATGCCTGACCGTCAGTTGGCTCAGCCTCTCAGTGGCAACATGAGAGCCTGAGCCAGGTGCTCCCATCACCTCCACGATCTGGCGTTCCAGTGAGCACTGGAGGGGAATACCACAGTGCGTTGACTGACAGTAACCTCCCTGTGCTCAGCGCAGACATGAGAACTGAGTGATTAGCAGTCTTTGATCGCTCAGTTCTCAGTGTAAAACTGGCGGGGGGACAGCAGGAAAGTACACCTGGCACACCCTATGCAGCCATCTAGATAAGTAAATAGGTTTGCCTTTTTAACTTCTCATACGTCTCTTTTAATGTTGATCACTTTACTTTTTTGGTTCAAATTACTTTTCTTTTGATGTTGGTCATTTGTTCTTAAAGCGGAGGTTCACCCTAAAAACATGTATATACCATTACATTCAGCATAATTCCGACATGTACAGTATGCTGTTTTTTTTATACATACCGTATTATTTTTCTTTTCCACCCAGCTTCTGGGTTCTTACTCCCGCGGGGAGTAGGCGTTCCTATGAAGAGGCGTAGTGTCACCTGGGATTTAGCCCAGATGATTGATGTGCTTGATAAAAACTTCCCTCCGGCGGATAAGGCGCGTCATGAGTTCCGAAAATAGCCGAACTGGGAGTCGGCTCTATACGGCGCTATACAGACCATGCGCACAGACTAGGAGCCGTGTAGAGCTGACTGCACAGGCGCGGTATAGAGCCGACTCCCAGGTCGGCTATTTTCAGAACTCATGATGCGCCTTATCCGCCAGAGGGACGTTTTTTTTACCCGCGGGAGTGCGAACCCGGAAGCTGGGTGGAAAAGAACAATAATACGGTATGTACAGCGAAAAAAAAAAAAGAAACAGCATACTGTACATGTCGGAAGTATGCTGAATGTAATGGTATATACATGTTTTTAGGGTGAACCTCCATTTTAATGGGATGGCGCAACATTTTTTTAGTTTTGTTATCTTCTATTCAAATATTCCTAACCCTGTTGCAGAAAACCACTTTAGGGGCCAGTTCACACCAGAACGCAGTGCAATCTGGAGCGTGTGTCAATATTAAGGTAATGACACTCCAAATGCAGTTTGCAAATGCAGTGCGTTTAACCACTCCAGATCACATTGTACAGAAGTAACATGCAATGCAGTTGCAGTGAGTATCCATAGGTAGTGCATACACTACTTTTGGTGCGGTGTAGTATGTAGTATTCAAAATATATGGGCTGAAATTGCGTCGCACAAATCTGCATATGAACCGAACATGCATTCTTGCGTAATTCCTGGTGTGAACTGGCCCTAACTATAATCTTTCACATGTAAGGCCGCGTACACACGATCGAATCTATCTGCTGGAAACGGTCTTCCAGACCATTTCAGCAAACAAATTTGATCGTGTGTACGGGCGGACAGACAGATTTTGCCAGCAGACAGATTTTAAAGCATGCGGCATATCTGACATATCTGCCCGCACATGCATCGAATGGATTCAATGCATGCGCTGAAGTGTTTTACTTCCCGGTGCGGTGACGTGGCGGCGTCAACGTCACCGCCACGTCACTGCGCTGTCTGCCGGCGGGGATTTTGGTTTGATCGTGTGTACAGCGATCAAACCAAAATAGCCCAGCAGACAAATCTGATCAAATCGGTCTGTCAGACCGATTTGAACAGATTTATTTGGTCGTGTGTACGCGACCTATGACAATATCCCTGCTTTACTTTTGCTCCTCACAATGCAAGTCTATGGGTTAACCAAATAATTGTAAATAATGCACTCTCTATGTAGCAGTTAAGTAAGACAGAATAATAAATCCTGTATAATAATAATATAAACATTATAACTACACTGAGCCATGGAGAGCTCCCTCTACTGGCTTAAATAGAAATCACTATATTAAGTGTAGTTAAAAAAAATATTGGCGTGCTGTAAAAGTTATATATTTTGGCTTTATTAAGAATTCACATGCATGCCTCTTTTCCTCCTCCTGGATTTGTACAGAGTGATGCTGAAGTTTCAGTGTGTGTGTGCATAACTGCATAAAGAGCAGTCAAGGGGATCATAAAAGAATCTCACACAATCCTCATACTTTTTTCTTTTTCTCACGTACATTTATCTGATCCCCTTGACAGCTCTGATGTTTTAATGTCAGAACATGCAGCTTTAACAGATATTAACCGGGATTTGTTAAATACACAAGTGACTTTATATATAAACTTTGGTAAATGCTATCCTTACAAAGGGTGATTAACAAAGCCATCACTTCAGAGTTCATTAGAAACACTTTATTAGTGTGGGTATTAGCATACTTTTCATTGTAAATTTCTAAAAATAGGGCTCTTCAAAGTTTTAATAATCTATTTGTTAAAGTATAACTTAAGGCAAAACTTTTTTTGTTTTCAATTTGGATAGGGAGGAGATCAATTAGAACATTATAATGTGTTTATTGCTGTCTGCAGTCCAATTCTAGGTTTTAAACTCCCCTTCTCATATATTAATCCCTTCACGCCGACATAACACATACAGTATATACAGCCCCAAATATATGCATATATGTATATTTGTCTTTGTGCTGGGAGCGTGGCGCACAGCTTACTTCCAGCACAGAGAACAGGGTTTCACTAAGAGCCCTGGGTCCCATACCAACGATTGTGACCCGGAACCGATTCCAGGTCACCTGATCGAAGTGGCTGCCTCTGATTGGCTACCATAGTGATCCGTCACTGTGAACCCACTTCTGTGTTTCTCTCTCTGTGAATGGAGAGGAAGGATACATTGTATTTTTCTCCCTCTTTGGCAGAAAGAATAAAAAGTGTGTGTATAAAAAACTAAATAACAAAAAATAATAATAATAAAAATAATAATAATAATAATAAAAAAAAAAAAAGGTTTGATCTAGGTCAGTGTCAGGGTTAGTGTTAGAATCTGCGGGGGTCTACGTCACTTCCCGTCCCCCCTGCTGTCTTCTGGGAAACACAGAGGTCCCATAAGAGAGCGAGGACCAGTGAAAACGCGCAGCGCGACTCGTGCATGCGCAGTAGGAAATTGGGAAATGAAGCCGCAACGCTCCACTTCCTGATTTCCTCACCAAGGATGGTGGCGGGGGAAGCCAAGAGCTAGAGTGATTGCTCGGCTTCAGATGCCGACATCATGGGCACCCTGAACAGGTAAGTGTCCATTTATTAAAAGTCAGCAACTGCAGTATTTGTAGATACTGGCTTTTAATTAAAAAAAATAAGGCGGACCTCCACTTAAGGACGCTGCGGCCGCCTCCTTAACAACTAGCTTTTACTGTTCCCTGATAGGGGAAGGCTTTGTCCAATCAGGTCGTGGAATGCACTGTGCAACGCACTGTGCATTTCAGGGAGTTCTGCGGGACAAATATCCGTGAAACACCATGCAAATTTGTTTGTTACCTGGACGGAGAGAACGGCCAATGTTTAGCCCAAACTCTTGCCCGGGCCAAACCGTTCACACAGCACTAATGTCAAGGACTAGAAAATATATATATTTTTTCATAATAAAATAAAATTTAAATATTTACATTCACAATAGGGAACCAGGTGCCATGCTCTTCAGGTTGTGGCACAGATGTTTATAAAGTTGACTAACTGTGCTGTAAAACATGAATAGCAAGAGATCATCGAAAGAGGGAGACACCCCTTCTCTCTTTCCGGGCAGCTATGGACCTGCATGAGTTTGAATTAGACAAAAACAGACAAGAAAGGGGAATACAAAGGAAAGGGCAAAGCTTGACTTTCTTATTCGAAAGTCCATATGTTCAGTATATTTGGCAAAAAAAAATCATGGAATATGATACATTTTTATGTATATACTAAATATTTTATACTGTTAATAGAAAAAATAAATAAATACTTGTTTGTAAATGTGTGAAAATATACCAAAGCTGGTAAAGTTTCCCTTAAGTAAAAAAAAAAAAAAAAAAGAAAGAATAGCAAGGTGATTTACATACAGGAGTACCTCAATATCTCCCATGGCCAGTCATTCAGGTAAGGCAGTGGTGTGAAATTTATTTCATAAGTACAAGCCAGCTAGAGCTTAGGCTAATATCTGCAGAGACTAATATAAAGTACAAACAAGCATGCACTGTCATGGGAACTGAAATGGCAAAACAGGATATAGAACATATACTCCTATTCCAATATAAGCAAAACACGGGGATGCTAAAAAACTGATTAGATTTTAATTTATGGGAGAGAATTGAAAGAGCTGTCGTTCAGTATAAATGAAGGTTATAGCTAGAAAATTAAGGTTGTGCAAATGTCTGTCATTTTCACACCATACAAAAACAAACAAAAAATCGAAATACAAACAGGCACTGCTAGGCCTCATTCACATTGGTGTACCTATCCATACACCTATACTAAGGGATGTCTTTACCCACACAGAATGCACAGTTTTTTTTCCACCTACACATGAATGGGAATGCCTGCTTGCAGATGCAAGGAACACCTATGCATACATGTAAGCAAACACAAGGGTGTACAAATAAGTTGGCCACGGTGAATGATACTGTACCTAAAAAAGACTTGTATTATGGAAGTCATGCTAAAACAAGTCAAGTAAAGAGCAAGTGACCTTGCCAAATATTGTTTATTGATTGGCTTTAGCGTTTTCCCCAGTACTGACTTAACATGCCTTGTTGAAAATATCAAAAGCAAGAATATTATCTCGTGCCTCCTAAACTATGAAGTACAAAAAAAATAAAAAAGTCTGCAAACCAAATAATTGTGTTCCCACAACTGACAATGAAGAAAAAAAAGTGTAAAATTGTCTGCACCTAATAATTAACGACAATATGCATCCAAGAAATACCATTCAGTGACATTGTTTTGTGACACCCGCTGCTCCACCTTTGCTCATTATTTCCGCCTGCCAAACGCCCCCTTTAAGCTGCAATAGGCAGGGGATGCTCTGATGCTTCGGGCCCACAGCAAAGTTGACCCAACCTTTAGCGATGCTGTCCACCAAACACTACACATTCATGTCAATGGGGAAACACCACAAATGCCCCACAACCTCACGCAATGCACGCGGTTATAGTGCAATTGTTGGTAAAATGGGGTCAAAATCGACATTGTTGCATATGTTCGATTTTCACCATTTTGCAAAAAAACGATTTTGATGGCCTTTCTCCCATCGATCACCCCGGGAAGAAGAGAGCATGGAGGAAGAGGAGATAGCACTATGTTACCGATGCTTACATTATGATTGTCTACACTCTGCTTCACACCTCCTCCTGACCTGCACCTGTGATAGATAGAACGCATTGCAGCAGTGGACCAGCGTTCTATCTATCACAGGCGCAGGTCAGGAGGCGGCAGGGCTGTGTCGAGTAGAGCAGAGACAATCATAATGTAAACGCGGGTAACAGCGTGCTATCCTGCGGCTCTCCTCTTCCTACAACCATGCATTCCATGGCCCAGACGAGGCTGCAATAAATACAGTAAGGCTGCAATGGACACATTATGGCTGCAATGGGCACAGTATGGCTTCAACGGGCACAGTATGGCTGAAAGAGGCACAGTATGGCTGCAAGAGGCACAGTATGGTTTCAATAGACACAATGAGGCTGCAATGGGCACAGTATGGCTGCAATGGGCACGGCATGGCTGCAACTGGACCAGTATGGCTGCAACGCACACAGTGTGGCTGCAACAGGCACAGTGTGGCTGCAATGGGCACAGTATGGCTGAAACAGGCACAGTATGGCTGCAATGGGCACAGTATGGCTGCAATGGGCACAGTGTGGGTGCAATGGACACAGTAAGGCTATACCGGGCACAGTTAGGCTGCAACGGGCACAGTATGGATGCAATGGGCTAAGTGTGGCTGCAATGGGCACAGTAAGGCTGCAACAGGCACAGTAAGGCTGCAACGGGCACATTGTGGCTGCAATGGACACAGTATGGCTGCAAGAGTGGGCACAGTATGGATGTAAGAGTTGGCACAGTGTTGCTGCAATAGTGGGCACAGTGTTGCTGCAATAGTGGGCACAGTGTGGCTGCAATAGTGAGCACAGGGTGGCTGCAATGGTGGGCACGGTGTGGCTGCAATGGTGGGCACAGTGTAGCTGCAATGTTGGGCACAGTTTGGCTGCAATGGTGGGCACAGGTGAGGCTGAATTGAGGGGCACAGGTGAGGCTGCACTGATAAAGTTGTTGTTAATATTTATTTTTGTAACTTATTTTTGCATACAACTTTTAAGTGTAATTTCATGAGATAATTTAAGAGGGCATGTCTAGGGGCAGAATTAGGGGTGGGGCATGGTAGGGGTTGGGTGGGGTAACTGGTAGCGAGTAACCCCTGAGGCCTGGCTAGTAGCTCAGGACTTGAAATTTTGAGCCCTGAAATACCTAATCCAGGTTACCTCATAGCCCAGTTGCGTTCTTGTTTTTTTATAGCAATAAAGTGTAATTTATCTGAGACTCCCATATCCCTTGTATTCTTTGGACTATTTAGATTTAATGTAATGTTACTGCTCATGGACTAGTAAGCCATCTGTTAAACAGAGAATATCAGCTTCTATCTAGAGTTTATGAGACAGGTATTTTCCTTTGCGATAGATTACATTTATTTTTTATTAGATAATAGTTTTAGTAAATTGTTCAATCTGCTGGGAAAAATCATAATAAAAGATGCAAATTCTGCTGTAAAATCATTTTTTTTTTTGTTTGTTAATTGTATCTATTTTTATGTTTACATTTCTCTATCATATATACAGTACATGTCTATTTTTAGCTTAGCAAGAGTAAAACCAAATAGTTTAATCAAAAGCTCTGAGGCAGGTATTTTTTCTTATGATGGATTTCATTTATTACTATGTTAATTTTTTTTTATTATTATTGAAAATGTATCTTGGTAAACATATTAAATCTCTCACATTTCTTTAAAAGCAGCAAAGTCTACGTACAATAAAAAATTAAATTCTACTGCAATATGATCTTTTTTATTGTTGTTCATTTTTATCTGTTTGTGTTTACTTTATTTTATCGTCTGTATACCTATTAGCAGCTCAGCAGGAATGTAACCAAAGAGTTTAAATATTAATGAACCCGTTTATAAAATTCAAAATCCTTTTTTTACGCTTTTTTTTCTTACCTGTTTACCCCAAGTTTCTGACATTTTACATGGCGGTGAATTTGTCAAGAGTGTGTTTAAATTACAGAGCACATTGCACACCTAATTATTATTACCTGTCACTCACTGGTTGAGAACACTGATTGTTGCAAGCACAACATCTTTATTCTACAACTGAGAATCATACCATTTAAATTATTACTTTCGTGTCTGCACTCGAGAAGGATAATTATGATACGTTTCAAGCTCCTCTGATGTGCTGTAAAGGTAATTGAGAATATGTATGACAAGAGACAGACTTGAGATGTAGAGCTGCCTGCCAGCTTGGTAATATGCAGTACATATACATCTGTTAAAGATGCAAACTTCTATGAGATGATAAGCATGACTGTGTTCTACCTGATTCATTGCTTCACAACATCTTCAAGTGAAGCTACACTAGACACTATATTTAGAGACAGAATATTGTATTTTTATGGCACTGTCTCCCATTGTTCTCAGTTTTATTATGATATAAAGGAAATGCAGGAATACTAAGCACAGAGCCAAGTGCATTTACATAGGACTGGCTTTTGCAAAATGCACCAGATTTAATGGAAATTGTCACGTACCTGGTTGAGGCCGAGCTAAAGAGATTGTTGTACCTGGCTAGAAAGCTTATCACGCGTTATTGGATGGCATCTACGGTCCCCACAGAGAAGCAATGGATTGCATACATTAATTCCCTATTGTGCAGAGAATATCTGGCCTAAAAAAGTAGAAAGGCAGAGGGTAAATTTGAGAAAATATGGCAATACTGGTTGGGAGATCCGAGCCTCGCACCACCAAAACTGGTGATAGATAGAATGCTTAAGTAGAGAATAGAGGAAAAGAGGGGGTGGGAGTTATAGGTACTGTGACAGAAAGTCAGGTAAATCTGTGGGTGTTGTCACAGACGGGAGATACATTTCTGCCCTGTTTAGACAATTCACCAATTACTATTAGGTGTCAGCTGCAGAAATAGCCAGAAAGGTTTAGGGTGTTGTAAAACTTCAGCTGTTCAGAATGAGGTAATTAAGGCCTCTATAAAGACATCCAAAGGATGGCTACTGATTGCTGCATCCTGGGGCTTTTTGAGTTAAGGAGCAGTCAGAAAGACTTCTGAAGAGGTGAGGTGGTTGTTGATTTTTCTGTGTGATAAAAATCAAAAAATACTATTGTTTTCTGCTCTAAACCATATATTTTGTTTTCAACCATCCTCAACTGCTTTTCTGTATAGTTCAGCGTGTAGTGAACCCATCCAGGGGGTCACACACACCCGCTACCAAGCAAATCCCTCACAGTATAAATAAGATTTGAAATGTATATTAAATGAATTGTATGGAATGTCGAAAAGTACGTAAATATATGTATTACATGATAAATGGTAAAAAAAAAAGAGTTTGATTTTTTTTTTAAATGAGAGGGCTTCCCCTTACACTTCCTGTCCTGTTTCTCCTGGAGGTGATGCCAGGATATAACAGGGCACGGAGTGGCACGGGTGCCTAGTAGGAGATCCCGGCCAGAATAACTTTGCAGCAGGTGGACTGGTGAGCTGGCTTGAAGCAGAGACACAGTGGCAGGTGCAGAACCACAGGCAGCAAGCATGGTTTACAATCAGGCGGATGCAGGATCTTGGGTGGTCAGGCAGGCAAGAGCACATCTTCTCACACACCTTTCACATCAATTTCCCCTGTCAGGGACCTTTTGTCGACTAAATAAAGTACAGAAAAAGGTACAGTAACTTTTGTCTACTGAATAAAGTACAGGAAGATCATAATGCAACTTCCAACTCTGCTATATTGTAACCAGGGCTCAAAAGGTCAATGTGAAGGCTAGGACACCACCACCACCACCAAAAAATCCAGGTAAAAACTCATTAAACAAGCCCATGGTATAAAATAAGTCAATACATAATCAATAGATCCACATGGCTGGGACATAAGAGTCCTAGCTCCTCAATCTTTCACTGTTTCCAGATAATGGATGTTGTGGACATCCTACAGATTATAACAAAACACAAATAAGCTCAGAAAGTGCAATGACATTTTATTAAAACCATTAGCTAAATACACTGGAATAAAAGCTGTATTAACCACTTGCTTACTGGGCACATAAACCCCCTTCGTGCCCAGGCGAAATTTGAGCTTCCGGCACTGCGTCGCTTTAACTGACAATTGCGCGGTCCTGCGACGTGGCACCCAAACAAAATTGGCATCCTTTTTTTCCCCACAAATAGAGCTTTCTTTTGGTGGTATTTGATCGCCCGTGCGGTTTTTATTTTTTGCGTTATAATGAAAAAAAGAGCGACAATTTAAAAAAATATATATATTTTTTACTTGTTGCTATAATAAATATCCCATTTTTTTTTTTTTCTCAGTTAAGGCCGATACGTATTCTTCTACGTATTTTTGTAAAAAAAAAAAAAAAAAAAATCACAATAAGTGACTGCTTTGCGCAAAAGTTATAGCACCTACAAAATAGGGGACATAATTATGATTTTTTTTAATATTTTTTTTTTACTAGTAATGGCGGCGATCTGCGATTTTTATTGGGACTGCGATATTGCGACGGACACATCGGACACTTTTGACACATTTTTGGCGCCATTCACATTTATACAGCGACCAGTGCTATAAAAACGCACTAATTACTGTATACATGTGACTGGCATTGAAGGGGTTAACACTAGGGGGTGAGGAAGGGGTTAAATGTATTGCCTGGGTGTGTTCTAACTGTGTGGGGGGAGGGGGGTGACTGGGGGAGGTGACCGATGCTGTCTCCCTATGTACAAGAGAAACAGCATCTGTCACCTCACTGACAGGACGTGAAGCTCTGTGTTTACACTCAGAGCTCCACGTCCCTGCTTTCTCACGACAATCGCGTGTACCTGACGGACATCGCGGCCGCCGGGTACACGCATCGGATCCTCGGTGATGCGTCGGGACTGTTTTTCCCTGCCGCGCGCCACCCTGTGGCGCGCGCGGGGAATTACAAGCAAATCACGTCCAAAGACGTGACCCCGGCGCCTCATCTCAGCGCTGTTCACGTATTTTGTTAATAGCGCGGACCTGAAGAGGTTAAAGGAGTTGTAAACCCTCAAGGTTTTTCCCCTTAATGCTTTGCATTAAGAGGAAAAACCATCTGTAGTGGAAAAGCCCCCCAGCGCTCCCCTTTTACTTAACTGAACCGGTCGTTCCATCGGCGGGGATTAGCACAGCAGCACCAGCTGCTGTCTCGGGTCCTCACTGGATAGATTGCTAGCAGCATGAGCCATTAGCTCCCATTGCTGTCAATCAAATCCAATGACACAGGAGCCAGAGGGCAGGGGCCGAGTGCTGATGTCCGTGTCAATAGACGCAGCAGCAGGACTCGAGAGCACACCAAAACTAGTGCCACCAGGGAAAGCGGCTCCCTGAGGGGGCACGAGAGAGGAGAAGGAGCCAGGAGCGCCGCTGAGGGACCCAAAAAGACGAGGATCGGGGCCGGTCTGTGCAAAACCCTTGCACAGAGGAGGTAGGTATGACATGTTTGTTATTTAAAAAAAAAAATAACCTTTACAACTCCTTTAACTAAAAATGTTTTTAACTCAGCCAACAGCTTGTGACATCAGCACACTAGCTCCACCCAAAGAGTTGTACCTTATGAGATGTCCTCAGGGGCTCAAGTCCCTTTGTGATATAAATAACGTTAAATAAATAAATAAATAAAGTGTAAAACAACTGTAATAAAATCATTGAAAATTATATATTTTTAAAAGCACCCTCTCAGCCACACACTACAATGCAAAGTGTAAATTGCACTGGTAAATAAACATGAATGTTCGATGTTCGCATTCTAGGACCATAATTCATAGTTAACTCTAAACTGATAACCCGTAATGGCTTTTAAACCTTACCAATGGAGGATTTTGAATACCATCATTTTTTTGCAATTCCAAGGGCTCATGCAATTTTAACACTTGATATGTTTGTCAATCTTGACATATATATTTACGGTATTTAACACAACCTCTTCTTTTATGTTTTACCAACAAGTGGGTATTTAATTGTATTATTTTTTTCTATTTTTTTTAAAATGTTGGGTAAACATTGCGCAACATTAGAAATGGCAGTTTCTTTAATATTATTCTACAGGGCCTCTGCTTTCAGAAAATATATGACAATTTGGGGGTTTTAGGTCATTTCAAGCAAAAAAAGCAGAATTACAAACATATGTGCGAAAAATTGCTTCAGTAGACAAGTGGTCAACGTTATTAAAATGGCTAACATGACTTATAATGTGTTCAAAACAAGTAATTTAATTTATTTAAACATTATGCAGACAAAACTAAATGCACCAAAAAATAAGATGGCACTTTCAGTCATTTCAAACAAAAATAATTCTAATTTTCAGATGTTCATGACAGGGACATGTTTTACTTATTGTTTTATAAAGTAATACATGGCTACCTATCTATTTTTTTTTTCATCATGTCTGAAAAAAATGAGGGTTTTGAAGCTTAAGGCCGCGTACACACGATCAGTCCATCTGATAAGAATGGTCCGAAGAAGCTGACTGATGGTCTGATGTGCCTACACACCATGGGCCAGATTCTTGTACATTTGCGGCGGCGTAGCGTTAGCCATTTACACTATGATGCCGCCTCGTACTGGAGCAAGTGCTTTATTCCCAAAGCACTTGCTCCGTAGTTTGCCGCGGTGTAGTGTAAATGGCCCAGCATACGGCCGCATAATTCAAAGGGGGTGGCTTGTATTTAAATTAAGCGCGCCCCCGTCTCGATTGAACTGCGCATGCGCCGGCCGCGACGAAATCCCAGTGCGCATGCTCCGAAGGACGTCACATTATCTCAATGTGAACAACGTAATCGTAGCATACGCCAGCCCCATTTAGAATCGACGTACGCAAACGACGTAAACGACGCACAACACGACGCGGTCCTGAGGCCATACTTAACATGGCATCCGACGGCAGCCGACGGTATCCGACGGGACTTCGCAAGGTTACTCCACATCTTTGCAGGGGTAACCTTACGCGTACGAAAACGACGTTAACCATGACGGGGCGTCGTAAAAGCGTTCGGGAATTGGCGTATTTTCCTCATTTCCATAAGAAAATGAGAAAACAACGTAAAGGCCACCTAGCAGCCGGAGTTGTCATTACATCTACGATCCGCCAGTGTAATTGTTTTACACATGGCGGATCTTCACCTGTATCTATGCGTAAGTGATACTAGGAATCACACGCATAGATACACGGGCAAAAAATCGGCAATACGACGGGGTATCTGTGATACCCCGTCGTAGCGCTTCTGAGAATCTGGCCCCATCAGTTAAAAAAACGATCGTGTCAGAAAGCAGTGATGTAAAACGCAACGACGTGCTGAAAAAAACGAAGTTCAATGCTTCCTGAGCATGCGCGGCTTTTTAACCGATGCTTTTGCATACTAACGATTGTTTTTGACCTATCGGTCAGGCGTCCATCAGTTAAATTTTAAAGCAAGTTCTCTTTTTTTTGACCGAAGGATAACTGACCGATGGGGCCCACACACGATCGGTTTGGACCAATGAAAACGGACCTTCCGTTTTCATCGGTTTTGACCGATCATGTGTACGCGGTCTTAGGAATGAGGAACTTTTGCTGACTGCCTGGTGGTGCTGGGCTCATGATTCAACTACAAGACATGAGGTAAAACAAATGACTGAACTTTAGCAACTTGCAAAATCTTTGACTTGAGAGTTAGGCAGAAAATGTTAATATTTTAAATTGGCCTAGAAAAACTAAAACACCAATAATGGACCCAACTAATAGATTTTGGGCACATAGCTCTCCAAAGCCCAGAGTTTGTGTTTGGGGGCATTTCTCCAGGATGGTTCTGTACACTATATGCAATCATGTGGAAAGTACACTATATTGTCAAAAGTATTGTGACACCTGCCTTTACATGCACATGAACTTTAATGGCATCCTAGTCTTGGTCCGTAGAGTTCAATATAGAGTTGACCCACACTTTCCAGCTATAAAAGCCTTGACACCTTTGGGATGAATCAGAGTGGAGACTGCAAGCCAGGTCTTCTCCTCCAACATCAGTGCCTGACATCACTAAACCTTGTGGACAGCCTTCCTAGAAGAGTTGAATCTGCTATAGCTGTAAAGGGTGGGCCAACTCAATATTGAACCCTATGGACTAAGACTGGGATGCCATTAAAATTCATGTGTGTGTAGAGGCCAGTGTCCCAATACTTTTGACAAAATAGTGTACTTTACCTTCTGGAATTGCATGAGTAACCTACACCAGGGGATAGAGCTTAACATTAAGTGCAAACTCATTCCACACCAGATATGTGTCCCATGCTTGAAGTAGTATTAACCCTCAATATGTTTTAATTTAACACATTGGGCCAGATTCAGGTAGATGAGAGTATCTTTCCTCTGGAGTAACGCTTCTCATTTACGTTACTCTGAAGACCCTTTCAGCGCAAGTCCTGTAATTCACATAGCAGTTGCGCGTAAACTTGCGCCAGAGTAACGATAATGCGCTGGCGTAACCCGACGCAAGTGAAACTGGGTGTGATCATATGTAAATGATGGGCGGAGCCCAGCGCAGAGGCTTACGTTCAGCGCATCATCCACAGAGCATGCGCAGTGAGTGCGGCTCCACTCGCCCCCTTGTGCGCATGCTCACAACTTCCGTCGGCACCACTTCCTGGGAAACGTCAGCGCAATGCGTTCCGCTGGGCGCTTAAAAGCGCTGGCGGAAACGCCATTCCGGCGCAAAAGTAGTTCCATTTCCCCCCACCCCAGGGAAGATACTTTTGCCCTGTAATGGCTGCTCCCGCTGCCCCCAGAGAGAGGAGGAACCTAAATTATAATGCCCAGGAGGTCACAGTGATAATATCGGCTATGGAGGCATTTAATGATTTTCTCCATGGTAAAAAAAGCAGGAAGACCAGCCGGGAGAGAAAGCAGGCCATCCTGGACACCATAGCTGCCAGGGTCAATGTGCTGGGGTACTCCACCCGGAGTGCTTCAGACATTGGTAAAAAAATCAATGACCTGCGGCGCAAGGTGAGGGGCAAGGTGTCCACCATTAGGAGCCATGAGAGGGGCACAGGTGGTGGTCCCCCATGTCCTGTCACCCTGACCGCGGAGGAGGAGGTGGTCGCCCGCTGCCTGGACAGGGAGCAGTTGGAGGGGGTCCCAGGCTATGATTCCGTAGAGGAAGGCTCCAGGACAGGTAAGTGATTTTTACCCCCTTTTTGGTGTGTTGCATGTGGGGCGGGGGTGGGTACATGTGCCAAGTGTGTGGGACCACCAACATGTGTCTGCTTTGTGTCATCCACAGATGACGGTGCTGGGCCATCTCGTGCCGGCCAGTCCACCCCAACCCCCCAACGGGATGCTGAAGACGAGGCCCTGGGTGCTGGAGACACCGAGGTGGAGGAGGAGAGTGCCCACACCACTTCAGCAGAGGTGGTTGTGGAGGAGCCTGTCCCTGAACAGGAGTTCATTTTAATGTTGGAGGAGTCCTCCTCCTCTGCAGGGCCCTCTGTGATCCCCTCCCCCATCCTAGGTAGCCCCTCAAGGGCGACTCCATCCCCACGGGGACAACCTTCCTCTGCCCCCAGGAAGGCCACCCGGAAGACCAGGGGGGTGTGTGATTTGGTCGAAGACCAGGTGCTTTTGGACCACGCGAAACAGACCCAGCAAATGGGGGAGATGGCTGGCCACCTAGACAGGGTCGCAGACAGCCTGGGCTCTATGTCACAGCTGCCCAGTCGCGTGCAGGGCGTTGTGACCAGCCTGGGGGAGGTGCAGGCTGATATCCGGCACTTGACAGCAGCTGTTCGAGACAACACTGCTGCCATTCGGGAAGAGGGGAGGCAGCGGCAACGTGACCAGCGGCATCAGATCACCCGCCAGCTGAGGATGCAGGCCCAAACAAATTTGTATCTGAGCCGTATCGCTGTGGCATTGGAGGGCATGCAGCCAACAGCTCCCAGGAGTGGCCCACCCGGGGATCAGCCTCCTCCTGATGCCCCCCCACCACCACCACCACCCACTCCCTCCAGGCAGATGAGGAGCCCGAGAGTGCCCCCAAGGAGGAGCCCCCGTCATCCCAGATGAGGGTTTTTTGTTTTTTTGGTTGTTATATATTTTTGTTTATACTCAGGACATGAGTTTATTTATTTTATTTATTATTATTGTTTATACTCAGGACATGAGTTTTTGTTAATTTTTTTGGTTCTCAGGTTATGAGATTTTATTTTTATTTTTTGATACTGCACACGTTGCAGTGTGAATGGTGTGTGAATGTGAGAGGGTGGCACTCCTGAAAGTAAGGGGTGTCACCCTCGGCCGTGGTGGTGAAGTTAACCCCACGGCTGAATGAATGACGTGTGAAAGGTGTGTGAATGGACAGTGACATCATTGGGGCCTTGACGCGGCGTTACTGCTCCCAACTCCTACATGCTGGACTTGGGCTAATCCAATGCGATGTGCATGTGATGTGTGTGATCTAGGGACATCAGTGGTGTACACGCGTGCACTGTCTGTGTTAGTAATGTTTTGGTTTAGTGTCCAAAGATGCCTACGGCGAGGACCCTCCTGACTGCTCTTCCATCAGCAGACTGGGTGTCCTCTGCCAGGTGGGGACTGTGTGGGTCGGGGGTCAGGTCATCACGTATGTCAATCTCTAGGCCTTTTTTCATAGCAAAGTTATGTAGTATGCAACATGCAGCGATGATCTGACACACAAAGGTAGGGGAATACAATAGGGTCCCCCCGGACTTATCCAGGCAGCGGAAACGGGACTTCAGGAGCCCAAATGTTTGCTCCACCACTGCACGGGTTTTGATGTGTGCTTCATTGTATTTTCTCTCTCCTCTGGTTTGGGGGTTCCGGAAAGGAGTCATTAGATGGGGTCCCAGTGCATATGCAGAGTCACCTGTAAGGTAAAAGACAGGAGAATGTTAGTCATGCATGTGCGACTTCTGTTGTGCATCACGGGAGGGGATAGTCATGCCTGACTCCCATGTCACTCACCAACCAGCCAGCTGTCCCCATACATGTTCTGTTCGAATTCTGCTGGGATGGGACTCTGACGGTATATGAAGCTGTCATGGCTGGACCCGGGGTGTTTGGCACGGACGTGCCATATGAGGCGTTGGGCATCGGCTATCACCTGTACGTTGATGGAGTGCCAATGCTTCCGATTGCGGTATATGTGCTCTGTGGCACTGGGGGGCTGTAGGGCCACATGTGTGCAATCAATGGCCCCGATGGTGCGTGGGAATCTGGCAATGTTGTAGAAATCTGTCATTGCCTTCAGCCGCAGCTCCTCAGTGGTGGGTCTGATGAACTGGTTGGACATGCGTCTGAGGATTGCAGGGACAACCTGGTGCACACATCTGCTTATGGAGGACTGTGACATCCCAGCCACCACTCCACTTGTACGCTGGAATGATCCACTTGCAAGGAAATGGAGTGTTGCCAGGACCTTCACCAGTGGCTGCACTGCTTGTGAGCGGTGTGTCTTGCTGGTGATGTCACCCTGCAGGGTTGTGGTTAGTTCAAGTATTGCATCTGGGCTGAATCTGAAGAGGCGATACACCTCCTCATCCCCCATGCCAAAGAGGTTCATACGAGTGCGGTATATCCTCTCACGTGCCCGCCTCCTCCGTAGCGAGGGACCCAGTACTAGTCTTAGGACCACGAGTGCCCCTGGCATGTTGGCACACAGAGGTGTTGTCCTTGCTAGTGTTGTTGTTCAGCTTGCTAGTTTCGTCGGTAACGCTGCTGTAGCTGCTCTCCTGCTGACCTGTGACCGTCTGGAGTAAAGATAAAGCAGCCTTTTGTAGAAATAACTTTGCGCCGGACGGACCAGATACGCGCGGCGCATGTAGCCAGCGTATGGTGCTAATCCGATCGTGAATTGGGAAAAATCCCTCATTTGCATATTTGCAGGGGAAATCAATAGGCGCGACTGATGCGCCCAGCGAAAATAAGCGCTGACGATACTCTGGCGTCGGAACGTTCCGCCGGTCGCAAATGACCCGTTATTGGGCGCATCTAGTTTGGTGGGTACGGGCACATAGAAAAGACGGCGCATCATCACAGTTACGCGGCGCATATCCAAATACTCCAGCGCAAGTGTTCGTGAATCTGGCCCATTGAGTCCAATTAAATAAATATTCCCCAGTAAACTATTTGTTAAAATTCTTACCCAAGCACTTGTGGCTTATGTTGCATAACTTATAATGCTGATGGCTCCTAATCTCTCAGTGATGCATCCTTGAACATCCTGGCCCAGATTCACAGAGCGATTACGCCTGCGCAACAGGAGATGCGCGTGCGTAAGTCGAAATGTGCGCGTGCGTTTCGATGCACGGCATCCCCAGAACGAGATACGCAAAAAATCTACTTTTTTTTGTCCCGCGTAATTTCGTTAGACTGGCGCATCCGTCCGCGCAAATATGCGCTAGACAGACCATTGATTTGCTAGTCAAATATGCTAATGAGGGACTTACAGGGATCCACAAAAGAACATTGGGGCAGCGCAGGCTACGCAGTGTGCGCAACAGCAAAATGTCCTGTCTAAAATTAGACCGTATAAAAGCTGGTCTAAAAAGAGAAAAAAAGTCTACTTGTTAGATAAAGCAACACTGTTAGTGAGGAGCACAGCAGTCACACGTGTTGCACAACAATCTGTATGCCAACATGCCAGGGGCATCATCGCACATAGCTATACTACTGACTTTAGATGAACAAAGAAGGATGAGGGCACGGAGGATGGCACGGAGGATGGCACGGGAGAGGATATACCGTACCCGCATAGACCTGTTTGGCATGAATGATTCTGAGGTGTATCGCATCTTCAGATTCACCCCTCATGTCATCCTGGAATTAACCACAACCCTGCAGGAGGACATCACCAGCCCAACACACCGCTCACATGCAGTGCAGCCACTGGTCAAGGTCATGGCAACACTCCATGTCCTTGCCAGTGGCTCTTTTCAGCGTACAAGTGGAGTGGTGGCTGGGATGTCACAATCCTCCATGAGCAGATGTGTGCACCAGGTTGTCCCTGCAATCCTCAGACGCATGGCCAACCAAATCATCAAACCCACCACTGAGGAGCTGCGGCTGAAGGCAATGACAGATTTCTACAGAATTGCCAGATTCCCACGCACTGTGGGGGCCATTGATTGCACACATGTGGCACTCCAGCCCCCCCAGGAGACAGAGCACATGTACCGCAATCGGAAGCATTGGCATTCCATCAACGTACAGGTGATAGTCGATGCCCAAGGCCTCATATGGCACGTCCGTGCCAAACACCCAGGGTCCAGCCATGACAGCTACATATACAATCAATGCCACATCCGAATGGAATTCGATCAGAACGTGTATGGGGACACCTGGCTGGTTGGTGAGTGACATGGGTGGCAGGCATGACTATCCCCTCCCATGATGCACACATCACAAGGGGCACATGTATGACTAACATCCTCCTGTCTTTTCCCTTACAGGTGACTCTGCATATCCACTGGGACCCCATCTCATGACTCCTATCCGGAACCCCCAAACCCCAGGAGAGGAAAGATACAATCAAGCACATGCCCAAACACGAGCAGTGGTGGAGCGCACCTTTGGCTTCCTAAAGTCACGTTTCCGATGCCTGGATAAGTCTGGGGGTACCCTTTTGTATTCCGCAAACTTTGTGTGCCAGATCATCGGTGCATGTTGCATGCTGAACAACTTCGCAGAAAGAAAGGGCCTGCAGATTGGCCTACGTGATGACCTGACCCCTGAACCAGACAATCCCCCCCTAACCAAGGCTACCCCGTCTTCTGAGGGAAGAGCAGCCAGGAGACAACTCACATTGGGCATCTTTGCACGTTAAACACATTAATCATGGCACAATGAGAATGCATGCATGCACACCACTGTGGTCCCTAGCACACACACCCCACATCCACATCAAATTGGATTGGCACCAGTCCACCATGCAGGACTTGTGAGCAGCAACGCCACGCCAAGGCTCCAATTATGTCACTGTACATTCATACACCATTCACACGGACCTGGGGATCACTTCTCCCTGGTCCTGGTCCTGGGGAACCCTTCTCCACCAAAATTGAGGGTGACAGCCCTTTTCCGGCAGGAATGTCACCCCCACATTCAAACAGCATTCACAACCCAAAAGCAAAAATGTTCCAGCAAAAAAAAAGGGGAAAAAAATAATTATTGCCCTTTACGTGAGCCACGCCTGGGGCACCCCCGGCCACGGCCCCGGCTTCTCAGGGGAGACTCATGGGGGAGGGGTAAAACCGGGGAAGGAGGAGCAGCCCCTGATCTCTGCCCACCTGGCGGCCTGCCCTCCAAGGCCACGGCTATTCTGTCCAGGGCAACACCAAGTGTTGCCGTGTTGGCCTGGATAGCCTGGGTAAGGGCCCTCACATCCTGTCCAACGCCTGCTGATGTCGTCCGCAGTTTGTTTAGGCAGGTTGTGAAAGCCCGGGAGTGGGAGTCCAGGTTCCCCAGCGTATCCTTGATGGAGGACAGGCTCTCCTCCATCCGCACCAATGTCTGGCTGACCTGTCCCAGATGGCGGGTCTGGAGGAACTGGTCCCTTCTCAGAGTGGCGGGCAGGAGATCGGCCAACCCCCTGGTGTTCTGGGATGAAATCCTGCCTCCAGCTGATGCTTGTGGCCGGGGAGAAGGGGAGGCCCTTGGGAGGGGAGCCATGTTGGGGGAGGAGGGGGGGGGGCTCCCCCTTAGGGAGGGCTGCCTACTGCCAGCCAGAGGGGAAGAGTCCTCAAAAACCAAACGTCCAGTGCCTGACATGGACTCCTCCTCCTCATGATTCTCCTCCTCCTCATGATTCTCCTCCTCCTCTTGAACCTCCTCTGCGGACTCCGGCCTTGTTGGGGGGGCCTCATTAGGCTGCTGTCCTGGGGTTGGTGCGGTCAGGCCAGATGGCCCTGCACCCTCCTGCACATCTGTGGATGACACAAAACATTCACAGGTTGGAGGATCCACACACTTGCCACATATTTCCTTTCACCCCCTCCCCCACACATGCTGCACACCTGATATTAAAAAAAATACTTACCTGGCACCACGGGCTCCGGACTTGAGTCAAAGCCGGGCAGGCCCTCAACTTCATGCCGATGAAAGGTCAGGGCCACCGCACGCTCCTCCGCTGTCAGCCTAATACGGCATGGTGGGCCCCCTCCTGTGCCCCTGGCATGGGCATGCATTCTGGCCAGCTTCTGTTTGACCAGACACCGGAGGTCATTGATTTTTTTGTCAATCCCAGACCGGGTCCGTGTCTCCCCCTCCCCCGCTGAATTGACCTGCTCAGTGATCATATCCAAAATCTCCCTCCTCCTGGCCGGGGTGGTGTTGGCACTGTCCGGGCCGTGGAGGAAACGCCCATATTCGCTAATGGCTCGGGCAAGAATTCTTTTTTCCCCCAAAGAAAAATTGAGCTTTCGCTTTCTCTCTGTCATACTTCCAAAAAAACTCACTCCCAGTCAACAAAAATCACTCACAAAAACAAGCACAACCAATCAAGCAAGAACACACACAAAGAGAAAACTACTCAGCAAGAAACAGTCACAAAAACAAACAGCAAAAAAAACAGCAGGAAAACAAACAAACAGAAATATATCAATCAAACAAACAGTCTCTCAAACACTTATCAAAAAACACTTTCAAAGATCTACTAACAAACACTTGATCACACGAACACTAATCTGACAACTACAAAACACACCGCAACGAACAACAGGACAAAAGCACTTGGTTAAATGGGAAGGGACAAAGGGATGTACTTTTGCAATGCAAGTGCGTTTGTGTGTGTCTATTTATGCTGTTTGCGTAGTTCACAACGTCGCCCTAGTCCATTTCCAATTTCACTGATTGCGCCGCTCCCGAGTTGTGAGTATGCGCACAGCGGAGCTGACCATGGTCTCCTTCAAGCGCGCATGCGCGAGCCGGCCGGCCCTTCATTTGCATGGGGTCAAGGCTCATTTCAATGTAACACGCCCTTCCCAATTTGTATTACTCCGCCTTACGCCTCTGAAAAAACGTTACGCATGCGCAATTTCCTGCGCAAAAGCTACGAGAATAGGGTGATTACGCGGCAAAATTGCGCAAGTCTAACGTAAAGGCGGTGCGCTACGCTGGTCCAATAATGCGCAGATGTACCTGAATCTGGGCCCCTGTCGGCACAAGAAAGAGTTAATAGTGGACAGTCCAGTCTCTTAGCTTGTAAAGGGTAGGGGAGTGGAGGAGGGAGAAGCAGGAGAGTAACTTGCCATCCTAGGCTTTGGGGGCTGTGTGTTTCTATTGATGCACACAGTGTAGGGAGACACAATCCTAGTCTCTGTGTGCAAGGGTGCTCCATAGGAAGCAGCAAATAATGGTATCACCTGCCAGGCTATTTAGTGTGGTAGGGGCTTGTGAAACATTAGACAGGCTAAACAGAACTACCAACTTTTTTGATTTTATTAATCAAATTTTCCATGTACTGTATATAATCTTAATACAAGTTTATTGCAGGCACACTAACATTTATATTCAAAAGATCCACTAATTGTTTGCCCATTTATGGTAGTGTCAGTACAAAAGTTATACATTTTCCATAAATTGTATCCTTAGATAACATCCATTGCTTTTAATAACTGAGGATACAGTTCAAAAAATGTGAAAGAAATCTGTGTTTGCAATATGCTGGAGCTAAATGTAGGTATTCCTTATGCTCAAAAACTGTCCATCACAAAGTTGGATGAAAAATTAAGCAGTGTGGTAGAAACTGGTGGTCTCTGTGTTATATTTGCATTAACCACTTCAGCCCCGGAAAGATTTGCCCCCTTAATGACCAGGATATTTTCTGTGATACGGCTCTGCATTGCTTTAACTGACAATTGCACGGTCGTGCGACGTTGTACCCAAACAAAATCACAATAGACATATATTGATTGATTTGCTCAAAGGTTATAATGTCTAAAAGCTATGGGATAGATTTAGGGCCTTTTTTTTTTACTAGTAATGGTGGGGATATGTGATTTTTAGCAGGACTGCGACATTACGGTGGACAAATCTTACCTAAAATTACACTTTTTGGGGACCAGTGACATTATTACATTGATCAGTGCTATAAAAATGCACTTACAGAAATTTGGAACAAACTGTTAGCGCAAACACTGGTACTACCGAACACTTAAAAAGTGGGCAATGTATATGTCTAGAAAGCAGTCACAGTTTTATAGTCCATATAGTGGTACAAAATGACCAGTCCTAGAAAGGAAGGAGATGGGAAGATGGGAAGATGGTGGGCGGCAGCTATCCTCAGAGAAAAGCCAACTCTGTTAGGGGAAGACAAGGAAACAAAAAAGGGAAGTGCCACCTAAGTGCAATATGTCAGATACTATGTTTAATCTCAAAAGAAATGCACTTACAATACACAATTAAAAAACGGGCTCATCAGGGTCTCATGATGCGCGGTGCGGTCCAGTCTCAGGTCCATCTAGATCTACGGATCTGCAGGCAGGGAGAGAAATCCATACTGTGGCCACCAGGAAACAGCCAGGTTCAGCGTGGAGGTGCAGATGATGACGTTACCAGAGAGGGGGACCAGGGAGAGCACCGGAAGGAAGGTGAGACTAAAAACAACAGGCTACGCGCTCGGAGACAAGCTCCTTCTACAGGCCAAAAAAATAATTTTTAAGCTTTTTGGATAGCATATGGAAGGGTTAACACCCCTGTAACATTTGCTTTGCTGTCTGTGCTCCTGTTCAGAAGATTTCAGCTCACTTTCTGTCCCAATGACAATTGGATTTAGAAAATGTTGGGTTGTTGCGGAAACAAGGATTGGTGATAAAACTTCAGTGGGTGTACCTTTCTCTCATAATAACTCTACAGGAGTAATTCCCTTCATGGGGTAGATTTCCTCTTACTTCCTGTTGTATCCCACCATTTGTAAGTAGGAGTCGTTTGTAAGTTGGATGTTTGCAGGGCTTTTTTTTAAGGGGGAACTTGGTGGAACTCAGTTCCAGCATCTCTGGCTCAGGGGGGGGTGCTCACCATAATCACTTTTAAGCGCAGAAGTGTTTACAAGTGACAGCTCTGCACTCTGCGTGTAACCCACCTGAACTCTGCAATCTGTATGTAATGCAATCCAGGTATTTAACCACTTAACCCCCGGACCATATTGCTGCCCAATGACCAAAGCACTTTTTGTGATTCGGCACTGCGTCGCTTTAACTGACAATTGCACGGTCGTGCGACGTGGCTCCCAAACAAAATTTGTGTCCTTTTTTTCCCACAAATAGAGATTTCTTTTGGTGGTATTTGATCATCTCTGCGGTTTTTATTTTTTGCGCTATAAACAAAAATAGAGCGACAATTTTGAAAAAAATTCAATATTTTTTACATTTTGCTATAATAAATATCCCCCAAAAATATATTAAAAAAAATGTTTTCTCAGTTTAGGCCGATACGTATTCTTCTACATATTTTTCGTAAAAAAAAAATCATAATAATCGTTTATTGATTGGTTTGCGCAAAAGTTAAAGCGTTTACAAAATAGGGGGTAGTTTTATGGCATTTTTATTAATATTTTTTTTACTAGTAATGGCGGCGATCAGCATTTTTTTTCAGTACTGCGACATTATGGCGTGCACTTCGAACACTTTTGACACATTTTTGGGACCATTGTCATTTTTTTAGCGATAAATACTATAAAAATGCATTGGATTACTATAAAAATGCCATTGGCAGTGAAGGGGTTAACACTAGGGGGCGGGGAAGGGGTTAAGTGTGTTCCTGGGTGTGTTCTAACTGTATGGGGGGGTGGCCTCACTAGGGGAAATCACTGATCTTCTGTTCATACATTGTATGAACAGAAGATCAGTGTTTCCCCCGCTGACAGGACCGGGAGCTGTGTGTTTACACACAAAGCTCCCGGTCCCCGCTCTGTAACGAGCGATCGCGTGTGCCCGGCGGCAATCGCACCCCCTAGTGGCCGCTTTAATGCGGATGTATAGCTATGGGCTCTTGCCCAGGAGAGCCACATTCCCGCAGTAAAATGACGACGGGCGAGGCTGAAGCGGTTAATGACCCTTTTAGACCCTCCTACTGTTTGTGAAATTTGACTGACCACACCCACTATTTGATATTATTTGGAGGGTGCGTGTGGCTGGATGGGTTTTGGGGGGTCGTGGTTGAGTTCCAGCACCTATTGTTTGAGAAAAACAATAGCACTGTATGTTTGTACTTGTACTTGTACTTCGTTTTAGATACACTATGCAGAAAAATATGTTCTGTAATTGCTAAAAGCTTCTAGACCCTGGTTTGTCAGTTATTATTAATTTAATTACCATTTTCCATAGTACACCATTATAGCCAGAACAAAATCAATAACCTTTCCTTTTTGCCTTACTTACAGAATTTTCTACACATTGCAATGAATGTCTACAACAACTTTGAGTGCAAGGCATAACAAAAGTTGGGAAACTTGCATTAGGAATAAAGCATCCTCCTACTAATTCTCTTATTTTCATTCCTGCACCTGGATTTGCCTATAGACATTCAATATTGGTTCAAGATGCCCTTTACAATTTGAGCTTAGACTGAATTTTAAGAGGTCAGAAGAATATTCTCAGATGAGCTCGCTTTGCTGGAATCTGACCTTTCTTGTGTGCTTTCTCCAACTTCTTTAGACAAAAAAAAGGCTTTCCCCCATGGAGAGTTCCCACACTGGCAGATAGAGCATTCTCCAACACAATGCCTGGGATACTTAAACATAAATTTACTCGACTGCATTGGAAGAACAAAATGAAGACCTGGCAGGGAAGCCTTTTATAGCTTTGTCTTTTCTTGTTTTTAATTTATTGTCACAACAGATAAGGGACATCTATATGTAAATTTTAAGGGTAATGAAAATTTGGAACATCATAAATACTGCCTCTTTGGAAACTTGTACAGGTTACAGCAAAGGAGAATGATTAATGATGTTTGAGCCACACTGAATAGGCTTACAGCATTAACATACTTAAAATATTAAAATAAGTCTACGGATTTACTTCCCTTGTATTCAAATGGAGGAACAAATATATTTATTTTACCAACTGGTTCTGCCATTCTTTTAATAGCTTGCTGTGTATCCTTAGGTCAGTAGCATTCAGGCAGTTGAGACATTTCATAAATAAAATACAAATAATATATTTGAGAAGGTGAATCAGCTGGACTAGCAGCAAATGGTGTAGCGATTGATGTTACTGGAGTTTCTCAATGAGTCTTCTTATGTAAACCATAGGTGGTACTTCTGATAGCAGTAAAAGGTACTTCTACCACTAAAGTGGAGCTAAAGTTAACAATCAAAAAACTGAGCACAGGCAGCTCTTTCTTGCAACACCAAACACTTACATGCCTGTTCAACATTTTCTATTGATTGTACACTGCACAGCTCAGAGTACATTCCTGGCATACTCCGGCTATGTTGGAATATCTGACTACTGTGTGCATGTACAGGATAATATCCTTTGCCCATCAGTAGGGATGACCCACGTTCGGTTCGCACCAGAACCGTCGAACAGACCGACCGTTCGCGCAAACATTTGGAACCCCATTGAAGTCTATGGGACTCGAACGTTCGAATTCAAAAACGCTAATTTTAAAGACCAATATTCAAGTTATTGTTGGAAAACGTCTTTGAGAACCCGGGTCTTGCCCCAGGGAACATGTATCAATGGAAAAAAGTTAAAAAAAACTGTTGTTTTTTCAGGAGCAGGACTCCTGAAAAAGTGACTGTTTTTAAAACTTTTTTCCATTGATAACCCTAGGGCAAGACTCGGGTTCTCAAAGACGTTTTCACAGGCAAGCTATAGACGGGGATGAGCTTCAAGTTCAAGTCAAACTCATGTTCGACTCGAACATTGCCTGTTCGCCGAACAGCGAACTATTTGGGGTGTTCGCGGCAAGTTTGTGTGAACTTTAGAACCCTGTTAAAGTCTATGGGACTTGAACATTTGAAATCTAAAGTGCTAATTTTAAAGGCTAATATGCAAGCTATTGTAATAAAAAGTTTTTGGGGACCCGGGTCCTGCCCCAGGGCACATGTATCAATGCAAAAAAAGTTTTAAAAACTGCAGTTTTTTTGGCAGCAGTGATTTTAATAATTCCTTTAAGTGAAACAATAAAAGTGAAATATTCCTTTAAATTTCGGACCTGGGGGGTGTATAGTATGCCTGTAAAGTAGCGCTTGTTTCCCATGCTTAGAACTGTCCCTGCACAAAGTGTAATTTCTGAAGGAAAAAAAGTAATTTAAAAATCACTCGTGGCTATAATAAATTGTCGGCTCCCGGCGATATAGAGAAAAGTCATTCATAAAAAAAATGTGTGGGGGTCCACAGCATTTTAAAAAAAAAATTGGGGTGGAGTTTCCCTTAAAATCCATACCAGACCTGAAGGGTCTGGAATGGATATTTTGGGGGAACCCCACATCATTTTTTTTTAATTGAGTGAGTGATTTTAAATTACTTTTTTCCTTCAGAAATTACATTTTGTGCAGGGACAGTTCTAAGCACAGGAAACAAGGGCTACTTTACAGGCATACTCTACACCCCCCTAGGAACGAAATTTAAAGGAATATTTCAATTTTATTGTTTCACTTTAAGCATTATTAAAATCACTGCTTCTGAAAAAACGTCTGTTTTTTAAAACTTTTTTTGCATTGATAAATGTCCCCTGGGGCAGGACCCAGGTCCCCAAACACTTTTTAGGACAATAACTTGCATATTAGCCTTTAAAATTAGCACTTTAGATTTCAAACATTCGAGTCCCATAGACTTTAACAGGGTTCTAAAGTTCACACAAACTTTTGGTCTGTTCGCAGGTTCTGGTGCAAACCGAACCCAGGGGTGTTCGGCTCATCCCTACCCATCAGCCATAAAGAGGTTGAAAACCTGAAACCCAGAAAAAAGAACCAGCAAGAGATGTAACTGCCTCATCACTGGAAGATGTAGGTCAGTATTTTACGGGGGTTTAGTTCTATTTTCAATTCTTTCTTCTAAAGCCCTGTACACACGATCGGTTTGTCTGATGAAAACAGATCGGTGGACTCTTTTCATCTGACAAACTGATTGTGTGTGGGCCCCATCGGTTTGTTTTCCATTGGTGAAAAAAAATAGAACATGTTTTAAAATTTTCCCATGGATAAAATTCGATAGAAAAAAACAATCGTCTGCATGGAACTCCATCGGAGAAAAATCCACGCATGCTCAGAATCAAGTCGACACATGCTCGGAAGCATTGAACTTCATTTTTCTCAGCACGTCAGTGTTTTACATCACCGCGTTGGTCACGGTTGGATTTTTGACTAATGGTGTGTAGGCAAAACTGATGAAAGTCTTTTCATCGTTTTTGTACAGGGCTTAAGACTTGTATACTTAAGACTGCACATGTCAAAGCTGAAATATACATTCATGGGTGTGATCTACAGAGGAGGGTGTCATGATCTTTCTGCATTTATTTTTTTCTGCCCAGTGATATTCAGTGTAGATTATGGAGTTTGTACCTTTATACACAATTCACAAGATCAAGGGCTGCTACTCTTGGTGATGATATCATTGTCACAGCCACGTGCCAGCACCATTGATTTAAGTGGTAAATGTTTTGTCCTGCAGACAAGAAGCAATGGCAATATACACAGTGAAAGAAGGGGAGAGGGGTGGTTGTTGGAGTTTCTTGATTGAGCTGACTATTCATAGTAATGCAATTTAAATAATGCACAGTGCTTATCTACTATAAATCAAATACTAAACCATATACTGTATATGTAGCACCCGCCTAGTTAGGTTGATATGTGAATTTCGTTTTTGGCTTCTTCTGTAGTCAAGGATGAAGTGATTGTTTGCTCTGGTCTGCTCAGAGTTTACAGGATGGGTGTTTGGTTGCATCCCCCTGCTTCTTGAAGACGTTTCTAGAGCCTAGGGAGGGAAAATTCAAATAACCAGCCTGAATATTGATCAGGGCCTAGCCAATCCCTGGGGAGGTGTGTCCAGATAGGAAGCTGATAAAATATCTGAAGCCCTGAAGAGATTGTCTTCTTACCCAACAAAGAGGCAGTCTCAGATTTCGAAGGGGCTGTTGCCCCTTTGAGGCAAGACTTGAATTGTCCTGCTGTTCTCCGAGGTCTCTGGGCGGGAGTCTCTAAAGGGTCTTCAAGACTGCAGGACTACACAAAAATGATCTGATCTTGAGAAGGACTATTTTTCATTCAGTGGGAGTAGTCCAAAGGAAGCTGGAAGGTGACATGTGTCCTGTGGACTTGTGATTAATGACCCTGTACTGATTCCTGGTGACTGTGTGCTTTTGGGATGTGAGGCTTTGAGACTGTTCAGAAAGATATCTTATGGCCTCCAGGTGTGAGGGTTTACACTGTCAGGACCTGGTTCACCTGCTAGTGGCACTGTGCGTCTCTGGGCTGAAAACTCTAGTTCTAGTGACCAACAGCAGGTGTCTCCCAGAAGTTTGCAGGTTTCAGTGATCATCACAATCCATTTGGTTTAGCTGCTAGGTGGTTATATAAGGCTGCTCCCTTTAGCACACGGCACATCTGTGCAGGGGAGAGCAGGGAGCAGAAGGGAAAGGGGATTGGGGAAAACAAAGTTTGGAAGGGAACAAGGCAGCAGGATACTAGATACAGAGCAAGGACAAGGACAACAGTAAATGGCAACAGAGTCAGGCAGCATCACAACAAATGAGGTACAAAGCATGAGCAGCCAAAACACTGAAGCGCAGTGTGCTAGTGGGAGCAGCCTTATATAGCCAACTAGCAGCTGAAACCAGGTGGAGCTGATCACAGAAACCTGCTGGCTTCTGGTAGACACCTGCTGGCTTCTGGTAGACACCTGCTGGTGGTCAATGAAACTGCAGCTTTTAGCCCAGAGACCCACAGTGCCCCCAGCAAGTGAACCAGACTCTGATATGTCCTCTCATTGGTGTTTCTAGCCATTTTAAAGTATCCCATGCCCCAATTCCTCCCCTGCTTCACATTCTGCAAGCAATAAATCACAAAAAGACAAATCCCTAGACAGTTTATTGGAGCTGCAGTGAATATACTGTTTCTTGGGTGGCTGGCGGCCTCTGTACGTGTGGATAAGAACCAGGGGTAGTGCTACACATAACATTATATGTGGAAAAAATATTGTACCATACAAAATACACAGACCAATTCCAATAATTCAAAAATACCTTTCTCAAAACCTCATAATAATCATAAATGAGTACCCTCAATACATTTATCCCCATGTGCTTATATAGTCTGTGATATTCACAAATAAAAAGTCCAAAATGCTTTAGTGCAAAACGCAAGGAAATCTTCAATTGTGTTTCCACACAGTGAGATCTAAATCCTATGCAAATCTTGCGCAATCTCCTCCTTCATCAATATTGTATACCACTTCAAATACCCATTGTGACACAAAGCTCAGCAGATATGTTGGACCTCTAGGTTATAAGTGGTCAATATCAGCCTCATCAGCACTCCAGGGGTCTGATTATAATCACTCCTTTTCACCTAGCTCCAAACCCATAGTTTACTATGAATGACAACAAATGTCCGTTGAGGATCATCCGATTGTGTGTACACAAGTCCATTCAGCTAAAATCCAAAGTACAAACACGCATGCTCCGAACCAATGCTAAACATCAGACAACAATAGCAGAAGTTGCCCAAAGGGTGGCGGTAAAGAGCTGAAAAACCATGTCATTTGGTGAGAGTTGGCTAAAAAAGTTCTGCCGTGTGTATGCATACCAAGTTCACGGACAACTTTTCTTTGGTTCAAAAATCCACGGAAAAGTCAGATGGAAGTCCGATCGTGTGTATGAGGCTTCAGATGAGGCTACAGATTTAGATACATTAACAAATGGAAGCCAAACTCCAGCTTACACTTATTAGGGCTCTTTCACACAGCGCGGATCAGTAATGATCCGCCCCGTGCACCTCAGTTTGCTCAGCCTGGATCGCTCCGTTGATCCCCGCTGAGCCTGCGGATGACAGGGCGGTCCCCTCACACTATGCAGGGACCGCCCTGTCTTTCCTCCGCTCTCCCCTAAGGGGGGAGCGGATGAACAAGGACCGTATGTAGGTATTCATCCAACCCGATGCACCAGACAGAAGGAAAAATAGTTTTTTTCTCCGTCATGATAAACGGAACATAACAGAGACGGATGTCAGCCGATGTCAGCGGATGTTTATCCGCTGACATCCGCGATCCCATAGGGATACATGTATGTCCGTTTTTTTATCCGAAAACGGATGTATGAAAAACGGATATACGGAACGTCAGTGTGAAAGACCCCTTAAGCAGTTACAGCATTTTTTTTTCTATTAAGGTTTAAATAAATAAATAAAATATGACCATTAATAAGCACCCCTGTCAGTCGTAAACTTTTTTTTTCAGGACCCTCTAACTGCCACAAAGAAGGAACACCTAAAATAAGAAAAACAATGCAGTCACTACATCTAAGAATTGGTGGTAAGCCGCAATGTAAAAAATGCTCACTTTTGGGTTTAATACTGCTTAACTGCTTGCCGACCAGCGTACCACTATATATGTTGGCAGCATGGCAAGGACAGGCAGATATACATATATTTACGCTCCCTTTAAGATCGTGGCATTGTGGACGCGTGTGCGATCGTCTCATGGTGAGGATGAACGGGGAGATGCTGATGAAGCGGTGATCACTGTCTTGTCACACACAGCCCAACCCCCTACAGTAAGAATCACTTACTAGGACACACGTAACCCCTAACAGCGCTACCTAGTGGTTAACCCCCTTAACTGCCAGTGTCATTTTCACAGTAAACAGTGCATTTTTATAGCACTGCTCGCTGTAAAAATGACAATGGTCCCAAAAATGTGTCAAAAGTGCTCGATGTGTCTGCCATAATGTCGCAGTCATGTTAAAAATCGCTGACCGCCGCCATTACTAGTAAAAAAATAATAATAAAAAACTATTCCCTATTTTGTAGTCGCTATAACTTTTGCGCAAACCGATCAATAAATGGTCATTGCAGTTTTTTTTTACCAAAAATATGTAGAAGAATACGTATCGGCCTAAACTGAGGAAAGAAAAACTTTTTGGGCCAGATTCTCAAAGAAGTTACGTCGGCGTATCTCGAGATACGCCGCGTAACTTCTAGGATGCGCCGGCGTATCTATTTTCTGTATTCAGAAAGCAAAATACACCGGAATTTTGCTTAGATCCGACTGGCGTAAGTCTCTTACGCCGTCGTATCTCAGTTGCATATTTACGCTGGCCACTAGGTGGCGCTTCCGACGATTTACGTGTCAAATATGCAAATGAGCTAGATACGCCGATTCACGAACGTACTTACCGCGGCGTAGTTTAAATAAGATACGCTACGCCTGCACAAAGATACGCGTCCGTACGAGAATCTGGCCCTTTATATATATTTTTTGGGGATATTTATCATAGCAAAAAGTAAAAAATATTGCATTTTTTTTTCAAAATTGTCGCTCTATATTTGTTTATACTGCAAAAAATAAAAATCACAGAGGTGATCAAATACCACCAAATGAAAGCTCTATTTGTGGGAAAAAAAGCATGTCAATTTTGTTTGGGAGCCACGTCGCACGGCCACGCAATAGTCAGTTAAAGCGACGCAGTGCCAAATCACAAAAAGTGGCCTGGTCTTTGACCAGCAAAATGGTCCAGGGCTGAAGTGGTTAAAGTGATATATTTACTATATTGTCTTGAATGACATACTATGAATATTGTGTGTGATATACTGTATTTTTTTTTTCCACGATGCAGTTCTCAGCAAACTTATGTTAAATACAGAAACTAATAGAAGGAATTACTTTTAAGGATAAACATTTTGGCCTAGATTCACAAAGCGATTACGCCTGTGTAAATGTTGTTAGACAGGAGTAATTTCGATTTACGAGCGTTTTTACGCTAGTCGAAATCCTCAAACCATGAAAAGACACCTGCGTGCTAAATTTCGACTTTATTACGTGTTAGTACGCCTTCAGATCTACGCTGCCTGAAAATTGCGGCCACTGGGCGGACTTCCTGTTGTTTTTCACCTTCATGGTATGCTAATGAGCTTTTGCCTGGAATCCACAAAATTTCGCTCTTCAAACGCAATCTCTTACGGCACCTTTAGTCATCTTTTTTTTCCGTTTCACTATACCAGCTTTTTGCTGGTCTAATATTAGACAGCCCATGTTAAGTATGGCCGTCGTTCCCGCGTCGAATTTCAACGTTTTTCGATTTCTTTTATTATTTTTAACGTAAGTCGTCCGGGAATAGGAATGTTCGTAAACGCCGCTACTCAAACAACGAATGACGTCACGACGTGATTTCGCGCAATGCACGGCGGGAAATTCCTGAACAGAGCATGCGCAGTTCGATCGTCGCGGGGACGCGCTTAATTTAAATGCTTCACGCCCCCTACTCACGTATTTCGATTGCGCGGCGGAAAAAAAATACGATACAATAGCGTACGCGCAAAAAAACTACCTGAATTCGGCGTAGAGTCTGGTGATAGACGGCAGCGTAGCGTATTTCGATTACGCAGCGGAAGATTACATCTATGTGAATCTGCCCCTTTGTTCCTGCTTAAAAATGTGAAGACAAATCTTGCTCTCCTTCACACATAATGCAACATGACCCATCTACTGCTGCTAAATTTAAACTGATTCTAAGCGGAAATATATGGAAAAATAAGTCTTTCCTGTTAATTAGGAGTGAACTGGCAACCAATTTGCAATGTCTGTCATTTTATTCTCTTGCTGGAGGCGATCTGTCGCATTAGAAGCTCATTCTAATTGTTGCTGCAAACTGTAATAGGAAAAAAATGTTTTTCTATTTCTCAGCCTGCGAGTCACTCTGCACAGCTTCTTAATTGCCGTGCACACTCTGTAACCTCTTTTGTCTGTCACTACCTTTAAAATTTAAACATATATTTTGTGACACTTCAGCATTTGATTCTGATAAGCTAAAAAAGAGAAAAGGGGGGGGGGGATATTCCATCATAGTTAGCTTCCTAGCAACAGGTCTGTTCTGGGGTGGGTGACATAAAAGACTTTATATACTTTAAATATGGTTGGATTATATGACCCCCTTTAATCTGCTTAAATTGGGTTATTTCTTTTGTGAGATGTCACTTAAAAATACTTTACAGCCTCCCTTTGTAGAAATCGTTTGAAGTCTGTGTAATCAAGTACTTGCCCACTTGTCACTTATCTTCGAGGACTATGGGGAAAATGACTAATGAAATAATAGGAAGAGTGAGAAAATTTGCATTTTTCTCAAGATGAATATCTGTTAAGTCACAGCTTTTAATGTAGATGTCTCTTCACCATAAAACAGCAGAAATCTATATCTTAGCAAGCATAGCATATACATAGCATATGACTTATAAAACAGCTCACATAAAATACATAGAAATGGCATATTACTCATATATAAAAAAAGAAATAGCATGTAACGCTTTTAGCTTCTGTATTTATCTTTCATGCATGAACAAAGACTAATAATCTAAGGGGAAACAATATTGGCCCATATTCAGAAGGAACTTACGCCGACGTATCTCCTGATACGCTGCGTAAGTCCACGGATGCGCCGTCGTATCTATGCGCCTTATTCTTGAAATTAAATACGCCTGAATTTTGGCTTAATCCAACCAACGTAAGTCTCCTACGCCGTCGGATCTTGGGCGCATATTTACGCTGGCCGCAAGATCTTGGTATCTATCTATCTCTATATATACACATGTGTGTGTTTGAGCTTTGGGTGCACACCCTAATGCCATGGCCTGCGCACACCTACTGTATGATGCTGGCCATACACTAAACGAAAATTTGGCTAAATTTCGGTCGTTCAGACAGTTTTTTCGTTTTTCGAACAGTTAATGGGCACAAAATCAATAATCGTTGGGACGTTTTTAAACCGAAAAAACGAAGGACACATTTGGAAATTGTATGCCGAGCGAACGATAAATCGGAAGGTTAATGTGTTTCCTGTCTGAACTTTCTGCACTAGGTATATGCAAAAAATAAAAACTAACCAATTCTTTTTTATTTATGTCCACTGAACGATTTATCGGTCATTACATGATGGCACTATCGTTTGCACTCACGACCGAACGTTCATTTTTCGAAAGTGCGTTCAGACGATTTTTCGTAGAGTGTATGGCCAGCATAATACTATAGGTCATGTCATGGTTACATTCCTTGTACAAGGTAGACATAAGGTCCCGGATTCACGTAGAGAGGAGTATCTTTGTGCGCGAATAGCATAACTTCTTTGCGCTACGCCGCCGCAACTTAGAGAGGCAAGTACAGTATTCACAAAGCACTTGCTCCGTAAGTTGCGGCGGCGTAGTGTAAATTGGCCGGCGTAAGCCCGCGTAATTCAAAGTAGGAAGGAGGTGGGAGTCATCTATTTAAATTAAGCGTGACCCCATGCTAATGAATGGCCGGTCGAACTCGGCATGCGCGCGCATGCTCAGAATCACGTTGCATATACTCCCTAAGAGACGTCGGCGCAATGCCTACGACGTGAACGTCACTTACGCACAGCCCTATTCACGTAGAACTATGTAAACGGCGTACACGCCGTAAAATTCAACGGCGTTGTTCCATGGCCCATACCTTTGCATTAGCTGCGCCTGCTATAGCAGGGGTAACTTTACGCTAGACGTAAGCCTTATGCAAATCGTGTATATGAAGAGGCCGGGCGCATCTACGTTCTTGAATCGGCGTATCTTACTCATTTGCATATTTATAATGGGAACGCCGAATGCGTCCAGCGTAACTATGCGCCCACGATACGCCGGCGTAGGAAAGTTACGTCGGACGACTGAAGCCATGTTTTTGGAAGTAGGTATAATAGGTGATAAGCGCTACAAAAAGTGGTGCATCGGTCCTACAAAAATACAATAGTGAATAATATATAGCACACAATATGCAAAGACAAATGCAAAACCTCAACTAGTTAAGTGAATAACAAAGCTGAATAGTGCTAAAATGCAAATGACAGTGAGGAAACAATGATGATATTAATCATGAATAGAGTTCCGTGTGTTGAATATAAATAGGTGACCAAGGGTAAATGCGGTGGTGAGTTCCCTTGAGGGTGGTGGGGGATGTGCTGGATATGAATCAATGGCACCTGGCCAAATTTGGCCGGCAACAGCTGGCGGGCTGGGTGATAATAAGGTAGATGACTTCTCCCACGATGTTTATTCAGTACTGGATATCCCCAACAGGTAATGTAGTTCCCTTACCTTCAGGGTGCTATATGAGGGCATATAGTTAGATGGATCCAGGTGTGCAGGTCTCACTGTCCCAAATAGGTGTCCTCTGTTGTGTCCAGGAACCGCTATTGATCCAGGCTCGACCGTCCAAGTAATGAATGTGATGGATGAAGGATGTGAAAAAGAGAGAATCTCCAATAGTGAAGTACGTTAACCAACGTGGGTTTATTAAAATAAATTACAATACATAAAATAGTCCAGCAATAACAGGCAAAAATGGGGATAGGACTGAAAAATCCAAAAATAAAAGTCGGGACAGGGCGATCGTACCGCCGCCTGTATCAAAATCCAAAAGTAAAACCAACAATAAAAAAGTCGAGACAGAGCGATCGTGCCGCCGCCTGTATACAAATGTGGTCCGGCTGATGCGGATGTAGCGTGAACGCGGCTTTTCCCTACGGCGTTACGTCACGTTCCTCGTGACTTCATCAGGGGATGTTTTTGTTTTTGGAAGTATCTCGCTTTGTGAATTAGCGCAAAGATGCGACGCCGCACATTTGAAATTACGGCGGCGTATCTGGAGATACGCCAACATAAATGCTTTCTGAATCCCAGCCAAGAACATTCTACAGGTCACATTAGCAGGTAAAATATGCACTACCACACCTAAACTTTGCAGCTCTATGATAAAAATTAATGGTAAACTTCTACATTTTATATCGTATATCAGTGGCGGCTGGTACCCAACCACTCCCACTGCAACTGCAAATGTCTGCAATGCTTTGCGATTCAAATTTGTTTTTACTTGTTTAGCACTACCCCCGAAGGAGCTGCTGGATATTTTCGGGCGGCATGTTACCTCTATTTCCAGTGGCGGCCCGTCCATAGGGACGCACGGGCGCCACCTCCTCTCCCGCAGTCACAAAAAAAAAAAAACAGGCCCTTTAAGAACTTTTATTCGGCTAAAGTTCTGGCGGCCGTCTATAGAGGGCGCTGCAGCGCCACCCCCTCTCGCAAATAACACACATTCAATGCAATGCATTGAATGTGAGTTATTGTTGCCAGCTGCCTGGTCTATTCATATAACCGGACATGGGTCACCAGTTATCCGAATAGCGGCAGCTGGTTGGCTGAGGGGAACTGCCTATCAAAGCCAGCGGCTCTGGTAGGCTTTTCCATTACCGCCCTCCGGCTCTCGGAAGTCTATACTCGGAGCACAGGCAACCTGCGGTCCTTGCATAAGACTGACGGCCGTTTCAGCCAATCAGGTTCCCGGATTCTGGTTATCAGGAACCTGATTGGCTGAAGCTTCTCCACGGCGGCAGAAGACATCGAGGGAGGACATGGAAGCGTTAGGTAAGTGTTTTTTTACAAGGAAAGGGGCATCATGGGGCACAGTGGCATCATGGGGCACAGTGGTGACAAAGAGCACAGAGGCGACAATGAGCACAGTGGCATGGGGCACAGTGGTGACAATTAAAGGGCACAGTGGTGACAATTGATGGCACAGTGACTACATTTGATGGCATGGCACAGTGGTGACAATTGATGGCACAGTGACTGCATTTGATGGCATGGCACAGTGGTGACAATTGATGGGCACAGTAGCTGCGTTTGATGGCATGGCACATTGGTGACAATTAATGGGCACAGTAGCTGCGTTTGATGGCATGGCACATTGGTGACAATTGATGGCACAGTGGTGGCGTTTGATGGCATGGCACAGTGGTGACAATTGATGGCACAGTGCTGGCGTTTGATGGCATGGCACAGTGGTGACACAGTGGTGACACTTGTCACATTACCGGGACAATACCACTGTCTTACTGTATATGACCCATTCAACTGAATGGAACTGCACTGCAACCTCCCTTATACCTGCATACAGTTGCAGAGTGATGGTGCGTCATTTATAGGGTTAATACAGGTGATAAGGAGAAGACATAGCTCAGCAGAACACTTTTCAGAGGAGCAGCAAGCACTGCCGCCTATGTAAATCTAAGTTTTAATGTAAGCAGCAAGTAAGTAAAAATTCAACTTTTGACTTAGTATATATTTTATGTAGTTGCTATTATCATTAACAATAAAAAATGCTAATGAGAATACAATATCTAATTTATGGAATCACAAGCAGGGTTTTATTTAACGTGTCCCACAGCATATGGCTTCATCAAGACATGTAGTACACTTTTTAAGTTTTCAAGTCTCTGAGGCAAACACTTCAATCTTTGACAGTTTTAAGCACTTAGCAAGTCAGGCAGCGAATGTCAGTCTTGTGCAGAGTCAGGACAGTGTGGTATCTGTGTCTGCAGGGATTTACACCCAACATCAATGGTACATCTCACCAGAGTCATCTATCACCCGCTGTGCTCCTCTCAATCTCAAACCTGATATAGTGCACATATCCTCGAGGATCTCTTTCTTTGTTATATAACAAATATCTATATGTCAAATGTACTTCGATGCAGAAGTAACAGAGACATGAGACATACGGTCACACTGGAAATCTATATATTAAAACAAGAATAAAACAGCAGGAAACATGTAAAGTAAAAAAAAATATATATATATATATATATATATATATATATATATATATATATATATATATATATATATATATATATATATATATATATGACTGCATGCGTTTTTGGATGCACTAGTTAGAAAAAATATATAACATATAAAAATGTAAAAAGATATGGAATAAATGAATAAAAAATCCAGGTCTGATTCCCGAGAGTGTAAATCTTTAGAAAGTATTTTTTGGAAATGATCCAACTTTAAAAGAGACAGGAAGAGATGGGGGGGATATGCAATCATTTTATATATAGAATTTGCCTATTGGAAAAAATGTAAAATAAAGTAAAAAAAAAAAAAGAAATCATAAAAATGTCAAGCTATAGCAAGAAATTAAGGGCTAGATTCAGGATGGAAAGCGGATCTTTGTGCGGGCGTAACGTATTTCATTTACGTTACGCCACCGCAACTTTTCCAGGCAAGTGCTTTATTGACAAAGCACTTGCCTGTAAAGTTGCGGCGGCGTAGCGTAAATGGCTCGCCGTAATTCAAATTGGGCGGGTAGGGGGCGTGTAGTTTTTAAATTAAGCGTGATCCCGCGCCGAACGTACTGCGCATGCGCCGGCCGTGAATGTATCCCAGTGCGCATGCTCCAAATCACGTCGCAAATTGTCAATGAAAACAACGTGAACGTAACTTACGCCCAGGCCCATTCTGAATCGACTTACGCAAACGTCTGTCCCGACGTCCATACTTAACATTGGCTGCGCCTCACTATAGCAGGGGTAACTTTACGCCATGCATAAGCCTAACGTAAACGACGCAATTAGATAAGCAGGCCGGGCGTACGTTTGTGAATCGGCGTATTAGGATCATTTCATATTTTAGATGGGAACGCCACCTAGCGGCCAGCGTAAATATGAAACTAAGATATGACGGCGTAAGTGACTTACGCAGGTCGTATCTTAGCAACATTTAAGCGTATCTCATTTAGAGCATACGCTTAAAGTTGCACTGGCTCAGATTAGAACTTACGATGGCGTATCTACTGATATTTATTACTGATAGCTGGCTCACAGCCGACTGCAACACCATTCTAGGAGAACTGGTGCCAGAAAACTATCGTATTATAACTGAAAACAGAATAGGACAAGGAAGAGGAGGACTGGCGGTGATCCATAAGACTCATCTTGTGATCACTAAACCAGTCCTTCAAAACCCTCTTCCATTCATGGAAACCCTTACCCTGCAACTGCAAACAAACTCCCAGGAGACCGTCCGGATTCTACTCTGCTATAGGACACCTGGCCCAAAATCGCAGCTTCTCCCATCATTGACAGACTTTATCTCCACCTATACCCTTAACAGCAAACACCTTTTGCTGCTCGGGGACTTCAACCTCTGGGTCAACTCCCCGCAAGACCCCATTGCCGGCGCCTGCATCGATCATCTCGAAGGATTAGGGCTACAACAACTAGTATGTGGGCCCACACATGATTCAGGTCACACACTAGATCTGGAAATAAAAATCTTGGAAAATGAACCGTTGCCATGGACAGATCACCATGCAATTAAATTCATTATTTCCGATTTCCCACCCTTAACTAAAACATCAAATCCAGTGACAACACACTGGACTAGATGTCAGAATAAGCTCCACTCGGAACTCTTCAAAACCACGTTAAGGAAAAAAAAAAAATACAATTCAGCCGAACCAAACGGCTGAAGAAACACTGAATACCATAAATACAGCCCTATTACAGTCAGTCGACTTGATAGCGCCGTAACGCAAAACCCGCATCCGGAAAATAACTCCAGCTGGTTCAACAACTGAAGCTAGAACTCAGAAGGGCGGAAGCCGCCTGGAAAAGAAGCTCTTCAGGTGAGAACCTCAGCATCTACAAAGCAACAACAAGAAAATACCACAAAGAAATCTTCAAAGCCAAGAAAAACTATTTTTCTGAGGCTATCAACAGCGCCCTTAATCGCCCACACGAACTCTTCAAGCTGGTCACTCAGACTATGAATCCAGGATGTCTTGAAGCCCCCAATTCGGACTCAGAATTTTGCAATGAATTGTCGGATTACTTCATTAATAAAATCGAGAGGATCCGACAAAGCATTCGGCAAAATAATTCCCCCCTCAACCCTCCCCGTAATTATTTACACAACACCTGCAGTAATTCACCACAACCAGGTAAGTTCACGCTGGTACCTATCTCTATCCATGACACAAATAATATCATCGGTACTTTGCGTAACAGCACCGCGCCGAATGATATCATCCCGATGCTGATGGAATGCGCCGACATCCTGGCACCTCCGATCACACAGCTTATTAACCAATCTTTCAGGGAAGGCATAGTTGAAGGAGAGTATAATTCGGCCCATTTTGAAGAAACCCAACCTGGACCCCAAGGACCCACTCCACCATCGCCCAAAAACAGGCCTAAATGTACTCTCAAAGGTAATGGAAAAAGTAGTGGTACAACAGCTGCAACAGCATTTAGATACCCACAACCTACTTGATCCATTTCAATCGGGATTCCGGCCTGGACACGGGACGGAAACCGCATTGCTCAAAATCGCAGAAGGCAATTTATCTTGGTTCTCCTCTTTTTTGGAAAACCGATCGCAAATAGTGAAGTTAGGACCTTTCACTTCTGAGAAACGCACATTATCGTGCGGAGTCCCTCAAGGATCCCCCCTGTCGCCGGTGTTATTCAATATCTATCTTTGCCCTCTTTTTGAGATTATTAGCAGCCAAAAACTGCTTTACCACTCATATGCAGACGACACGCAACTGTATTTCCGCATTTGCAATAAAAAGGATCATCACCTCAATCTAGAGACATGCCTCTCTTTGATAGAGGACTGGATGACAAAGAGTTATCTTAAACTCAACAGAGCCAAAACAGAACTTCTCCTGTTTCACACCAAGCGTATGATTCAACCTGCAACAACCTGGACCCCCCATCACCATCACCCCTAGCGACAAAGTCAAAAGTCTTGGGGTCATCTTCGACTCCTACATGACAATGGACGCACAAATAGGGTCAGTATTTAGCAGTTCTCAACATCTGCTGCACCTACTATGCAGACTTACTCCTTTTATTCCCAAGGAAGACATAGCAGTCGTGGTGGGAGCAATTGTAAACTCAAGATTGGACTATGCAAATGCCCTTTACCTCGGACTCCCCAAGTACCAAATCGCTCGTCTACAAGTCGTTCAAAATACGGCCACTAGACTTGTGACTGGAAAAAAAACCTGGGAATCAATCTCACCTTCACTAAGAACCCTTCACTGGTTACCAGTAAAAGAAAGAATCACTTTTAAAGCACTATGTCTAACGCATAGATGTATCCATGGGAATGCCCCCCATTATCTATGCGAAAAAATAAAAGCTCATAATCCCAATCGCGTTTTGCGATCCACCAATCAAAATCTCCTCCAGATACCGAAAGCCAAGTACAAGTCCAAAGGAGAAAGGAGATTCGTGGTCCAAGGTCCTAGACTATGGAACACTTTACCAACCAGCATTCGGTTGGAGGAGAACCACTTAACGTTCAGGAGAAAGATCAAGACTCATCTCTTTAGATACCAAAGGAGACAGGAACAACAAGCGCCCAGAGGCGATTAAGTTTGCATGGGCTGCGCTATATAAGTTTTCATTCATTCATTCATTCATTCATATGCCCATCATAAGTGTTCCTGAATCTAGCCCTAAGTCTATTTCGAAAAACGTCCTACTACTAAGAGCTTCTGACAACGCAGTAGTCATTTCTTCTAATGCATTTTTATCTATCACAGCATCCTCCCTTCTTTACTTCCTTTGATTAGAGGAAGCTGCTCTCAGTTGATGTGAATAGACTAAAGCCCCATACACACAGTCGGACTTTTGGCCAACCAACTTCAAAATCTGCAACTTTTCAAATTTGTCCGCCCGTGTGTACGCTCCATCGGACCAACTTTTTCTGGATTCATCCAACAAAAAGTTGGGTCTGCGAACGGACCAACTTTTCAGCAACAAAAGTCCGATGGTGCCTTGTGTGACCGTGTGTACAGCAATCCAACCAACTTTTGTACAAAGTGCAAATACGCATGCTCAGAACCAATGTTAAAATCAACCAACAATAGCAGAAGTTAACCAAAGGGTGGCGGTAAAGAGCAGAAAAAACATGTGATGATGGGAAAGTTTTAGAAAAGTTTGCAGAAACGTCTGACTGTGTGTATGCTATGGGTGTGACCGGACAAATCAATTAGGACAAAAATCCAAGGGAAATTTTGTTGGATGTCCTACCGTGTGTATGAGCCTTTACACTGATTGCAACACTTGCCTTTTGCTGGAGTTTACAATCAGAAAAAGAAACACCATGATCTCATAATCTAATATTATGGAAGTTTACTGGTGACTTATTTTTTTACTGTCACATTTGGCACCTTTCAGGGGGGAGCAGATACCTGTCTAATCCAGGTATTTGCCCCCACTTCCTGCGAAAGATAGCAGCAGGATCGGTGGCAATCTACGCCATGTCTGGCCCCTCCTCTGTCCCCCTGCTGTCTTCTGGGAGACACATAGGTCCCAGAAGACAGCAGGGACGAGTCAGAATGTGCAAGGCTTCACTTCCTGATTCCCTAACTTAAGATGCCGGAGCCTCCACCCGGAGCCGAGGGACTTTTACAGGCAGAACTCGGCTGTAACGGCTTGCCGACCGCCTTGCGTAGATTTCCTAGCGGGCGCACGGTCTCCGTCACTGTGCCCGTAGGACTTGCGAACTCGATGTCTGTCGGTGTCCCGGGATCGGGTCACGGAACAGCAGAATGGGGGGATGCCTTTGTAAACAAGGCATCTTCCTGTTCTACCTGGTGACACAACACTGATCGTCTGCTCCCTCTCATCGGGAGCAGCGATAAATGACGTGCCACAGTAAGCCATGCCCGGTAACAGTTAGAATCACTCTCTAGGACACACTTAACACCCTTCCTCACTCCCTAGGGGTTTGTAGATGCTATAACTTTTGCGCAAACCAATCAATATACGCTTATTGCAATGTTTTTTTTACCAAAAATATGTAGAAGAATACGTATCGGCCTAAACTGAGAAAAAATATTGCTTTCTTTTTCAAAATTGTTGCTTTATTTTTTATTATAATGAAAAAAATAAAACTGCAGAGGTGATCAAATACCACCAAAAGAAAGCTCTATTTGTGGGGGAAAAAGGACGTCAATTTTTTTTGGGAGCCACGTCTCAAGCTGAGCTGTGCAATTGTCAGTTAAAGTGGCGCAGTGTCGCATCGCAAAAGTGGCCTGGTCATTTGGTCAGTGGTTAACACCGATACTCTCATGGTCTCTTCTAGCTTCCAAGCTTCTTGGTCCCATGCCAAATGGCAGTCCTGCTGTGTTCTGAACACAAGCATGGGCGCCATTCAGAAAATGCAAAGCATTCTGTGAATTCTGTGAATGGGACCTTTTCCGAGCAGCTTCTGCACCTGACCTTGGGTTCAGAATGCAGTAGGGCAGATGCTCAGCACAGGATCTGGTAGCAGAGATAATTCGAATAGCAGTGTCTGGCATAGGCACAAATGTGCCAAAGGCCTTCAGACCCCAGCAGAGTCCTGTGGCACATTTGTGAATGCTCAGGAGATTTTGCCCCCATGCTCAAACATGCCAGACTTTGGGACTTGCATACCAGCCCTAGATTCACATACAGGAAACTCACGTGGGGGCAGATGTGGAAGCACTGTGGTACATCTGCACACATGTACTTACCTCGCAACTTTTTGAGATGGGCATGAGGGACACCTATCAGCAAAAGTATGCAGGCATAGGACACGCCCTTTTAAAGGAGAATTGTACAAAAAAAAAGATTTGCTAAACGAACAAGTGCTTTTTTTTTTTTTTTACCACTACTATTCCTTTATATTGTCTTTAAAAATGTACAAATGCAGCAATTTAGAAATCAGATGAAAGGTTTAGCATGGGAAAACACTTTTTGATAGACAAAAAGTGTATTTTATATACAACTATATAGATCAGATCAAATTGAGGGACAAATGAGGAGGAATGAGGGACAGGTCAACATTGCTCCAAATCAGGGACAGTTGGGAGCTATGCATGTAGAATCTGGGAGGCAAGCATCATTCTATGGGTGAAAAGGGCAGAAATGCTGATAGGTTAAAAATAATAATAATATTCAAATGTGTCCCCAGATGTGCCGGTATTAACACTAGGCGATTTTAACAACACATTAGATAGAAATCTAGACAGAATATCTCTATCACCTAGAGGGATGGGGCAGATGGCTAACAAAACAGCCTTTGCTTCATTGATCTCGGAAATAGGACTCCATGATGTCTGGCGAGAGAGACATGTAGACGAGAGATGCTATTCGTGCTACTCTGCCACACATGATGGACTCTCCCGCATTGATTTAGGGCTGGGGAATGAGTTGCTAATGCACCGGGTAGTGGACTCGGCCTATGAGCCCCGTCTACTATCCGACCATTCGCCATTCTGGGTAAAGCTCAATGTCACTATGACATCGGACCGCATGCCCTGGAAAGTGAACCCATATTGGCTGACCCTGCTACCACCTACGGATGGTACAGGGGAGGCTATACGGGAGTTCTATTACTTCAATAGGGGTTCTGCTAGCGCAGCAACTGTATGGGATGCACTCAAAGCATTTATGAGAGGCTGCCTGATTAAGGAGATCTCGGGTATCAAAACTCGCTCTAAGGAATGGGAAAAAAGGGTACGAGATGAACTGAAAGCTAGGGAACAAGCCCTGATTGCAGGCCCCTCTCAAGAAAGACATGACTCTTGGAGGGAGGCACAATCCCTCTATAACTCCGTTCTATTAACGGCAGCAGAGAAGAGCAGATACTTCCAACAACAAAGCTATTTTGAGGAAGGGGAAAACACGGGACGCCTCCTTGCTCTTATAGTAAGGGGACAGCGGGAAACCTCAAATATTACAGCAATAGAGACGAATACAGGGGACTTGCATACCACAGGGCCCGATATCCTGAAGGATTTTCAAAAATTTTATGAGGAATTATACTCTTCTAAAGCTAGATACAGTCCATCAGATATGACTGATTTTTTGCAATCATGTACCTTTCCACAGCTGTCTGAAGCTGATAGGGAAATGTTAAACTCGCCCATCACTATGCTAGAGCTGAAGAACGCCCTGCACGAGGCTTCGCTACATAAGTCCCCAGGACCAGATGGCATACCGGTAGAGGTATACTCTCAGTATGAAGAGATGCTTTTGCCGCCTTTGCTACAGACTTTACAGGAGGTAACTGAAACAGGTATCCTACCAGAGAGCATGCAGGAAGCCATAATTATTGTCATACTAAAGCCAGGAAAGGATAAACTGTCGCTGGATTCCTATCGCCCAATATCCTTGCTAAATGTAGATGTTAAGCTATTGGCCAAAATACTGGCCTCAAGGCTATCACGGGTGATAGGAAAACTGATACATAGAGATCAATGCGGCTTTATACCATCTCGTTCCACGGCGGATAATATTCGGCGACTTTATCTGAATTTGCAGATACCGGTGGACAACCCGGGAGGTAGGGCCATTCTGTCACTGGACGCTGCTAAAGCGTTTGATAGTGTGGAGTGGCCCTACCTCCTGGAGATCTTGGCAAGATTCGGAATGGGAGACAGGTTTATGGAATGGGTAAAGGTGCTATACTCTGAACCCAGAGCCAGACTTCGTATCAATAACAATCTTTCATCAGCGTTTAAGCTCTATAGAGGTACCCGGCAGGGGTGCCCATTGTCCCCATTGCTGTTTGCATTGGCGATTGAGCCCCTGGCCATCTCTATTCGCAATTCGACCGAGGTGGTGGGATTCCGTAGGGGCCAGAGGGAAGATAAGATATCATTGTATGCAGACGATGCGCTAATTTATTTGGGCGACTCTTCTGCATCGCTGCAGGCAGTGATACAGATTATTGGGAAGTTCGGTTGTTTTTCGGGCTTTGCCATTAACTGGTCAAAATCAATCCTGATGCCTATAGACAAAATGGAGGAACCACTGCCACATGGAGCAGAGCAGATTGTTATAAGCAGCAGTTTTAAATACCTAGGAGTGGTGGTATCTCCAGATCCGGCGGAGTATCTCCAGCTAAATCTGGGCCCACTATTGGCTAGACAGAAGGAGAAATGCAACAGCTGGTGTAAACTTCCATTATCGGTGGTAGGACGGGCAAACCTAATTAAAATGATATGGGCACCACAGCTACTATACGTCTTCCATAATTCCCCTATGTGGATTACGAATAAATGGTTTAAACAAATTGAAGCACTAATGAGAAGGCTGATATGGAAGAAGAAGACAGCCAGGATTAGCCTAGCTACCCTTCAGTATAGAAAGGATAGGGGAGGCCTTGCTGTCCCACATCCTAAAACGTATTTCCTGGCTGCTCAGATTCAACACCTAGCAGGATGGGGACGGGAAAATAACGAGGACCCCATTTGTAAAATGGTAACGAGCTGTGCCCCTATATTAGTGGCAGCATCTCATTTGGAAATGGACCTCCCTAGCATACCAGGATCTGCTCCGACAGGTATTTTGCTTAAAAGGGTTTGGGGGGAGATTAGGAAAGCCTTGGGAGTAAAGGGACCGTTGCCCTTCACCCCGATATGGCATAATCCTAGATATCCGGAAATACAGGAATTAAGGGGATTCACTGTGTGGAAGGAGAAAGGGATACATTTTGTCAAGCAATTGTATGAAGGGGAGGTATTGAAAACATACGAACAGTTGTGTCGGGAATTCCAGTTAAATCCAAAGGGATTTTATCAATACCTCCAACTTCGACATGCGTTACAGGCACAACAAAAAAAACAACCCCTAACAGTATCGACAGCCCCCTTAATTAAGGTAGTACTTGGAATGGAGGATCGGAAAGGACTAATTTCAAAAATATATAGGGAACTACTATCCAGGGCTCAGGATTATACATCCTTAAAATGTCGCAGAAAATGGACTGAAGATGTAGGGAATATAGATGAAAGCCGTTGGAAAAGGGCCGTAGAATGTATTCCCGTAGTATCGCTATCAGCATCGCATAGATTGTCACAGCTATTTATTTTGCACCGGGCATATAGAACACCAGAGCAGATGCACAGGTGGGGAGTAAGAGACTCCCCGCTATGCCCGAAGTGCAAAATACATCAGGGCGATTTTATACATTTGATCTGGAGATGTCCAAAACTACACCGGTATTGGGAGGAGATCTCCCAGTGCATAAGTAGACTTGCACAGACACCCATCCCATTGGACCCTCTGGTATATATATTGGGGTCCATAGAGGCGGATACCTTTCCAAAAGGAATTTATACAATGTTAACTAGAGTATTATATCTAGCAAGAAAACTTATAGCACGATACTGGATGGCACCAGAGGTCCCCACGGGAAGGCAGTGGATTCTACTAGTAAATTCCTTACTTCTTAGAGAAAGACTAACATATAGTCGTATGGGGGAAACTGGGAAATTCGATCAGATTTGGCAAACATGGCTGAGCGACGACAGACTCTCTCCGCCACAGTCGATAAGGGACAGACTACAGAGGTAAATAAAAGGAATAGGGAGGAGTAGTGTACGAAAACAAGAAAATAAATGAGAGGTAAAACGAAATGGCCACGATAAGGCGGTGTGGGTAGGGAAGGGAGGGAGGGTGGTAAATAGAAATACGCACAAAATAATGCACGAAAAAGGGATATAGTTAAGAAAAGGGAGCGAGTTTGGAAACTAGAGCTTTACATATTTTATGAACTATTTAATATGCACTGTATTTTGTATTTGAATATCCGCACAAGTGTATGATAAATGTAAACATTGAATAAAAAAGAAGTGATTTAAAAAAAATATTCAAATGTGAGATAGGAAGGAGGAAAAGGCAGGGGGAAATTTATGTAAATTTAGTGTGAAGGTCTGCTTTAAAGTGGTTGTAAACCCAAAAAAAAAAAATTGTTTTAATGTCACAATGTAAAGTATAAGATTTCCCATCATCTGTGCACAGTCTTGCCACACAGAGTTAATCCAGCGCTGAATAATCCTCTTTTAGCCCTGGTTCACACTGGGCTGCGGGAGTGAAATCGCGCGATTTCAGCTGAACTCGCGCGATTTCACTCCCTCTGGCAGTTCCGATTTCGGCGCGATTTAGGAGACATTTGTGCAGGGTTCTGCACAGATGTCAATGTAAATCGCGTCCTGAAATCGCAAAAAGTAGTACAGGAACTACTTTTTGAAATCGGTGCAGCGCCGCAGATGCGGAGTCGCACCGATTAGGACGGTGTCATTGCCAGCAATTGCCGCCGATTTGAGATGTGATTTCACATGTGAAATCGCATCTCAAATCGAACTAAATCGTACCCAGTGTGAACCTGGGCTTAAAGTTCAGTGCAAATTAACCGGACTTCAGATAAAAACCTGCCAAATTAGGTTAAGTCCGTTTCTCTGTTTTTGCTTTCAGTAACAGGTTATTTACAAATCTAGCTTGGACATGTTTATCATAACAAGAGGTGATCCAAAGTTCATTGTATATTACTAGAATGTGTTATGATGTTATATCACCTCATGTTATTGTAAACAAAACATAACATATGATAAACATGTCCTAGCTATATTTGTAAATAACCTCTCACTCAAAGCAAGAAGAGAAAAAACGGACTTTTGATTTAGGCAGGGTTTTATCTGGAAGGCTGTTCATTTTCACTGAACATAAAAGAGGATTTCTCAGATCTGGATTAACTCTGTGTGGCAAGACTGGGCACAGATGATAGGAAATCGTATACTCTACATTGTGACATCAAAAAAAAATTTTTGGGTTTACATCCACTTTAACCACTTAACCCCCGGGCCATATTGCTGCCCAATGACCAGAGCACTTTTTGTGATTCGGCACTGTGTCGCTTTAACTGACAATTGCGCAGTCGTGCGACGTGGCTCCCAAACAAAATTGGCGTCCTTTTTTTCCCACAAACAGAGCTTTTATTTGGGGGTATTTTATCATCTCTGCGGTTTTTATTTTTTGCACTATAAACAAAAATAGAGCGACAATTTTGAAAAAAATGCAATATTTTTTACATTTTGCTATAATAAATATCCCCCAAAAATATATATATTTTTTTCCTTAGTTTAGTCCGATACGTATTCTTCTACATATTTTTCTTAAAAAAAAATTGCAATTAGCGTTTATTGATTGGTTTGCGCAAAAGTTATAGGCCCAGATTCATAAAGCAATTACACCTGTCTAACTGGTGTTAGACAGGAGTAATTTCAAATTTTGCGCGCCGTATCACTAGTTTGAATCCTCAAACCATGATACGGCGGCTTCGGGCTTCGATCCGAGAGGCTTACGTCTTCGTAAGCCTTCGGATCTACGCTGCGATATTTTTGCGGCCGCTGGGAGGAGTTTGCGTCGTTTTCATGCGTCGGGATATGCAAATGTGTTTTTACGGCGATCCAAGAAGATACGAACGGTCTTCGCAATCGCTTACGTCTGTTTTTTTTAACGTACTGTTAGACCAGCTTTTTGCTGGTCTAACGGTGCATAGCCCATGTTAAGTATGGCCGTCGTTCCCGCGTCGAATTTAATTTTTTTTTTTTTTTTTTTTTGCGTAACTCGTTCGGGAATAGAAATGTCCGTAAACGACGCTACTCAAACAACGAATGACGTAACGACGTGATTTCGCGCAATGCACGGCGGGAAATTTGCGAACGGAGCATGCGCAGTTCGATCGCCGCGGGAACGCGCCTATTTTAAATCCTTCACGCCCCCTACTCATGTAGATGGATTGCGACGGGAGAAATACACTACGCCGCCGTCGTTTACTGGACAAAATCTACCTGGATTCCACGTAGAGCCAGGTAAAAAACGGCGGCGTAGTGTATTTCTGATACGCTACGAGAATCCAATTCTCTCTGAATCTGGGCCATAGTGTTTACAAAATAGGGGGTAGTTTTATGGCATTTTTATTAATATTTTTTTTTTACTAGTAATGGCGGCGATTAGCGTTTTTTTTTTCAGTACTGCGACATTATGGCGGACACTTTTGACACATTTTTGGGACCATTGGCATTTTTATAGCGATCAATGCTATAAAAATCCATTGGATTACTATAAAAATGCCATTGGCAGTGAAGGGGTTAACACTAGGGGGCGGGGAAGGGGTTAAGTGTGTTCCTGGGTGTGTTCTAACTGTATGGGGGGTGGTCTCACTAGGGGAAATCACTGATTTTCTGTTCATACACTGACACTGAAAGGACCGGGAGCTGTTCATACACTGACACTGAAAGGACCGGGACTCGGGACGAGCGGGGACGGCAAAGTGGCGGCAAAGTACCCGATGTAGAGCTACGGGCTCTCGCCCAGGCGTGCCGACTTCCCGCAGTAAAATGACGACGGGCGGTCGGCATCTAGTTAACCTAAAGAAATACTAAAGGTAAAGTTTCTAACAAACATGTAATACTTACCTGCTTTGTGCAATGGTTTTGCACAGAGCAGCCCAGAACCTCCTCTTCTCTGGTCTCCCGCCGGCAAGCCACCTTTGTGTGTCCATACATCATACAGTGCTTTAAAGTTCTCCACAACTTTATCCCTGACCTGTCTGGTGTGTTGCTTGACCTTCATGATGCTGTTTGTTCACAAAGGTTCTCTAAACAGCTGTATTTATACTGAGAACAGCTGTATTTTTTTTTTTTTTTTTTTAATTGTTTATTTATAAGTTTTCAAGTCATACAAAAGAATATACACAAGAATCATTAACAGTATGAAACAATGGCAGGTATACATTATCCAAGCGAACTACCGAGCATATGCAATTTGTACAAGTAAATGAATGACGATGTGAATGAACAGTTACCTTGAGTGGGGTATAGAAAACCGATCCGTTAAATACGAGTAGAGAAGATAACCACATAGTAGAACAGGGAAAGCAGAGACTAAAATTACCCAACCTGGCTTGATAGGGATCATATAGGCCGCATAAACATAGACATACTATAAACAAACAATGTACCCTACCAAAAAAAACAAAACAAAACACTGCACTTAGAGAGGTATGGATAACGAATACGTTCATAAGAATACGTAAGCACATGATGAAACCTAACTCGAACCAGTTCCCTCAGACCCATACTCTGATTCATCCCACGCTGACCACGTCTCATAAAATTTCTGCTCCGTACCCTCCACCGTAGCCGTCAACTGCTCCATTCTGCGTATGTCAGCTACAGTAGTGAGTAGTTGTGGGATGGTTGGGGGTGAGGTGGACAGCCACAACCTAGGGATGACCCTTTTAGCTGCCAATAAAACAAAAGACATCAGTTGGCGCAGGGCCTTAGAAATACCAGGAAAAGGGAGACCTAACAAACAGTGTATGGGCTTCAAAGGAATGGGAGAACCAATCAGATTTTCTAACAATTTCTGGGTTTGAAGCCAGAATTGGTTAACAGGGGGACATTCCCAAAAAATGTGGAAATGAGTGCCCACAGCACCGTTACATCTCCAGCATTGTTTTGAGACTGTTCTGTTGCGGGCATGTAAAATATCTGGGGTCTTATACCAATGCATCAGGACTTTGTATGCGGTTTCCTTGTGGGACACACATCGAGATATCTTGGAAGTGTGCTTCCAGATGCTTTCCCAATCTAACAAGGAAATGTCATGCTGCAGGATCTGAGACCATTTTCTCATGTAGAGGTGAGTAGCCTCCATCATAGGAACTGCCTCATGTAATATTTTATAGATAGTGGAGATCATCTGGGGCTCATGAGGGCCTCTAGCGCACAAGGCTTCGAAGTCTGTTGGCTTCTCCAAAGTCAAAGAAGGGGATCTGGAGGAGAAAAAATGCCTAATCTGTAGGTAGGAATGTAAGAGCTTTTGGGGAATTTTGTGCTGTGTTTGTAACTCAGGAAAAGTCAGTAGACGTTGTGACCCAGGATTAACAAAATGCCGTAGTTGGAAGAGTCCAGCCTGGGGAACAGCTGTATTTATACTGAGATATAATTGCACACAGGTGGACTATTTACTAATATGGTGACTTATGAAGGCAATTGATTCCACTAGATTTTAGTTAGGGGTAGCAGAGTAAAGGGGGCTGAATACAAATGCATGCCACACTTTGTAGACATTTTTTTTTTTTAAAAGATTAAAACCATTTATAATTTTCCTTCCACTTCACAACTATGTGCCACTTTGTGTTGGTCTACCACATAAAATCCCAATAAAATACCATTACGTTTTTGTTTAAAACATGACAAAATGTGAAAATTTCAAGAGGTATGAATACTTTTTCAAGCCTTGTATGTTTTTGCATACCTTATCTTCTCAAAAGCCTAAGGGCGCGTACACACGATTAGTCAAAACCGATGAAAACGGACTGAAGGTCCGTTTCATCGGTCCAAAACGATCGTGTGTGGGCCCCATCGGAGAACTTGCTTTAAAACTTAACTGATGGACGCCTAACCGATAGGTCAAAAACGATCGTTAGTATGCAAAAGCATTGGTTAAAAAGCCGCGCATGCTCAGAATCAAGTCGACGCATTCTTGGAAGCATTGAACTTCGTTTTTTTCAGCATGTCGTTGTGTTTTACGTCACCGCGTTCTGACACCATCGTTTTTTTAAATGATGGTGTGTAGGCACATCAGACCATCATCGGATGGACTTCGGACCGTTCTCATCGGATGGACTGATCGCGTGTACAGGGCCTTACTGGTTGATAAAAATGAACCTTTAAAGTTTAGATCTGCAGTACATTATGCAGGCACAATACATAAGGATTAAAACTGTTCAATTACACGGTTTTCCTCCCTAACAGCAGGGTATGCTCCTGGTTACATCCTGCATAATTCTCTTCATAACAGGAGGGCATATGCTTGTTACAGCCTGTCAGTCTCATTTCACATAAGGGAGTAAGAATAACATTTTCCACAATAATTAAAAAACGTCTAAAAATGAAATGCATTTACATTGTTTTATTACATCTTTCTGTCAGGAGCTGACACCTTATGAAACATTTGAATTGTTCTCTTTATAGGCCACACAGTGCTGGAATCTTAACTGATGCAACCTTTATTATGGACCTAAACTGTGCGACATTATAGAAAATTATTTCTACTAGGTTTTCTCACTTTGCTTGACCTTCTGAAGCACCTGAGGGCCCTTACTGCTGAAGTCTTTCTGACAGGTGTGCCTTCACCTCAGTAATACTGTGGTGACTGACCCAGTAGCCACAAATGCATGCAAGCTTCATCACTTAGCTTAGGGTGACCAGACATCCCCGGTTTCTAGGGACAGTCCCTGGATTGAGGAAACTGTCCCTGGACCAAGTCTGTCCCTGGACCAAGCCTGCCCCCAGACCAAGTCTCCCCCTGGATTGGATTTGAACATGGGCTGGGCTAATTTCAAAGACAGTCAGTCTTCAGTAGGGTTGTCCCGATACCGATACTATACTCGGTATCCGGACCGATACCAAGTATTGGATGGATCCGTCCAATCACGAGAGGGGGAGTGTCTATACATGGCGGCGTGGGCTTTACAAGTATACAAGCGAAAGCTTGTAATGCTCGCCGTTGTCATGCATCGGGATTAACGGCAGGAGCGGCGGCTTTGCGGCACATCAGGCATGGGGGACAGGACATGGCTACATATGTGGGGACGGGACATGGCTACATATGTGGGGACGGGACATGGCTACATATGTGGGGACAGGACATGGCTACATATGTGGGGACAGGACATGGCTACATATGTGGGGACAGGACATGGCTACATATGTGGGGACAGGACATGGCTACATATGTGGGGACAGGACATGGCTACATATGTGGGGACGGGACATGGCTGCAATATGTGGGGGGGACATGTCTGCAATATGTGGGGGGAACATGGCTGCAATATGTGGGGGGGACATGGCTGCAATATGTGGGGGGGACATGGCTGCAATATGTGGGGGGGACATGGCTGCAATATGTGGGGGGACATGGCTGCAATATGTGGGGGGGACATGGCTGCAATATGTGGGGGGGACATGGCTGCAATATGTGGGGGGGACATACATGGCTGCAATATGTGGGGGGGACATGTCTGCAATATGTGGGGGACAAGTCTGCAATATGTGGGGGACATGTCTGCAATATGTGGGGGACATGGCTACATATGTGGGGGGGACATGGCTGCAATATGTGGGGGACATGGCTGCATTTGGGGACACATTTAAAAAAAGTATCGGTATTCGGTATCGGCGACTACTTGAAAAAAAGTATCGGTTCCTAAAAAAGTGGTATCGGGACAACCCTAGTCTTCAGTTTCGGGTGCATGCCTATTTAGCTCCGCTCGCATGTTCGTTTGCCTTGGCTCAATTCCCGGTCAGCCGCCTGCCTGCTTATATCTTGCTTATATCCTGGCCTTTCCTGGTGGAGTGATCTTCCTCCATTGCCCACCCAGTAGTAGCGGGGGTTTAGAGAGTAAGACTTAACAGGCTGTGAGGCGGGTAGTGGTGGCGACGGGCAGAGAGTCGCTAATTGCCACCATTATTATTAAAAAAAATATGTCCCCGGATTTAAATAAATAAATCTGGTCACCTTAGCTTAGCTATACCTGCTGACTATTTCCCCAAAGATATCAAATCCAATGGTAAACCTGATGCTGAGCTCTGCAACTGACTGGCACCACGCCAGTTTTGTATGGTCTCTCAATGCCTCAAACCTCAGGCCAGGTGTTGTTAGCATGTGCATGTGTACTGGGGCATGCTCACCCCAAAACAACTACTTGGCTAGGCTCTGGAATGCACAGATTTATTGTATTTCTATTGTATAGTGCAGATCAGTGGCCAGACATGAACCTTGTAGCTGTCTTAAAGCTTGTGTCTATTTGCCCTATATTGTCACTATATCCTCTGTAATAGATTCATCCCTGGTCCAATTCCAGGTTACACGTTCAATTCTGCCGCTGAGCCAAATTCATGTGGATGAGAGAGTATGCATGCGGAAGAGATTACACTGCACACACTGGTCAGTACAAAGCTCCTTCTCAACAGGAAACACTTTATTCAGGTTACAGCTCTTATAGCCAAAGTGACATAAGCAAACGTCATTACATATGGGTGCATTTGATTGGCTCATCCACATATGGTCTTCTCTTTTTACACCTGTTCCTGGCCACGAGGCAAGCATTCAGTCGCCATATTCCTTTGCTCAGTGTGAGGGGGAGGAGTGGAAAGACATCTGTTTGTCATTTATCTGTTTGTCATTTTTGAGTAAGGATATATACTACTGTCTTGTTACACGAATACTGAAATACATATATACATACATACATATATAAATATATATATATATATATATATATATATATATATATATATATATATATATATATATATATATTTATCTGTAAGAGAACTGTTAGTTTTCGGTACAATGAGCACCAATGCACATGTGCACATGCACACGAGCACTCTGAGATGCCTAGGCGCACCAATGCAACATAGAAGGAAATAAACAATAAAAATAACAAAAGAAAGCAAATACTATTTGAGTAGTTAGAAGAGAGAGAGAGACAACATAGATATAATCTAGTAATTTTATCAATTCCATCACACCACTGATGCAATAAGTAATATTGCACTATGATGGTTGTTCTTGTCCTCTTCGTAGCCCTTACTATACTTGCATACTGAGGTGACCAATTACATTTGGCAGATCACTGGGGAGGTGGATGATCTGTTACCTAGGGATCTATAGAGTCCCTATGTGCTTATGATCTCAGCACGTGGGAATATGTTCTTCTGTTTCATGTAGCCCCACCCCCACAGGAGCTGCTGAATAAGATGGTTCCTCGGTTTTTTGCCTTGACCTTCACAAGGGCCTCAGCCTCTCTGACACACCAGGTTAAATGTAAAAACAAGTGAACACAATGAAGCACAGCAAATAATTCCTATTACCCTAAAAAAATATGATGTAGCACTCTACTAGGTAGGTGCTAGGATAGTTAGGAAAGTGATAGTGTTTGATTTTGAGATGTAAATTTAGTTGCCACACTGTTATCAGTGTGGCTATATTGTTGGTCTATGTAAAAGCATTGTTTGGCTCACTGTACTCAGTGAGCTGTAATTGTTTAGTTAGGCTTGATCTGTGTGTGCGCTGCTGCAGCTAGTCTGCTGGAAAGCTCCTTCTGTATTCAGGTAAATTGAGAAGTTTTTGGATGATAGAAGCAATAATATTGATACAGCCCTAGCCTATCCAGGGAGGCAAGCTCTGAAGGCAGGCTGGGAGACTGTATTTATTCTTAGAGCACACCAGTGTTGCCAAGCTACCAGATTGAAATTTACTGGCACGACATCCAAAATTTACTGGTGCAGCCAAGTTTTTACTGGCATTTCACAAAAGTTACTAAATTACATTTTTAGATGCAAATTTCAGTATTTAGGCTACAAACAAGTACGCTAGGCAAATAGCAATGTGAATTAAGGAAAATATTAAGGTAAAAAAATGTTTTTGTTATTTTCGATATAATTAGGGCAAATTATTTAGTCACATCACCCCCTGCCTCCATCACCCCCTGCCTTCACCCCCCTCTGCGGTGCCACAATCCTCCTCTGCCTCCAATCTCCCCCTGCCTCTAATCTCCCCCAGGCCCCCTGCCTCCAATCGCCCCCTGCCTCCATCGTCCCCTGCCTCCACCCCCTCTGTCGTGCCACCAACAACTCCTGTCTTCAGACCCCACCCTCTAAGGTGCCACCTCCCCCTCTGTGGTGCCACCAACACCCCCTGCCTCCAATCACCCCTTGCCACTAACACCCTCTGCCCCCAATCTCCCCCTGCCTCCATCCCCCTCTGCGGTGCCACCAGAGCCACCATTACCCCCTGCCTCCAATCACCCCCTGCCTCTAATCTCCATGAGCAGTTCCAAGCCGAACCGATCTAAGCTATTTTTACTGGCACATTCCCGCAACCACGGACATTTACGAACGAGTGAAATAAAGTGCCCGATTTTACGAACTGCCTGTAAAAATACGGACAGTTGGCAACACTGAAGCACACCAAGCTCTGGGTCTTGTCCCAGAGTGAAGGGACGCAGCCTGAAGGGGGGCACACTGAAAGTGCACTTGGAAGTGCAGTCGCTGTAAATCTGAGGGGAAGATCTGAAATGAGGGGAAGCTCTGATGATTTTATCATCCAATCATGTACAAGCTAAAATGCTGTTTTTTATTTTCCTTGCATGTCCCCCTCGGATCTACAGCGACTGCACTTCCAAGTGCACTTTGCACTTGTAGTTTGCACTTGTAGTGCAAAGTGGATTTGCCTTTTGTAAATAACCCCCTATATGTACTAATGTATATTATTATTATTATTATTATTATTATCATTATTATTATTATTATTATTATTATTATTATTTAGGTACTTATGTCATTACCCCTTTTAATAACTATAAAACATTTTTATATGATTACAATTTTTCATTTGTTTTCATTTGTTTTCCATTTTATGTTGGTTCATACCATACTATACACTGTATGCGTTTACAATAACCATTAATTGAGAAAAAAAAAAGTTTCAGAGGCTTTTCTGGCTATAGTTCTCCCTCTGCTGTCTGGAGGTGAAAAGTAAAACTGACTTTAAAGTTCAAAATGTTTACAAATGTTATTGGAGACAGGCACACCCTACATGGTGCTAAATCTTCAACTATGTGTTTTAGCCAAGGTTGTCCTGACACATGTTCTCTAATAATAAAGACAGATGTAAAGGAAATGGAGAAACAGAACTAAAAAAAAAATGACTTGTTGATATTTCACTTTATTTCAAACTATGCCTCTGTTTCAGTACAGTTTTCACCTTGCCAACTTTTGCTTCAGGTGTTAATTTAGATGTTGCAGCTTTATGGGCTGTCGAGAGTCAGGTTAGGCTTCCTGGTTTATTTAATATACCAAAGTGCAGTGATGCAGAATTCATTTTTTACGTGTGGAATGTAGACAGTCCAGAATGTGAATGGTCTTTAGCATCATTGTGTACAATGCAGAACCAATGGTCCTGGATTGTATATAGAATGATGTCCGGAAAGCAACCGAGCAGACAGCAAAGGTAAGAAGCTTAGGGGGACTAGTAGCACAAATAGGAGAAAACTTGCAGGAGTGAGGAGTAACGCTGTGTACACACGATCGGTTAAACCGATGAGAACAGTCTGATGGACCATTTTCATCGGTCCAAACCGATCCTGTGTGGGCGCCATTGATTATTTAACCATCGGTTAAAAAAAAGCTAACTTGTTTTAAATTTAACCGATGGATACCTAACCGATAGCAAAAAAACGATCGTTAGTAGGCACAACCATCGGTTAAAAATCCACGCATGCTCAGAATCAAGTCGCCGCATGCTTGGAAGCATTAAACTTAATTTTTTCAGCACGTTGTTGTATTTTACATCACCGCGTTCTGACACGATCGTTTTTTTAACCGATGGTGTGTAGGCGCGACAGACCATCAGTCAGCTTCATCGGTTCATTAGACCGTTCTCATCAGATGGACCGATCGTGTGTACACGGCATTAGTAGTGTAGCACTATATTTTTTGTTTCCATCTACTTTTTACCTCTGAACATATTGGGCTAAATTGTGCAGGGGAACCTTAAAGCGGAGTTCCACCCAAAAGTGGAACTTCCGCTTAATCCACTCCTCGCCCGCTTACATGCCACATGTGGCATGTAATTTTCTTGGGGGGGGGGGAGTGGGGGCTTCAGGAGGAGTGGGACTTCCTGTCCCACTTCCTTCTTCCGCCCAGGGACCACTAAGGCTATACGTCATATCAATTTTTAGTGGCCCCTCCCTGTAGGCGATCACCTGGGACACGTGACAGGTCCCAGACGACCGCCTGTCCAATCAGGGAGCGATGCGCCGTTCGCGCATGCGTAGTGGGTGCCCGGCCATGAAGCCGAAAGCTGTCACGGCCGGGTGCCCACAGGTGCAGTGGAGACGCCGGCGGTAAAGAGAGGGACAGGAACGAAGCTCCCAGCGGCACGTCGCTGGACCGAGGAACATGTAAGTGTATGTTTATTTAAAGCCAGCAGCTACACTTTTTGTGGCTGCTGATTTTTAATAAACATAAAGAAAAGCCTGGAACACCCCTTTAATGGTAAGAAGGTGCACAGAATATTTAGAGAAATCGGATGGTTCTTCATAGTACAGGCAATATGAAACCTCCCTCATTTCTCTTGCTTGTCTAATTATGGAAACATAGATAACAATATAAAACTAAGAGCATGCTGCTTCCCAACAGTAGTTCCAAATCAAACACTTGTTTTTCTAAAGACATAAAGGGGCCTTGACTGATGGCGGCATGGCCAGGTAAAGGACAAGGTGGCTGAGTGGTCACCAAGGATTGGTTGTTAGGGGGGATGGGTTGGACCTGAGCTTGATAAAAGTATTGCCCAAGGGAATTCTGGGTCTTTCAAGAAACATGTTTAGAAGAGCTACCCACCCTGCAGCCCCTTTTTTTCTATAGTATGTCACAGCTTGCTGTGGTTTCTTGACTTTGCCAGCATAAAATGGCTGTAATTAGACTATGCCCTTGATGGAAATCGGAAGTAGGCAGCTTGTCCAGCACTTATGGTAAGGACAGGCCCGCTTGTGTGCTCAGAGTATAACTGTGACTGGCACTGGTTGAAAGTGTTCACATGTTATGTTTGGATTTAATAAAGCTGTGGCCTTGCTTTTTCCAACCTAATGGTTGTAAGCATGTTTATTTAATAGGGGCAGGGGGCAAGGTTTTCTATACATCTATGTTACAGTCAGTTAATTGTACCTGGGCTCATTGGGCCTCAGCAGTCAAGGTTGTGCATATACTAGAGTAGCATGATGCCTAAATAAGACAATACAGCTCTCATGATAAGGTCAAAGAAATAGTGCAGGTATCCTCTAATGTATTCTTTGCACGAATACACAACAATCAGCCATAATAATAATGCCACTGACAGGTAAAGTAAAGAATATTTTGTATTATTATTATTTTTATTATACAGGATTTATATAGCGCCAACAGTTTGTGCATAGCTTTACAATAAAAAGGGAAGGCAATACAGTTACGTGATGACACACGTAGGAATACAGGAACATACAGACACCTGAATTGACGTATTTTTACACAAGCTCGCTGCTCGTTTTGTTTTTGCGATTGTAAACTTTTAAATGTGAGTACCTCTATTATGTTTTTATGTTATAAATAAATAGTTTAAGCCAGACATACTTCAACATTGGAGGCTTTTTCTTTCTCCATACCTTCCTTTATTACTTAATATACCATCGTGAGCGAAACTATACTGACCTAAGCCCCACAGAAGAAGGGAACATATAGGAAAATAGCGGCTAGGCCATAGCCATAGACCGAAATAACCAGGATGGGATCCTTGGGTGAAAAAAATGAAGATGCCCATTACCGAAGTCACATTGTCATAAGTTATTTTATTATTTAGCACTGTTAAGCACACAACTCGTTTCTCTATCTGCAATGTAGAGAGCATCCTGACTCTCCCGCTTGCTCCCTCTTCCCTCAAGGAAGGGGACGAGCACGACAATCCACACAGGGAGAAAGCCTTGCATTACTGTGTTGAGTTACAGACAGAAGAACAGGAAGTGAAGATTTCTCAAAAGAAATAAGGACATTTAAAAGCAAAATCGAAGAATGAGGTAAGTGAAGAAGGACTGCACTGCAAGGTAAAGGTTAAGGTAAAAAAAAATACCTTTACAACCCCTTTAAGGGTTCCCTTCACTGGAATTGAGGGGTCAAGCCCAACCCCTGAAGAACAAGACCACACCATTAAACGAGCTCCACCAAATGATATGGACCAGTGCACAAAGCAAGGTCCACAAAGGCATGTATGAGCGAGTTTGGGATGGAGGAACCTGACCGGCCTGCACAGTCCTGACCTCAACCTGATAGAACACCTACATCAGTCCCTAACCTCACAAATGCACTTTTGGAAGAATAGTCAAACATACACACTCCTAAAACTTTTGGACAGCCTTCTCAATAAAGTTTGAGATTGCATTAAGTTAATGTGCGTGTAAAGGCAGGTGTCCAAATACTTTTGGTAATATAGTGTAGGTAAACTTGCACTCCACATTTTTGATATACCACTAATAGTATTTTACTTTACAATACTTTGTGACAATGTTTTTTATACCTCAGCCTCTTGACATAGCATTGTAACACGTAGCTGTGATATTGCGAATCCCACCAGGCGGCATGTAATAATTCCACTTCACATCACTTCTTTTCTGCTGACATAGGAACAACCTGCTCCTCCCAGCCAAACACATGGAACAACCGTCTTATAGTGAGCCTACAATACATCCTAGTGTTCGCTTTGTCTGGCTAAAAGCTCTAGCCACAGTTGACAACCTGCTGATCTCTCCGTAGTCAAGAAAAAAGGCTTTCAGCGTGTAACAACAAAGACATGCCACCCAGTCACAAGGAGTTATATCTTTATTCCTCTGCCAAGAAAGGCACATTTTGTGTCTAAAACAAAGCTCTGCATTTTCTATTCAGGCAAGATAAATTCATAGCAGTCACTCCCACAGCAATCTGCACAAAAAGATGTGCTTTTCTTGTGCTGTACATTGTGACTCTAAATCATTTTAAATATTTTTTCCAATATTATGCAGCTCTATTTTTTTTTCTTCTAAAAAAAGTATCAGACAAACTAAATATGAACAGAAGAATTTAAAGTTTCAGCAATGTAGAAAATTCAGGCATACTGTAACAAATTATTAGTTATTTGGCTTCTCTAAACAAATTAAAGATAATATCTGATTGGTTGCTACAGCTTACTGCACATCACTGCCCGTTTCATTAACTTATTGAATGCACTTGTGTGTTTACTCTCTTTGAATGCTCTAGTTTAAATGTTCATTAGAGTGGGGATGCATTTGCGTAAGGCCATTGACTTGAAACGCCATGGCAAGTTGGATAACAGCATTAAAATGTTATCTGCTATGACACCAGACATAGGTCAAAATTATTAAAGCATTAGCCATGTCCAGAGAGAACAGAGCAAAATGCGTTACGTAATATTTCAGTGCCCTTTGCTCCAAACCAGATATGTAAATGAGAGAAGAAACAGATACCTCTTAATGACCATTAATAACCATAATTGTTCTATAGTTGGCACTAGGGATGAGGTTTGTGTTCGACTCGAACATCATATGTTCGATTGTTCATCAAAATACGAACAAAACGGGTCGTTTGCGCCAAATTTGAGTGACGCGCCACGGCCCATAATTCACTGCGGCATTGCGTGCTGATCATTGGCCAAGCATGAACTATGACCCACATGCTTGGCCAATCACAGAACCGTCAGTACAGAGAGCCGTAATTGGCCAAAGCCAGGGTGGCTTTGGCCAATTATGGCTCAGGGCTTCAGTACACACCCCACACTATAAAAGGCCACCTTCAGGGTGGCCTTGTGTAGTGTGTTGTGGCGCTGGTTAGATTGATACATGTTCCCTGGAGCAATTCCCGGGTTCTCAAAGACGTTTTCTGAAAAAAACTTGCATATAAGGTTTTGAAATGAGCACTTTTGAATTTGAACGGTCGAGTCCCATTAACGTCAATGAGGTTATAAATGTTTGCGCAAACGTTCGGCCTGTTCGAAGGTTCTGGTGCTAACCGAATGCAGGGGTGTTCGGCTCATCCCTAGTTGGCACCAGGGCTTTTTTTCATGGGGAACTTGATGGAACTCAGACCCTTTGGTTTCTGCTCACCACAATCACTTGAAAAAACAGAAGTCTGGTTTCGGTGTTTACAAGTGACAGCTCTGCGCTCTGTATGTAATGCAATCCTGGTATTTAATGCCCCTTTAAGACCCCCCTACTGGTTGTTAAATTTGACTGACCACACACACTATTTGATGTGATTTGGAGGGTGTGTGTAGGGGGAGGGGTTTTGTGGGGTCGTGGTTAAGTTCCAGCACCTATTGTTTGAGAAAAAAGCCCTGGTTGGCATCATGTGCTTTTTGCTGAAAATATATATGTATGTGGATGGTCCTGGGCAGCTATGCACATAGAAAAGCAACACCTGAAGTGAAAATGGTATACTCCCTCTGGCAGTGCCTCTTTCCCACTTAAGGACTGAGCCTGTTTTTCAGACTCGGTGTTCATAAGTTTAAAACAGGTTTTTTTTTTGCTAGAAAATTAATTAGAACCCCTAAACATTATATATATTTTTTCTAACACCCTAGAGAATAAAATGGCGGTCATTGCAATACTTTTTGTCACACCGGATTTGCGCAGAGGTCTTACAAGCGCACTTTTTGTGAAAATAAATAAATTAATTTTTTGAATTAAAAAATAAGACAACAGTAAAGTTAGCCCATTTTTTTAATATTCTGAAAGATAATGTTACACCGAGTAAAATGATACCCAACATATCACGCTTCAAAATTGCGCCTGCTCATGGAATGGCGTCAAACTTTTACCCTTTAAAATCTCCATGGGCGTAATTCTACAGGTTGCATCTTTTGAGTTACAGAGGAGGTCCAGGGCTAGAATTATTGCTCTCGCTCTAACGATTGCAGCGATACCTCAGGCCCCGTACACACGACCGAGAACCTCGTCGGGCTAAACTCATCGTTCTGCCCGACGAGGTTCTCGGCCGGCCGTCGAGTTAGTCGACCAGGCTGTCGAAAAAGGCGTTGAGCCATTATTTTCCGATGGCCCGTCGAGCAAATAGAGAACCTGCTCTCTATTTTGGCTCGACGAGCTTCCCGACGGGACGCTCAACGAAAGTGTACACACGATCGAGCTTCTCGGCAGAATATGGATCCCAGCGAGCTTCTCGCTGGATTCTGCAGAGAAACTCAGTCATGTGTACGGGGCCTCACTTGTGCAGTTTGAACACTGTTTTCATATGCGGGCGCTAATCACATATGCATTCGCTTCTGCGCGCAAGCTTTGCGGGACGGGGGGCTTTAAAAAAAATGTCTCACTTTTATTCCTATTACAAGAAATGTAAACTTCCCTTGTAAGAAAAAAGCATGACAGGTCCTCTTAAATATTAGATCTGGGGTCAAAAAGACCTCATATCTCATATTTAGACTAAAATGCATTAAAAAAAAAAATTGTCATTTAAAAAAATTACAACAAAAAAATGTGGCTTTAAGATGCATAGGCGAGAAGGACCCGATCGCCTCCGCAGCTGCCGACGACTCTGGTAAGCGGCAGAGGGCGCGGGAGAGCGGCGGGAGGGGGGGCTCCTCTCCCACTGACGATAACGGTGATCTTGCGATGAATCCGCCACGGAGACCACCGTTATCATTTACAGGACTGACCATGGAAAAGATGAATGTCTCGGTTGTGGCAGAAGCTGCTGCCGTTACCAAGATATTCATCTTTAAAGTAATGACGTATATGTACATGAGCCGGTCCTTAAGTGGTAAGGCTGGGTTCACCACCGTCCCCAAATCTGTCTCACAGCAGGGGTCTGGTGCATCCTGGTTCACCGTTTCAGGTCCGAATTCGGACCTAAAACGGAAAAAAAGACGCACAGCGTTTTTTGTGCAAAATGCACAGGACCTGCTGTGTAGATATGTGAACCGGCTTCATAGAGAGTTGGTCAAAATCTCCTGTTATTGCGAATTGATTGCAGGGAACCTGCATCCAATTCGCAATGGTGTGAACCCAGCCTCAGTTATGAATTTTGAGACTTGTGCATTTTCATTTTCACTGTGTATGCTAGCTTTGGAACCCTAAAATATTCTGGTCTTTCAATCCACCCAATGCTTGACCTTAAGATTGTGGGTGAGGCCAGGAGTAGATACCTAACGTAAAGAAGCAGGATACACAGGGGGGATTTACTAAAACCGGTGAGTGCTAAATTGGTGCAGCTCCACATGGTAACCAATCAGCTTTTAGCTTATATTGTTAGAAGCTGATTGGGTAACATGCTGCACCATATTTTAAGCACTCCAGTTTTAGTAAATCTTCCCCACAGAATCCACAAAGAGTGTGGATCTAGGCCTTACTAGATCTACTGATTACCAACAATACAGGCCTGATCACGCATGTGGAAATACGGGTCAATTTAGGAAACAGTGATCACAGGTCAATTGGCTTTAGTAAAAATCACACAGATAGGAAACACAAGGGACAAACAAAGACACTGAATTTTGAAAGAGCCAACTCCAATAAAATACGAACCTTGCTAGAAGATATAAATTGGGATAAAATCTTAGAAATAAAGAATACGGAGGAGAAATGTGTTTGTTTTAAGAGAATATTAAATAAGGGCATTAGCCAGTGCATTCCATTGGGAAATAAATTAAAAAGAGTGAACAAAAATCATGGATGGCTTAACTCTAATATAAAAATGCATATAAAAGCAAATGAGAAGGCCTTAAAAAAATACAAGGTTGAGGGCTCATCATCAGCATTCAGACTTTAACCACTTAAGAACCGCTGCGCGACTATATACGTCGACAGAATGGCACGGCTGGGCACATGGACGTATATATATGTCCTCTTTAAGAGCCCAGCTGCGGGTCGCAAGTGCGCCGCTGCTGGCACGCTCGTGACCTGGTCTAAAAGCTCTGTGATTGCGCCCACGGGACCCACGGACCCGATCACAGCCGGTGTCCCGTGATCGGGTCATAGGAGCTGAAGAACAGGGAGAGGTGAGTGTAAACAAACCTTCCCCGTTCTTCTCTGTGGCAGTGTCAGTGATCCTCTGTTCCCTGATATAGGGAACGACGATCAGTGATGTCACACGTCCAGCCCCGCCCCCCTACAGTAAGAAACACACATTTGGTCACACTTAACCCCTACAGTGCCCCCTAGTGGTGTGTCAAAAGTGTCCAATGTGTCCACCATAATGTCGCAGTCACAAAAAAAAAACGCTGATCGCTGACATTTGTAGTAAAAAAATAAATATTAATAAAAATGCCATACAACTATCCCCTATTTTGTAAACGCTATACATTTTGCGCAAACCAATCGATAAACGCTTATTGTGATTTTTTTTTACCAAAAATAGGTAGAAGAATACATATCGGCCTAAACTGAGGGAATTTTTTTATTTATATACCGTATTTATCGGCGTATACCGCGCACTTTATTCCCCTTAAAACAAGGGGAAAATCGTGGGTGCGCGATATACGCCGATACCCGCGTTCAGTGAGAACTGCTATACATTTTGCGCAAACCAATCGATAAACGCTTATTGCGATTTTTTTTTACCAAAAATAGGTAGAAGAATACATATCGGCCTAAACTGAGGGAATTTTTTTATTTATATACCGTATTTATCGGCGTATACCGCGCACTTTATTCCCCTTAAAACAAGGGGAAAATCGTGGGTGCGCGATATACGCCGATACCCGCGTTCAGTGAGAACTGAGCCGCCAACTTATACAGTACACTAGGGTACATTCGGCCAGGCTCGGCTTCGCTCGTGCTCACGCATAAACGTCACAGAGCGTGAGCACGAGCGAAGCCCAGCCTGGCCGAATGTACCCGAGTGTACTCGAGGCAGCACTGGAGAAGCCGGGAGGACACCACTGGAGCCAAAGACGGATGCCGGACCGGACGATGGACGCCACGCAAGACACCAAAACTGTAAGTACTAAAAGTACTAAAAGTACTAGCGGTGACTATCATCTCCATATATATATATATATATATATATATATATAGTTATCACATGTCTGAAAACATGTAATTACATGTTCTTTTAAACTTTAGTTTCACTTTTTGAACTCGGCTGCACCATAATCTCACAATATCTCACGAGATTACAGGAAGCCCACCCACTTTTACACAGATCTCAGCTGTTTTCAGAGGAAACACTTCTCCTCTGTTCTCCCTCTGAGAACTGAAGTTCTCAGTTTATTAAACCGGCTGCAGAGGAGATTATTTTGCTCTGAGAACTGCCGAGAACTGAACTGAGAAAAAACATCTCTGTTTATTAAATGGACACCAAAGTCTGAAAAATCATAGGAAGCCACTGAGCAAATCCTACTGGAGAAATCTGTACGCTTTAGCAGAATCTAAAACTCAGTGCAGGTTTAAATAGGCCTTAGGGAACATATCCTTGCACACTTTGGCCCAGATTCAGATAGAATTAGATTATCGTAGAGTATCAGAAATACACTACGCCGCCGTTTTTTACCTGGCTCTACGTGGAATCCAGGTAGATTTTGTCCAGTAAACGACGGCGGCGTAGTGTATTTCTCCCATCGCAATCCATCTACGCGAGTAGGGGGCGTGAAGCATTTAAAATAGGCGGGTTCCCGCGGCGATCGAACTGCGCATGCTCCGTTCGCAAATTTCCCGCCGTGCATTGCGCGAAATCACGTCGTTACGTAATTTTTTCTTGAGTAGCGTCGTTTACGGAGATTCCTATTCCCGAACGAGTTACGTAAAAAAAAAAAAATATTTAAATTTGACGCGGGAACGACGGCCATACTTAGCATGGGCTACGCACCGTTAGACCAGCAAAAAGCTGGTCTAACAGTACGTATAAAAAAATTGACGAAAGCGATTGCGAAGACCGCTCGTATCTTCGTGGATCGCCGTAAAAACTAATTTGCATATCCCGACGCATGAAAACGACGCAAACTCCTCCCAGCGGCCGCAAAAATATCGCAGCGTAGATCCGAAGGCTTACGAAGACGTAAGCCTCTCGGATTGAAGCCCGAAGCCGCCGTATCATGGTTTGAGGATTCAAACTAGTGATACGGCGCGCAAAATTTGAAATTACTCCTGTCTAACACCAGTTAGACAGGCGTAATTGCTCTGTGAATCTGGGCCTTTATTGTCTATTATTTGCCTGAAAAGTTGCGTGCATTTCAAAATGTGGCCCAAAATTGGTAGAGTCTGCAGAGAATAATACAATTCATAAACCCCTGTTGCCTCTGGGCCTGTTTTCCTCAAGATCAGAAAGATCTACAGTATAAGCAAATAGTGGCACCATTGAGTATATGCCATTGGAAACCAGACTTCTTATTTTGTAAAGTACATGAGACATGTTTTGACAAATTACTTCCTTGAAAAGCAACTAGACATGTTTTTTTTTTTTTGAATAGAGTAAGAAAGGCTTGTGACCCCCATTCAGATTTTGCTGATGTAATTTTATTCCTTCCTCTTTCCAAATTAAAACCTATTAAAAAATAAAATAAATGTTTATGCATATGTGCTATCAAATTAACGTGACCCAAAATGTGAAAAAGATGTATAATATGTAAAGCTAAAAAGGTGCAGAACTACAAGCACTCCGAAAAACAAAATATATAATATATATTTAGAATAAAGTGTTGTATGATAATGGCAAAAAAACTGTATTATTTTACTCTGAGACTCACACCAATCAATACAATGAGATTGTTGTTTTTTTTTTCCGTATGGTTAAGAGAGAAAGCCACCATTTTCAGGCTGCATTTTATTACTTGAAATTTGTTGATATTTTTCACTAAAAGAAGAAATTGCAGTGCCATTTTTCATAATCTTAAAGGAGTTGTAAAGGAAAAATTAGTTTTTGCTGAAATGACTGTTTACAGGGTATAGAGACATAATAGTTAACTGATTCCTTTTAAAAATTATTAAAAATAGATAAAAATCAATCATATAATGTACCTGCAGTTTCAGTTTTGTTTTTGCCTGCTGTTCCATGCTTCTGTGATTTACAGAGTCACAAAGCCAATACAGGGCAGTGATGGTTTGTAAAACGAAACTGATTGGTTCTGAGGGGTTTTAGACACACAGTAATCACACCTCCTTGATTATAGTGACCACAGAGAGAAAGCTCTCATGACTTTTTTCATCAGGAAACAGACAACATCATAGCAAAAATGAACAATGAGGACATGAAACCAGGACTGCAGTAAGGTAAAGGAAGCTATTTAGCTAAAAAAAAATGTTTCCTTTAGTGACTCTTTAATCAACTCTAGCATTGTATTACTTTTAACCAAGAAACTTTCATCTAATTTTTTATTGTACCAAAAAATTGCTAGATTCTAGAAAAAAAAGTAAATTGTAATGCTGCGTACTCATGACCGTTTTTCATGACGAGAAAAATTACATTTTTTAAATTTAAAATGGCCCCTTTATAGTGCCATTGTACGTCACCACGCTTTGCTCAAGCACTTTTTCACGATCGTGTGAATGCAAGGCAGGCTTGACAGGAATCACGTTGAGAATTTTTTTTTCCCATGACATTAAAAACGGTCGTGTCTACGCAGCATAAGAAGTGTATTTGACCTGTGAAAGTGCATGTACATTTGTAATTTGTGAATGGAGCAATAAAACAAATGTTATTAGGCTATTCCCTGTGCTGGCTGAATGTTTTACATGCATTTAAACCCTGTGCTGGCTGAATGTTTCACATTCATTTAAAGCAGAAAATACCAAGTTTGGCCACTAGATGATGCTACATTTTCATTGGAAAAGTCACACCCTATATATTATAACATGTTACTGTGTATTTGCCAGTAAAAATATTTGTAGGCTCCCTTTTTATTTGCATTGATCTGACTCTGAATTGTTAATATTTTTTTTTTTTTAATGTTCTTCTCCTTTTGCATTATTACTACCGGAGAGTGGGCATTTACCACTATAAGAGGAGGTAAGTAAGCACTTGGAGGCAGGTTTGTTTGGAAAAGTTTATGGGGGGCAGAGAAAGGACTGGGGGGGGGGGGTTAAGCCTTAAGACTTTTCTCTAGTTTACCCATTTGATATACAGTACCATAGTTGGTAAAGTTGCATAAAGACACCGTTCCATCTAGTTCAGTGGTTCTCAACCTTCTAGTGCCATGACCCCTTGATAAAATTTCCTATGTTGTGGGGACCCCTAACAGTAAAATTATTTTTGTAGTGTGGGTTGTCAGCACCCAAGGCAAGACAAGTAATTTGCACCCCTTACCCATGGATACTTAGCGCTCCCTGAGTCCCTTCCACTCGTATTATATCAAAACCCCTTATGGTACTCAGCAGTGACACCTATGCCAAAATCAGGAGATAGGGTCTCCTCCAGCCCCTCCCACTTCACATTCCTCACCAGCCAGCTGACATCTAGTCTCTGGCAAGGTCCAGGGACAACCCTGATGGGTAGCCATGAAAAGGCTGGGTGAGCGGTGCGTGATTCAGGAACAGCCCAGGATTTGGTGACCCCTAGCAAATTGTCATTCGACCCCCAAGGGGGTCCCGATCCCCAGGTTGAGAACCACTGATCTAGTTCAACATGTGTGTGTGTGTGTTTGATGCCTCGTACGCACGCAGGGATTTCCGACGGAAAAAGACCAGTCAGAAAACCCGGGAGGAAAACAGAGAACCTGCTCAGTAACTTTTCCCCCGTACACACGAGAGGTTTTCCTGTCGGGAAAACTCTGATGAGAGCTTTGGTCGGGAATACTGACTGTGCGTATGCTCCATCACAGATTTTCCTATAGGAAAATTGCCAAAAAATAAATAAAATGCTGTGTACGGGTGACCCCGCCCCCTCTGGCACGTCACAGGTTTCCCATGACGCGTCAGAGGGGGTGGGGTCACCTGTACATGTCAATGAGTAACCCGGGGCTTTCTCCTTGCTTCAGAGAGGGGGCGGGGTCATAAGCTAAGAAAATCACCTAACCCCTTAAAACCTACTACAACCACTACCACCAATCCCTTTTATCACCAGTGATACAATCCTGATAAAGAATATGAGCAAATATATATACACTAGGAACACCTGCATAAAGACATTGAATATCACATCCACGAGTTAAGGCAAACATAACTGCTATAAGTAACCAAATTTAGTTCTTTATTGAATGTTTTTTTTTTTTGTTTATTTGACATGCTCTGATAAGAAGTAACCCTAAAGCCCCATACACACTATCAGTTTTCCTGACGGTTTTCTCTTAAGGTTTACCAAAACCATCTAATATGAGGTCACACCTCAAGAGTTTCAATTTGTATGCAATCAGGCAGGCCCTTGCACTACATGGTTTTGGTAAACCTGATGGGAAAAACGTCAGGAAAACTAATAGTGTGTATGGAGCTTAAAACTAGGCATACTGGCCCAGATTCACAGAGCAATTACGCCTGTCTAACTGGTGTTAGACAGGAGTAATTTCAAATTTTGCGCGCCGTATCACTAGTTTGAATCCTCAAACCATGATACGGCGGCTTCGGGCTTCGATCCGGGAGGCTTACGTCCTCGTAAGCCTTCGGATCTACACTGCGATATTTTTGCGGCCGCTGGGAGGAGTTTGCGTTGTTTTCATGCGTCGGGATATGCAAATGAGTTTTTACGGCGATCCACGAAGGTACGAGTGTCCCTCGCAATCGCCTACGTCATTTTTTGGCTACGTAATGTTAGCGGAGCTTTTTGCTGGTCTAACAGTGCGTAACCCGACGTTCCCGCGTTGATTTGAAAATTTTTTTTTTTTTTTAACGTAACTCGTTTGGGAATAGGAATGTACGTAAACGACGCTACTACGACGTGACGACGTGTTTTCGCGCAATGCACGGCGGGAAATTTGCGAACGGAGCATGCGCAGTTCGATCGCCGCGGGAACGCGCCTATTTTAAATGCTTCACGCCCCCTACTCGCGCAGATGGATTGCGACGGGAGAAATACACTACGCCGCCGTCGTTTACTGGACAAAATCTACCTGGATTCCACGTAGAGCCAGGTAAAAAACGGCGGCGTAGTGTATTTCTGATACTCTACGAGAATCTAATTCTCTGTGAATCTGCCCCACTGCCTATACTTTAAGTACACCAACATACTGGCTGATATGTACGTGTGAAAAGCTCTCTACCAAGCCGCAAATCCATTTTATGTTGTTAATTTCCTCTGTTAATATAGTGGCTGCCCCTGCAATACTGTGATTTTTCATATGTATCTTTTATAAATAATAATAAATACTTTTGATCGATCCATGTCTTTATTGTTGATGCAAGGTGTCTGTCCAGCACCCAATCTAATATTCCAGATCAGCATGTTCATCACTGAGAAATATACTGTCACTGAGTGAGGTGCAGATATCGGCACCTAAAACCGTCCCTCTACATTTCCTATATTAATTTACATTTACATTTTTATACACAGAATGCTTCTACTTCTACTTTATAGGCTTGGCCCATAAGGTAGCATTTCTTCTTATTAAAGAACTATATATATATATAGAAGCCCTATTTACTGTGCATGTACACTCACCCACTATGATCTCATTTTGAAGAGGAGAATTGCAGATTTTAATGAGACACACAGTTAGCTATTGATGACGAGGTGAACAAGGTCAGCCTAGTGTGTTAGTGTGGGTTACATGTTTATCCCTATTCTGTAATCTACAGTTCTGAAGGCCCATCATCAAACACTCTGCCTCCCGGTCAGCTGCTGCACAAGTACATGCAGTGTCATTGAAGCCTGTATAAAAAAAACCAACACCCAGCAGAGATGATGGTGGAGGACTAAAAATAAAAGTATACATGTCTATAGTAGTAGTGTTATATTCCTCCAGAGGTTTTAAAAGATAAACTTTTTGAAGAATGTCTGCTCATAGTTCTTAAGGCATACATGAAGTGAAAATAAAATAAGGAACAATTAAAACATTGATGTATTAAAGTTATTACATTTATGATTACCCTGTAATTACATTTTAACTTTTATTGGCTATTCATTTTATTCTTGTCATTTTGGCTGAAGTTTTGCTTTAATCATTTGCACGACCCAAGATAATTTTTAAGGCCAGCAACAGACTAAATGTTTACTGGTGTAATAGTATACCTCTTTCCCATGTCTCCTGGATGCACTTTCCTTTAAATATCCTGTGCTGCATTTAATGCAGACCTTTGCTTAAAAATGAAAATACCACTCATGCCCCTACTCCCCTTTCTTCTAACAATTTTTTAATTCATTTTTTTGTGAGGGAGGGCAGGCACCTTTTTATGGCAGATACCCACAATACTCACCTAAGTGTGAATTATCTCAGCTTGTTCCACCCCTCCCCCACATGCAACCTTCTAGGATACATCATACATCCAGTTACACAGTGCTGCCATGCCTTGCACATGCACAGTGCTTCCAAGCCTTGCACATGCACAGTGGTGCCATGCCTTGCACATGCACAGTGCTTCCAAGCCTTGGACATGCACAGTCCTGCCATTCCTTGCACATGCACAGTGCTGCCATGCCTTGCACATGCACAGTGCTTCCAAGCCTTGAACATGCACAGTGCTGCCATGCCTTGCTCTTGCACAGTGACGCCATGCCATGCACATGCACAGTGCTGCCATGCCTTGCACATGCACAGTGCTTCCAAGCCTTGGACATGCACAGTGCTGCCATTCCTTGCACATGCACAGTGCTGCCATGCCTTGCACATGCACAGTGCTTCCAAGCCTTTCACATGCACAGTGCTGCCATGCCTTGCTCTTGCACAGTGACGCCATGCCATGCACATACACAGTACTGCCATGCCTTGCTCTTGCACAGTGATGCCATGCCTTGCACATGCACAGTGCTGCCATGCCTTGCTCATGTGCAGTCCTACCATGCCTTGCACATTCACAGCGCTACCATGCTTTGCTCATGCACAGTACTAACATGCCTTGCACATGCGCAGTACTGCCATGCTTTGTACAAGCACAGTGCTGCCATGCCTTGCACATGCACAGTGCTGCCATGTTTTGCACATGCATAGTGCTTCCATGCTTTGCACATACACAGTCCTGCCATGCATTGCACATACACAGTGCTGCCATGCCTTGCACATACACAGTGCTTCAATGCCTTGTGCATAAACAGTGCTGCCATTCCTTGCACATGCACAATGCTGCCATGCCTTGCACATGCACATGCTGCCATGCCTTGCACATGCACAGTGCTTCCAAGCCTTGCACATGCACATGCTGCCATGCCTTGCACATGCACAGTGCTTCCAAGCCTTGCACATGCACAATGCTGCCATGCCTTGTACATTCACAGTGCTGCCATGCTTTGCACATGCGCGGTGCTGCCATGCCTTGTTCTTGCACAGTGATGCCATGCCTTGGACATGCACAGTGCTGCCATGCTTTGCTCATGCGCAGTCCTACCATGCCTTGCACATGCACAGTGCTACCATGCTTTGCTCATGCACAGTACTAACATGCCTTGCACATGCGCAGTACTGCCATTCTTTGTACAAGCACAGTGCTGCCATGCCTTGCACATGCACAGTGCTGTCATGCTTTGCACATGCATTGCATAGTGCTTCCATGCCTTGCCTTGCACATACACAGTGCTGCCATGCCTTACACATGCACAGTGCTGCCATGCTTTGCACGTGCACAGTGCTGCCATGCCTTGCACATGCACAGTTCTGCCATGCTTTGCACATATTAAGAACAAAGAAAGAGCTCACATAGTGAAGTATGTCAGTACAACATTCAGCAGCGGCCAGCTTAGTTACACGCCGTTCCTCTTGGATCGTCACGTATTGCGTCAGCACGTCACCTTCCCGATGTACGTTTCGTCACACATTTGACGTCGTCTAGGGGCACGGGCGACGCACTGACGCACCGCGTGAAATACTGATTTGGAAAAGACCAAGCTTCGATCTGAATCAGTAGATGGCCATCCATGATGGCCCGACAAGACCAAAAACCAAGCCTCGATCTGAACGAAAGGGCTAGGGTATCCGCATATGGTGGCCTTGCAGGACCAAAAACATATATTAAAAACGCAAAAAAACAACAATATTGGAACGACCAACCTAGGAAGCTCACAGCTTAATTAAGAGTCAAAGTCAGTCCTGTGGTACACAAATCATCATTGCAAACCACCAGATACGTTACTTCTCATTAAAAATTACATAATATGAGTGAGAGTATGTACACACTGAGCGGAAATTGACACCAACCAGTGTATGAGAATAAGCCAATCGACTGTAGTAAATAGATTGATTATAAATAATTGTATAGAGAAGTAAAAATGTAAATAATATATATATATATATATAACTGAAAATAAAAAATACTAACAATATTAAAATAAAAATATATTATTATTGAAAATGAAAAGATTGATCTAGATTGACTTAAGATCGGACATAAACAACAATGTATTATCACATGTTGGTTTCCTATAGGCCAACAAAGAGACCCTCCATCTGAATCAGATCGAGTTCACAGAAAATTTTGAATAAACACATTTAATCAGTTCAATGACAAAAATGTTTGTTAATTTACGAATTGTCGATAAAGGCATTAACATCTATTTCGACATTGAGCCCAAAGAGGGTATAGCTTTTGATTCTATGGATCCATGCCATTTCAAGTTTTGAAATACTCCTCACCAATGAGCTACCACGCCAGTGGGGACTGTACCTATCTATTCCCAAAAACAGCGTTTTGGAGGGGTCCTTATCATGAACCAGAAGGTAATGCCTCGACACCGGGTGCTTTAAAAAAACAGCTTTAATTCTAGTGATGTGTTTATTTAGTCTAACCGAGAGGGGTCTCTTGGTCCGGCCCACATATTGAAGCCCACATGGGCATTGGAGCAAGTAGACCACCTCCTCGGTTGAACATGTGATAAACGGTTTGATTATGTGTTCTTGTAGAGTGGTTGTAGAAATAAACTTATGAGTGCGTCTGTGAGGGCAGCTACTAAAGGAACAAACACGACATTTTCTACACTGATAAAAACCTGTAAATGAATTAAGAAATGGAGTTTTCACAATGGGGGGTTCTAGAACATTGGGAGCTAATTGATGTCTCAAAGCTGACCCCCCCCCCCTGAAAATCACTTGTGGTTTTTCAGGTAAAATGGCACCCAGCACTGGATCATTTCTTAAAATGTGCCAATGTTTCTTTATTACATTTTTTACACTATAGTGTTGGGTAGAATATGTAGTAATGAATGGAGCTACAGTAAACCCCTTAGTTTGTGTATGTTTTTTAGCCAATAGGTCCATTCTATTTCTTGATTTCACCTCCTCCAATGAAGACATAAGAGAGTCCAGTCTATATCCCTTTTCTAGGAATCTTTCTGTCAAGATAGCAGACTGATTTAAGAAGTCAGTTTCATTCGAACAATTACGTATAATGCGTAGATACTGGCTTTTAGGAACGGATTTCAGCCACAATTCATGGTGGCAGCTATCCATGGGAATATATGAGTTTCTGTCAGTATCTTTAAAATAAGTACTTGTAGAAAATTCATCTTGAGAGATTGAGATCTTAAGGTCCAGGAAGTTTATGCGGGATTGATTAGCCTCAAAGCTCAGATGGATGCCTCTGGGGTTGTTGTTGAGAAATCCCATAAAGGATTGAAGTTCCTGAAGGGAACCATCCCATAAGAGGAGGATGTCGTCAATGTACCTGGCCCACAACTTGAGTTGGGGCTGGTGGCAAACATAGACGACATCCTCCTCCCACATAGCCATAAACAAATTCGCCAGGCTAGGGGGCATATTTGGCCCTCATTGCGACACCCCTATCCTGGCGAAAGAATTGGTTTTGAAACCAAAAATAGTTCCTTGAGGCGGCAAATTGTAATAGCTCCAATATGAAACAAATTTGCTCATCAAACAGCCCAGAATCTCGTCTGAGATAGTATTCCACCGCTGAAAGGCCTAGGTCATGGGGGATCACTGTGTATAACGAAGTCACGTCAGCGGTGACCAACCACATGTCTTTGGTAGGTTTAAGTTCTGACAGTATGTTGATCACATGTAGTGAATCCTTTAAATGGGAGGGCATTTTAGATACCAAAGGTTGGAGGAAGAAATCAATGTATCTGCCCACCCGGGATGTAAGCGAGTCTATCCCGGGGGGTAGGTAAGGTGTTTATGTATCTTTGGAAGATAGTAAATCACAGGTGTTCTAGGTGCTTTTGGAATAAGATAAAGTTTTTCTTTCTTATTGAGTATTCCTTCTTTAAAGCCTCTAGAAACGAGTTTTTCAAGTTGTTTAAGGTAAAAAAAATTGGGGTCAGACACCAAAGGGGTATAGGTGTCCCTATCTCCCAAAATTCTATGCATTTCGTCTAAATAGTCCTTCCTATCTAGGATAACTATTCCACCCCCCTTATCCGCGGGCCTGATAACAATCTGTTTATTATCGCAGAGAGAATCTAGGCTGGCCTTAAGATTGTGATCAGACCTCATCTTTTTAATAGGAAGTCTGTCCAGATCCCTAAGGAAAATGTCCCTGAATACTTTGATAGAAGGGGCCACCGCCCCTGGAGGATTATATAGAGGTGCATTGGACAAATCTGTATGTGAAAAAGTGGTAGAGGCTGATTGGCCAGTAGTAATGGGATTAGAAAGCAGATACCTTTTAATGTTCAGTTTCCGTATAAACGTATGCGTGTCCATATAGGTCTCAAATTTATTGAGTCTACGTGGTAATACAAATTTCAGTCCTTTGTCTAAAATTGATTTTTCAGATTGGTTTAAGGTCACAGTGCTTAAATTAAAAATGCCAGAAGTAATTAGACTTTTTTTCTTTTTAAGTCATATCTTTCTTCCCCCTCTGACTCCTCTATTGGATCTCCGGCCCGTTTGATAACCTGACTGGGTCGATGAAAACCCCACTGTTGGGGGTCCTGGCCAAAGGAGCCTGGGCCCCCATAGGGGTATGGATTATTAGCAGGCTGGATTTGAGGGGATAGGGTGGCACCTCTATTGTTCCCTGGGTAGGGGGCGATCTCTTTCCCATAGAACTCAGTTGGACCATCTTTATCTCGTAAAGGATAAAATCTATTCTGAACATCAACTTGATAATCACTATCTCTCCCGTTAATAACAGGTGGTTCGAAATGATTAAGGCCCATATTGTAACCATATGGAGGAGGGTATGGGAACAGAGGGCCACGAAACGGTGGTGGTAATGCTGGTGGTCCTCCCATATAAGTGGGAGGAGCTAGTGGTCTAACTTGATTAAACCGTCCTTGATCAAAATTAGGGCGATTGGAAGAGTTAGCGAGACCTCTACCTCCTCCATTGTTGTGATTGGATTTGGCACCCTTTTGGGGTGGGGGTAATTGGTAGTGTGATGATGTGTTCCCTCTTCCTACTTGAGGGGCTCTAAAAGGGGAAGGCTGAGGCCTTCTTCCAGATTGAAGCTGTGAGATTTGTGGACCCCTAGTTTGAGATTGGGGGTATGAAATCTGTTGTTCAGAAAAAGGAGCATCAGGCTGATTAGTCTCCATATTATCACTAGAATTTTCTGCCAAGAGTTTTCTTTGCCAAACAAAAACTAATTTGTCATGATAATCCAAAAGATCTCTATTGTATTTTTTCTTTTTTCTGTTTTTTTGGTCTCTGTCCTCTTTTTCTAAATATTTGAAGAGAACCTGTGATTTCTCTTTATATTCAGTAGTGTCACGTAGGGGAATGAGTTTTTCTTCAATGGACTTAATTTCTTCATCAAGTCTAGTGAGTTTCTGATGTTTTCTCCCAATCAGAAATTGGAGAAATCTAACCCCCGCGTCATTGAAGTATTTGTACCAATCATCTAACTGGACATCACCTTTTTGTGGGGGAACCTCCCACCTCAAACTCCTAGGGACCATATCCTCTTTCACGTATGTCTCTAAATATGCTATATCCCACTGAGTGTGGGTCTCAGACACCGTGAGATTTACTACCTCTCACTACAATCTATTTACTACAGTCGATTGGCTTATTCTCATTAGGCATGTGCATTTCGTTTCGTTCCGAATCGAAATTCGGACGAATTTTCCATTATTCGGACATTCGGATGCATACGAATTCCCAAATTGCTATATTAGCGAAATATTTCGTTCGTTTTCGGAATTCGTTCGTTTTCGACCGAATTTCGAAAAAAAAAATGGTCGAAATCGAAAATATTTCAACCAGATTAGAAGTCTCTTTTCGAATAGATTTTTTTTCGAATTAAATTTGAAAATATTTTTTTTTTTCGAATTTCGAATCGAATACCCGCGGACTAAATTCGATCGGAATTCGAAAAAAAAAAAAATATATATATATTTTCGGATTTAATTCGGAAAAAATTCTATTCGAAAAGAGACTATTTGTTTTCTAATCTGGTTGAAATATTTTCGATTTCGACCGTTTTTTTTTTCGAAATTCGGTCGAAAAAGAACTAATTCGAAAAACGGTCGAAATATTTTCGATTTCGACAAGATTTTTCGAAATTCGGTCGAAAACGAACGAATTCCGAAAACAAATTCAACACATGTAACGAACCTAACTTAACGAAATGTATTAAATGACGAATTGAAACGAAACAAAACAAATTTTTCACTTTTGCACATGCCTAATTCTCATACACTGGTTGGTGTCAATTTCCGCTCAGTGTGTACATACTCTCACTCATATTATGTAATTTTTGATGAGAAGTAACCTATCTGGTGGTTTGCAATGATGATTTGTGTACCACAGGACTGACGTTGACTCTTAATTAAGCTGTGAGCTTCCTAGGTTGGTCGTTCCAATATTGTTTTTTTGCGTTTTTAATATATGTTTTTGGTCCTGCAAGGCCACCATATGCGGATACCCTAGCCCTTTCGTTCAGATCGAGGCTTGGTTTTTGGTCTTGTCGGGCCATCATGGATGGCCATCTACTGATTCAGATCGAGGCTTGGTCTTTTTCAAATCAGTATTTCACGAGGTGCGTCAGTGCGTCGCCCGTGCCCCTAGACGACGTCAAATGTGTGACAAAATGTACGTCGGGAAGGTGACGTGCTGACGCAATACGTGACGATCCAAGAGGAACGGGCGTGTAACTAAGCCGGCCGTCTTTGCTTTCTTTTTTGCCTGTATTTACGAGATGTTTGTAAGTGTAATCTTAATTAAACCTTTTTAGCCTTTTTTACGTACTTCACTATGTGGGCTTTTCTTATTTCTTATTGCCAATCGCCGCTAATGCGATATTGAGAGGATCTTAGGACATCCAGCTAGCAGCGGTACCATACAAGGCCCTGGCTAAGGGTTTTTTAGCCATAGGAGGATCAATACCTGGCTTCTGGTAAGCCTTCAATCTATCTGGGTGAAACGGTGGTGGTGTTCACATAGTCACAGTTTTATATAATTTTTTATGAATGTTGTACTGACATACTTCACTATGTGAGCTCTTTCTTTGTTCTTAATTGGTGATACCTTTGGAGTTTTCTACAACCCTTCATCATTGCAGAGGATCTCTAAAGGCCCGGCTAGGGTTTATAGCCGCAAGCCTGTTGAGCTTGCCTTCTGGTAAGCCTCCATTCATTAATTTATTGGTGCAATCTCGGTGGTGGTTCTGTTTACCCATTGGATTTCCTTATAACTGTTTGCATCACAACTATCATCCAATTAAGGATTATATCTTTTTTGTGGAACTGATGGATTAGTTTTACTGTCTATATTAAGCAATTTTTTTTTGGACATTATTTGTTTTCATTAAGGCACTGTGCTCCTTAACGGACTTGGAACTTTTATTTTTCTATATATATGTATTACATATATTTTTTATTTACTTTTTTGCATAGTTAGTTCACTTTGTTTTGTCTTTTTTATTTTTCACACAGCGCAACTCCAACCCTTTTTTGCTTTCTATTATTGTGTGTGTATAACACTCAGTTGTTGCAGCTTTCTGTTACTATAGGTTTTATAGCGCTGTATTTTTCCCTTTATTCATGCTTTGCACATACACAGTGCTGCCATGCCTTGCACATGCACAGTGCTGCTATGCTTTGCACATGCACAGTGCTGCCATGCTTTGCTCATACACAGTGCTGCCTTGCCTTGCACATGCACAGTGCTGCCATGTTTTGCACATGCACAGTGCTGCCATGTTTTGCACATGCATTGCTGAGACAGCAGTTTGACTTCAGGAAGTCACAGCCAGCTCTGATATCCAAGATGGGATTCAGAGAGCCAAGCTGACTCAAAGAAAGACAGAGCTGGACTCCACAGGCTGGTAAGTGTCTATTTCTTAAAAGTTAGGGGCTACGGTATTTGTAGCTCCTGATGTTTAGTTTTTTAAAACAGAGTGAAGTTACTCTGTAAGGCATAACACACTTTGGATCTGGAGATACACGTCTGGCTGTAAACAGCAGTATGTTATGATGCAGTGGCCCTATCTTCTTACAGAGGGTCAGATAGTAATATATTCTCCAAAACTAACACAAACGGGATTGATTTAGTAATGGTAAATAGGCTGTTCACTTTGCAAGGGAATGCTCCCCTAACATAGCAAATGAGGTGAAGTTTTGATAATGTTCATTATCCAATCTTGTGCAAGTAGTTTATTTTTATTTTTTATTTGCACATGTAGCACTACCTCCAAAGAAGCTGCTGGTTTAGATTTGGACTTGTCGTTACCTAACTGTTCTTTTCACTCGTCTCATTAACCAAGAAGTGGTTAATGAAAGAAATGTCTGTGCCAAACACCCAGTCTCAGAGGAACAACTGTCTCCACGCTGGACTTGGCAACCACCGGATAGACCCACTCTCACTGGCCTAGAAACCGGTGCAAAGCTCGATCAAGGATAGTCTCTGCCACAGATTTGGTGAAAATAGAATTGGTTCAACAGTCTCTGCCACAGACTTGTGTAACCACGCACTGGGTTAACTTCTGAAGAAAAGAACACAGCTTACAGTGCCTGGATCTCTCAGCCGTTCCGGCAGCACCGTGAGGTAGATTTTGATCTGGATGCATCCTCCAATTGAGTCCTCAATTGCTCGGTCCCTTCCAGCAGGCAATGCGACACAGGATCATCCCTGGATCAGTAGGCCCCAACAGCTTCTGGGCCTACTTCTCAGTGATGGAGCTTTGGGCCAATATGGCCCTGAGACAGGAACCGCCAACACATCCCTGAGGCCAGGAGGGCCCGGATCTGACAAAACCGACCCCACAAAATGGTGTCTGCTTCTTAAATACCCTCTTCCAGAGTGCACAGCGGGTTCACCACGCCCTCTGAGCCACTACTGAAAAAGGAATACCCAATGCATTCAACCTGTTGCATTTTGAACCTTGACCAGTGGTGATAGTGACACCTACTGCCAAGTGGAAAAATGTGCAACCCAGCTGAACTGAAACAGAACCATAATTTGAATACAATCTTTCTGAGCCAAACTATTGCTCAGACAACTATAATTTGAACATATAGCACCCACTCATATACACACTCATATACACACTCATATACTCATATAGCACCCACGTAGCAAGTTTTCATAACATTCATTAAGCTAAAATTTCTTTGCAAAGTAAACAAAGTATATGTTTTTAGTAAATCAAATGTAGTGGGTTCAAATGTGATATTAATACATGGCAACAGGGCTGTTCATATTATTAGGTAAGTTTGCACAAATTAGATAATTTGTATAAAAATAGTGAACGTTAGGAAGTAAGAAAAGAAAATTCTGGTGTGCGTGAGGGATAAAAAAAAAATGGACCCTTAAATGTTACTCTGCCAAGATGCGTATGTCTTTCCGTCATCCTATGCTTGGGAGGTATGAAGTTAGACTGTAACAAAGTGGTGCAGTCATAGAAATAGCTTACTTATCCATGTAACTTTAGCTTAGGCATCAACTATTGTCTTTGTTATTGCTCTAAAAGCAAAACGAGGGAACTTAGCTGAAAACTTAAGTAATTTCTTTACAGAAAAAATATCCCTGAACATATGCACAATAACATTTTAAGGACATGAAATGTTCCAGGAGAAATATGTGGGTGTTTCATGTAGGATGGTATTTGTTTTCAAAGTTATATTTTAAATCTACAAGCCATAATCATTAAGGTTTATTTTTTAGCCCTCGTTTGAAACAAATGCCTGAGCTCTTTCGTGTGATTATCTCTTTGTTCTCGATTTCATTGATTTTATATGAGTCTGCTCATGGTTTATTTGTCCCACTATTCCTGCCATTTCTTATTAAGACTGCCTTTAATTAAACCATCAAATTCTTTATGTCCCCTATTGGGATAGGAAAACAAATCTCTTCATCCATTATTGATTTTTAACAGCATGATCAGCTGCTGCATTTCAACCCGCGATTGCATACACTGGAATACCATACTTTAGCTAAAGTTTTCAATTATGGTAAATGGGATTTTTCAGCATAACACCAATTTTATTTTCCTTTTATTTTTTTGTATTTAAGTCATGCATCTTTATGCATATGTTTCACCTTCTTTGTAAATGCTGGTCATTGTTTACAAACCCAAATGTATGACTTGATCAACCTTTCTCAACCTTTTTAACCACTTGCTGACTGCGCAATGCACATATTGGTCGGCAGAATGGCTCCTGTGGGCGAAGCAACATACCTGTACGTTGCTAAAAATAACCGGCCGTGCACTCCGTGACCATGCCCGCGGGACCCTCTGACTCAATGTCCAACGATCGTGTCACGGAGCTGCAGAAAACAAGGCATTTCCCTGTTCTGCCTAGTGACAGGACAGTGATCTACTGCTCCCTCTCATTAGGAGCATTGATCAATGTTATGTCACTGGTAGCTCAGCCCCCCACAGTTAGAATCACTCCCTAGGACACACTTAACTCCCTCCTCGTCCCCTACTTGTTAACCTCTTCCCTGCCAGTATCCTTTACACAGTTATCAGTGCATTTTTTTTATTTTTTTTATTATTTAAAGTGTATTTTGTGCGTGTACTCGAGAGAGGAGCCGGACTACAGGAGTTGGGAGTAGGCAGACCTCCCCCAGAGGCAATCTGCCATCTTTCTCCATGCCCCCGGGTGGCAATGGCGGGTGTGAGGGGGTCCTCCCACACAGCCCGCCCTACCTGCTCTGCTTTGAAGCCCAACGGGGCAGAGGGACTCCCCTATGAGGGAGTAAGAGGATCTAGCCCGCTCAGCCAGCCCTGTTAGTCCTTCGCCTCTCTTTTTTAGAGACTGCGTGGCCAAAGTGCATGCATGCTAACCCAATTTCGAGTGCGTGTAAGTGTGGTGGTTTTTGTGGGAGGGGGTGGGCATACTAAGCGCAGGCTTACCTCGCATAGCACACCCACCGGGAGCCGGGCTGAGACCACCAAACTCAATTCACATGCAGCCGAGACCGGGATCCGAACCCTTAGCGGCAGAGGTGAACGGCTTGTCAGCGCAGTGCCAATCGCGTTGAGCCACCACAGCTCCTTATCAGTGCATTTTAATAGCACTGATCACTGTATAAATGACAATGGTCCCAAAATAGTGTCAAAAGTGTTCGATGTGTCCGCCATAATGTCGCAGTCTTGAAAAAAATTGCAGATGGTCGCCATTACTAATAAAAAAACATTAATAATAGAAATGCCACAAAACTATCCCCAATTTTGTAGACGCTATAACTTTTGCGCAAACCAATTAATATATATACGCTTATTGGGATTTTTTTACCAAACATATGTAGAGGAATACATGTCGGCCTAAACTGAGAAGGAAATTTGTTTTTTATATATTTTTGGGGGATATTTATTTTAGCAAAAATTTTTTGTTTAACTGCTTGCCGACCAGCCGCCGCAGTTATACGGCGGCAGGTTGGCTCTCCTGGGCGAGATCCCGTAGCTCTACGTCGGCACTTCTGCGGCCACTAGGGGGCGCGTTTGCGCCATCGCCTGCCTGCGTGCGCACCCCCCTGCTCGCCCCTGAGTCCTGTGCGTGTGCCCGGCGGGCACGATCGCCGCCGGGCACACGCGATCGCTCGTTACAGAGCGGGGACCGGGAGCTGTGTGTGTGAACACATAGCTCCCGGTCCTGTCAGCGGGGGAAATGATGAACGGAACAGAAGATCAGTGATTTCCCCTAGTGAGGCCACCCCCCCATACAGTTAGCACACACTTAACCCCTTCCCCGTCCCTAGTGTTCACTGCCAATGGCATTTTTATAGTAATCCAATGCATTTTTATAGCATTGATCGCTAAAAAAATGCCAATGGTCCCAAAAATGTGTCAAAAGTGTCCGAAGTGTCCGCCATAAGATCGCAGTACTGAAAAAAAAATGCTGATCGCCGCCATTACTAGTAAAAAAAAAAAAAAAAAAAAAAAATGCCATAAAACGACCCCCTATTTTGTAAACACTATGGCCCAGATTCACAGAGCGATTACGCCTGTCTAACTGGTGTTAGACAGGAGTAATTTCAAATTTCGCGCGCCGTATCACTAGTTTGAATCCTCAAACCATAATACGGCGGCGTTGGGCTTCGATCTGACAGGCTTACGTCTTCGTACGCCTTCGGATCTACACTGCGATCTTTTTGCGGCCGCTGGGTGGAGTTTGCGTCGTTTTCAGCGTCGGGGTATGCAAATTTGCTTTTTACGGAGATCCACAAAGTTACGAGCGTCGTTCGCAATCGCGTACGTCATTTTTTCGCTACGTAAAGTTAAACCAGCTTTTAGCTGGTCTAACGTTACGCGGCCCATGTTAAGTATGGCCGTCGTTCCCGCGTCGACTTTCAATTTATTTTTTATTTTTTGCGTAAGTCGTCCGGGAATAGGAATGTCCGTAAACGACGCTACTCAAAAAAAAATGACGTAACGACGTGATTTCGCGCAATGCACGGCGGGAAATTTCTGAACGGAGCATGCGCAGTTCGATCGCCGCGGGGACACGCTTAATTTAAATGCCTCACGCCCCCTATTCGCGTATTTTGATTCCGCCGGGAGAAATACACTATACCGCCGTACCTTACGGGCCAAAATCTCTCTGAATTCCTCCTAGAGCCAGGTAAAGTACGGTGGCGTAGAGTATCTCTGATACTCTGCGGGAATCTAATTCTTTCTGAATCTGGCCCTATTACTTTTGCGCAAACCAATCAATAAACGCTTTTACAAAAAATATGTAGAAGAATACGTATCGGCCTAAACTGAGGAAAAAAAAGTGTTTCTATATATTTTTGGGGGATATTTATTACAGAAAAAAGTAAAAAATATTGCATTTTTGTCAAAATAGTCGCTATATTTTTGTTTATAGCGCAAAAAAATAAAAACCGCAGAGATGATCAAATACCACCAAAAGAAAGCTCTATTTGTGGGAAAAAAAGGACGGCAATTTTGTTTGGGAGCCACGTCACACACGACCGCGCAATTGCCAGTTAAAGCGACGCAGTGCCGAATCGCAAAAAGTGCTCTGGTCATTGGGCAGCAATATGGTCCGGGGGTTAAGTGGTTAAAGCGCAAAAAAATAAAAACCGCAGAGGTGATCAAATACCACCAAAAGAAATCTCAATTATTGGGAAAAAAAGGACATCAATTTTGTTTGGGTACCACGTCGCATGACCGCGTAATTGTCAGTTAAAGCGACGCATTGCCGAATCACAGAGAGTGCTCTGGTCAGGAAGGAGGTAAATTCGTCCAGAGCTGAAGTGGTTAAAATAGAGGAACACTTAAAATAACTTTCAGGTGTCACAGAACCCCTGCTAATGATTACTCTACAGCTTACTGTACATTAGTGCAATGGTCACTGGGAAGGATGCTCCTTTGGAATGTGTGATCATTGTGAAGAATCTTCTCTTACTGATAGATAAACAGATCAATGTTTCAGTGGTTACTTGTCCCTAGCAACTTATAAAGGAATGTATAGGGCTCCATGGGACCTTGGTTGAGGAAAGCTGGGATAGATCATAGAAAGATAGAAAGGGTCACTCTTATCAGCAGGTCCCATTTCCTTAGTGGACAACAGGTCATTTTTTTGCAGAGCACATCTCAAAGTGATAATGTGCCCATAACTTGCAGGTCTATAATTTTTAAAGTTCTATTTCCTGTAGTCCAGAGTTAATACTAATGGTCATTTTTCATTGGTAAGCAATAGAAATTGTCCAAGCCATTGTAAAAAATATATATTTGTAAATAAAAAACAGGTTTATACCTATATACCTAGAGCGATCCCTAACCTTCTCTTCTTGGGTCCCCCGTTGGAGCTCTTGTCCCCTCCTTTCCTGTGAGTGCCCTCATAGAAAGCAGCACAGAGTAGGGCCCTGCCTCAACAAAGCCTGGTAGAACAAGAACTGGGGGGGGGGGAGCTGCAGACAGTCACAATGCTAGCTAGAATCAGGTCTTAGGTAGGTAAAAGGTAAGGGGTGAAAGGGCAATACTGATGCCTAAACAAGGAATGTATTATGGTAAAAAAAAAAAAAATAGGCTATATTAAGGTTGGTCATTCCCTAATGGCCAGAGAAAAATATAGTGCCAATTCACACAATTCAACGGAATTTATATTGCCCATGACTAGAGTTGAGCGGACACCTGGATGTTCGGGTTCGGCCAAACTTCGGAAAAAAGTCCGGGTTCGGGACCCGAACTTGACCCGAATCCGAACCCGAACCCCATTGAAGTCAATGGGGACCCTCATTTTTGACTACTAAAATGTCTCTAAAAAACTAAGAGAAATGGCTAGAGGGCTGCAAATGGCAGAAAAATGTTGGTAAGAGCATGGCAAGTACTCTGCAATCAAATGTGGATAGGGAAATAACTTAAAATAACATAAAATACATTAAAAAAAAAAGAATAATCTTGACAAGCAGGAACCTTCCCCAATGATGGGACACTATTCCTCCCACTGATATGATGATGGGACACTATTCCTCCCAATGATACCAATGATGGGAGACTATTCCTCCCACTGATACCAATGATACAGCACTATTTCTCCCACTGACATAAATGATGGGGCACTATTCCTCCCAATGATACCAATGATGGGGCACTATTTCTCCCACTGACACAAATGATGGGACACTATTCCTCCCAATGATACCAATGATGGGAGACTATTCCTCCCCCTGATACCAATGATGCGGCACTATTTCTCCCACTGACACTAATGATGGGACACTATTCCCGCCAATGATACCAATGATGGGACACTATTCCTCCCATTGACACCAATGATGGGGCACTATTTCTCCCACTGACACTAATGATGGGACATTATTCCTGCCAATGATGGGACACTATTCTGGTGCAATTAGATTTGTGAAGTAGGACTGACTCCTAACTAATGTTCTCCCTATAAGCACAATCAGGAACCTTTGCCTAATGTAGCTAATGCAGAGTATGTTACAGGAACATATGCAGTGCTGGTGCAATATGCAGAGTATCTGACAGGAACATATGCAGTGCTGGTGCAATATGCAGAGTATCTGACAGGAACATATGCAGTGCTGCTGTAATATGCAGAGTATCTGACAGGAACATATGCCGTGCTGGTGTAATATGCAGAGTATCTCACAGGAACATATGCATTGCTGGTGCAATATGCAGAGTATCTGACAGGAACATATGCAGTGCTGCTGTAATTCGATTTGTGAAGTAGGACTGACTCCTAACTAATTCTCTCCCTATAAGCACAATCAATCAGGAACCTTTCCCTAATGTAGCTAATGCTATGTATATTGATCGCTGAGTATTGTAAGTAGATTTCTAAATCGGTCCCTAGGAGCAGCTGCAGCCTTTCCCTACCCTAGCTAAAGCAGTGTGACGAGCTGTGCTGTATGCCTCTAGCTTATATAGAGGCTGAGTTACATGCTCGGTCACATGCTGCACTGGCCAATCACAGCCATGCCATTAGTAGGCATGGCTGTGATGGCTTCTAGGTCACACAAGTAAACGAAATGCTGATTGGCTGCCCTGCAGCACGCCGTTACATAGCTGAACTCCGAACCCGAACTTTCAGCAAATTATTCGGGTCCGGGTCCAAAAAAAAAAAAAAAGTTCGGTACGAACCCGAACTTTACAGTTCCGGTTCGCTCAACCCTACCCATCACTTATAAGTCTGCAGTATCTAATGCCCCATTCAATAGTGTATTGTGGGCAGTTGCATTACCTGTTTTCCTGCATATAGCTCTCTACCCATTTTGACAATCCCTTTCCAAAAACTGATTTGATTGTCTGATATAAGTGCTGCTAACCAATTTTGGAACAAGCTGTTAGTGTTCAGTTTCCCATTCTTCTTCGTGTTCTGTTGGTGGGATTGGTGCAGGACAGCAATGGGCTCCCTGGGGACTTCTGATAGATCACAGTAGAGGCCATTCAGTGGGAGGGGGAAAATTAGTTGTAGCAAGATTGTTCTTGATAGCTTTGAACATAATTTCTGTAGTTTGCCGGTTGACATATGAAAGAAATAATAGGAAAAAAGAGAAAAAGATTTTTATCTTTCATAGGATTCACAACAGGCATTCAGCAAGTTCTTCATTTATAAGGTTATCCTACTTGCTGTGAGAAATTAACTCACTTCATGTAATGTCACCTTATGGCACATCTTACCTCGTGATTTACATACAGCACAAACTCTTTATCAAAAAAGGATATCATGTAGGAATTTATGAAAGGAAATGTCCTTTCACACAAGTAAAGATTAGTTTAAATATATTTCATTTATAAAAAATAACTACATTTACAATGTATTGTATGTATTATTACATTTAGGTTTATGTCATTTACATCTGAGAATTCTGCAATCATTTGCCTTTGGAATATTAGGGGGTCCTTTTTCTTTTTTCCAAACCTTTATATATATATCTATATATATATATATAGATATATATATACTGTACATATTGACTTTCTCAAATTTCTTGGGATTTCCCCATGTTAGTTAGGGATTGATGAATAATAGGAGGCCTGCAGCCTCATAATACAGTGGGGGTTATTTACCAAAGGCAAATCCACTTTGCACTACAAGTGCAAACTACAAGAGCAAAATGCGCTTGAAATTTCACTGAAAGTGCACTTGGAAGTGCAATCGCTGTAGATCTGAGAGGGACATACAAGGGCAATAAAAAACAGCATTTTAGCTTGCACATGATTGGAGGATAAAATGAGCAGAGCTTCTCCTCATTTCAGATCTACCCCTCAGAATTACAGTGACTGCACTTCCAAGTGAACTTTCAGTGCAATTTCAAGTGCACTTTGCACTTGTAGTTTACACTTGTAGTGCAAAGTGGATTTGCCTTTCGTAAATAACCCCCATTGCATCTTTGTTAGCGATACATATTATAAGGGTACAGCTGTACTTTAAATTTGATGGAACAATGCTTCCCTGCATCTTAACTTGAATAACAACTCTACTGTAAATGATTCTAATGGTAAATCTTTGCAGTAACTGGACCATGGGAGGTTCATGCAGTTCAATTCTACAGCTGCTGGTTAATTGTATTATTATATTCAATGTTTTTATTGCATGGAATTTTACAAGGTTTAACATGTAAGTGAATAAAAGCGATAAGAACGGACTAGTACATCGTAATGTGCATCACACAGAAAATCCAGATCACATAATATAGAGCATACAAAAGGTACAATACAACCAGTGCCGATCCTGACCTCCCTGGGGCCCTAAGCAAAATGACATGTCACATTAAAGTTGAGAAGCAGGGGGAGGGGGCCTTTAGTAATTTGGGGGGCCCTAAGCGGCTTGCATAATGAGCCTATAGGGCGGATCGGCCCTGAATACAACATATCAAAAGACATGGTTTCCATAATATTTTAAATAAGGCACGCGTGGAGTTTTTGTGAGAGCATTTTTTTTTACAAGAAAATTGCATATTAATTAGATCTACAGTTTCAGAGGGGATAGGTGCCATATTTTCATCCAGTGCCTGGCTGTCACCGTTTTGCTGTCACTACAGTGTGCTTTCTAAGAATATTTTCCTCCAGTTATATTTGTCCACACCCCCTCCAGCACAGGGGAGAGTGGAACTTTTGATAGCTGATATGGTGTTAAGTACCACTGGGTAAGTATTTGTTGTATTTGCTCACAGAGGGCTATACAATGAGACAATTGAGTAGTTACAACGTATGGCCGTTGTCCATTGTGTTTCATTGTATTATTATTATACAGGTTTTGTATAATGCAAACAGTTTTCACAGTGCTTTGCAAAGCACAGGGAGTCAGTACAATTATAAAACAGATACATTGACATGTGCATTTTTTTTTATTTTTTTTTCAAGAGTTTATTTAAGTCTTTGAGTACAGTACATAAAAGAGGGTAACATCACAAATAGTCAACAAATGGGCAATAACTGCGGTCGCAGCCGCTGTGCATATACACAGTCATGAACAATATGAACAATATTAACTTGAAAAGCAAAACAGTGACTGTAAAAGAAACAGGTCGTAACCAAATGATGTGTCGGGGTTACCAGGGGGGGGGGGAATGTTCAGTAATTCTAATAGGTGAAGGGAGGTAGGTAGGTAGGTAAATCTTCGGTCAGTAGCCTGTGAGGCTGCTGGCGTCCGTAGGAGCTGGCAAGGTCGTCTCTTCCCTCTAGTCCGGTTGAGTATGATACAGTATCACGAGGGCGTCAGAAATTTCTCTGGGGACAGTAAGTGATCAGTCTGAGGGAGCGGACGGTGGGCTTACTAAAGGGTGGGTCGTAGGTGATTAGAGGCGCTATTGCAAGTTCGAAGGAGAGATACAAGGCTTCCTCGAATCTCGATCAGTGGGTCGGGGAGGGGGTAGCGCTACGCGAGAGGCAGATTTGGGTTCAGTGTGAGCGCGATTCGGGGGTCTATGAGTATGAGTGTGTGGGTGAAGAAGAAGAGGGAGCATTTGCTCTCATTCCTTAGTCACGGGGTAGGAGTCACGTCACAGCTCTCAGAAGCCAGTTAGGGCATGGCCTGTTTATAGCTGTCTGTGGTGGTAAAGTGAATCCAAAACGCCCACCGTTCAGTGAATTTGGATTGCATGTCTCGAGCTTGGTGTATCAGGTTCTCCATCTCTGCAATATGGTTCACTCGTCTGAACCAGTCAGTCAGGGTGGGCGAAACCTGGGAGCGCCATTTCGCAGGGATGCATAGCTTCGCCGCAGTCACAAGGTGCATTGCTAGGGATCAAAAGTAGGTTCTTGGGGGCAGGTGAGAGTGGTGCAGTAAGAACTGTTCAGGCGTAAAGTGCAGGTCGAGTGTGGAGATGTATGCAATAGTGCGATGGATGTCTATCCAAAATTGTTGGAGCTTAGTACAGGACCACCATATATGCAGTAGGGAGCCTGTTTCCATGCCACATCTCCAGCACAGGGGAGAAACGGAAGGCGACATAGAATGGAGTTTCGCAGGAGTACGGTACCAGCTGGAGAAAACTTTAAACGTGTTTTCCTGGGCGTGCACATTCATAGAGCCTTTGTGGATGCAAGAGAATATTGCTTCCCAATCATTTTCTGTGAGATTTATAGACAGTTCTGTTTCCCATTTCCTACTGGCCCAGTTGGTCTTGGGGTTGCTGTTCGGGAATAGAAGGGCGTACATGAGGGAGATTAAATAAGTCAATGGTCTAGAGTCTGCGCACATTTTTTCGAAGGGGGTGAGATGGCGCGACCATAGAAGTTTCGGACGGGGGGTCTCAAAGAAGTGTCTTAGTTGGACATATGGACTGTAATGTGTCGTAGGAATGAAAGCGGTTGTTAGCAAAAAAGTGATTTGCTCGCACATCGGCGTGCGGCCACACATCTGCTAAGGAGGGAGAATGGCCGGGGGGGGAGTCAGGATTAAGTCTTAGCGGGGTGAGTGGGCCTAGAAGAGAAGAAATATGGTATTTAGAACATGTCAGCTTGAAAGTGGACAGTGTCGGTGAGATCAGTGGATGAGTTCGGCATGACGGAGGGAGTGAGCTTGGCTTGATCCAGGGCGTTTGGGATAATGGGATGGGGGAGAAAGCGTGTTCTAAGTTCACCCAAGCTTTAGAGGTACCATGGATATTCCAGTCTGCTATTCTGGAGAGGTGGCAAGCTTGACTGTATTTGTTCAGGTCTGAGAGGCCTATCCCTCCTTTTAGTTTAGGCTCGGTGAGTTTAGCCCAGCTTATGCGGGGTCTTTGCCCATTCCAGATGAAGTTGGTGCATGCTGTTTGGTAGGTGGAGAAGAAGGCCCGGGGGAGTTTAATTGGGATTGTTTGAAAAAGATAGAGCAAGCGGGGTAGGATGTTCATTTTTATCGCAGTTGCCCTGCCAAACCATGTAAGGAGGCCAGGTGACCAAGTTTTAAGATCCTTCTGAAGCGGAAGATAGTTGCAAGAGTACAGGTCTGGCAGGGAGGAAGGGAGTTGAATGCCCAGGTAAGTGATCGAGTTTGTGTCCCATTTGAAGGGAAAGTTTAATTGACATTGCGTAACTATATTCTGGGTAAGGGTAACGTTGAGTGCACAGGATTTCGCTAGATTTATCTTGAAGTTGGATAGGTCGTGGAATGTCTTAAAGTCTGTCAGGAGGTTCGGTAGAGTCGTGATAGGGTCCGTCAGAAAGAGGAGAATATCGTCGGCAAAAGCTGGCACTTTATACGTTTGGTGGTCAATGGCAATGCCTTTCACATTGGGGTTAGCTCTCAGGCGTCGCAGAAACGGTTCGAGCGTCAAGATAAAGATAAGTGGGGATAAGGGGCATCCCTGTCTAGTTCCGTTGGTGATGGAGAAGGCATCCGATAGGTGGCCGTTGATGCGCACCCTGGCTGTGGGAGCAGCGTATAGTGCGAAGATGAACTGGAGCATACGCGGGGGTAGTCCTATAGAAGTGAGCACCTCTCGCATGTAATCCCAGGCCACTCTATCAAACGCCTTCTCCGCATCAAGGGACAGCAGGAATCCACATTGTTTTTGCTTCGTGAGACAGTGGTGGACGGAGATGGCATTGAGTGTGTTGTCCCTGGCTTCTCTACCGGGGACAAAGCCCACCTGGTCTAGACTTATCAGTCTCGGTAGAAGGGGAAGGAGACGGTTAGCCAGCATCTTGGCGTACCATTTCAGGTCGACGTTCAGCAAGGAGATTGGTCTATAGTTCGTCACTAAGGATGGGTCCTTCCCAGGTTTTGGTATGACAGTGATGTGAGCTGAGAGCATGTCCCTAGGGGGTGGTGTTTGGGATGAGCTCAGGGAGTTGAAAGCTGACATAAAATGGGGGGTGAGGAGGTGGGTGAATGATTTATAATATCCCACCGTCAGTCCGTCGGGGACCAGGCTTTTTCCGGGTTTCATTTGTTTCAAGGCTGCCAACGCTTCAGTCACAGTTAAAGGGGAATTTAGCTCGAGGGCTGCAGATGCCGAAATAGGTGTGGGGCTATATTCAGAGAGGAAGGTTTTAATGGCCTCCAGTCTGGTGGTCGAGTCCGCAGGGGAGTCCGAGGGATGGAGGTTGTGTAGTTTGGTATAGTATGATACGAATTGTTGCGCTATGTCTGGGGGGGAGGAGATTTTCTTGCCCTTCACGTCTGTCAACGAGTGAATTGTGGTTGAGGCTTTCTTGGCTTTTTGTGTGAGGATGTACTTGCGTTTAATTTGTTTATCCAAAAGGTCTAATAGCTCCTTCCTAGACGCCTGGAGGGCTTGGAGGGTGGATGAAGCTAACGAGCGTTTATGAGCTCTCTCAAGCCCATGGATTTTGGCCGTAAGGTCAGAAAAGCACTTCCGACGTATACGGTTTCTTTTAGCTGCTGCCGCCATCAAGAGTCCACGGATTACACACTTGTGTGCTTCCCATACCGTGGTAGCCGATGTGTCAGTTGGTTTGTTCTCCAGGAAGTATTGCGTCAGTTGGTGTTCGACCTCCGCCACAGTAGCGGGGTCGGTGAGTAGTGAGGGGTCCAATTTCCAGGAGTAAGTCGAGCGTCTTGTCGTAGGGAGGGCCAGAGTCAGTGAAATCGGGTGATGGTCAGAAAAGAATAAGGGGTCAATAGAGGTTGTGCTAAGGACAGGAAGGTCAGCTTGCGAAAAAAAAAAGTAATCGATCCTTGAATATTTGGCGTGAGGGGGCGAGAAAAAGGTGAAGTCCTTTCCAGTGGGATTCAGGGTATGCCAGGTGTCGTGTAACAGTAGTGTTTGGAGTTGGGTCTTAATGGCCTTGAGGGCCGCATATGTCAGGGAGGATGTCCCGGTAGATGTGTCAATCAGGACAGGACATTGAAGTCCCCACCTAGGACAAGCATACCTTCTTGAAAGGCCGATAGGGCATTTGTGATAGACCTGAAGAAAGGTATCCGACGGGAGTTTGGCGCGTAGATGTTGGCCATTGTGACAGGTCGACCATGTAGCGACCCTTTGATGAACACATATCTCCCGTCTGTGTCGACCAATGAGTCTGTAAGGTGAAAAGGGCACGTTTTCGCTATGAGAATGTAGACTCCCTTGGATTTTGAGACTGGAGTAGTAGCGTGGAAAACCGTGGGGAAGTAGTGGTTCTGCAGATTAGGCGTTGCATCCGTGCAAAAGTGCGTCTCTTGGATGAAGACAATGTCTGCCTTTTTACGGTGCATGACATGTAGGAGCAGCGAGCGCCGCTCGGGGGTGTTGAGGCCCCGGGCGTTAATGGAAATAAGTTTGAGCATATGTGTGGCAGACTAAGAGGGTGTAGGAGCCATTTTAATTCAGACCAGCAGGCAGTAGAGTGTGTCACACCGAGGTTTCGAGGGCTGCGGCGTGGTGCTAGGAGGAAGTGAACGTGTAGTTCGCGAGTTAGGGTGGGGGTCAGCACTTATGGGTGAAGTGGGCAAAGTCAGCATAGAAGGGGGAAGGGGGAGCATGAGGGGGATATCTAGGGGGAAGGATGAGAGGTATTTGTTATATGTGGGCAGAGGGGGTAGTGTTCCGAAGACTAGCGAGGGGCCTCTCGCCGGTCCAGTAATGTGTGGTCCTGTTAGTAATACAGGAATATCAGAAAATGTCAGTGGTGGGAATCAAGAGTAAAGACGTGCACGCAAGGTACAGTAGGTGGACCACTGTTGGGGGTTGAGACTGTCTTGAAGAAAAAGTCGGTGGTAGGTGCCGACAGACCGACAGCCTCATCTCCTTAAAACGACAGAGATTGGCAGCGGTGATTGAAAACTAAGTTATTCGCGCGGTATAACGGTGGGTCAACATGGCGGTCAAGAGATCCTAGAACTGTGAGGGATCTGGCTTGTACAGCCCCGGCCTCTAAACGGGTCAATACATTAAAGCTCGGAAGGTAAAAAGTTTGGGGTATCGTCTCTAAGGGCGTGGTCAGTTAAAGCAGTGAGAGACATACAACGCGGTTTATCATTTCATGCATCTAAACAATAACTGGTGAAATATTATAACAAACAGAAGATCTTGTAATCCAACCTGGTAACCCAGCAACCTAGCCAATAGCATGTGCGGCAACTAAAAGGGTATAGTAGTGAGCTCAGACAGGCCATGTGGGGGGGGGGTATGGAAACGAGGGGGGGTCAAGAGGGGAAGAGGAGAGAGGCATAAGAGACGGGAGGAGGAGGAGGGGGTGGGGGATCAGGAGTGTATGGGAGCGGGAGGGGGCCTCTTATTGGTATTCCAGAGATCTGGTCTGAGTTGGTGGGAGATCTGTCACTAAACAGAGGGCAGTGAGGGGGGGCGCACCCTGGGCTTTAGCTCATGGGTATGTTAGCTCGTCTCCTACAGGGGATGAGAGGAGCGAGTGCCGTAGCGGACCTGGGGGAGCTCACAAGTCCTCTTCTCTCATGTCAGGACAGACCCACAATCCTGTTATGTTGGTGGGGATTCTCGGCATGAGAGCAGGGTGAGCTTGGCACAACGACCCCCAGGGGGGGAGGGGTTCTACATTGGGATGTAAACCGGTAAACCAAGGGGAGGGCAATCTCAAGTGAGGCATGAGGAGCCGACAAACATGTGGGAATCAGTGAATACCCATGAAGCCATACCTGTACACATGAGAAAGCAAAGCAGGCCAAGACATTGAAATATACATTACATAGCGTGGCGTCCATGGTGCTGGGGAAGATCATCAGGGGGTCTGTAGGTGGCATGCAGCAGGAGGCATCACACATACTTGGAGGGCTGGGAAGTTAATAGGTTCGGGTGTGCAAGCCCCTCAGCTGTGACAGTCAAAACCGGATCCAAAACCGCATGTAGATCTCCCGGGTAAAGTCCCACACAGGAGCGGCTCGTCAGAGGTCTCACGGGAGTAGCTGTAGTTTTCCAAGCGCACATTGCTCGCGGGTGGCCAATGAACATCAAGGTCCGTGCAGCGGGATGTCGCTCTGGGGTAGCAGGCAGCATGGAATCGGCGAGTAGTCTCATCTTCAAAACTTGGGTCAGGGACTGGGAACCCATCGATCGTGGTTTGGAGCAAAGAAGTCGATCGGTTGCTTGGCAGGGTCGCATATCTCAGAGGGAAGCCGCCTTAAGGCAGGAAAGGGAGAGGTATTGGGAACGGAGAGCGGGGAGAAAAAAGTTAAGTGAGGATTCTCTGTCTGGCTCGGTCCAGGTGTCTTCCGTGCGCCTAGTGGTAGTTGTCGCGGCGTGCTCTACGAGATTGCGGGGCTGCTCGTGGGCGGGTCGGTGAGGAGGCAGGAGCTCCCTTGTTAGCAGAAGGCGAGCGACGGCGCCTATGGCGGGAGGTCTGTGTTTTCATCGGTTCTTCTCTGGCAGAACGGCTGTACAGCTGGGGTACTTCAAACTCGGCGTACCAGTTGTGGAGCTTGACGTAGGGGATATCTAGTGTCCTGCAGAATTCATCCAGCTCTTCCGGGACTCTCAGCAGAGCCGTACGTCCAAGGTGCGTGGCAGATAGGGCGAATGGAAATTTCCACTGATACTGTATGCCCCTCGCGCGGAGGACATCTAACAGCGGGCGCAAGTCCTTTCGGTGGCGGAGGGTGATCGCCGATAGGTCTTGGTAAATGTGGACCAGGTGATTCTCGTGTTCAATGCAGGGTTTTCCCCGCGCCTTCCGCAAGATGTCCTTCTTTGTCTGAAAGTTCTCCAAACAGCAGACCACATCCCGTGGAGGGTCCGAGTCCTTACCTCGCGGCCTCAGCGCCCTATGGATTTGTTCCATCGGTATGGGTGTTTGCGGCGGTCTATCCAGAATTTGATTGAATAGGTCCGATACTGCCGGTAGGAGGTGGTCAGGTTCCACCGATTCCGGTAGGCCCCGTACCCTCAGGTTCCGTCTGCGGCCTCTATTGTTGAGGTCCTCGACATGTCTTTGGAGGTCACGGAGTTGTAGGGTGTGAGTGTCCACTCTGTGGCCGTCCGTCCATAGGACCGCTTGGTGTTTGAAGGTGGTCACCTCCACCTCCTGAACTCTGGTGGTAATGGCGCGGATCTCGTGGCTAAGATCCGTAATGGCCGCAAACAGGGTGTTTTTTTATGTCCGCTGCCACAGCATGCAGGTCAGACAAGCTCGGCTGGGGTGAGGGTCCGGGGGTTCCTGTACCTCCCGAGGGAGGGGAGAGAGCTAAGGGAGTCAGTATGATCTCCGTCGAGGTTGGGGAGTTGAGGCGGGAGGAGACGCCGCCATGTTGGTCCTCTGGGTCCGGAATATATCCGGCAACTGCTGGGGAATCCCGTCGGTTGTGTCAATGGGGGAGCGTGAACGGGAAGCAGAGGAGCGGTGGGATGAGGCTCCCATCACTTGGGGGCGAAAAGCTCAAGGCAATCTCTTGAAAAAACTGATGGAAGGCTGCGGTCTGTCAGAGCTCTGAAACTAAGCATCCATGTTCCTTCAAGGCAAGCCACTCCCCTCCAAGTCACACCCCCTCATGTGCAATTTGTTTTAGTTCCGAATTAGTTTTTTAACAAATTTAGACAGATTAGTTAATTTGGAAACATACGAATTAATGAAAAACTGATTAACGTATTTTTCAAATATTCGTAAATTCGAATATTAGAAAATTCTGAAATTTGTAAATTTGAAATCCGAAAACCCCCAAATTTGAAAATAAATAATAACTAACTATTAAATTATAGGTATTGGAATTTCCTTTCAATTTTAGCTGTTAGTGAGCATAACGAATACAAATTTAACCAAAGTTACAAATTATCCGAAATAACAAATGCTGTATCCAAATGAATGGAATGTAATGAATTAATAATAATAAATAACAATAATAATAAAAAAACATGTTTTATTATTATTATTAATTTGTTCCGTTCCATTTGTTTAGATGCGGCATTCATTATTTTGGATACATTTGTATTCGTTACATTCAGTAACAGCCAAAATGATTAAAAATAAATAAATAAATAATAAAATAGTTAGTTAGTTATTGGAATTTTCGTTCTAATCTTCGGATTTTCGCATTTCCAAATTTCTGAATTTTTTAATTTCCAAATTTCCAAAATTCTAAATTTACGAATTTTTGAATTTACAAATTTACCAATTGCGATCATAGTGAATGTCGGGTCATTCACTATGATCGCAATTGGTAAATTTGTAAATTCAAAAATTCGTAAATTTAGAATGTTGGAAATTTGGAAATTCAAAAATTTCTATAATATAAGGAAAAAAAAATTATGAAACAAAAATTAACAAATTTTTCGGCAGGGCACGTCAACAAATAAAGACATTAGGGCTAGGAGATCCCTGGTCATGAGATATTACGTTTTTCAAATGGAAGAGCAAGTGGTTAAAACCTGTATAAACTGTGTGGGGATGAGTAATGGAAAAAGGTAAAGATCAGTTATTAATTGATGTGGGATAAGCTAACAGAAATGATTAGAAATGCATTGAATATATTGTAACTCCAATAGTTAATCTGAGTAAGTAGATATATTGGATAGAGTTTTAGCATAATGGGGGGGATTCTAAATAATTTGCATATTTTAGCTATTTTAATATACTGGGTGGTGTGAGCATGGTAAGCATAACTGTGAAATGTGTATAAACATTGCAGATTAATTTTATAATGCAGTCTTTATTTGGATAAAAAAACATCCTGGCCACTTGAAACACTTTATTTTTCTTTAAATAAGTTGTAAGAAATTAAAGAGGAGGTCCAGCCCCACTCACAAAAAAATAGTCAAATACTAAGCAGATGACATCATCACAAGGTGATACTGTTGATGTATAGTCTAGTTGTCAATGTGCCACATCCTAATCAATCTAAAGGCCATACAGTGAGGAAACATGGACTTTATAGGCACCAAATCTAAAACAACAATTGTATTTATATTGTATAATCCACGTAGAAAAACATCTAAAAAAAAAAACAAATAAAAATGAGTAGTCACAACAAGCTACTAATATGGTCAAGTGGCCTGGACCAATCCAGTGGAAGTGTCACCAAACCAGCTGATAGGCATAAGAGGTTTCTAGATAGGGATGAGCCCCTTCGGTTCGCACCAGAACTTTCGAACGGACCGATCGTTCGCGCAAACTTTAGAACCCCATTGAAGTCTATGGGGCTCGAACGTTCAAAATCAAAGGTGCTAATTTTACAGGCTAATATGCAAGTTATTGTTGTAAAATGGGTTTGAGGACCCGGGTCTTGCCCCATAGAACATGTATCAATGGAAAAAAAGTTTTAAAACTGTTGTTTTTTCGGGAGCAGTGATTTTAATGTGCCAATGAGCTTAAAGTGAAAAAAATATTGAAAAATTCCTTTAAATATCATACCTGCTGGGTGTCTATAGTATTCCTGTGAAGTGGCACTAGTTTAGAACTGTCTCTGCACAAAATGACATTACTATAGGAAAAAAGTCATTTAAAGCTGCTTGCGGCTTTAATGTAATGTCTGGTCCCTGCAATATGGATGAAAATCATTGAGAAAAATAGCATGGGTTTCCCCCCTCCCCCCAGGTTATTACCAGCCCCTTTGGCCCTAAATACTTTGAACAGCAGTATACAGGCGGTGCAAACAATGAGCGCTGATCACTCTCTTTTTTCATAGAGAAGGGTTATCACCCCTGTAACATTTGTTTTGCTGTCTGTGCGCATCTGTTCAGACGATTGCACCTCACTTTCTGTCCCAATGACAAATGTTTTTTTGAAAAAAAAATTTTTTAGTGAAACAAGGATTGGTGATAAAGCATCAGTGGATTTCCCTTCCTAGGGGTAGATTTCCTCTCACTTCCTGTTGTCTCCTTCCATTTGCAAGTAGGAGTCATTTGTAAGTTGAATGTTTGAAAGTAGGGGCCTTCTGTATTTACTCTGCAGAAATTTTGGCCCTAGGTGTTGTTGTTGCCACAACACTGTAAGCCTCACAGTTAGTCTTGGTGGGCGCTGGAATGCCCTGCTGTGAACTATTATATCAAGAATTGTAATTACATGCCATTGTTGAACAGTGGTAGAAAAATTGGGCCTTTGGTGCTTGCGCTGGTGCCACAACACTGTAAGTCCTCACAGTTACTCTTGGTGGGTGCAGGAATGGGCCCTGCTGTTAAATATTAGATTAAGAATTGTAATTACATGCCCCTGTTAAACAGGGGCAGAAAAATTGGGCCTTAGGCACTGGCGTTGGTGCCACAACACTGCAACCTCTCACATATACTCTAGTTGGAGCGCAGGAATAAGCCCTGCTGCAAAGAATTGCACCAAAAATTGCAATTACACGTACCTGTTAAACAGGGGCAGAAAAATTGGGC